>CM073469.1:10897500-11562500 GCA_037074535.1 Gleditsia sinensis | reverse complement strand
GTCCCTCACTCACTCTTCGGTCACCTCCCTTTCCTTTTTCTTCCTTTTTTTTTCTTACTTTTCTCTTGACCCTAGAGAAAGGTCTTTTGTCCTTTCCCTCTTGTCCTTATTAGACACACCGAGTCTGAATCAAGTAAGGAGTTTAATTTCTTGAGCTTAACTTTTTGAGATATTAAAGAGATCCAAAAATTTTATTCTTGGATCGTTTAATAATGAAAAAAATGTATTATTTTATTTGATAATTAAAAACCTTAAAATAAAAATAAAAATTTAAAAGTGAGGTTGAAACACCTTAATTTTTTTAAAAATTTCATAATACATCTACCACTAAATCTTATCTACAAATAGATTTCACTAAATGATTCCTTTATCTTTACGTGTCTCTTCTTTTTCTAGTTGAGCACATCTACAGCTAAATCAATACAGTTCATCTCACATAAAGCATTATTTAGTGTCACGGAAGAAATAGTGTCACTATTTAATGTCCGTTAAATGAATACAGTGAGTTAGTGGATATGAAAAATATTTAGTGAATGTATACATGACGTATATATGACATGTTAATGGTAGAATAAACAATTAACTTTATATATGAATCATTTTGATGCATTTAATAAAATATGAAAGGTCAAATTCATATTTAAAATTATAAAGAAATTAAATTGACCCATTCTCAAAAATAAAAAGATTAAAAATTATAAAGAAACATATTAAATGTAGATTAATGTCAAATCTATGAATAAATAGTTCATCAAATTTCATAAGTAAAACAATGTAATAATAATGTACATAAATCAAATTATCTCAGTTCTCACTATGGCCACAATACTCTTGTGGCAAAGATTGATTATTAAATCCACAACTTTTCAAGTGGCAGGAAATGAAGGAACTCGTATAGCAATATACATTATTGGCATTATCTAATCAAGTATGCAAATATAAAAATATTGTATTTTTGAAAATGTGATTATTGACATTTTCAAAAAACAAGCTCATTTCTTAAACCAAATGACTAATAAAAAATCTTGAATCAAATTTAGTTTCTTGAATATGTTATTTTAATTAACTCTTAGTAATATAAGGGAGAGGCTACATGAGATCTATCTAAAACTAGAATAAATATATTCTATTATTTACACTGTAATTTAATTATCTTTAATTTATTCATTTTATTTCTTTATATATATATATATATATATAATTTAAAAATATATTTTTTATTACATGTTTAATCGCAGTTTGACGAGCAACCGAAAGCACAACTATCGATTCACGAGCAACTAAATGGGTCATCCAATTTTCTGAAAGCACAACTATCGATTAGACCTACTCACTCGCTCCGCTTCGCTACAGCTCATAACAACTGTCTTAGATAGCTTATGGGAGCTCGCTCTGTTGGAATCAGAGCTACGCTGTGATTACAGCAGAGCTCATCCCCTTCATCATCATCCAATCCACAACAAATCGGATTAAAGCCTGATACTTCTCGCCTACTCTATCGAGATTGAAAACTACCATTCCGTCGAATTGGAAAAGGTTTCAAAGAGGACAGAAGGTCAGTTCGGCGGTAAGATCTAAAGGGGGGATTCACGGGTAACTTTGGAGGGGAAGTAGGCATATTACATAAAAGGCAATAAGCTCAGAGTTACAGGTCTGAAAGGTGCTATCACTTAAGAAAATCTCCGGGTCATTCTTCAAGACTACCACCTTCCTTCTCTTCGGGCATTGGAAGATGAATCAACTCCATATAAGCTGGATGATCCTTGCCTTCTTTGTGGCTTGGTGCTAACTGTAGCACTATCAGACCTTGAAGATGGCAGATCTCTTCCCTCTTCTTTCTTTGCTTTTCATAGCGAAGTAAAGTACCCAAGTTAAAGACTTGCCTAAAGATTCAAGTTATTACCAGATCAGCTAACATTCATTATTCCTAAAAACAATCTATTTTAATAATAATCTCCTATCGTAGAATATAAAAAGTATTCTCCCACTGAGGAGCAACTGAAAGGGCTAACTCCCCAAGTTGATTATTTTCGTCTCATCGAGTGTGTGTATAAACTGTCAAGCAATAAGTCATTTGACTGTGGAAAAGCCTACTAAGGTCCGCTCGGGGTTCTCTTCTTCCTGGTATGAGACCATCCTCTCGTGTATTTGCCATTTAAAAAAATATTTTTATTACATAATCACAATTAGACTGCAATCAAATAAGTGAATCATGATTTACAAGCAATTGAATGAATTGAATCATTGCAAAATTATGTATAAGATAGGACATGAAACATAACTATCGGAGGGAGCTACTCACCACTATATAGTAAAGACTTTGAGAAGGAAAAGAGATAAGAGAAGCAAAAAATGATAATCTGTTTACACACACACACACACACACACACACACACACACACACACACACACACACACACACACACATATATATATATATATATATATATATATATATATATATATATATATATATATATATTCTTTGTCAAAGTCTTTCTCCTCTCCATCCACCCTTTTCTAATAAGAAAGTCTTTTTTTTTTTGGTACAAGAAGGACTTTCTTTCAAACAAATCGGGCTAGATCATCATTTCTTTAAATAGGGTAAGAAAGATAAACTCATCCAATCTATAAAAGTTACAATTAAGTTCATTTTATAAGTACACTAAAATTCAGTGGTGCGTTCATAGAAAAATACTTGTAACAAAGAATAGTTTTAATATCATAAATGAGATTAATTCTACATGCAAAACTCTAATGAACCAAAAAAAGAGTTAAGCAAATTAAAAATGGATTAGCATACCAGTTTCCAATTTTTATAAAAATAATAATTTTGAGCTAAATTTTCATGAAAAAAAACTTATACACATGGCTTATGCATATTTTAACAAAGTAATTGAATAAAATGTGAAAGTAAACATACGATTTTGTAGATTGAATGGGCTATAAACTAGTCAACCCGCGATTAGTCTATTTACGGTATGATGTTCTGCTACTTTTTTTCTATTATTATTTTTGGATATCAATGATTGACCAATACATTAATTTAGCTTGCTTATTAACAGTACATTTTTTGTGTAGAGATTATCATTATTAATCATACTCTTATCTTATGAGTCATGCCCATAAACTTTATCTAATTGGATCTAGGTATAAGCTTTAATAAATGAGTCTGTTTGGATTTAGGCATTTTCTTAACAAATTTTTAGCACCTAGACTTAGATCAGGAGTCTGGATAATTTAGCATCCACTCTTCTCCATAATAGTAGTGTGTGTATATAAAAGTTAGGGTCGGTCCTAAAGCCAGCTCTAAACCCTCAAAGGATCGGGTTGAGTTGGCAAAATGATATTTTATTTTTAAAAAAGCTTTTTGGCTAAATCTCATTAGCCCTAAGGCTAATTAGGGTAAGGCCAGGTTAGATTAAACTAGACCTAATTAATAGCTCTAATAAAGTATATGTCTCTTGTAGAATTTTTTGAAACTAGCTAGCATCAACATTTAGGCCTAGACTTAGTTCAAGAGTCACAGGAGAGGGTAAAGTTAATAAGGGATGGTAAATTAATAAAGAACTGGGCAACATAATCAATATAAGATTTCTTATTTTGATTAAAATAAAATCTTCACACTTTTTTAAGAGATTGATACGACTTGATTCGTTGGTTGCTGACCCTTGATTTTTTATCGACATTAGTTGACTTTATGGCCAATTTTCTAGGGTTTGATTTTTACATACCTCATTTTTCAGACCTCTGACCTTCTGAACTTAATTTGGAAGGTGAGTTGAGCTAAAACGATCTTGTTTGATTTTTACGTACCTCATTTTTCAGACTTCCCTTCTGAACTTAATTTGGAAGGTCATTTGGGCTAAAACGATTTGGTTTGATGTTTACATACCTCATTTTTACATTCAGCTAACGATTCTAACTCCATTTGTGATCAGCTTATCTGTGAAATATTCAATTCAGCTTGTCACAACCAAACTGGGCACTGATTGACATGAAGAAACTTGATCCAATAAGCCTCAAGTGTACACACACTTGGGTATATCAGAGAATTTGCACTTGACTAAACAACGAGGATTTTCAAGGCTCGCATAGCTAACTAATAAACTATCATTTGAAGTCTTTTTAAGAGGATATTTGAAGCCTCTTTTAACAATCTATTTGTTCAAATTTTCTCTCATACTTGTTAACTAGGTCTAGTACTCTCAATTATGACGCTAAACATAAATGAGCTACTACTAAATCCTTGACTGAATTTAGATGATAACATTGACTGAACTCAATTATGAGAAAAATGGAACTTTTTCTTTTTTTCCTATTCTAGTGTAGGTTTGTTTTGATGTTCTTTGTTCCTACAGTAATTTTGCTAGAGTAATTAAAATATTGGTCGACGAGCTGAAGTAGATTTATGAGAGCATCCTTAGATGAGTTCTTAAGAGACACTAAGCGCTTAAGAGTATTAGAAATAGAATAAGGATGACAAAAAGTAATGAACGCTTAACGAACTAAAAAAGAAAAGGAACGTGAAGCGCCCTTAAAGTCAATAGCCTTTAAGACCAGATTTATGGAAACATTTAAGACAAGAGTTATGTTGACTTAGAAAATAAAAGTCAATGAGAGTGACTCAAGGTCTTTAGAGGTTGAGTACTTGAGATCCTATGGAAACCTTAGAGAAATAAATACCTTAAGGCTCAGCCGAGGTGCCTTTGAGACTTGGATGGAAGGCTCAGAAAGGTAGAGTTACTTAATAATCTCCATTAAATGCCTTGATGAGTAGAGACCCTTTCCCATTAAGCACATTCAAGAACTTGAACACTCAACTAAGGGCATGATTTAAATTTGTCTCTGCTATTAAAATTATAATATTTATACAAGTATTGAACAATTGGCGAAAGAAAAAAAAAGGACAAAGATGGTTTTCTTCTGCTGGGATCCGCCATCTCCCGAAGACCAGAAGGTTCGCATCAAGAAGTAATAAACTATCATTTGACTTCTTTTTAAGGGGATTTAAAACCTCTTTTGGCATTCTATTGTTCAAACTTCTCCCTCATACTTGTTAACTAGGTTTGCTACTCTCAAGTGCCAAATATGGAGGGCCACTGCTAAATCCTTATCTTCCCGTAAAGTAGATAAGGGGTTATCCAAAGACAAATTTTTACTAAATCATGCTCGAGTTTTGGTAGGTTCTGGTCTTGAGACTTTTGAAAAGGGCAAAGAGTTCTCAAAAGTTGGAGGTTTGCACATGCATGCTACTTCTGTACTGTTTTCAGATGCATGTATAATTTATTACTCATATGCATGTGTTCATTTACTGACCACAAAGCTAAAAGTTATCAATGTTAGTCAAAACGCAATTTTTTCTACTAAACCATATTGGCTAAAACGCCATGTTTTGACTATGACTTGACCCCATACTTAGGCCTCCACTATGGGACTTATTGCCATAACCCAGCCAACAATCTCTCGTTCAGCAATTGCTTCCATTGAAAATTTAACACGTGACCTTGGCTTTGATATTAATTGTTAGATCAAGTGTTTACCACTAAGCCAAAAGTTATAACTATTAGTCATGGTGCAACTCTTTTTATTAAACTGTATTGACCCAAGCATCATGTTTTGGCTAGAACTTGATGCCACATTTAGGCCTCTGATAATTGTTACCATGACCTAGTGAACACTAGCATCTTTGAGTTTTATGCCTCAGGAGTTAGCCTTTCAGTTTGTAATTTTATTACTGCAAAAAGAAATTTCAAATGGAAACTCTTTATATGTAGTAGTTTCTATCTGGTTGTTCTCTGTTTTTTAATTCTTTTTCAAAGTAACATAAATATAATCACATAAATTTGTTATTTCTTTAATTATACAGGGACTTGCTGTACCAACTATTGCTGTTATTGCAGGAGCAGCATTGGGCAGTAGACTTGAACTTAACCTGGCATGTGATTTTCGTACATGTGGTACTTAAATATCTAAAACATGAATGCATTGACATTATTTTACTGTTAGTTTGAATGCTTACAATGTCAGACACTGCTTGTTTTCTTCCTTTCATGGCTTAGGAGAAGAAGCTCTCTTGGGTTTGCCAGAGACAGGACACGCTATAATCCCTGGGTATACTATTGCTACACATTCTCATTGCCGAATTGTATCGTTGGCACTGTCTGGTTACCACCTCTTCTCCTTCCCTCCTCATGTTCTTACAACCTTAATTTTATGTCAGCTTGCAGTTGCAGTCCAATCTTGTTGAAGAAACCTTTGTTAATGCAAAGACAGTTGGAAATAATAATCCAAGGTAGGAAGTTATACAAAAAATTTCTGCTTATATAGAAATATTGAAAAAATTTCTTCTCTGTATTGTATTGTTTTTTTTTTTTTTATCTTTTTTAGAAATCATTGTATTTCACCCACTAGCTTATATTTCAAATAATAAGTAAGTTTAAACTTAGCGATTGGGTCAAAGAGTTTGAACTTGCAAAAAATTATTTATGAGGAAGGACAACTTCATTATTGTAAACAAAATTAGTCTTAAACTCAAAAAGTGTGAAGATTCAAGACAAAAAATCACTATATTTCTTTATTTGTATCCTATTCTGCCCATATATTGTATTACGCATATCCGCTTCATTTTCTCAATCAGATAAATGTTTAAAATAACGCAACTGTTAGTTATTTTGTTTATATTGAATATTCTGCTCAATCTGACTGAATGTATTTTTTTCTATTTTTTGAGCTAATAATTCTTTGGTTTTGACATAGTTGAGGGTTTAGACTTACAGGATAATTCTTAACAAGGACTCAAAATTACGAGTTATCGAAACCTGCTTCAGATTTAGTAACTCCGGTGGAAGTCTGATACTTCTTATTTGCAAAATACCAGACGACAGAGAGAGTTTGTTTTGTCCAAAAGTTATAGCTTAGAAAAATTAAAAAAAAAAAGCAGTAAACTGAAAAAACTTACTAGCACGTGCATTTGTTGGAAGGAGTGAGAGAGAGAGAAAGAGAAGTGAGAGTGTATGCGTTTTAACTGTAACCCATATATAGTTGCACCTAAATAAAGAAAACTAGAACCTATGATATTTAGATTTTAGATTATATTGAAAGTTAAAAGCTCAACTAGTAAGATTTTTTCCTTAAGTGTCTGCCAAAATTGGAAGGGCTAGAGGTTTATGGTTAATTTATGGAATTTATCACCCGCTGATCTGCAGGGAAACAGAATCAAGGTTTGATGGAGATCTCAATGTAGTTTAACAGGAAAATACAGCTAGAAAGTTAGTGGAGGATCTTGGTACTTTGACATCTCTTCTTGTAAGAGACAATTCTTGTTTTTATTCTCAAAATAGTGACATTCCTATCCAACAGTAACAGCATTGTGAGACATCTTTTAGGTATGTTGTGAATATGTGATGGATTCTGCATTAGTATTAATGACAATTAGGTGTGTTTGACTATTTGGTTCGGTTCTACATAAACCAATGTGTTTATAAAAAAAGTGAATCAGATCTTTGTTTACTAATCGAACCATATCTACCTCATATGAACTCTAAATTGAATGATTCCAGTGGATAAAAATCCGTGAGACATAAATCTACATTTGTTATGTTAACCATTTGTTTAGATTCCCTATAGAATGTTCCCAAAAATTAAAACACTGAAGCTAAAAATTCTGCCACCCATAGCCATACCCATGCAGAACTATCTACACCAACCTAAGTATTCAAACATACATAATATGTAACATGATATAGAAACATCAATGACCAATCATAAAAGTTCTAAGATTAAAATCCCATATAAATATTACAAGTTTGAAAACTTTTCTTCAAAAATAAATATTGTTAAACTTACATGGAGCACTTAGTCCCCTAGACTTCTCCTTCCTCTTTCTTCCTTTCTTCCTCTCCTTTCCTTACTCTACCTTGCTTCTATTTTTCCTCTCCCTCACTTGGACGAAATTCTAATGTTGTAAGGGTGGGTTTTCTTATATAGACCACCAAATAATTCACCTTTCATGATCATAGGTCTACCTTATCATAATTAGGTTACACTTGGTTGAATTTTTGGAAAACAAACAACTTATGTTCTTGTCTTCCTCTTCCTTAGTCAAGATATGCATAGGAAAATGAAATTTGTATTTTGAAAATTATGATAATATGTTCTTAAGATATAGGATAAGGTCCCTTTGATTTAGGGATTCATTTACTTTTTCTTTTGTCTTAATCAATTATGATAAGTTTGCCTTTTTAAGTGGCAAATTTCTAACCCTTCAATCTCTATTATTTGGTTGAAATTATTTGTGTGGGATAGAAATGTTTTGTCCTAATACTATGTATTATCATACCACTTGCTAAAATTATGAGTGTAGGATATGGATGTTTTGTCCTAAAGCCTTGTATTATCATACCACTTACTAATTTTTTGTCTTAATGCCATTTCACCTAATCTTGATTACACCATTATTTCATCACTTTAATTTTATTTTTATTTTTATTTTTCCTCTTGGGTTTGGGCTCATTCTTGCCCATTTTCTTTACTTTGGTTAAAATTCTACCTTTCATAATGGGCTTGGTCACATTTTCATGATTTATATGAAGTGTCCATAGGTAAAAGCCCAATTTATGGGTGGAGATACTAAACTTAGTAATTTTTGCTCTTAAATTAAGAAAAATTACCCTAATCCGATCTTCTTGAAATTTTAATACATTTACTTACTTCACAAAAATTTATCTTCCCTATCCAAGAATTTCAACTTTCTTTGACATGTTTATTTCTAATATTTTCTCTTAGGTTTTTTCTCTTTACCTATTTCATTAATATTAGAACATTTCTATGCATACGTAAGCTGAAGAATTTCTAAGAATTATATTTCCTTAGGTATCTAAAAATTGTCTAATAAATTTTATTTCCTTAAATATTTATGTATGTTTAGGGATGTTACTTTGAATACTTTTGTACTTTTATTTATACATGAAATGAAATTAGGGATTTTACATTGGGTCTATTATACAAAATGACGGCGAAGTAAAGGAGGACGTAAATCATAGGATTCAAGCTGGATGGATGAAATGGAGGAAAGTTTCGAGTGTCATTTGTGATAAAAAAAAGTGCTGCTCAAAGTTAAAAAAAAATTTTACCATACGGCTATAAGACCTGCTATATTATATGGTACGGAATGTTGGGCGGTTAAAAGACAACATGAAGATAAACTCAACATTGCAGAGATGAGAATGTTGCGCTGGATGTGTGGACACACCAGAAGAGATATGATTAGAAATGAGTGCATTAGAGAGAAGGTTGAGATAGCTCCTATTGTGGAGAAGATAGTTGAATCTCGCTTAAGGTGGTTTGGCCATGTGTGGAGAAGACCTGCAGAAGCCCTAGTGAGAAGAGTAAATCGGATGAAAAATAGTTCAATAATTAGAGGTAGAGGGAGGCCAAAGAAAACAATAAGTGAAACTATTAAAAATGGTTTAATAGTTAATAACTTATCTATTGATCTCATACATGATAGGCCACTATGACGCCGTTTGATCCATGTAGCCGACCCCACCTAATGGAAAAAGGCTAAGTTGTTGTTGTTGTTGTATAGTTGAGAGTACCAAACCTAGGTAACAAGTATGTGAGATAAGTTTGAACAAATAGATTGTTAAAATATGCTTCAAAGCCCATCAAAAGGAAGTCAAATGATAGTTTATTACTTATTGAAGTGAGCCTTGAAAAATCTTGGTCATTTAGGTGGGTGCGAATTCTCCGACATACTCTTGTTTAGTCAAGTTAATTTGTGTACACTTGAGATCAAGGTTTCTCATGTCAGTCAGTACCCAATTTGGGTTATAACAAGCTGAACTGAATATTTTGAAGGTATATCATTGTGTTTAACTCCATATATCATTTATGATCCCAAGTTAAATCTTTTGAAAATACTGATATATTATTTCTAATGTCATGCATGTTACTCTCACGGCGCAATTCATGCATAACTTTCAAAGAGACTCCTTAAGTCAAATTTTATGCAAATCATAGTTGAAAAATGGCATTATCATAAACACGCGCGTATGTATTGTATCACTCACAGATTAGTTTATCACAAATGGATTTAGAATCACTAGCTGAACATATAGGGTAGTGCTAAAGATGTTTGATAGAGTCATATTGAATAAATTCTTTACTTTAGAGTCAAACCAAATCATTTTAGCCTAAATGAAATTCAAAATTAAGTTTCAAAAATCCCAAAAAAAAAGTTCTGAAATATGAAAATCAAACTCTAGAAACTTGGTTATAAAAACCAACTAATAGCCAATAAAAAATCAATGGTCAACAACCCACAAATCAAATCAAATCAATCTCTTGAAAAGGTGTGAAGACTTTATTTTAAATGAAATAAGAAATCTTATATTGATTGCGTTGTCCTTTGTACTTTATTAATTTACCATTCCTTATTAACTTTACTTTCTCTAATGAGTCTTACACTAAGTCTGGACCTAGATGTTGATACTAGCTAGTTTTAAATTTTTTTTACAAAATATCTATATTTCATTAGAGTTGTCAATTAAGTATAATCCAACCTAATATGACCTTACCCCAATTAGCCTAAGGGCTATTGGGATTCGGTAAATTTAAAAAAAAAAATTCTATTTTATCAATCTGACCCAACCTTTTGATGGCTTAGAGTTGACCCCAATTCTAAAACTCGACCCTAATTTTTAAGGCTACCCTAAAGATTGTCTGTAACATTTTTCATTTAATTTAAAATTATTGAAATATTTATAAATAATTAATACTTTTCAACATCAATACTAATGAAAGAATTTGAAGGAAGAAACATCCATAAGAAAAAATCATTTAATGTAAACACTAAAGTAATTTTTTTCCTATTTTCAATACACACACACACACACACACAATATTAGTTTAGGGCAGAGTGGATACTATATTATCCAACCTCTTGATATAGGCCTAAGTCCTTAAAATTTGTTAGGAAAACGCCTAAATCCAGACATGGACTCATTTATTGAGGCTTATTTCTATATTTAATTAGGTAAAATTTACGTATACTAATCATAATATACGAGTATGATTAATAATGATAATCTCTATAAAAAATGTTTTGTTTTAATAAACGAGCTAAATTGTATAGGTCAATAATCTATATACAAAAAAAAATTAGAAAAAAAGGAGCTAAATATCATACCATAAATGGACTAACTGCTGTTTGACTTATTTATAGCCCATTCAGCCTACATAATCGTATGTTTCTTTTCACATTTTATTAAATTACTCTGTTAAAATATGTATAAACCATGTGTTTTAATTATTTTTTTTCATTGAAAATTTAGCTCAAAAATTATTATTTTTATTAAAATTGGGAACTTGTATCCTAATCCATTTCAATTTTTAAATTTTTTTTTATTTATACGAGTATCTCTTATAAAACTAATCTCACTTGTTATGTTAAAGTTATAAGCGTTTTTCTACGAACTCAAACTCTTCTACTATTGAACTCCAGTTTGCTTATAAAGTGACTATCGTAATTGTAACTCTTGCGATTGGATGGTTTAACTTTCTTACCTCCATTTTAAAAAATGAGGATCTGATTAAAAGAAAGATTTTCTCTGTAATATTCCGAAATTTTTATTTTTAAATAATAATGTTTTGCTATAAAAATATATATTTTTATTTGTTTAAAAATAATTATGTTTTGTTAAAAGCAAGTATATTTTTTACTAAAATAATTATTGTTTTGCTTAAAATAATTATATTTACCTTTAATAAATTTTTGTTTTATTTTTAGAAATATTTTTTCTTTTATTAAGCATAAAGATATTTATTTTGTGACTTTTTTTATTAATATTTTTATCAAGAAAAATCATGATTTAAGAGTTTAACTAAAGGTTTATGAGAATGAAATTTTTTAAGAATTTTTGGAATATTTTAGGATGAAAAACGATATTTTATATGAATATATATGAAATAAAATAAAAATAAATCTAAATATTTAATTATTAAATAATTATTATTATAAGGAAAAGAAAATTGGGGGACGGGGAGACGAAATGCAAAAGAAGGGAGTTGCAAAAACTTTTGTGAATAGTAATAAATAGTAACATCAATTTTTCTCTTTAGATCTGAAGTGCCTATTGACTTCCGATATCCAAACTGAGGGTACCACTGGATTCAAGACGAAGAATACTACAATTTTGACCGATTAATTTTTCAAATCAGTCGTTGAATTGCCGTAGATCTGAAGTAGAAAATTTTAGAAAAAGGTAAACTCTGAAACTCTTACTTAAAGACCTCCAATTGAAAATCTGACACCGCAGATGGATTCAGGAGCTAGATAAACCTTAGGATATGAATATTTTCGACCATCTGACAGTTTTTTGTTTGTCGTGAATAGTAATTTCCGATAATGAATAGTGTTTTTCGGCGGTGAATAGTGACCAAGTTTTCGGAATCATTTTCTAAGTTTTTGAACCCTCCAGATACGTTTTTGAGGTCTATTTGATCAAATTGAAATTGGAAAAATACATTTTAGGGCTGTCCAATCTGGAGCCCTTACCCAATGAGTAGATGATTCTTTCTATGACTTGTCTTTACTCTTTTTGAACTTTAAATTGATAAATGAGTATGCTTACAAGTTATTTATACTTTTATATGTTTCTGAAATGGTTTAGAATATCTAAAATGATTGCAATATGATATCTAGTTCAAGAAGAGTATAATTTTTGAAATGAATTTTGAAATACATTGAACATGTGATTTTTAAATGTATTTCTCATTATATGGCAAAGAAAATATGTTATGCATATGATATTGATTTATACAGTGATATGTTTGCTTCGGATATGGGCATGTATATGTGAACTCCCATGATTGAAAATTTTTGACAGAGGAATATACTGAAACTGAAAGTCTGTATTATATTGAGAATTTTATACTGGATTATATGGCATATGTGCATATGATATTTTTTGTGGAGGAATCTTATTGGAAACACTGTCTGCTAACAGCAAGTAATGTTAGCCCTGGTGTACCTTGATAACCCAACTAGCAGGGGGTGGTGCTAGCCTCGTGTGAGGGCCAACACACGGGAGATAATATGTGATGGAGAGCGGGATGCCTCCTATATGGGCGAGATGTTAGTTATATGAGATGTGATTTGCCTTTCCTTGCTGTGTGCTTGGAAAATACCCATATAGAGTCCCTTCGTCTGTCCTCTTGAATGGTAGTAGGGCAAACCTTAATGGGATGTTGAGTTTAGACAAATCCTATATCACCAAAGTACAGAAGTGGTTAAACTCTGATATGGTGGTTCTGATATGGGATCCTCCAAATGTTTTCATAAGAATTAAGTTGAAGCATACCATGATTTTATTATCATTCTTACAACATTACTTATGAGTTGGTATAAATATAAATTTGAACAAAGATTATTTAAAATGCGGGTCCCATATGGATGTACCTCTGAATTGTGATTTTCAATGTGACAAGTTTTAAAATAAAGAGTACATCCATATGTTGACCTAAGAGGTCATAGAAGGTTTTATCTAGTCACTGAGTTGTAAAACTCACTACACGTGGTTGATATGTTTTTCATATAAAGACCCAGAGTTTGGTTCTGCGGTTTCTTGATCGACTAGGTGTCGTACTTCCATGGTGAGCTTAAATTATTTTTGGGCTCTCAGTGTTTAAAATTGTAATATATTTGTACTTTAGAGTTGCTCTGAACGCCACAGACAAAATCCTTGTTTTTGCTGTATTTTGATATTTATCGATTTGGTGTATATATGATATGGTATATGTATGGGAAAAACTATATGTATATGTTTCCATGATAAATTATTGAAATATTCATGATGATGGAAAATATGTTTATGATATACGCGTTTCACGTATCCTAAAATTAAGTACGTGACATTCTCATTGGAAAAGGGAGAATGAAGAGGCAAATCCCTTATTAGAAAAAAGAGAACAATAAAACAAGAGGGTGGACAGCGAGGAGAAAGACTTTGAGAAGGAAAAGAGATGAGAAAAGCAAAAAAGAGCGGTTGGTGAGAGTGAGTGGAGGAAAAAGACTAATAAAAAATGACAATATGTTTATTGGGTCTTAGATGTCGAGACAAAATTAATGGAAAAAAGAGAAAAGAAAAAGAAAGTGCAGTGGTGAGTAGGTATAGTTGTTCTTCAAGTCTCATATATGTTATATAGAAATTTGTATTGTTTCAAAAAATTTGATGACTCAATTTAATTGCTCGTGAATCACAATTAATATATTTGATTGTTGATTTAATATGTAATAATAATAATAATATATGTGTATATAATAAAAATAGTTGTGAGCAGGGTTCGTCCAATAATTGTATTTCAAGTCTTATCTTACACAGAAATTTGCAATGTTTCAAACAAATTAAATGACTCATTCAACCGCTTGTGAATCACGATTCACTTATTTGATTGCGGTCCAATTATGGTTAAATTTGTAATAAAAAGTATTTTTAAAATTTTATTATATTTATAAAGAAATAAAGTAAATGAATTAAATATAATTAAATTACAGTGTAAATAGTAGTATAAATTTATTCTAGTCTTAGATAGATCTCAAGAAGCCTATCCTTATATTAGTAAGAGTTAATTAAAATAACATACTAAAAAAAAAACTAAACATGATTCTATATTTTTATAAGTCGGTCAGTTTGCGAAATCTTTAGATATGAGCATATTTCTAAAAATATGATTTCAAAAAATATGACATTTATATATTTGCTTTGAGTTCATCCTTGATTAGATGATGTCAATAATGTATATGGCTATATGAGTTCCTTCAATTCCTGCCATTTGAAAAATTGTAGATTTAATAATCACTCTTTGCCACAAGAGTATTGTGGCCATAGTGATAATTGAGATAATTTGATTTATGTACTTTACTATTACATTAGTTTACTTTTCATCTACAAGCTAGTTTTGTTAAGGGTGTGAGTGCAAATGAAATGAATTGCTCATGAACTACTCGAATTTGTTGCAGTAAAAGTTTGAATTAGACCGAGTTCATTTATAAAATAAACGAAGTTGATTGACATATTAATCTTCTTTAGTTAAATTAACCGAGCTTATAATTTAGTGCTCAACTTGTTAAGCTCGAGCTCAATTATTATTTTTATTAAAAGACTTATGCAAAGATGCTATCATAAATATTTTTCAACTTTATATATCAACGTTCTAATTACTTGAATAATAATTAAATTTGCTTAAGCACTCTATCAAAATTAGTGTAGGAACCGAGAACATGAAAACCAACCTATGCTGGAATAGGAAACATAGAAAAAAGTTTCATTTTTTTTTCATAACTAATTAAATTTAGTCAATATTATCATATAAATTCAGTCAAGGATTTAGTAGCAACTCATCTATATTTAGCGTCATAGTTGAGAGTACCAGACCTAGTTAACAAGTATTAGAGAAAAGTTTGAACAAACAGATCGCTAAAATAGATTTCGAAGCCCTTAAAAAAGAAGTCAAGCGATAGTTTATTACTTATTGAAGCGACCCTTGAAAAATCTTAGTCGCTTAGTCAGGTGCAAATTCTCCAATATACCCTTGTTTAGTCAAGTTCGTATACGCCTGAGACTTATGGGATCAAGGTTCCTCGTGTCGGTCAGTGTCAAGTTTGGGTTGTGACTAGCTAAACTGAATATTTTCAAAGTATGTCATTGTGTTTAACCCCATTTATGATCCCAAATTAAATATTTTGTAAATAATGATATATATCATTTCAAATGTCATGTAAATTACTCTCATAGTATAATTCATGCATAACTTTCTAACAAACTCCATAAGCCAAATTTTACGTAAATAAAGCTTAAAAAAAGAAACGGACACACACACACACACACTGATCAAAATGGGTTTAGAATTGCTAGCTGAGCATATAGAGTAGTGCCAAGGATGTTTGGTAGAGTGACAATGAATAAGGTCTTCACTTCAGAGTCAAACTAAATCGTTTTAGCATAAATGATCTTCAAAATTAATTTCTGAAAGCCTAAAATTAAAAAAAAAATTATATGAGGTATGAAATATGAAAATCAAACTTTAGAAACTTGGATATAAAATCAACTAATAGTCAATAAAAAATCAATGGTCAACAACCAACGAATCAAATTAGATCAATCTCTTAAAAAAGAGTGAAAACTTTATTTTAATTGAAATAAGAAATCATATATTGATTATGTTGTCCTTTACCATTCCTTATTAAATTTACTTTCACCAATGAGTCTTGCACTAAGTCTAGACCTAGATGTTGATGCCAGATAATTTCAAAATATTCTACAAAAAGTATATATTTCATTAGAGTTGTCAATTAGATCTAATCCTTACCCTAATTAGCCTCAGGGTAAATGGAATTCGGCCAAAAAGTCTTTTTATAAAATTGTATGTCATTTTGTCAACCCAATCCAACCCTTTGAGGGTTTAGGGCTAATCTTAATCCTAAAGCCTGACCCTAATTTTTAAGGTTACCCTAAGGACTGTTCCTAAGATTTTCATTTAATTTAAAATTATTGAAGTGATTCTACATAATTAATATTTTTCAACTTCAATATTAATGAAAGAGTTTGGGGAAAGAAACATTGATTATAGGAGAAAATGATTTAATGTAGACATTAATGTAATTTTTTTTCCTAATTCTAATATATATATATATATATATATATATATATATATATATATATATATATATATATTGGCACACAACTGCTAGTACAAGATAGAGTGGATACCATAGTATCTAAACTCTTCTTATGGGTTCAAGCCCGAAAAATTTGTTAAGAAAATGCCTAAATCCAGGCGCGGACTCATTTATTAAGGCTTATACCTAGATTTAATTAGGTGAAATTTACGAGTACAACTCATAATATAAGAGTATGACCAATAATAATAATCTCTATGCAAAAAAATGTTTTGTTTTAATAAGTGAGATAAATTATATAGGTCAGTCGTCTATGTACAAAAAAATTAGAAAAAAAGGTGCTAAATATTATACCATAAATGGACTAATTGCTATTTGACTCATTTATAGCCCATTTTAGCCTACAAAAATTGTATGTTTATTTTCACATTTTATTTTTTCACTTTGTGTTTAAGTTTTTTTCATGAAAATTTAGCTCAAAATTATTACTTTTATAAAATTTGAGAACTGGTATGTTAATCCATTTTTTATTTGTTTAACTTTTATTTTTCATACGAGTATCCTCTATAGAACTATAATCTGGCTTGAGATATTTAATTTATTCTTTTTTATTAATATTTTTTTTATAAATTCAAACTATAATCCATCTACCGAACTCTAATTTACTTATAAAATAACCTTAGTTGTAACTCTTACAAATCGAATGAGTTTATCTTTCTTTTCCCATTTGAAAAAAAAAATGAGGATCTAGTCCGATATGTTTAAAACGAAGACATTCATTTTAGAAAAGGTGGATGGAGAGGCAAATCTCTTATTGGAAAAAAGAGACCAATAAAACAAATGGGTGGACAGAGTGGAGAAAGACTTTAAGAAGGAAAAGAGATAAGAAAAGCTAAAAGGGACGGTTGGTAAGAGAAAGTGGAAGAAAAGGACTAAAGAAAAGTGAGGAGTGTTTACCGGGTCAAGAAAAAGTAATGGAAAAAATGAGAAAAGTAAAGGAGAAAAAGAGAAAAGAAAGAGGAGGTCTGGAGTGCTGAGTAGGTGGCTTGGGCAAAATATATACTAAAAATTATATATATATATATATATATTAAAGAGTGATCGTGGAGAAAGTGGAACAAAAATAATGAAGAGAAAGGTAAAAGAGGAAGAAACTGGGGCATATTTCGACAATATTAAAAGAGTAAAGATTCTCTTCGTAAAAATCAATTAAAACGCGTGCGCTTTTTCCCGACAGGTTCACATGCTCTTTCCAAACTCGATCAGTATTTGGTTTGTTGCTCAACCAGCACTTTGTTCCTTCCTGTTTGACTGATTGCAAGTGTGTTTTCATTCCTCGGAGCTTTTCTCATCCTTTATTGCCTTCCAAGTGTTGAAGAAGTACCTTCATCCATCCTATTCGAACTACAGTTTTTTTTTCTTTTATTCACCGAAGATTTATTGCGGAAGTTTTTTTTTCTTTTAATGATTCATGATTCATGATTCATCCATCCTATTCGAACTAAGGTTCGTTTCTCTCTCCTATTCTCTTCACCTATCTACTTATTTATGTCTATCTCTGTTTCTTTTCTTTTCTTTTTAATGATTCATGATTCACGAAGTTTTATTCACCAACCTAATGGCAAAACTACCTCACCCCACCGTTAAAATACAAATGTTTGTAGACAATCAGAAATTTTCTGAAAAATATCTTTACAATTGTACTATTTGAGAATGTTGCAGCAAGCAACTGCCAATATTATGTCGGAAAATATTCAAACAATTATGACTTTTCCAAATAAAAAAACCATCTTTAACTTTATAATAGTTATTTTTGTAATTTTATGTACTCATTCTTAACAAAATTTATTACTTACTAGATATCGCTGTTTTCTTTTACTTATGGTAAATGAAAGGGGGAAAACGCCCAGAAGGTTCCTGGGTGGATTTTTTTGCAGAATATGTTCCTAAGGACTTCAACATAATACTGTCTTCTTTTTTTAAAAAAAAATTGTGCACAGTTTTTTTTTTTGAAATTACATTTATTTATTTTTAGAAAAAATAATATGAAAGTAAAATTGAAAAATCAATATTTAAAAAATTAATGCAATTTAATTATTATTTGATTCTTATTTTGATAATTCTTAATTTTGCTGAAAAATTTACGCTTTCTTTTACTTTAATTATAACCTCATATGATTTGTATTTGTATTATAATCAACATTTTGGTCAGAGTAATATCCACTCTCCTCCTGTCCAAGTATCAATTTTTTTTCCATTTAGTGAATGAATTCTTTATATTAATATATTGAACCCCTTTATGAGTTTGTATCAAATTCTCTCACCTGTTTTCACTAAAAGTGGAAGAATCTTTTGTTTTTAATTGGTTGCTTCCATAAAAGCTTTTCAACAAAGAAGAATAAGAAAATGAAAGTGCTGAAATCAGTTTGTCTCTCTGCAACCATGTAACTTGGCTGATGGGGAAGGCCAAGAAGCAGCGGGCAGCTTTGAAGCTATAAGAAGATTTATTGGACAAAGGGCCAAAGCCCAAATAACTTGTTGAGCTAATAATGTCTCACTTCGATATTCTTCTCAGTGCAGCTAAAAAAAGACGAATTTGCAGAGGAGGTGTCAGGTTACTGAACAAGATGGGTGTTGCGGGCTTACGGCGTTGCTGTTGCAGTTCGGGCTGATCTTGCGCACAGTGGGAAGTGGTCGAAGAAGATGGTTAAAGCATTGGTGGATTAGTTTGCACTGAGGGTACAGTGGAGATTTCAGAAAAGAAAAATAAATTATTTAATGATTAAAAATTAAAAAAAAAAAAAATATTTTTATTTAAATGAATTATATTTTGACTCGTATAATAAGTCCAAATTATAAGGAAGGGAAAGGTTTTTTTTTCTCTTTTAAGATTAGTAAGGAAGAGAAACAAAATAAAATAAAATAAATAACAAATGATAATATTTTTTATAAATTTATCTTTGATTAAATAATTATTTATGAAAATAGTATTTAGTATTAAAATTTTATAAAATAATGAGTGGTATAATAGTAAATAATTTTTTAAAAAACATTCTAATTTAAGATAGCTTAAATATCATAAAGGAACTAAGATTTTGTTGGAGTTTGGAAAATTATTTTAAAATATTTAATACTTATCTTCAAATAAAAAACTCTTAGAAATGTTTTAAATTATTTTCTAAAGTTTAAACTGCATTTATGCCTTCAAATTCACAGTGCACCACAATTAATATGTTCTTTTGTTAATCAGAGCTTCTCGGGTCCTTTTTTTGACTTGCAGGTGCTGATACATCTTGTTTGGACAGGTTAGTTTGTTGTCTTACATTGTTCATTTATTTAGTTATTTATCTCTTTATGTTTATTCACCAAAAAGTAATTTTGTTACTGGCTAAGCTGTATGTAGAAACTACAATACTTTTAAAAAATATTTTAGAGGTTTTTTTTCAAAATTGATGTGAGGGTAACTAAAAACTATGAACTATATTAAAAATCTTTGATGTACTTATAAATTTAACAATTATCTTTGTTTAATTTCAAATTAATTATTTAATTTATTTTTATAGATTTATATATCAAATATTAGTTAATCAGACATAATTAATTTATGAGAAATGTTCTTTTATATACAGTATATGTACAATATAATAATCTAACAAAATATATAACATTCTGATTCTGTAACAAGTTCTTTGCATGCCAAAATTATAACACTTTTTTTCCAAAATCATTTCAACTTTTCTAATATATTGCCTTGAAATTTTACAACAAAAATTTTCTTTTTTAAAATTCTGGTTACATTTAGATCGACTATTTCAAGATATCTGTATCTCCGTTCCCTTATTAATCTAAAATATATCTTTTTATGTTAAAAGATTTTTTAAGCGTTACTACGAAAATCTTTTCGAGGTGACTTTCTTCTCACGACAACATTAAGCGCATATGATAATTTAAATAAAATTCAAGAAAATAACTATACTTTTGTAGTGACTTTCTGATTTTTAATCTTTCCGGATGTGCCTGAACCGCAGGCCGCTAGAAAGAATAACTTAAAATTTAAAAGATGGAAGCAAATACATTGCCTAGTTTTTCTCTTAGGTTTCAAATGCTGCACTTACCTTTTGGCTTTATTTGTTTTGTTGAAAATTTATTTTATAGAATTGTGTTTGCACAAGAAAATTTAAATTTTACCTATATTTTTAAGAAATTATTTTTAAAAATATGTAAAAAAATTTGTTTCAATAATTGCTTTCAGTAAACCACTACCGTTATTGCTATTATGAGCCATGATTAGCTTAAATAAGAACTTTGCAAATATGCAAGCGAGGTGTCAGCTCGGGCTCGAAAAGACTTTTTGTTGGAGCAAAAATGTGATTTAAAACAAATTGTCACTACAAGGAAATTTTTTAAAAAATGTGATTTAAAATAAATTGAACTTAGATTCAAACATTTCTATTGGACTAAGCAAACATTTTGAAAATGCATTTGAAATTAGAAATTTCTATTTACGATGAGTTCAGACCAAAATTTAATTTTAAAAAATAAGCTCTTAGAATAGGTCAGTCTTAGATCCTCACATTTTTATGCAAATCAAAATAAAAAATTCAAAAATATATTTATACCAAATTTTTTTTGTTCAAGTTGAGTTGAAGTCTAAATAGAAATTTTAAAAATAAGCTATGCTTAGATTTGTGACAAGATCTGCACATTTATCTTTGGCCTCAAAAAATTCTTTATTGTTCCCTTTTTATTTTTTTATGAAACGTCTCAGAAAATTTTTTGACAATGAATCCCACTCCACTGTCACTGTATACTGTCCTATCACCAACAACTGCCACTCTACCATAACTGTCTATTGTTTCTGTAATATTATGATTTTATTTACATACTTTGATATTTAAAACTATAATTTCAGAGCAAGCAAGTTAAGTCTTCAGATTACATATGAATATTTTTTAATATTGTTTTGAAAATCATTTTTTTAAACGTATTTTTTCTTAAAATTATTTTTTATTCAGAATTTATAGTTTTTTTAATAATAAGTAAGAAATGGTGATATTATAGCTAGCCATTTGGGGGCCAAAACTGGAGTTCCACATGAAACCATGCGTTTCCTAAATATTTTCTTTTTTCTTTTTGTAAACCTTCTTCTTTTTACATTAGTTACGTCAAACTGTAAAATTTAAATTAAAAATCTTAAATTTTAAACTCTAAACTTTAAATCTGAAGACTCTAAACCTCAAACTCAAAATTCTATATCTCAAAACCTTAAATTTTAAAATTTTAAAATCTTAAACTCCAAAACTTCAATGTAAAACCTAAACTCCAAAATCTAAAACCTCATAAATTAAACTCCTAACCTCCAAACTCCTAACACCAAAACCTTAAAACCAAAAACCAAAAATCACAAATTCTAAACTCCAAACCTGAAAACCTCAAGATCCAAAACTCTAAATTTTAAACATCAAACTTCAAACCCCAAATTGCAAAATCTGAAACCCTAAACTCCAAATCCTAAAAACCTAATCTCCAAACTACAAAACCACTTATTCCAAAATTCAAAATCTTAAATTTTAATCCTTAAAACCCTAAACTCTAAACCTTAAAAGTCAAACCTCAAGACTACAAATCTCAAACCTTAAAACTCCAAATCATAAAAGGTTAACTCTAATCACTAATCACTAAAATCCTAGACTACGTTGATAGTAGAAAAAATGAGAACAGAAAATGCACATTAAGGTTTTGAAGTTTGGGCTTCAGGGTTATGAAATTTGGAATTTAAGGTTTTGGTACTTGAAGTTTTGAGGTTTTGAAATTTGGAGTTTGGGGGTCTAGATTTTGAGTTTGGTGTTTGGAGTTTAGTGTCTTGAATTTTGTAGTTTTTTTGTTTGGATTTTGATATTCAATGTTTAGGGATTTAGAATTTGAGGTTTGGGTTTGGGGTTTGATATTTAGGATTTAGGGTTTTGGATTTTAGAGTTTTAAGATTTGGGGTTTAAGGTTTGGGGCTCAGGTTTTGAAGATTTGAGTTTTACATGTTTTTTGGTTAGAGTATTTGGTCTTTGGTGTTTAAGGTTGGTATTTAGGGTTACGAGGTTTGTTTGGAAGTTCTGGTTCTTGGGAGTTTGAGATTCGGAGATGTGAGGTGTTACATTTAGGGTTTAGAGTTAGGCCTTTGGGTTTGGAGTTTATAAATTTGAGGTTTGAGATTTGTGTTTTAAGGTTTTGAGGTTTTGGTATTTAGGTTTTAAATTTTGGAATTTTGAGGTTTGGAGTTCAAGGCTTTAGGTTTGGTTGTTTGATAGTTGGGGTTTAAAGTTTATGGATTTGGTTTTTATAGTTTTGATGTTTGGGGTCTATGGTATTGTGGTTTGGAGAATGAAGTTTGGAGTTTAAGATTTTTGTGTTTAGTGTTTTGGGTTTTGGACTTTGGATTTTGAAATTTTGAGGTTTGAGGTTTAGATATCTGTGTTTTGGGGTTTTAAAATTTAGAGTTTGGGGTTTCTAGTCTTGAATTCTTGTGCTTGGGGTTTTTTGGTTAGGGTTTAGGGTTTTGGATTTTAGAATTTTGAGGTTTGGGTTTTGGAGATTTTAATGTTTGGGATTTATGGTTTTGAGGTAATGAAATTGGATTTAGGGTTTGAGGTTTTGGGTTTTGAAGTTTAAGGTTCAGGGATTCAGCTTTAAGGCCGAGTGTTGAAATTTTGACGTTTAGAGTTTGGAGTGTGAAATTTTTTTTTTTGAAGTTTGGGGTTTAGTAATTTTAAGTTTTGGTGTTTTGATTTTGGAGTTTTGAGATTTGTCGTTTAAGAATTGTGTTTTTGTATTTTTGAGATTTTAGTTTTGGAGTTTGGGGTATGAAGTTTTAGAGTTTAGGGGTTTCAATTTTAAAATTTTATGGTTTTGGGTTTTTAGGTTTAGAATTTAGAGTGATATTGATTTTGAGTTTAGAATTTAAAGTTTATGGTTTATGGTTTTGATGCTTAGAATTTTGAAATTTAGATTTAGAGTTTATTATTTTGGATTTTCTTATTTTGAAGTTTAGAGTTTAGGATATATTGTATTGAGTTTTATGGTTTAAGGGCATATGGTTTAGTATTATTTAGAATCTGGGGTCGAGGTTTGGAGATTAGAATTTAGAGTTTATTATTCAGGGTTTTAAGATTTTAAAATTTAATATTTATAGTTTAAAAAATGGCCATTCAACAAGTTGAGTTTGCATGATGTTATATAATTGGTCACATTAGTACATTTTTATTTTAAAATATATAATTAAAATTAAAATTATTAATTTAATTAAGTTTATAAATCGGATTATTTAAACTACTTTTATTCTGTAATATTATGATTTTATCTATATATTTTGGTATTTAAAACTATAATATAATTTCAGTGCAAGCAAGTTAAGCCTTCAAATTATATATGAATTTTTTCTAAAATTGTTTTGGAAATAAGTTTTTCAAACGTATTTTTTCATGTTATGATTTTTTTTCTTAAAATTATTATGTTGTTTTCAACATTGATATTTCTTTTAAAACCCATCTTCATGTTATGATAGGTAGGAAATAAACTGGAGTTCCACACACACAAAAAAAAAAAAAAACTCAACTGTCACTGTATATAGTCTTATCATCATCAACTACCAGTTTACTATATTATGCTTTTATTTATATATTTTGATATTTAAAGCTATAATTTCAGTGCAAGCAAGTTAAGTCTTCAAATTATATATAATTTTTTTTTCTAAAATTGTTTTGGAATAATTTTTTCAAACTTTTTTTCATGTTATCATTTTTTTTCTTAAAATTATTATTTTTTCAGCATTTATAGTTCTTTGAAAACCCGTTGTCACGTTATAATAGGTAAGAAATGGAGACATTACAGCTAGCCATTTGGGGCCAAAACTGTAGTTCCATAAGAAACCATGCGTTTCCTTAATTTATTCTCTCTTTTTGTAAACTTTCTTGTTTTCACGTCAATTAGTTCGGAATTCTGATTGTTCCATATTCTCTAATTTCCTTTTCCTTTCTCGTTGATTGATTATTTAATATTAGTTGAAGAAAAACTAGAAGGAAGCTTGATGGAAGTTGTTTCTAAAGCTATAGAGAAAGGCCTGGATTTAGTGGTCGAGTTGGCCGTACGCCAGCTGGGTTATATTGTTTGTTACAAGAATAATGTTAAGGAATTAAATGACTGTGTTGAGGAGCTCAGGCTTGCAAGAGAGACAATAGACCATAAAGTTCGAGATGCTGAAAGGAATGGAAAAAATATTTTGGGTAGTGTTCGACATTGGAAAGATGTAATGGACGAGAAGATAAGGGAAAATGAGACGTTTAAGAATGATAAAGGCCACAAAATAGGGTGTTCCATGGGTTTTCTTCCTTACTTATGGTTTAGGCATCAGCTAGGCAGAAAAGCAAAGAAGATGACACCAGATTTTAAGTCACTAAAAACTAAGTCAGACAACTTTAATGTTGTTTATTACGATTCTGACCCAACAACCATGAATGCTGTTTTGTCAAACGGCGATTATGAAGAATTTGAATCAAGATCTGAAATTATGGAAAGGATCAATGCAGCACTGGAAGATTCGAGTGTCAGAATGATCGGAGTTTATGGGCCAGGTGGTATAGGGAAGACCAGTTTAGTCGAAGAAGTTGCCAAGAGAGCTAGAGAAGAAAAGTTGTTCAATGTGGTGGTTATAGTAACCATAACAAGAAATCCAGACCTATCAAAGATTCAAGGAGAAATTGCAGACATATTAGGGCTGAAATTTGAGGAGGCAAGTGAAACTGGAAGAGCAGATCGTTTAAGGAAGAGAATAAGGCAAGAGGAAGAGAACACCTTAATAATTCTAGATGATCTTTGGGAAGGATTAGACTTCAATAAGTTAGGGATCCCATTTGATGATAATGATTTTAGCCACAAGGCTGGCAATAATATACAAAATTTTGATTATGACATGATTAAGAAAGAAAAATCTTCTGGCAGAGGTATTGTCAAAATTTTACTCACTTCTAGAAACGAAGAAGTATTGTCAGCTCAAATGGATGTTAAGAAGGAATCAATTTTCTCCATGGGGTTCTTGGAGGAAAATGAAGCTGAGAAATTGTTTATGAAGGTGGCTGGAGTACTTAATAAAGATTTTGAGATAAAAGAATTAGCAGATGAAATTGTGAAAAAGTTTGGGGGTTTACCCTTGCCTATCATTACAGTTGGAAAAGCATTGAGAAATAAGAAGTACAATGAGTGGAATGAAGCACTTGAACAACTAAAGAGGCAAGGAGTTACCGGAGTGGAAAAATCTGTGGAGCCATCAACTAAGTTGAGTTATGATCATCTAGAAAGCGAGGAGCTTAAATCTACATTCTTACTTTGTGCTCAAATGGGTCCTTGTCCGATGATCATAGACTTGATCAAGTACTGCCTTGGTTTAAGTATACTTCAGGGGGTTCATACAATAAGAGATGCTCGCAATAGAATAAGTATTTTGATAAAGAAGTTAAAGGACTCTAGTTTGTTGTTGGACATCGATTCTAATGATTATTTCAGCATGCATGATATGGTTCGCGATGCTGCCCTGTCAATAGCAGCCAAGGAGCACAATTTATTTACTTTGAGAAATGGCAAGCTACATGAGTGGCCAGACAAAGATGAACTTGAGAGGTGCACTATTATTTCTTTACACCACAGTGATATCATTGATGAGCTTCCTGAAGGTTTAAATTGTCCTCAACTTAAAGTATTCCATATTGACAATGATGATCCTTCTGTGAGAATACCAGAAAACTTTTTTGAAGGAATGAGCAAACTAAGAGTATTGGTATTGACTGGTTTTCATTTACCACACTTACCAACTTCAATTGAATGCCTAACAAACCTGAGAATGCTTTGTTTGGAGCGGTGTGTGCTCGGCGACTTATCCATCATAGGTGAGTTAAAGAAATTGAGAATTCTTAGCCTTTCAGATTCTGCAATTGAAATTTTACCATGTAAGTTTGAGCAGTTATGTAAACTACAATTGTTTGACATCAGCAATTGCTCTAAACTCAAGGAGATTCCACTTAATGTCATGTCAAGCTTGACTAGTTTGGAAGAGTTATATATGAGAAATAGCTTGAATCTAAGGAAGGGTGAAGGAGAGACAAATAATAGTCAAATTCATGTTCTTAATGAGTTAAGACATCTAAATCAACTGAGGACTCTTGAAATATGCATTTTGAATGCAGAAGTTTATCCTAGGAACTTGTTCTTTGACAAGTTAGATAATTACAAGATTGTGATTGGAGATTTTAAGATGTTTTCAATGGGAGACTTCAGGATGCCCAATAAGCACGAAGCTTCAAGAACATTGGCATTACAATTGAAAGATGGCATTGATATTCACTCTCAAGAGGGGATTAAAATACTGTTTGGAAGAGTAGAAAATTTGTTGTTAGGAGAAATAAAAGGTGTTAGTGATGCTTTTTATGAGTTGAATTTGGAAGGATTTCCATGTCTGAAACATTTGTCCATCATAAACAACTTTGACATTCAATACATCATCAGCTCAATTGAGTTTACTCATCCTCAAAATGTTTTTCCCAAGCTAGAGACATTATGCCTTTACAAGTTGGTGAAAATGGAGATCTTATGCCATAATCGGCTTACAGACGACTCACTACGCAATTTAAAAGCCATCAAGATTCAAATTTGCAGCCGATTGAAGAATCTCTTCTCCTTCCAGTTGGTTAAACTCTTAACTAAACTTGAAACGATTGAAGTTTCTCAATGTGATTCTTTGGAGGAAATTGTTGTTGAGGAATTAGAAGGGAATGCTCACGCTAATGTTGAAGATTACAATATTGAATTTCCTCAATTACGGTCTTTGACATTACTATCTTTACCATCCTTTATTGGTTTCTACGCCAATAGTGGGATGCTTCCCATGTCTCAATCAATTCAAAGGCGAGTGCCAAATGTTGAGCTCTACGAAATCACAGAGGATAGACATGTCGCTACTGCTTCCAATTCTCTCTTCAGTGAACGGGTATGTAAGAATTTTTCATATACAAGTTTTCGTTTTACTTTTCAAAGATACTACATTTACAGATTGCATGCTAAATACATATTAACTTACTTTATAATGACTGGTAGTTGCATTGGCATCGGATATTACTCCAAGAATTAGTGTTTTCTAGTATAAATCAAAGTCAGTTACTAATTCAGAGATGGCAATTGTATGTGTTTACAGGTTGTTATTCCTAACATTGAGAGCTTAGAGTTGTCCTCAATCAACATCCACATGATATGGAGTTACCAATCCTTGTCAAGTTTTTGTTTTCAAAATTTGATGAAAATGAATGTGAATAATTGTAACAAATTGACATATCTATTCTCGTTCTCCATAGCTAAGAATCTGGTGAATCTCGAAGGCCTTTCTGTCAGTGAATGTGAGATGATGAAGGAGATATTTGACCCCCAAGAAATTAGTGAAGCAGAGGTGCGTATGTACTTGCATATACAGATCAATTTTGATTCTTAATTGGGTGTGTTTGAAACTCCTTAATGTTAAGAATTCAATTGAATTGAAATCTTATTTTTAATTTGAGTTGTTAGGAATTAAGTTCAAGTATATTTCAATAATATTTTCTTAAAAAACGTGGAACTCACTACCTTTTTCAAAGTCTATTAAAATTAATAGGATTTTACTCACGAATTCATGTTGCGACTAAAGAATTCTATATATATATATATATTTCTTCGATGTAACATTAACAAAAAAAGAAGATATCGTTGTAAAATTAACAATCCAGTTGAATTCTATTACTTTAAAATATAATCCAAACAAGTACGTTTAATTGAATTCTGAAAAATTTATGATTTATTTCAAACACAAAAATTAATTAACTAAAAGAATTCAGTTAATGAAAAATTCAATTGAATTCATGATAGATTGTCTTCCAAACATACCAGTTATTTATTTTTAGCATCATTTTACATCAACTTTGGTTCTCTACTCCTTCATCCTTCGTTTATTTAATATATGCATGGCTGACATCTTTGGTTTCATCTACCAACTCCTACTGTGCATCGCTGCAGGTTATCATCTTTCCGAAGTTGGAGAAAATCCAACTCGCTCGCATGGAGAGTTTGAGGACAATATGGCCCCAAGACTGTAGTTTAGTCTCCTTCAGCAATCTGGATTCTGTGGTTATTGAACAGTGTGAAAAACTTGTCATCATTTTTCCTCCTCACATGATAGGAAGAATTCAAAATATAATCAAGTTGGAGGTTATTAATTGTAAGTCAGTGAAAGAGATATTTGATTTCAAAGACGCTCAACAAACAGATGAAGATGGGAAGGAGACAAACTTTCAGGATATTGTCATAAATTTCCTCCCGAATCTAGAGCATGTATGGAATAGAGATCCAAAAGGAATTCTCAACTTCAAAAGGCTGCGAAGCATAAAAATACAAGAATGTCATAACTTGAAACATCTCTTACCAGTTTCTGTTGCCAAGAGTCTTCAAAAGTTGGAAACTCTTGGAATATATGGGTGTGTTGGAATGGAGGAAATTGTTTACTGGGAGGAAGGTTCAGAAACAAGCAGTATTCCATTTGTGTTTCCTCAAGTAACCGCACTGTACTTTCTAATGCTACCGAAACTAAGGAGTTTCTACCGGAGAAGACATACCTTGGAGTGGCAAGCACTGAAGTACCTGGCATTGGATTGTTACAAGCCGGAAGCATTCACAATAGATACTGAACAATTTCAACTAGTAAGAATTCTATCTCTTTCCCTAGACAGTATATAACATCAACGATAGAAATAATATTTAAAGCTTTAATTATTATTTTTTTGGTCCTTATAGTTACGTTTAATTTTAATTTCATCCTCACAGTTTGAAAGTTTGTTGTTGAATCCTTATAGTTTTAAAAAAATTTAATTGGATTCCTTTTGTCAACTTTTTGTTATCAGTTAATTAACATGACAAACAAAGTGTAAGGGTTAACTACTGAATATTTTTTTCTCAAAATGTGAGATGATGACTATTTTAGGTGGTTCACGTGTCTCCGCCTGAGTCCTGATTGAAGAGTCATTTTTCTCCAACATCAGACTTATCATTAGTTACTGTAGCCACCTAGGTTGATATGAATTTTGCCTATTCAGTTAGCACCTTGTTTGTCACGTCGATTATTTTATATAAAGTGATAACGGAGGTTTAACAAGAGCAACCCAGTTAAAAATTCTTAGCCTATAAGGACTTAATTACAAACTTTTAAACTATTGGAATGGAATTGAAAATTAAGTGTAATGAGAATCAACGAGGTAATTATTACAAAAATTAAAAGTATTCCATTATTTTCTTTAACATGATATTTTTCTTAGGTAATATCCAAATTGGAGTTTATAGCAGCAGGCCCGAAGGAAGCAGAGTGGCTTAGGCATTGCGTTGGCAACAATCGAATGCATAATTTAAAACACCTTTTGTTGTTCTCATTGAAGAACGTTGGTATCATCTATTGGTTCCTTCACAGAATTCCCAGTTTACAATATTTACAGTTGTTCAACTGTCTCTTCAAAGAGGTATTGCCTCACGGAAGTCTGGTTGCACAAGAAAAAATCGGGACTGTTGTGCAGCTTAAGGATTTGGGGTTAAACGGCTTTCCTGCTCTACAGAATTTAGGGTTGGAAAGGAACCCCTCTCTTCAAAGAATAGAGCGCTTAACCTTAATGCGATGTCCCAAACTGATTGAGTTAGCGCCTTGCTCAGCATCTTTCACTCACTTGACATATCTGAAAGTTGGTGAGTGTAATAGATTAAGGCATTTAATGACATATTCCACAGCCAAAAGTTTAGTTCAACTCACTACAATGAAGGTGAAGAACTGTGAAATGATGGAGGAAATTGTAGCAGAAGAGGGAAATGCAGAAGAAACAGAAGTTAAGATTGTTTTTCGCAAATTGAGAACTTTGAAACTTGTGGCTTTAACAAGTCTCACAAGTTTTTGTAGCTCGAAGAACCATATCTTTGATTTCCCTTCATTAGAAAAATTAATTGTGAAAGACTGTCCTAAGATGAAAATATTCACTGAAGGAGTTATAAGTGCCACAAATCTGCAAGAAGTATATGCCGTTGAAGCAGAAGAGGAAGGAAAATGGTATTGGGAAGGTGATTTGAATGCTACCATAAGAAAGGGCTTCGCACTTATGGTATGCATTTATCGTCGATCAAATCATTTTTCCTTTTAATCTTCTTTTTTTTTTCTTTTTTTTCAGGATAGCCTATCTTCCTTTAATATATCTCATCCAAACATTTTTCTTTTGATACATCAGGATAGAACTCATGATACCTTTGCTATAAAAAAATTAATATAAAAATAAGAAGTATATAAAACTGATACCATAATATTATTTTTGCAATTTTTACACACGATTAATCACAATTATATAAATTTTCATTTAAGTTTGTCACAAAATTTAGATGAAACTAAAGTGTAATTACCAATATGTTTTTCATCAATGATTAGTTTAAGTGATTTATTTGCATTAATTTACAGGTTTCTTTACAATATTCAGAGTTTCGGTACTAGACTGAGCTAGAACAACTATGGTATGGCAAAGTTTCGGTACTAGACAATTGCTTTCGCAATTTGAAAACTTTGGTGGTAATGAATTGTGAATTTTTACAACATGTGATTCCATCCCATCTGCTTCCTTACTTCAACAACTTGGAAGAATTGTTTGTCCGGAGTTGTAGCCCAATTCAGGTAGTTTTTGATATAACTGACTTGAATGTGGAAAAACCTGTGGGAATAGTCTCCCGTTTGAAAAAAGTAACTTTGGAAAAGCTGCCTAATCTGGAGTACGTTTGGAATAAGGATCCTCGAGGAATTCTCAGCTTTCAGTTTCTGCAACAACTGCGTGTTTCAATATGTAAAAGCCTTAAAAGTTTGTTTCCAGCATCAGTGGCCACAGAAGGACCAGCGGAGATTAGTGCAAAGGACGAAACAGGCAGAGAAGGTGAAACTAAAAACTTAATTATGTTCCCTGGAGTAACCTTATTGATTCTATGGAATTTGCCCGAGCTCGAGTGCATCTATCCTGGAATACACAAGCTGGAATGGCCAAAGTTAAAACAATTATATGTATATCATTGTGATAAGTCGAAGATGTTCCCAGCAATGGGTGAAGTTCATTTTCCCATTGATCGGCAAGCCCTCATCTCGGTTGAAGAGGTAATATACACTGTTTTACGAAAAAATATTTTAAAAATTAGATCAGTCATTGAATTAGTAAAAAGAGTAATTCAAAATTACTTGATCGAATTGATAGTAAAATATAATACATGTTTTAACTTTGTATCTTATAAAATATAATATTTTAAAAATAAGATATATAAAATTAAATAAATAATTAATTAAAGATAAAAATAATCAAATAACACGTACCCACATATTTAAAAAATTATTAACAACTATTTCGTATAAAATAAGTTTACATTCCTTGATGATATAACAATTAGTAGTTAATCATATTCCTTATAATAACATTTTCAATAAAAAAAATATATTAAAAAAATCCCCAATATAAAGCTTGGGAAACAATTCCGATTGACTTGACTTCACTTACCCTTGCAGCTATTTCATCAACAACACAGAACACCCGACACAGCTCCACATAAAAAAACATTGAATTGCCATAACTATGTAAAAAAATTTCAAATCTTTTGAGGGAATACAATCCTTTTTTTTTTTGGATTATTAGGTTATGTCCAACCTGGAGGAACTGTCGCTCAACAAGGAAGACACCATGATTATCGAGCAAGGACAGTTTCAGGCCAACCTCCTTCAGAGACTAAAATTTCTTGAATTGCAATGCTTCTATAACAGTTCAGATATATTTCCATATGAATTCCTACGGAAGGTACCACTACCCAATATAGAAAAGCTTGGAGTGTTTTGTGCTCACTTCAAAGAGATTTTTTGTGCTCAAAGACCTCACGTGGATTATCATACAAAAGTCCTTTCACAGTTGAAAGAATTAGAACTTAATTATCTGCCTGAGCTCCATTCCATAGGGTTTGAGCACCCTTGGGTAGACCCTTTTCCTGAAAATATAGAAACTTTGAAAGTTTCTAAATGTTACCGTTTGATTAACTTAGTATCATCTACTGTATCTTTCTTAAATCTGAGGGATTGGACTGTATCTATATGTCATGAAATGACATATTTATTCACAACCTCAACAGCAAAAAGTTTGTCTCTACTCAAGAGAATGTCTATAAAGGAATGTGAATCGATAGAAGAAATAGTGTCTGATGAAAGGGAAGAGCCACATCAAGACGAGATCATATTCAGCCAGCTCCAAACATTGTATCTCGACACTTTACCAAATCTTAGAAGCTTTTACGGTGGAACTTTCACTCTAAATTTCCCATCCTTGTCCAAAGTGTCAACAATCCAATGCCCTAGAATGAAAGTTTTCTGTGAAGGAGATTATATTGCACCCAGCTTGTTTGCAGTTAATTTCCAGCGGGATAGTGATGCAGTCACTTGGGATGGTGATCTTAATACCACTCTAAAGAAGGCATCGGTATGTATTGTTATTATTTTCTTTCTTTTCCTTCTGTCAAAATATAAACATTTGATTAAAAGGAATTTTAGGGCCCAATGGTATAATATAATTGGATACTTACAATAAAAAATGATAAAGTTTTTTAAGTTTGAACTTTTAATATGTCACTTGTTGTATTTTAAATTGACTATGCGTTTCAAAAGAATATATTCTAATAATTGAGTATTGAGTAACCTAATATGTATTATAGCTGCCAAAGTAGTATCAGATTTTTCTATTTCTTATGTTTTTAGTAATTATTACTCTTCGTTACTATTCAAGAAAGTTCTTGAACTAGAGTTGAATTTATTGTCAAATTTTTTGGAGAGTAGAAGAATACTGTCTACATAACTAATATTTTTATCACTTTTACAATTATTATAAGTGATTGTAGGTAGATCCAAGTAATTTATTCCTCTTAAATTTTTTTTTTATGTGTGCTCCCTTAAATTTAGAAGCTATTACATTTCATCAATTTTAAGTGCAATGAGAGAAGAGTTCTATACAATAGCTAATTAATAGTGTTTTATGCTATCCACAGATACCAATCATACATACATACATAGATAAGTTGATTCTTACAATTGAAAAAATAACATTTAGTCTTTTTAAGTTTAAATATTTATTACGTCAATTGTTGTATTTTAAATTGGACTACTCGTTTTAAAAGAATATATTCTAATAATTTTGAAAATATTCTAATAATTGAGTTTTGAATACTCTAATATATATTATAGCTGCTAAAGTAGTATCAGAATTCTCTATTTTTGATATTTATAGTTATTATTGCTCTTCATTATTATTCAAGAATCTTGAACATAAATTTATTTTATTGTCAAATTTTTTGGAGAATAGAATAATACTGTCCACATAACTAATATTTTTATTAATTTTACAATTATTATAAGTGGTGTAGGTAAATCCATTTAATTTAGTCCCTCTTAAAAAATTTTAAAGTGGCCTCACTTGAAAGTTTTCATCAATTTTAAGAGCAATGAGAAGAGTTCTATACAATAGCCAATTAAGAGTTTTGTATGCACGTGCAGGTGACAATGTCTGCTAGTGACGTAGAACTAAGTGATCACCCTGAGCTAAAAGAGATGCGGCATGGTGTTGTTCCAGTCCCAGACTGCAGTTTTATGAATTTGAAATCTTTGATTGTAGAGAGCTGTCAATTTTTATCAAATGTAATACCTGGTCACTTAATTCCTTTCCTAAGTAATTTGGAAGAGTTGGAAGTAAGGAACTGCGATTCTGTGAAGGTAATATTTGATGTGACAGATATAACAAGAGATAGATTAATGATAAATGTGGAGCCTCTCTCCCCCCTCCCTTTTTCCCTGAAGAAATTGACTTTGGAGACCCTACCAAATCTGGCGCATGTTTGGAATAAAAATTTCCAAGGAATTGTCAACCCTCAAACCCTGCATGAAATGTATGTTGATGATTGTAAAGGACTTAAAAGTTTATTTCCGGCTTGCATGCCCACAGATCTGGTGAAACTTGAAACACTATTTGTGAAAAACTGTGAGGAGTTGGTGGAAATTGTTGCAGCGGATGAAGGAGCAGCTAAAATCTGTGTTCCCTTGTCTGACCTCGTTGGGATTACTAGAATTGCCCGAGCTCAATCACTTTTACTTTGGACCGCACGAGCTAAAATTCCCTGAGCTGAAAAAATTACATGTTTGGCATTGTGACAAATTTAAGATGTTCACATCAGAATCTCAAAGCTACCAAGAAGCACAACCTAAGGATCAAGCTCAACCACCACTTATCTTTGTGGAGAAGGTAGGTAACAATGATTTTACAAAGTTATATGCTTATTAAGGTTTTTTGTAGCTACCTAGTTTTATATGTGATTGTAATTGCCACACTTGTGTCTCATACTTCTTCTGGTTCCTATAGGTTATTCCCAACGTCGAGGAGCTGTCTCTGAATGGGATAGACACAATGAGGTCATGGCATGAAGAGTTACCGGAAAGCCTCCTTCAAAATTTAAAATTCCTTTGGTTCACTTGCTTTCACAATCTTGGGGAAACAGATATTTTGCCGTTTGGATTTCTTCACAAGCTTCCCAATATCGAAAAGCTTGGAGTACGTTGTTGTGTATTCAAACAGATATTTTCTTCTAAGACACTTGAACTTGAATGCATTAGAATACTTGCACAGTTGAAAGAATTACACCTGGAAGAGCTATGCGGGCTCAAATCCATTGGGTTAGAGCATTTCTGGCTACGCCCTCTCTTTCAAACTCTTGAAAAGTTACGAGTGTACTGGTGTCCTCGACTGACAGAATTAGTACACTCTGCTGTATCCTTCTCCAATCTGAAAGAATTGGATATATTTGAATGTGATGGATTGGAATATCTATTTACATCCTCCACAGCCAAAAGTTTAGAGAAACTTGAGAAGATGTTCATAGCGTACTGCAAATCAATTAAAGAAATAGTGGCCGAAGAAAAAGATGAATCAGCTGAAGATGAGATCATATTTGGGCAGCTCAAAGAGTTATCCTTGAGGCATTTGTCCAGCCTAGTAAGCTTTTATAATGGGAATTCCACTTTGAAATTTCCATCTCTTGATACGATGATCACATACCAATGCCCAAGGATGAAAATTTTCTCTCAAGGGCTCATAAGTGCCAGAGTGTTGAAAGAAATTCAAGTTTCACCGAAGGTATATCATAGACGCTGGGAGGGTGATTTTAGGACCACAGTGGGCGAGTTATTCAAGGAGAAGGTAAGAATTTATTTATTAAATATATTGCCTCTCTTAGATTTGTGTGAACGTAATTTCTTTGGTATTGTCCTTGGATGGTATTTGTATGAATACATTCCCAGGGGACTTTATATTAATATTATTCACAACCCCATTGACTAGATACTCCTTTTTTAATGACTCTTTATTTTGCGGATCAAATCATCTTTCTTTTTTATAATGAATAATTTTCAACATTAATTAGGAATAGCATATGTTGAAATATTTACAGATATAAAATCCATCCATCCCTGTTAAATATAATGTGAAAGTATAAGTTTCCAATTAAATTATAATATTGAATTTAAGATAAAATTGTAAATTATGATCAGTGGATGTTGTTCATGATTTTTTTTCCACATACATCAATGGTCTCATAATTTCAGGATAGCCTATCTTCCTTTAATATATCTCATCCCAACCTTTTTTTGATTTCCTGATACATCGGGATAGAACTTATGATTCGTTTACTATAAACCCCACCTAACTTAACGGCAGTTTCTTTATGGAATTTGCAAACAGTAATGGGTAGATAAAAATAAATATAAAAATAAAAATTATATACAACTGATAACATAATATTATTTTTGTAAATTTTAGACATGATTAATTACAATTATATAAATTTTCATTTAAGTTTGTCCCAAAATTTTGATGAAACTAATTACCGATATGTTTTTTATCAATGATAATTAAGTGATTTATTTGCATTAATTTACAGGTGTCTTTACAATATTCAGAGTACGCGAAACTTTCCGACTATCCTGAGCTAGAACAGGTATGGTATGGCGAAGTTTCGGTGCAAGACAATTGCTTTCACAATTTGAAAATTTTGGAGGTAATGAATTGTGAATTTGTACGACATGTGATTCCATCCCATCTGCTTCCTTACTTCAACAACTTGGAAGAATTGATTGTGGAGAGTTGTAGCCCAATTCAGTTAGTTTTTGATATAAATGACTTGAATGTGAAAAAACCTGTGGGAATAGTCTCCCGTTTGAAAAAAGTGACGTTAGATCAGCTGCCTAATCTGGAGCATGTTTGGAATAAGGACCCTCGGGGAATTCTCAGCTTTCAGTTTCTGCAACAGCTGCATGTTACAAGATGTAAAAGCCTTAAAAGTTTGTTTCCAGCATCAGTGGACCCAGAAAGACACGTGGAAATTAGTGCAGAGGACGAAACAAGCACAGACGGTGAAACTATAAAGTTAATTATGTTCCCTGGAGTAACCTCATTGAGGCTATCGAATTTGCCCGAGCTCGAGTGCATCTATCTTGGAATGCACAAGCTGGAATGGCCAAAGTTAAAACAATTAGATGTATATCATTGTGGTAAGTTGCAGATGCTCCCAGAAAAGGGTCAAGTTCATTTTCCCATTGATCGGCAAGCCCTTGTCTCAGTTGAACAGGTATTATTGTTTTCACATTTTTATCTTATATCTCACACACACACACACAACACACACACACATATTTTAAAAATTAGATCGTAATTGGTAAAAAGAATGTTTCTAAATTCACTTGATCTTACATGTTTTAATGTTGTATCTTATAAAATATAATATTTTAAAAATAATATATATAATTAAATAAATAAATAAGTAATTTAAGATAAAAGTAATCAAATAGCACGTACCAATATATTTGAAAAAATATAAACAAATATTTTATATAAAATAAGTTTACATTCCTACATGATATAACAATTAGTAGTTAATAATATTCGTTATAATAACATTTTTAATAAAAACAATGTATGCATATAATTATTTTTAGTAAAGTATTTAACACTTAAGAAGATGTTTGAATTGGAGAATGTGATTTCGTAAATTTTTTATAATAATAAAATACTTTTCGAAGGGATTAACTTCTCCGAATCAAAACCCTTTAGAACTTTCAAGTTCAAAAAATACTTTAATAAAACAAATGAACGGCTTTGTCCTGTGAAACAGTTTAGCCTACTGACTTTGTCAATTCAGCAAGCTGCAAAAATAGAGGCTTTCTAATTGAAAATTAGCTTGCTCTAAAAGCCAGAGTTCAAGAGAACTTCTTATAACATGAATAACAACACGGAAGTTAGATTTATCGTAGCAAATTAAAGATATGCAAGAAAAAAATGCAAAAAGATAAATCAAGGAACATCAAGATTTATAAAGATGTGGATCCAAAGATAAATTTTACGTTCTCTCTACAAACACAAAGCAAGAGAATTTTTTTAGTTTTTAGCCACCACAATACAAGGAAGTGACGAAGCCTTTACAACCTCTCACCAAGACAAGCTACCCTCACCGAGTTTTTTCCAAGCCAAACCTTAACAAAATAGGGAAAACACATGGATTTTACAAGGAGGAACTAAGGCCTTTACGAACTTAACCTAAGGCAGCTTCAGCATATTCTTATGCTCACAAAGATCTTCTCAAAACAACTCCTATAGACTAGATCAGTTGATAGCTCATATGACAAAAAATGAAAAGAAGAGAAATTAAGTCTTTCAGCTTGTTGCTGCTCTGACTCGTTTATCTACTTCAATCTTTCATAGAGGTTGCTTTTATAGATGAGAAATGTAGTTGTTGGAGTGCATTGAATCTTCTGAGCAGCCTCCAGACGCTCCTCTTTGACAGCTGCTATTGTTCCTGAAATTCTAGACCTTTGTTTCAAAATTTTCTACCAGATCAGTTTTCTCTTTCTTCCTTTTTGTTCTAAGCAATGCTGAAGAGTTGTTGGTGTGTTTTAAACTCTCTAATAACCTTCAGACACTCGTTCTTCAACAGCTCAGGTTTTTCCAGAAATTCTGGAAATGTTTTTCAGCTTTTCTGCCCTTTCTGTCAAGACAGATTTCTCCTTCTTCCATTCCGTTCTAGATGCTTAACAGAGCACTTGGAAGCATTTAATTCACTGCCATCATCTCTCTCTTTGCCCTAGGATTTTCACAAGTCAGTTCCCATCTTTCAGCCAGCTGATAATGAATGGTTAAGGAAGCCTAGCCAAAAAAATGTTATGATGCTAGTTTACCGATTTTAGGTAAGTGGGTATATAATTGTTTGGTAGCTTTACTTTTTCCAGATCTGCTATTTCAAGACATCATCAAAACAGAAGGGCTTTAATTTAATCAACTGCTTAATAAAATAAAATTGATTAATTGAAACACTGAGTCGATTTAGTTCAAAATGACATTATTTTGAGTATAAAAAATAAATAAAAAAGAGAATAGTGTCATTTCACGAGAAAAAAATATTAAAAAAAATTAAGTCCCAACAATAAAGCTTGTGAAACAAGTCCGATTGACTTGGCTTCACTTACCCTCGCAGCTATTTCATCAACAACACAGGACAACCAACACATCTCCATGTAAAATAACATTTCTTTGTTTTGGTAAATTACATGAGGTCGAACCCTCGACCTATCCAAACTCCCACCCCACCCAAACCACCTGAGCTAGCCTCAGGTGACCACATAAAAAACATTGAATTGCCATAACTATGTAAAAATATTTCAAATCTTTTGAGCGAATATGATAATTTTCTTTTCTTTTCTTTTCTTTTTATCGGATTTCTTATCTTTCTTTCTTTCTTTTTTGGATTATTAGGTTATGTCCAACCTGGAGGAACTGTCGCTCAGCAAGGAAGACACCATGATTATCGAGCAAGGACAGTTTCAGGCCAACCTCCTTCACATACTAAAATTTCTCAAATTGCAATGCTTCCATGACAGTTCAGATATATTTCCATATGAATTCCTTCGGAAGGTACCACTACCCAATATAGAAAAGCTAGGAGTGTTTTGTAGTCGCTTCAAAGAGATTTTTTGTGCTCAAAGACCTCACGTGGATTATCATACAAAAGTCCTTTCACAGTTGAAAGAATTAGAACTTAATTATCTGCCCGAGCTCCATTCCATAGGGTTTGAGCACCCCTGGGTAGACCCTTTTCCAGAAAATATAGAAACTTTGATGGTGTTTAGATGTTACCGTTTGATTAACTTGGTATCATCCACAGTATCTTTGTCAAATCTGAGGCATTTGACTGTGTCTGAATGTCATGAAATGACATATTTATTCACAACCTCAACAGCAAAAAGTTTGTCTCTACTCAAGAGCATGTCTATAAAGGAATGTGAATCGATAGAAGAAATAGTTTCTGACGAAAGGGAAGCGCCACATCAAGAGGAGATCATATTCAGCCAGCTCCGAACATTGTATCTTGACACTTTACCAAATCTTAGAAGCTTTTACGGTGGAACTTTCACTCTAAATTTCCCATCCTTGACCAAAGTGTCAACAATCCAATGCCCTAGAATGAAAGTTTTCTGTGAAGGAGATTATGTTGCACCCAGCTTGTTTGCAGTTAATTTCCAGCGGGATAGTGATGCAGTCACTTGGGAAGGTGATCTTAATACCACTCTAAAGAAGGCATCGGTATGTATTGTTATTATTTTCTTTCTTTTCCTTCTGTCAAAATATAAACATTTGATTAAAAGGAATTTTAGGGCCCAAGGGTATAATATAATTGGATACTTACAATAAAAATAATAAAGTTTTTTAAGTTTGAACTTTTAATATGTCACTTGTTGTATTTTAAATTGACTATGCGTTTCAAAAGAATATATTCTAATAATTGAGTATTGAGTAACCTAATATGTATTATAGCTGCCAAAGTAGTATCAGATTTTTCTATTTCTTATGTTTACAGTAATTATTACTCTTCGTTACTATTCAAGAAAGTTCTTGAACTAGAGTTGAATTTATTGTCAAATTTTTTGGAGAGTAGAAGAATACTGTCTACATAACTAATATTTTTATCACTTTTACAATTATTATAAGTGATTGTAGGTAGATCCAAGTAATTTATTCCTCTTAAAAAAATTTTATGTGAGCTCACTTGAATTTAGAAGCAATTACATTTCATCAATTTTAAGAGCAATGAGAGAAGAGTTCTATACAATAGCTAATTAATAGTTTTGTATGCTATCCACAGCTACCAATCATACATACATACATACATACATACATATATATATATGTATCTATGTATGCATTTATGGATATGTGTGTGTGTGTGTGTGTGTGTGTGTATAAATTACATTTCATCAATTTTAAGAGCAATGAGAGAAGAGTTCTATACAATAGCTAATTAATAGTTTTGTATGCTATCCACAGCTACCAATCATACATACATACATACATACATACATATATATATATGTATCTATGTATGCATTTATGGATATGTGTGTGTGTGTGTGTGTGTGTGTATACACAAACACATACAAACATATATACAACCTGATGTATTTATTGTTGTGCACGTGCAGGTGACCATGTCTGCTAGTGATGTAAAGCTAAGTGATCACCCTGAGCTAGAAGATATGTGGCATGGTGTAGTTCCAGTCCCGGATTGGAGTTTTATCAATTTGAAATCTTTCATTATAGAGAGCTGTCTATTTTTATCGAATGTAATACCTGGTCACTTAATTCCTTTCCTAAATAATTTGGAAGAGTTGGAAGTAAGGAATTGCGATTTTGTGATAGTAATCTTTGATGTGACAGATATAACAAAAGATAGATTAATAACAAATGTGGGGCCTCTCTCCCCCCTCCCCTTTTCCTTGAAGAAATTGACTTTGGAGAAGCTACCAAATCTGGAGCATGTTTGGAATACAGATCCCCAAGGAATTGTTACCCATCAAACCCTGCAGGAAATGTATGTTGATGAATGTAATGGCCTTAAAAGTTTATTTCCAGCATCCGTGCCCAGAGATCTTGTGAAACTTGAAACATTATATGTGCGAGACTGTGAGGAGTTGGTGGAAGTTGTTGCAGTTGAGGAAGATGGAACAGCTCAAAAGTTTGTGTTCCCTTGTTTGACCTCATTGAAATTACAAGAAATGCCGGAGCTCAAACACTTTTACCCTGGAAAGCACGAGCTAGAATGCCCGAAATTAAAGGAACTACACGTTTATCATTGTGACAAATTGAAGATGGTCACATCTGAATCTCAAAGCTACCGAGAAGCACATCCCGAGGATCGTGTTCAACCGCCACTAATCTTTGTTGAGAAGGTACGTACCGATGATTTTGCAACGTTATATGCCAATTAAGGTTGTTTGTAGCTAGCTAGGTTTATATGTGTCTGTAATTGCCACACTTGTCTCTCATACTTATTCGGGCTGCTATAGGCTATGCCTAATCTGGAGGAGCTGTCACTGAATGGGACAGACACTATGATGTCATGGCATGAAGAGTTACCGGAAAGCCTCCTTCAAAATTTAAAATTCCTTTGGTTGAATTGCTTTCACAATATTGGAGAGGCAGATATTTTTCCGTTTGAATTTCTTCACAAGGTTACCAATATCGAAAAGCTTGGAGTACTTTGTTGTGGATTCAAACAGATATTTTCTTCTAAAACACTGGATGTTGAATGCCTTAGAATACTTGCACAGTTGAAAGAATTACAGCTGGAAGAACTATATAGGCTCAAGTCCATTGGGTTAGAGCATTCCTGGCTACACCCTCTCTTTCAAACTCTTTCAAACTTACAAGTATACAGTTGCCCTCGGCTAACAGAACTAGTACGGTCTGCAGTATCCTTCTCCAATCTGAAAGAATTGGATATATCTGGATGTCATGGATTGGAATATCTATTTACATCCTCCACAGCCGCAAGTTTGGTGAGACTTGAGTAGTTGTCCATAGAGCATTGCAAATCAATTAAAGAAATAGTGGCCAAAGAGGAAGATGAATCAGCTGAAGATGAGATCATATTTGGGCAGCTCAAAGAGTTATCCTTAAGAGATTTATCCAGCCTAGTAAGTTTTTATAATGGGAATTACACTTTGAAATTTCCATCTCTTGATACAATGATCATAGACCAATGCCCCAGGATGAGAACTTTCTCTCAAGGGCTCGTAAGTGCCTCAGTGTTGAAAGAAATTCAAGTTTCACCGAAGGAATATCATACACGCTGGGAGGGTGATGTTAACACCACAGTAGGCGAGTTATTCAAGGAGAAGGTAAGAATTTTTTTTCTCATTAAATATATTGCCTCTCTTAGATTTGTATGAATGTAATTTCTTTAAAAATGAGCCATTTGTATTATGAATATATGAGATGTTGAGTGGGGATTGATTTTTTGATGGAGTATAGGTATGAGTTTGCAATACGTCTGATGTCGGATTTATATGGATATGCAGGTTTCTTTTGAATATTCAGAGCATTTGAAATTTTCTGAGTATTCCCTGATAGAAAAAATATGGCATGGCGAACTTTCCCTACCAGAAAACTGCTTTATCCAGCTCAAAGAGTTATCCTTAAGAGATTTATCCAGCCTAGTAAGTTTTTATAATGGGAATTACACTTTGAAATTTCCATCTCTTGATACAATGATCATAGACCAATGCCCCAGGATGAGAACTTTCTCTCAAGGGCTCGTAAGTGCCTCAGTGTTGAAAGAAATTCAAGTTTCACCGAAGGAATATCATACACGCTGGGAGGGTGATGTTAACACCACAGTAGGCGAGTTATTCAAGGAGAAGGTAAGAATTTTTTTTCTCATTAAATATATTGCCTCTCTTAGATTTGTATGAATGTAATTTCTTTAAAAATGAGCCATTTGTATTATGAATATATGAGATGTTGAGTGGGGATTGATTTTTTGATGGAGTATAGGTATGAGTTTGCAATACGTCTGATGTCGGATTTATATGGATATGCAGGTTTCTTTTGAATATTCAGAGCATTTGAAATTTTCTGAGTATTCCCTGATAGAAAAAATATGGCATGGCGAACTTTCCCTACCAGAAAACTGCTTTATCCAGCTCAAAGAGTTATCCTTAAGAGATTTATCCAGCCTAGTAAGTTTTTATAATGGGAATTACACTTTGAAATTTCCATCTCTTGATACAATGATCATAGACCAATGCCCCAGGATGAGAACTTTCTCTCAAGGGCTCGTAAGTGCCTCAGTGTTGAAAGAAATTCAAGTTTCACCGAAGGAATATCATACACGCTGGGAGGGTGATGTTAACACCACAGTAGGCGAGTTATTCAAGGAGAAGGTAAGAATTTTTTTTCTCATTAAATATATTGCCTCTCTTAGATTTGTATGAATGTAATTTCTTTAAAAATGAGCCATTTGTATTATGAATATATGAGATGTTGAGTGGGGATTGATTTTTTGATGGAGTATAGGTATGAGTTTGCAATACGTCTGATGTCGGATTTATATGGATATGCAGGTTTCTTTTGAATATTCAGAGCATTTGAAATTTTCTGAGTATTCCCTGATAGAAAAAATATGGCATGGCGAACTTTCCCTACCAGAAAACTGCTTTATCCAGCTCAAAGAGTTATCCTTAAGAGATTTATCCAGCCTAGTAAGTTTTTATAATGGGAATTACACTTTGAAATTTCCATCTCTTGATACAATGATCATAGACCAATGCCCCAGGATGAGAACTTTCTCTCAAGGGCTCGTAAGTGCCTCAGTGTTGAAAGAAATTCAAGTTTCACCGAAGGAATATCATACACGCTGGGAGGGTGATGTTAACACCACAGTAGGCGAGTTATTCAAGGAGAAGGTAAGAATTTTTTTTCTCATTAAATATATTGCCTCTCTTAGATTTGTATGAATGTAATTTCTTTAAAAATGAGCCATTTGTATTATGAATATATGAGATGTTGAGTGGGGATTGATTTTTTGATGGAGTATAGGTATGAGTTTGCAATACGTCTGATGTCGGATTTATATGGATATGCAGGTTTCTTTTGAATATTCAGAGCATTTGAAATTTTCTGAGTATTCCCTGATAGAAAAAATATGGCATGGCGAACTTTCCCTACCAGAAAACTGCTTTATCCAGCTCAAAGAGTTATCCTTAAGAGATTTATCCAGCCTAGTAAGTTTTTATAATGGGAATTACACTTTGAAATTTCCATCTCTTGATACAATGATCATAGACCAATGCCCCAGGATGAGAACTTTCTCTCAAGGGCTCGTAAGTGCCTCAGTGTTGAAAGAAATTCAAGTTTCACCGAAGGAATATCATACACGCTGGGAGGGTGATGTTAACACCACAGTAGGCGAGTTATTCAAGGAGAAGGTAAGAATTTTTTTTCTCATTAAATATATTGCCTCTCTTAGATTTGTATGAATGTAATTTCTTTAAAAATGAGCCATTTGTATTATGAATATATGAGATGTTGAGTGGGGATTGATTTTTTGATGGAGTATAGGTATGAGTTTGCAATACGTCTGATGTCGGATTTATATGGATATGCAGGTTTCTTTTGAATATTCAGAGCATTTGAAATTTTCTGAGTATTCCCTGATAGAAAAAATATGGCATGGCGAACTTTCCCTACCAGAAAACTGCTTTATCCAGCTCAAAGAGTTATCCTTAAGAGATTTATCCAGCCTAGTAAGTTTTTATAATGGGAATTACACTTTGAAATTTCCATCTCTTGATACAATGATCATAGACCAATGCCCCAGGATGAGAACTTTCTCTCAAGGGCTCGTAAGTGCCTCAGTGTTGAAAGAAATTCAAGTTTCACCGAAGGAATATCATACACGCTGGGAGGGTGATGTTAACACCACAGTAGGCGAGTTATTCAAGGAGAAGGTAAGAATTTTTTTTCTCATTAAATATATTGCCTCTCTTAGATTTGTATGAATGTAATTTCTTTAAAAATGAGCCATTTGTATTATGAATATATGAGATGTTGAGTGGGGATTGATTTTTTGATGGAGTATAGGTATGAGTTTGCAATACGTCTGATGTCGGATTTATATGGATATGCAGGTTTCTTTTGAATATTCAGAGCATTTGAAATTTTCTGAGTATTCCCTGATAGAAAAAATATGGCATGGCGAACTTTCCCTACCAGAAAACTGCTTTATCCAGCTCAAAGAGTTATCCTTAAGAGATTTATCCAGCCTAGTAAGTTTTTATAATGGGAATTACACTTTGAAATTTCCATCTCTTGATACAATGATCATAGACCAATGCCCCAGGATGAGAACTTTCTCTCAAGGGCTCGTAAGTGCCTCAGTGTTGAAAGAAATTCAAGTTTCACCGAAGGAATATCATACACGCTGGGAGGGTGATGTTAACACCACAGTAGGCGAGTTATTCAAGGAGAAGGTAAGAATTTTTTTTCTCATTAAATATATTGCCTCTCTTAGATTTGTATGAATGTAATTTCTTTAAAAATGAGCCATTTGTATTATGAATATATGAGATGTTGAGTGGGGATTGATTTTTTGATGGAGTATAGGTATGAGTTTGCAATACGTCTGATGTCGGATTTATATGGATATGCAGGTTTCTTTTGAATATTCAGAGCATTTGAAATTTTCTGAGTATTCCCTGATAGAAAAAATATGGCATGGCGAACTTTCCCTACCAGAAAACTGCTTTATCCAGCTCAAAGAGTTATCCTTAAGAGATTTATCCAGCCTAGTAAGTTTTTATAATGGGAATTACACTTTGAAATTTCCATCTCTTGATACAATGATCATAGACCAATGCCCCAGGATGAGAACTTTCTCTCAAGGGCTCGTAAGTGCCTCAGTGTTGAAAGAAATTCAAGTTTCACCGAAGGAATATCATACACGCTGGGAGGGTGATGTTAACACCACAGTAGGCGAGTTATTCAAGGAGAAGGTAAGAATTTTTTTTCTCATTAAATATATTGCCTCTCTTAGATTTGTATGAATGTAATTTCTTTAAAAATGAGCCATTTGTATTATGAATATATGAGATGTTGAGTGGGGATTGATTTTTTGATGGAGTATAGGTATGAGTTTGCAATACGTCTGATGTCGGATTTATATGGATATGCAGGTTTCTTTTGAATATTCAGAGCATTTGAAATTTTCTGAGTATTCCCTGATAGAAAAAATATGGCATGGCGAACTTTCCCTACCAGAAAACTGCTTTCGCATGTTGAAAAGTTTGGTACTGGAGAATTTGAAATTTCTATTAGAAGCAGTTCCTTCTCATTTACTTCCTTACTTGAAGAACTTGGAAGAGTTACAAGTTCGGAGTTGCACATCAGTAGAGGTAATCTTCAATATGAAAGACATGAAAATAACCAAGGAAATAGCCTTTTTTTTGAAAAAACTGACTTTAGATCGGCTGCCAAGTATGAAGCATGTATGGAATAAGGATCCTCAAGCGGCCCTCAAGTTTGAAAATCTTCAAGATGTGCATGTCACTGATTGTGAAGGTCTAAAGGTTCTGTTTCCTACATCCATGGCCAAAAATCTTGTGAAACTTAAAAAGCTTATAATAGAAACTTGTGAGGCCTTGGTGGAAATTGTTGGGAAGGAGGACTCTGTTGCAGGAACAGCTGCTAAGTTTGAATTCCCCTGTTTAAACTCGGTGACTCTAACTATGATGCCAAAGCTCAAGTGCTTTTATAATGGAAAATACAATTTGCATTGCCCTGCATTGAAACATTTACGAGTCCATCATTGTGGTAAGTTGGAGATATTCACATCAGAAGCACTTCCAGAGGATCATTTTGGTATTTCAATTGAGTCACAACCCCTCTTTTCGGTTCAAAAGGTACCATTAATGTTTTCACGACTTTAAAAGATATGAAAAGTTTGATAAATTTACTGGCTTCATTTTTATCATTTATGGTGGAAAAATAATGCATTTGTTTCCCTTTTTATTTTTCTATATTGATTTTGCTTCCTAGGTTATTCAAAACTTGGAGGAACTGTCACTGAGTGAGAAAGAGACAATGATGTTATGGCATGGAGACTTTGCTGCAAATCTTCTCAACAGAGTTATACGCCTTCAGCTATACTGCTTTCACAATGTGAAAGAGAAAGATACATTGCCTTTTGGATTTCTTCATAAGGTACCCAACATAGAAACTCTTGCTGTGGCTTGTAGTGACTCTCAAGAAATATTCCCCTCTCAAGCAGTTGACTTTAACGTTTTGAGTATACTTGCACAGTTAAAGGGATTGACAATGGAGAATTTATCTAAGCTCAACTCCGTTGGGTTAGAGCACCCATGGCTTGATAAACTTAGAGAAAATCTCAAAGTCTTCGAAGTATGTAGATGTCCTCGCTTGAAAATTTTAGTACAATCTGCTGTATCTTTCTCCAATTTAAGAGAATTGCTTTTAAATAAGTGTGATGGATTGATATATTTATTCACATCCTCAACTGCCAAAAGTTTGGTGAGCCTTAAAAGAATGTCCATAGAGGAATGTGAATCAATAAAAGAAATAGTGGCCACAGAGGGAGAAGAATCATCTCAAGATGACATTATATTTGAGAAGCTTCGAAAGTTGTCTCTAAATTCTCTGTCATGCCTAGCAAGCTTTTATACAGGGAATTCTGTTTTAAAATTTCCATTTCTGGGAGCAGTGATCATAACTCAATGCCCGAAGATGAAATTTTTCTCTCAAGGGTTGATAAGTGCCCCCATCCTGATGGGGATTCAAGCTTCACTGGACGAAGATGATCTGCTTTGGGAGGGTGATCTTAACACCACAGTAGAGGAAATGTTCATGGAAAAGGTAAAAATACAATACTGATTACCATTTATCTCTTTCGCTTTATTTGGAAGAAATAAAAGTGAAGGGAATGACTTTGGTAGAATTGAAAGATAAAAATGAAGGGAGAGAATGTTTCATTTAAATTTAATAAAAATTATTCTTTTCAATAACAATAATAACAATCAAATCTTTTTTTATTAAGTAAAATCGACTACATGGATCAAATATTGTTATAGTAATATATTATAAATGGCATTAACAAATAAATTGTTAAATCTAAAAATTATTCTTTTAAACCAAAGAAAAAAAAATGAAGTGAAAATTTCTTTTCATATTATTTACCAATTTATGATCTCTTTACAGAATTTCATGAATTCAGTTTCTTTCAATCTCCTTTTTATATGCTTTCTTATTATGATATATATGCAGGCATTTTATTAAAATAATCTTGGAAAAGACTGTTTGAATAATTATTTTACAATTTTCAGGATGAGCGGGATTTCGTTGATGCCGTAGAAGGAGAAGAGACTGAGAGGAAAGGCCGTTGATGAGGAAGAAAATTGACATTTTTTTATAAACTTATATATATATATATATATATATATATATATATATATATATATATATATATATATATATAACAAAAGCTATATATACATAAAAGCAAAAGCGTGTGTGTGATTTTAGACTTCAAACTATGTAACGTATGTCTGCTTGTGATTACGGCCACTTGTGACTGCAACTAGTAACTACATCCATCTTCAGTTACAGAAAATAAGGTTGTTTCTGATCCTCTGGCTCTTCTGCTTTCTTGGAATTTGCTCCAATTGTTTGTGACATTCATAATTTTGTTCAGGTTTCATAATACTTCAGGATCAGTTGGTTTGGTTAGATCACTCTTCACATCTTGGTGTGCTATGGATCACCAGGTCCTCCATATATAGTTGGTTTTTGGCTTGGCTTGCTTTGGTGGCAGTTCAGTCTGTTGTTACGTTTGGTGTGGTTGATATGCTTCCTTCATGCTTTTGAAAAAAAAAAACAGAGGCAAACTTGGGATTGAACCTTTGTTTTATATTGTGATTTGAACTCATGACGTGGACTTACTTCGGTAATGCTGGACATTGCAATAGCTTTTCAATCAGAATTTGATTTATATATATCCTATTTAATAAACATGCCTCAATTTCTTGAATCCGACTTAATTTCAAGAAATTTATTTATACACTTTATCCATAAAAAAGTTAGATACATGAAAACCAGAATTGATTAATATTAGTGAAGTGATGGAAGTTGAGAATATAAGATGACATAGCAACCTAGCAAGAGTTCGGAGAATAGGTTAATTTTAGTTCAGTTCAAAATGAAAGTTAGTAATGTACCCCAAAAAAAAAAATGAAAGTTAGTAAAACTAGCCTCATTCTCAAAAGCTAATTTTTATATATATTCAAAAGCTTTCCTAGGACCAAGATATGAACGTTAAAGTCTGGAAAAAGGTACTCTAAGACTCCCAACGACTAGTTTTAACATTGCCTATATAGGAAGCCCGCTCAACCATCTAAGAGCAAGAAGAGCATATCAAGAAAGCTGTGAAAAAGTCATTCATCTTCTTCTCTCTAGTTTTGCTGAGCCTTGAGCGTATTATTCACTATGGCATAAGTGTGTTTGTACTTTGAGCGTTCCATGCACTTTGTAGAAGTGTTTTTGAACTTAGTGAGCATTTACCTTAATTTCTTTAAGTCTAACTAAGATCTTGCTAAAATCTCAACGGTTTGAGTTCCAAGAGCATGGGAAAACCTAGGGTGCCGAGTTTGAGGATTTGAAGGCTAAGTTTGGTCTTCCTTCTCTTTAAGTTTTTCTGGATTCTTGGTTTGGGAAAAACTTAGTGGTAGTTTGTTAGATTGCCCTAGTTTTAGATTGTAAAATTTTAATGCTTTTCTGGACTGTCATAACCCCTATTTATAAAAGTTCTCTTACTTTCTGTTTGAGAAGAAGATTTAAGATCAATTTGATCTGAACCACTATATATTGCAGTGTCATTGCTTTGCTTTCCTAAACTTGTTTAAAATTCGTTTAAAACTTAAGCTCTACATTATGATTTGAAAGACTATCATTTAAACTTTGAGTATGCTGAAAAATTGGTTTGTACACTTTCAAATATCCTCTGCGATTAAATCTGGATTTAAAGAAACTTGCAAATCTTTGTAAGTTTTGTTTTACAACTGGTTAATCTTATATCTTGCCAAATCCATTTTAAATATTTTGACAACTTTATTTGCAAAACACCTAATTTTTTAAGAATTTTTTTCTGCCTCATTATTTGACAACTTACCAAAAAGTTTGAAAAGGTGCAAAAGGGTTTAGAAACTCCCATCATCCAATTCAACCCCCCTTCTTGGTGATCCACATTTGGACAAACAAAATAGAATTGCAATATTTTTGTGCTTACTAAGTAAGAGGACAGGAGACAGCTGCTGCTGTTATGACGAACTTTGTAAATCGACGGTGATTTCACAACGTCAACCTCCACTACCCTAGCCATGACAGAGGAATTTGAACAAGCCAAACAGAAAGAACACAAGCGCTATATCCTAATTCAGTCCCAAATCGAGGTCTATGTTTAGTCTCGACTTTCAAAAGATTTTTCTATTATCTCAAATGCTTGTTTTTCAACCCTCTCACTAACAACAGTTACAAAAAGGCTTACTATACTCATCGATAACATTAAGGTTTTCATAAGCCCACCTAGAATGTCCGAAATGTTGTTGTTGTTTTTTGACATTTTTGGGCGACTTCAGACCAATTTCTGGGCAACTGATGTTCATATGAAATTTTATTTTGCCTTGATCTTCTCCAGTCCATTTTCTTTCATAACTATAGCTATCTTGACATAATTAGCCGTTAGAAATTCATTTGGACTAATTTAAGATTACTTTTATCTTGATCTCCCATAAATAACGAAGATTTAAACCCTTGACCTTGTATCTTGTTGTTAGTTCCCTTGAAAGCAACCTTCTTTTAAGATTTAAAACCCTCTAGCTAGACATTATTGTCGCAGTCGATGTGATTCCCTTTGTATCTTGTTAGAACCTTGCCCTATGATCTTTGACTCTCTTGATAGCTTGTATTTATTTAGAATATTCTGAAACTAAATTAAAAAGTGTTGACTTAATAACTTGATCAGGGTGTACTTTATATTGAGTAGTTTCCATTTAAAGCTATAATAATTTTTAAATTAAACTTTAATAAACCCTTAATTTTCTTTTCTTTAAAATTTCGAAATTATCAAAATTTACTGGTGGAAACCTTGGGCCAATAATGTGCTGCCATTTCACATTTAACGGAGAGGAGGCCAACAAAATTAGTCTCGAGGATTAATATGGTAATGTTAGGAAAAATGAAGAATGTTTTTAGAGGCTAAAGCAAAACTTCAAATAAAGTTGAGAAATGAAAATGAGAAATTATGTATTTTTAGAATATAGTTAAAAATTAAATATTTGCTAATTTCATCATTTTTATTACCAAACACATGACAATTTTTCCATATACATATACTATAATAATATTGACAATATCAATTCTTCCGACGTAATTTTTTCAAAAAATGAGTAAGAGCAATATTATAATAAAATATTTCCCTCCCCTATGCTTACGCAAACGAAAAAAGCATGTTAAAATTGAAAGAATAAGATCGTTTACAAATTTCATTTTAAGATTTCATAAAATAATTTAATTTAAACTGTAAATTTTATGGGAATTCATGGATTTTGAGTTTAGTACGCCCACCTTTATTTGCCCACTTTTCTGTAAAGCATATCTCCAGGCCCAATCTCTTTCATTCCCCAAAGATTTACACCTGGCGAACCCACCCACTCCCCCAAAAAAAAAATTGTTGAAGTAATAAAATGGAAGCTATGTGGAAAAAAAAATCTAAGACAGCAATTAAGTGGACACATGATCTTCAATTATGAACACCTCATGCATTTTCTTCACGTATTTCACGGATTTGTCAAATTTTGGACTTAATTAATAACTCAAATTCTGAGGGCCTAAATGAATTTAAAAAAAAAAAAATTCAGGGCCCAACTGAAAACTGGGATGATTTTCAGGGACCTGAAGTATAATTTAACCTCCTACATTCTGCAAATTACCATCAATAGTGTAAACAACAGCCAAACATTCATGGGCAAGTTCCACAACTATGATAACGTAAAAAGCACAGACAATTTGCTTCGGAGTAAAAATTCAACTGAACAAAGCCATTTTTCAAAGAATGCAGAAAATTCATATTCAATTTCTAGTCATGTCTTAGCCTTCGGAGTATTGTACAATGCAAAGTTCTTATAGTCAACAAGGTATACTAATTATTTACCTTGTTCAAATGGGTGAGGATGGTGTAAACAAATCAAATGAATTGGAAACGAAAATGAATGATGTGGTAAAGAGATGATTTTGGGTAAATACAGCATAAGGATTGATCCCTTCCCTTCTAAAGCATTTGAAATTTGATCATTATGGCAGGGCCTCTGAGCTGAGATTGACAAGCCAGCCGGGGGCTGTCAAAAGTGCAGTCTTCTATGTTCCTAGTTTCCAGCAAGCAGGATCATTCACTTACCTTGCAGTTCCGAAGATAGGGATGATTGTACTTGACATATTTGGTCCAGTAAGACCGATACTTTGCCATGGCAATCTCTAACCATGGTTTCATATTTCCATTATAGTGTACAACTGCTGCTTTCTCAATCTCTGATCGATCTACACTTGGATTGTAACCCAAACCAAGTACATGCCATGATTTATTTAGCGGATGCGTCAGCCCATAGAACGTAATCAGCCCAGGAGGTAATGTCCCCAGCTTCCAAAGCACCCTATCTTCATTCTAGAATCAGGCAGAAAAAGTGACGGTCAGTAAAAAATCATTTGTCATCTATTGATATTATCTGAGTTCAAGAAGATAGACATGGTATAACCGTAAACTGTAAACCAAAGTTATGTTGAACTGCTCACCATATTCTGCCACTTGTGATATATGCCAGTGATGTCCTTCTTTTTCCACTCCTTCAGATCAAAAATATTCATTCCATACGCCCAACCACATGCATTTGGATCAAAATTTCTAGCAATATGTGGATTTGTAAAGTTGAGATACTTGTCGAATCGGTGAAAGCTCTCACCACATGTTTCAACTGCACCATTTACTTTCCCTTGAAGATTCACAGCCCACAATCCAGTCAAATCTTTCTGAACAACAATGTCATCATCAAGAAAAAGGATCTTATCCAATTTTGGATAAACTTGTGGGAGATAGAATCTCAGATGGTTGAGCATTGAGAGATATTTTGGGTTCCTGTACTTCAGATTAGAAGCACCAGAAGAAAGCGTGGTTGAATGGCCTGCCTTAAAATAAAACTCTTTCATCGTAGTAGATTCAAGCTGCCGCAAGACAGGACAGTAGGATGAGTTCAGCCACTTAAATTCATCAACATTTTCAACATGGATTGTAGCTTTGCCAGGAGGGTTCAATAGAAACCACATGTTCATGGCTCCAAAATTTAGTTTATCAGTAACAAGGTGAAAAACATGTTTTGAAGGATCCTACAATATTGAAATACAAGAAGAAAATGAAGACAATGAAAAGAGAGTTAGATAATATGATTTATCAAATCAAAGACATATTGTACATGCAAATAATGTGTTGGGTTCAACTGTCTAAGCAGAAAAATAGTTCATTTAGAAAAAGAAAAAAAAAGTACACACATGCAAACACATGCTTGTATGGTAAAAGGCAGTCTGAGTCACCTTGGCATTCATAATAGTTGAGTTAACAACAACAGATGCAGCCAAGACATTGTCTGAGAACAGAGAATAATGATAGAGATTCGGATTCTCCAAATTCTCACTTCTAGGAAACTTTCTCTTTTCAAGAGGAAGGAGGTAGTAATCTATGGTCAGCTGCATGGATAAGCAGTGAATTCCATTTGGAATGGTCTTGGCAGCCAATTGACTGAGGAATGAGCTCTGTTTTTTCAAGGTCCTAACTTGATCATCAGCTGTTTGTAGCATTGCCCTCAATTTCCCAGTGATCAACTTGCAGTCATACAATTTCTCTCTGGCTTTTGACAGAATTTGGCCCATAGCCTTGATTTTCTCATGTGCACTTGAAATTATTAAAAATTTGCTTAGTTAAGTTTAGTCAGCCAGTGCCAACAAAGATGAGATACAACTTTTGATAATAAACTTCAGAGAAAATTACACAGCGAATAGCCTACTACCTGTGGTGTAGGTCAGCATCAGATGTTGCCTCGCCTAAAGCACGTTGACTTTCTTTAATTTGAGACTGCAGTTCTTGGTGAATTTCAAGCTTGTTCTTCATCTTTGCAATGCTCAAATATACCCTAGCCATAATGATTTGGTCCCTCATCAACCGTACAGTAGAGTCGGCATTTTCATTCTCATTTTCTTTCCTCCAAATGTTGTATTTACCCAGAATTGCTGAGTCAACTGATTTGGAGCGTTCAATAGCTGCATTTTCAAGTTTTACAATTACTTCATCATCCTGTTTAACCAACTCAGTTGCACGATTTTGACGCCTTTTCTCAATCAATTGCTGCAAAATAAGATTAGGAAAGAATACGAAAAAAAGCTTCTTTGCATCAATTTACAAGTTTCAAAGAACTGCTCCAGGTCCAAAAAAAAAACATTTTCAAACAGAACACTGTGTTAGTTAGAACAAGCAAAATATTAAATAATGCTACTCACCCTTCGAGCTTGCTGTGCAGGACTACCAGTCCACTGCTCACCCTTCAGTTTTGCTTGTTTATCATGCATTGTTGGCTGGTTTAGCTTTTAATAAAAAGACAGAGCATGAAAAGGGGTTAGCTCCACCAAAATAAGAAATTTCTTTTGGAGGAAATAAGGGTATGACAGTAAGCACAAATTACAAGCAAGAGAATGTCAATCTTTCTAACCTCAGATGTAGCATTTGAAGTCTTTAACCCACCAACTCTCCATGAAGCAGACAAATTGTTTTTTCTAAAATTATCGAGACTCAATGGCCCTATATCATTTGTGCTGGCCATAATAACATCAAGAACCTAAAATGAAATATTAATTAGAATACCAGGAAGTAAAATGTTAACAGAGAAAAAAAGAAAGGAGAGTTATAGATTGAGCGTAAACCTCTATCAGCTTGTGCATACCTCTTTTGAAAAGAGTGATTTGAGGTCCTGCAATGCCTGCCATTCTCTCCATTTGGCAACCTACAGTGGCCAACGCCTTTCTTTAAGATGAACAAATGAAAACATCTAGAATCTGTATCTACAGTTTATTGGCTATATAACCACTAAACCTGAAAATGCTTAAATCAGGCTACCTGTTTGCTTGGAACAGTTGAGATATCATCTTGATCTGCATAATGCATTTGATGTAAGTAGAGTAACTTAAACTGATAAGTATGTGCATATATAGATAAAAGCATGCTTGAGTTAATAAGGATTTTTCTTCTTACGTTCTTTAGGGGATGGAGAAGAGGAAAAATTAAGATAATGAAGAAAACCCATCAGAGACATTCAACTCCATTTTGTTCTCACAATTTGATTCACTAACAAGTGACGACAGAGAATAAGTATTCACTAGGCCTATCATCTGAGTAACCCATCACTTTTAAGAGAACAGAGACAGCATACTTTCATAGTTGTAGAAATCGCATGATTCACAATTCAAATCATGCAATTCAACCCAATTCATCTTCCAGCAATACAAATAGCAGGAAGAATCAAAATGGAACAAGAATCGTACTATGAATTGCCAAAATCGTGCGATTGGAGTCAGAAAATCAAGAATGACACAATTCTAGCAATTCTTTGGATCTCTTTCGGTTGGATCATTCATGACCCAACTTGACATGAATGCAAAAAGTTAGGATTTTTACTTTTTTAATATTTTTTATTTAAATAAATTCCTTCAGAGCTTCAACATGTACCATTATGTATCAAACACGGCATCAAAATTAACTGTCAAACTCAAACCCTTGATTCCATTCAAAATTTCATCCAGCCATGAATGCCAGAACGTTTCTTTCATATTCTCAAAACTCTGGCAACAAGCAAGAAAAACTAATTCTCTGGTGCTCTAGCTTCCCTCTATTTCCCAACCTTAATCTCAATGAAAATTCTATACAAACCATTAATGTTTCTTCTACTATTAGTGTGATGTCTAGTTCTTGCGTGAAATTGATTGTGGGTTACTGGTGTTGCTTTTAGACTTCACTAGTTCACTTATTTTTTAGAAATTTATGATTTATAAACTTAATTATGAGTTTATCACTTATTTAAGACTTATAGTTAATTACTTTTGCTAATTATTGAAGCAAATATTTTATTTTGAATATTTTGTTTTACGCTATATGTATATATATATATATATATATATATATATATATATATATATATATATATTTTATACCATATATTTCAAATTATTTCCAATTTGTTCTTGAATCATATGGTTTGATACAATTCATGATCACAATTCAAAAATAAACTTTCGGATTCGTGACTTGAATCACAATATGACAACTAATTCCTTCTAATTATAAATCACTATTCTATGCTTCTTTTTCCATTACAGATACCACAACAGTACAAAGCCTCAATAATGTTGCACCAATACAAATACAAGTGTAATATATGGCACAGTACAATATAGGGGCACAGCAATTTTACAAAAACAAAATAAAAAATCTACAATAGAGGTAGGGCAGGGTATTTTAAATGAATATATATATATATATATTTCCGCACATATAGCAAATAAACAATGGCAGGTAGACCAAAAGAAATCAACAATGGTAGACTAAATATATTCATTGACATGATCAATTCAGAGTTAAAAAATTTCAAACGTTTCAGGGGGCTGTTTCATCATGTTTTAGGCTTTTAGCATCTAGTCCAATATGCTCAGACAAAAAAGTTCCATTTCAAAAATAAAAAGGGTACATGTTGGATTCATAGATATGAGCATCTGACAGGACAAATTATCTGAGACATATCTGGTAGGGATATGGTACTAAAATGCAATGCCTCTATGTCTATCTAATATATAAGATAACAAATTTTCCAACTTGATCATTCCTTCCACTTTCAGATTGAATCATCCACTCCAATCCTACTATTTCACACCTTTTGCATCACATATGCCACAGCAGTATACTACAAGCAGCGAGTCATGGAAAGAAATTGTCCTTCCTACTAATATATATGTATAAGAACACAAAACAGTGGAGGGGAAAGAAAAAATATGAAGCAGATGCTACATAAAAGAATAGCACAAAATCATAAAAAAAACTATATTAGATTATATTATGAAAGACCTGAAAAGAACACAGAGAGAATATGTTGTAGAAAGAAAAAAACAAACAAAAAAGCCCAACAATATAAAGTAGATTTCAAATATAATAGGATATAGCATTGTGAAGCCAGATAGTTGAAAAACCATGGAAGAAAGAGAGGTTTAGAGAAGGCAATAGACAGATATAGTATGAAGTATGACCTATGCAGACAGTATGACTCCAATCAAACATCAAAGTCAGTCAGATGTGCATGAAAATTAGTACTAAGAGTAACTCATCCAAAGGAGTAGGTCAGTGCAACTGGAACAAAACAATAAACCAGATGACCTTCAGTCTTTACTTTTTACCTATAAGCTAGTTCTGTTAAGGGTGTGGTTGCAAATGAACTGAGTTATTCATGAAATACTCGAATTCGTCTCAGTAAAAGCTAGAATTAGACTCAGCTCAGTTATTAAATAAACAAAATTGATCAACATATTAAGTCCATTTAGCTAAACAAACCAAACTTGAAATCTAATGTTCGGCTTGTTAAGCTCACAAACAGCTTAGTTATTAATAAACTATTATTAACTTTTATATACTTTTTATTTATAAAATATTTTATTAAAATTAAACATAAATATAATAATTTATACATAACTAAAATATTATAATATATATTTTTATGAACTTTTTCATATATACATACACATACATAGTATAAAAGTTATTTTTTGTGAAAATAAAAGTATATTTTTAATTAGTTTAATTTATATATATGCATACAAGTATATATTATATTTATAGTACTAATCCTGAATTGTTTGGGCTCAACTCGTTTATTAAACAAGTCAAGAATGATCACAATTTCGGGTTGGTTTAAAGCTTGGGCTCAACCTATTTAAATGAACAAGATTGAGTATGCTAAAACTTGGCTTGGCTTGGCTCGGCTCAATTACAGCTATAAGGGTTTGTAGCTGAAAATTTCCTTCACACAAAAAGGAAGGGGAAAAAAGAGCTAGATTATGACCTATCCTTCATCCTACTAAAGAAAACTATGCTTAGATTAATATAATTTTTCACCACGTCACTCCACTAGATTGTAGTCACACAATATTTCTATGCTTGCAATCCATCTAGTTCAAAATCTAAGCATAAACATCTTCAAATTACCAGTGCCTATCTTGAAGTATGCTCATAGTAAATTTCTTTCACATTTTCCTCCAAATTCAACCAAAATTAAGAAATAAATTCAATGAATTTCCAGCAAAATATGTGTCCAAACAGAGCCTAGATACTTCACCTAAGAATCTAAATCACTATGACATTGAACATCATGTCAGAATTCATGCAGTTTTCAGATTAAGAATGAATAACTAAATGTGAACAATCATAATTCAATATCGTATTTATAAACGGGCATTAAAAGGAAATTGGATCAACCAATTTATTTCATTTCTAAATTGATTACATATAGTTGACATTCAGATATATGCTGGATTTTTTAGCCTAAAAATGCATAAGCACATTTTAAAATTAAAACAGAAAAAGCATGAAGTATAGTTGGAAAGAAAGGAGAACAAATATTCTGCAAGCATGACTACAAAGAATCTCTGCACAGCAAACGAGATTAATGAAAATGATAGCCAGAACTTCAGATTCCCCTATCTTCATGTTAGAGCTATAAAAACCATCCTTTAGCTCTCATCTAATGGCTTAAGCTTTTATATCAAGTGGTTCTCTAACACAGTATGAGAGCAAGTTGACAGAGAGGTTGAAAAATCAATCCAAACTGCCCCAACCTTATAATTAAAACATTTAGCTTAAAGTAAGTTATTTTCATATGAGATTACAGCAAGCTGTTATTTTGTACATGTCTCAAGCCTTGTGGACTTTCCCAGAATGCCTTGGCTATAGCCTGGTTCTTTCAAACCTCAGCTGTCAAAATAGTTCAAGCTCTTCCATACTTGGTAACACTCTGCTCAATGTTTTAAATTAGTCAACAATCTTATGAAATTTGCAGCTCACTTAGAGAAAAATTAACTTTTTTTCCTTTCTTTTCTTTTTCCATTCTAATATTCCTTTATCCAAACCCTAAGTTGCACATAGGATTGTAATTGAGTTGAGCTGAGCCAAGCCCTAAGTTCAAGCTTGTTCTTTTCTTTAATGAGCTAATAAGCCTGAGAAATTCACAAACAGTACTATAAATAAGAAGTATAATCATATGCACATATAAAATTAAAATAAAAAAGTTTGGGAACTTTTTTTTATCAGGTTTGTGTGTAAATATGTGAAAAGATGTATTATAATTTTCAATGATAGAGAAATAATGTATTCATCTATATATTTTATAAAATCACACAAACACACACTCACAAACATATATTGCTTTGAAAATAGCCAAGCTATTTGTGAAATTATCGTTGCTGAGCATTAAACTTTCATAAGCCTAATATGTTACTCAACTCATTCATTTAATGAATAAGCTAACCAAATTTGAGTTTTAATGAGTCAAAGCCAAGTAGCTCACAAATAGCTCAATTTATTTACACCTCTACTAGCTTGCATAGGTACACATCAGAGCATTTTCCCCATAATTTTTTAGTTATATAGGGTACAAGTACCGCTGAATATAATATATCAATAGACAATAAACATTCTATAACATATAACAATTGTTGCAACAATAAAATAAATAATAAACATCATATCATATAATATAATCATACAATTATTACTATCTTTACCATTTACATAAATCTCTTACCTAAGTTGCACGATTCACTCTAGTTAATTTCTCACAGTTCTTTTAAAATCTTTTTATCCACCTAGGTTAATCTATTCTCCAATTGCTCTACATTACTTTCCATTGCTTTTGACCCATGTTAGCACCACAACAAATGTTTGCAAAATGTTTCACACCCCAATTTTAAAAATCAAATATCAGAACCATGTACATCTGTTTACCCCTCTCGCTCTCTCCTCTTCTCTCCTTTTTGCTTTACTTTCAATCATAGTCACTTTTCTTTTCTTTTTTCCTTTTCCTCTTTCATGTTTTTGGCCGAAGCTCTTTCCTTGCTCTTTCTTCTTTATGCTTCTCTGACTCTGTCTTCCTCTGACCCATGCACAAGAGCAGTGATAAAATTTAAGTCCACTCCTCATTTTGTTAATGGCTGCAAGGGCCAGGTCAACAAGATTCAGAACTGAGGCCCCAGTGAGCACAGCCTCTGGGGGTAAATGTTGTACTTCTTTTGAAGAAAGAAAATGCAGTTAAACACAATAGTGTATGTTTTAAAAACTAAAAATGTTTACTGAATGCAGTGACTCAACCAACACACCTTTTACATATCATCACCATATGATAGTATATGCACACGTTTTCAAACTTTTGAATTTTATAGGAAGAACACCAGTTTGTATGTGAAGACAATTTAGGAATCACTATTCACAATCCCCAACTAAGTTTTTTGCCCGTAAATCAATTCCAGTGTACGATACAATGGGGATAGCAAATGTACAGAGGCATGTTTGTTAATATCATAAGACCCCAACATCATCCCATCAAAATGGTAACCAAAAAAAGATTAAGTGTACTTAATACAACAGTGATTGAAATTTTCCGAGCATCTCAATATAGTAGGGGAAATACCTATATCAACCAGACACATTATCATCTATTAGCAACCGAAGAATTGGCATGGACATCATAATGTTTTACCATGGTCAAGAATCTCTAAAATAAGGAAACCCAATTTTCAAATCAAGAAGGCAATATGTCAAAGTCAAACTATAAAGGGCTCCCGGATCATGGAATTATGGAAAAAAGGTTGAGAATAAGAACACAGTACAACTACAGAAGAAACATTCTAGCTTAAACGCGACCAGCAAGAGTTAGAGCGGCCGGCGTCAGTGGTACTGCAGAAGCATGCTCCCAGAAGCACCAATCTTGCAACCGCAATCAGCAAACGAATCAGCCTTTCAATATCTTATCATCCCCATGGCGGTGAATAGAAAACAACATGCATCTAACATACATACAAACAAAGTAGCAATACCACATACTCCATCTGAAGTCCGTTTCCTTACACTTTGAAGTGAAGAAGTATCCCAGAACTAGAGAAACACTTTCCAATCAAACAGAGAAAAGGAACTACTAACCAAAAACTACACGACCACTTAATTAACCAGCAGGCAATCACCATTTTCATTCCGAGATCTAAGAATCAACATTTCCGACGGTATGATTAAATGAAATCCAAGTGTGGGGGAAGAAAACCAATCAAGAATCACAGAATCAAGTAGAGAACTAACCCGCAGAGTAAAGTACTCTGGCGAAGAAAATCAAGGGCGCAAGAACGCAGAGGAAAATAAAAACCAGAAGAGGAAAATGGGATCCCTTGCTTCTATTTTTGCCGACGGACGGCCCTCGCATCAACGCCATTGTGGATCAAAACCTTGAAAAGAAAAAGACAGAGAAACCCAGAGTCAGAAAGCAACATTTAGAGAGAGAAACAATGGAAGTTAAAGTGGAAGTGAGAGATACAGGTGAAATTGCAGAGGGATCTGATTGAAGTGGGAGCTTGTAAGGGTTTATGTTATAATGCTAGTCGAAATCCATCAACACAAGGAGAAAGAGAAAGAAAGAGTGGAGCAAAGAACTGTAATTCAAACACACAATGCAAGAGACGGTGAAAGAAAGGTCGCAAATCAATGCGTTAATTCGGTTGCCCTAAGCACAGAGAAGGAGAAAGGTAGAGAGAGAAAGGGAGACCGATGAAGTGAGAGAACAATGGCGAAGCAAGTACGGGTTGTTTGTTTGGAATTTTCTTTTCTTTTCCTCCAATTTCTCTCGCCTGTGTCTATTACTTTCTTTCTCTTCTTTTTCTCACGCAGTTCTATGTCAATCAAGCGAAGCGAGGCAATTATTTACGATAATTTTTCCTGTTTATTAATTAATAACGGCACAGAAGACTGCACGACGTCGTTATCATTGCCAAGTCAGCAATTGGCTGGTAAGCGTGTCGGTAAGAAGCTTAATAATAATAATAATAATTCAAAAACATATAGATATTTTTAAAATAATTTTTTGAGTATTAAGAAAATCGCTTTATTCTTGTGAGGAAAGGTTAAATTTTTTAATAATTTGAAAGTGATAGACATTAAAATAAAAAAATTTTAAGAAATAGGTTGAATTTTTTTTATTACCATTTTAGGTGTTTTATACTTCAAAATAAAAATCCATGCATGGTTTAATAATTTTAACAATATATTTCAACAATTATTAGATTAATATTTTACAAAATTAATGCACACTTATTCACAATTTTTTTATTACCATTTTAGGTGTTTTATACTTCAAAATAAAAATCCATGCATGGTTTAATAATTTTAACAATATATTTCAACAATTAGTAGATTAATCTTTTACAATTTTAACTACAAATTAATGCACAATTATTCACAAACTTGTAACTAATAAAAAAAATATAATCTCCATAATTAAAAAAATATTTATAATATCAGTAGTTTAAATTTACAAAAAAAAATTCAATATACTAAATGAAATTAATTTTATACTAAAAAATATAAAAATATTTATATGAAAAAAATTAGCACTTTTTTTAATATTTGTTAAGTGGTTTTATTTATTTTTTTAAAAAAAAAAAGTACTCACAAAAAATTGGATAAAACCTAACTTCTTTAACAGAAACCATTTTAATTGAAAATTTAAAAAATGAAATTCAAACTTTGTATACTTGAAGAGTTCTTTTGATTTTTTTTTTTTTTTTTTTTTGTTGAACGGGACACCCAACCACAAAAATAATATAATTTTTTGTTCTATATATAAAAGAGAGCAAAATATTAATAAGTAAGACGTCAGCAGCCTTATTTTAATATTTTATAAAGATGTGTGGTGAGTGGTGTTTCTCTCTCAGCAATTGATAGACTGATTCTGAGTCCTTTTATTTTTTTATTAATTTATTCTTTAAATAAATATATTTATAAAATAATAATTATAATTGAATATCATGAAAATTATCGTCTTATGACAAAAAAGATATTGACTATGGAATTTAGAGTGATTATTTTATCACAAAATATTTCAATTGTTAATAATATGTTATAAAATTTAGTTTTTTAAATAATAGTTTTTGCGAAAAATTTACAAATACAATAAATATTAAAAAAAAATGTTTTCCAATTAACCATTGTCTCATCCTTGTAAATTAGAATACATTTCATATATTTTAAACTCAGCTTATCAATTTATTATAGTCATAAAAAAGTTTTAGGTGAATATATACTCAAATCTCTTATCAAATTAGGGATCAAGAAAGCAATTTCTAATCATAAATATTAGATAAATGAATTTATAAATTTGTGATTTAAATAATCTAAATTTAGTGGTTGAGAAATTTTTTAAAATATCGTAAGTTTAAATTTATTAAAATATTTGTAAAAATAAATAGTTTTATAATATTTTGAATAAAATTAATTTTACATTAAAAATCATATAAAAATGGAGAGAGAAAAAAAATACCCCAAGCACAACCAACTAAAAATTGAAATTTTTCGATAATATCAAAAGTTTAAAAATTTGTTTGATTCTGTTTTTATTTTTTTATTTTTAAAAATTATTTTTAAAATTTATATTTAAAAATTGTTTTGTAAAACAAAAATAAAAAAATATGTTTAATAAATTATTTTGAAAATATTTTTTTTTATTTTTTTTTGTTTTAAAAATAAAAATTAAAAATTAAAATAAATTTATTTTATTTTAAAAATAATTTATTTTTAAAATAATAACATAAAACAGTTATCAAATAAATTTTTTTATTTTAAAAATAGTTGAAAATAAAAAATAAATTTTAAAAATTAAAAATAAACGGACTTTAAATTTGTAAAATTTAAAAAAAATTAATATTTTTAACAAAATTAATTTTATAAAATTTCTCTATGTCCAAAATCACTGGAGCAAAAAAAAAAACAAATTCCGGGCACAACGAACTATTAATACTAAGAAGTAACGTATCAAAAGTTAGTGACCATAAAACAATCAAACCTAAAAGTTATTTTGGTTCAACCTCTCAACAACTTAAATTAATCACAAACGCTTTTTACTGTCTAAATCTAATACAAAACAAGAAAAGATACCTGCCATTGCTCCCACCATGCACGGACTCCAATCCTCTGTGATGCTAAATCAATTTAGTAGGTGAAAAAAAGATAGAAGTCGTTGGACTCGCCGTGTTTTGTTCAAAAGAATAAAGGGGAACGAAAATAAACAAAAGAATAAAAGGTAACGAAAATTAAAAAAAAAAATTAATTTATTTTAAGAGGAAGGAATGAAAGGAGAGAAAAAAAAATTATTATATTTTTAAAATTTTAAATAAATATGCAGTAAAATAAAAGACAGAGGAGTAATTTAGATATTAAAAAAATGTAATAATAATATTTTATTTTTTTATCATTTCACAATTTTTTTAAAAATTCTCTTATTTTCAGAGGGGCGAAAATGAGGAGAGGTAAGAGATTTTTATTCTTTTTATTTTCTTTTTCATTATTTTTAAATTATTGAAATAAATAAGGTAATTAAAAAAAATATTTCCTCACTCATTTACTAAATTACAGTGTTGTGAAATTTAAATTGAATTAACCGATTGGAATAAATAATTGATGAATCAGTGAATAAAAAAGTTTGATTTAATTTTTAAAATTATTCGATAAAGCATAATTAAAAAAAAAAAATAACCACTGTAATCGATTGAGATTGATGAATCAGAACAATTTTTTTTAAAAAAATTACTTTAAATTTTTTATTAAAATTATATTATTTTGACTATCTTTTAAAAATATTTAATTCAAAAAATATTATTTTGATTAATTTCTTAAATAACCGATAATTATATATTTATTTTAATTTTTTATTAAAAATAACATTATGATGTAAAAGTATTAAGTTTTTTTATACATAATAAATTTATTAATAAGGCTTTAATTATATTAGTATGTGCTATTTGATTATTTTTTATTTTAAATTATTTATTTAATTAATTTTAATATATTATATTTTATAATATAAAATGTTAAAAAATATATTATATTTTATTATCAAACTAATAAATTATAAATTATTTTTTATCAGTGCAAAAATCAATCTAATATTTTAAACATTGTTAAATCGAATTCAATTTTTACTGTGAATAATTTTATATAAACAAAAGTATATTGAACAACAACTTCATGACCGTATCGTTACGGTATTCAAGAAAGCAATGAGTATAAAATATTATGTGTTCCAGTAAGAAAGACTTTTTCTCAACTTTAGAAGAAATTGGGGATCTTAAAAGTCAAGGACTTATCTAGTAGAAGAGTTTTAAATTTATTTATTTTTTAACTTTTTTTTTTAATTTTTATTTAGTGCTATAATATATTGTAATAATAATATTTTTACAATTATTCTGAATTTATTATAATCTGTATAAATGGTATTTTACTGCACAAATAAAAACATAATTATATAATTTAAAAAATATAAATATAAATATAAATATAAATCAACATATTTTTAAAAAAAAAAAAAAATTGTTTTCAAAAAATAAAAAAAAATAATGATAAAAATTGTTTTCACAAATTAAATGCAATTGACGTCTTCTAATGCACAAGATATATACTTTTATTATTAAAAATTTAAATTTAACTTCTCTTTTAAAATTTGAGTTATAAAAAAATATTATTTAAATTTATAAAAAATATAATATTTAAACACATCGATGTAAAATTTTAATACACTCAAAATTAAACATCTAAAACATAAAATTTATAAAAATAAATATATATGAGTGGATCAATTATATTAAAAATTAATTTTTTTTAAAAAATTCGAATTATTTAAAAAAAATTACTTAAATTTATAAAAAAATATAATGTTTAAACACTCACCGACGTGATTTTTCAACATTTGTCCCACACCAATCACCTCACATTAAATACTTATTACATAATTTAGCCATTTATTATTTCAATAAATAAGTTAATCATTCAATCTAATCGCTTTTTTAATAAAAAAAAATTTTGTATAGAGAGAGAGAGAGAGTGTGTGTGTGTGTGTGTGAAAAATTACATGTATTAAGATCACTAATCACTTGAATCAAAGCTATTGGACAAATAATAGCTTATAATAATTAATTAATGAAATATAATGAATAACCGAACCTAAATTTAGTTAAACTTAAGTAACACCATTAATACTTAAAATATATTTATGCTCAAATGAAAAAAAAAAAACGTTACGCATACGCTTTCCTGATTACTACGGCTAGTTATATTTAAATTGAAAAGCTTATTTAAATATATTTTTTTCAACATTTCTATCTACATTAAAATGCTCTTACATGTTTTTTATTATAAAAAAAAAGTTTCATTCAAACGTAAAACCAAACCATACTTATAATAATTTGTAGATATTTTAGATTTAATAATAAATTAATATCCATAATTTTTTTGTAAAATTAAAATGTAAATAAAATTTTATTATCACTGAAATTGTATCTTTAACTGTGAAATAACCACTTTTATTCACTTGTTATATTAAATCTAACTATTATCACAATACATCCTAAGATTCTTAGATCAAAGAAAAGAAAAATTATTAATAATTTGATTAAAGAAACTATTAAACAATTTTTTTAATTTTTCCTTAAAAAAACAAATTGAAAGTATTTCCTCAAATCTCTTGTAAAAGACAAATTTAAGATAAAAGAATAAATTAAGAAGTGAAAGAGAGAAGTGTTGTTGACCCTTGCGAAAGAATAAGAAAGCAGAAGAGAGAATCTTGAAACATTTTATTTTATTAACAAAATTATTAATAAAATTTATATTATATATATATATATATTAAAATTATAAATAATTTAATTTAATACAATATAAATTATTAAAAAATTTATATAAAAAATATTTCTTTTGAACGAATCGGTTTGAGAATTTTGAACTTAAACAGAATATTTTTTGACGTAATTACTTTTTTTTTATAATTCACTTAATATTCTCGTGGAAATCTTAATGATTACAGGATTAAGTGCCAGATTACGATTGCATTAGGCTGCAATTAATAAACCATCTCCCTCAAATTGACGATGACAGATCTTAATTGCTACACTGACACCCACAAACATAGAACAGCTTGCAACTCCGTTACGCAACCACTCAATCTAAATACCATTATTACTACCATTTTTTTAAATTAAGATTATTTTTTTACGGACATTTGTGATATTAATAATTATGAATTGTAAAACAATTTTAACTTTCTTAATAATAATGTTTTTTAAAATTTAAACTTTTGATTTTTTTTAAAAAAAAACATAAATCACTTAAGACTCCAACCTGAGTATGAATTGCCAAGTAATACGAATTACTTGTTGCAGTTTTGAAGAATTTTGGTCCACGTGGACCACTTTTCTGCGATAGAAGACCGTCGTCTTGCCCAAATTTTAAGTTGTTTCCTCCTCCGTCAAGTCAATATTACCTTGTTCACAAGTAGCTGCCTCAATATTCCTCGTACCAAAAACCAAATTGACCGTCCCAATCGACTTGCCTCATCTTTACCATGTCTTTGTTTTGTAAAGCCATTTACTTGTCTTGCACGCCATGCTATAGAATCACAAAATATAAAATACCCATTTTTAAAACTTTTATGTTTGATACAACATGTTCATATATCATATAATTAGATAAAATTTTACGTTAATAGTCGTATGTCTAACACAATTTTTTTTTATTTAAATTTATAATCAATTATATAAATATAAACAAAAAAAAATATGTAAATACACTAAAAAAAATATGATTAAAAATAAATATATTACAAAAAAAATTAAAATAACACCTATTATAAAAAAAGATAATAAAATTTCGTTTAAAATAATTTAATCATGCGTAAAAAAAACCTAAAATTTTTTTAATGAAAAGAGTAAATCAGATAAAAAATAATCTGATAATTAAAGATAAAAAAATTTAAAAAAATAATAAATAAAATTATTAAAAATAATTTAATAATTAATAACTTATTTATTAATTTCATTCATTAATTTTATTCATAATAGACTATTATGACACCATTAGCTAACTCCACTTAATAAAAATAAATTTAATTATTGTTGTTGTTGTTGATATAACAAATAAAAATAATTTTTAAAAATTACACTTAATTTTTTATGAAAATTATCAAATCTAAAAATGTAAATATGAGAAATTCTCATGAGGTTTGAACTTTGGATGGTTAAAATTCATTCATAAATATAATTTTACTTTTATTTTACAAAACAATTTTTAAATATAATTTTTAAAAACATAAATAAAATCAAACAAAACCCGTATCTTTGCTATGATGGAATGGAAACTATTATATTTTCGACCACACAAACTGGATTTTTGGGTTCATGTGACATTAAACATTGAAAATATTTCATTAGCAAGTACGTACAACAGAAACCGTTAAAATAGCCAGATTAGTGTTACAAGATGAAGCCTACAAGCTACAACAAAACATAGAGGCAACCTACAGAATTGCCACATCCAAGTAATCACCAATCTGCAAATATAAGCATCATGTCAGCAACGGCATGTGATATAGTCACATAAAACTGCCGGAAAAAAAAAATATATGATTTACCTCGAAACCAAGTTCAGCTACAGCTTTGCCATCATCTAATCTTCCAGCTCCATAAGATAAGGTCTTCCCCACCTTCATTAAGCAGTAAGGAACACGCTAAAAGTCTCAATTATGTATCACTCAATCGAGTAAACATTCCGTTTTTTCTTTTTCGGATCTTTGGCCATAAAAAAATGAAGCAGATGTGAGCACTCAATCTAGCAGCTAATTTTAATGTATTTTTGTTTTAACCCCGGGGGGAGGGCGGTAAGAGAGCCAGACATTTGTTTTACGTTTTCAGATTAGGACATCAAACGCATTCAAGCCAGTCAACTACAATCCTCTTCCAAATCATCTTATTTAACATATTTACCATGACTCCGTGAGAAATCATCAAACCACCCAAGATGCTGAGCTATCTTAATTAACGGTCTTATCACCATTTTGAACATGCTGTTGACTGAAGAAAATAGCACATTGTAGATGCAAGGAAATAATATGGATTATGGAAGATTTGACGGGTGTTGTGATCACAATTCAAACAACTCTCAAGAGGAATAAACCTCTCTGTCTTGAAGGAAATGTGTACATCTATTTGTATAAGGATGGAGTACAAGATGATAGTATATATGTATAAACAAACTAGCAATAATGGTGTTCACAAACTTTTGCTGAGGGGATAAAAAAAAAAGTACTAAGTAATTGATATTTTTTAACATAATAAGTATAAACCTGTCAGATATGCTTATTCGTACAATACAGGCAAGACAGTTTGACCCATCTACCATATATGCACAAAAAATCATGATTGTGAAGAATATACTTAAAAAATCAAATATGAAAAAGTAATGACTGAAATATATAACATATACATAAAGACATGGCTGTTAAGTTATAGAAATAAGCAAGAGCGGCACGTGTGCATACATAGACACTCAGAGACGAAGACATACCTCTCTCACTAAGAAACGACCATGTTTATCAGGATACACAAAAGCAAAGGATAGCTTTGCATTTCTTCTCCTTGCAGCTGGAGCCACTTCTTTGACCTGTACAAAATTTGTAGTCAACAAGGCAAAAGTTAAAAATAAAATAAATGTTATGAATAAAAATGAAATATTTTACTGTGTCATCAGGGAGGCTATGGACAGGGCCGGCTCAACACCTCCCAAAATTTATAGAGGCTTAAAACAAAATAAAAAAGTGAGGCCTTTTTACTAAAAAAAAATTTTGAGACCTAAAACTTTAGCTTTAGCGGTTTCACCTTTGGGCGGGCCTGGCTATGGATTATAGAAAAGATCAAATTTAAATTCAACAAGACAATATTAATATGGACAAAAAAATCGGCTTCAGAGCATCCAGCTTTTGCAAAAGCTTGGCGTGGAAAATAGTAAGCCAACTAGGCCTTAACTATAAATTCTCGCAGCAAGAAAGATACCCTCCAAATTTAGACCACTTAAACGCCATCTAGTGCTATTCCCTAACCATACCTTTCTGGATCACCTTTATTCATGTCACTCTGAATCTCATCCATCTTTGACTTGCATTGTGTTTATCTTTAACGTTATCTTACAATCAAATTTAAATTACATAAGTAAACTCCTATATAACCTCATATCCTCAACCATCAATACCTCCCACAGCCCCACCACACAAAATTGACAATTCTAATTTTCATCTCATTATCCCCATATCCACTACACAAACATTTTAGAATGTTTTCTAACAATTAGGATTATTTAGCACAAGACATGGAAACTAATATGGCTGTTTTTCAAAATATTTAGAATATATTTATTATTGGTGTCGTAGGTACTGATTTAGAAACAAAGCATAACAAGCCATCACGTGAAACCTAAATCCAAGCTACTAGCATCAGAGCTCAATCATGCTGCAAACTCTTGTCAATTAATAAACTCGAATGGACCAAATCAACGCAATTTAAAAGAAAATTATTAAATAGTAAGTAAACATGCTACTACAGTAGGGACTCCGACTCAAATTTTAACAGCATTCAACAATAATCTCTCTCTTACATCCATATCTCCATCTTCTTCTTAACTCTTTTGTAGTATCTATATTTAAGTCTCTCTCTCTCTCGATCATAATTCTATCTCTATCTTTAAGTATCTTTCTCTCTTTTTATTTTTCAATCTCTCTTTTCATCATTTTTGTAATTTTTTCTTTAAAATGAAGATAATGAAAGAAAACAATGTCATGAAAAACAAATGAGAAGAATAGGAAGTTAATGAAAATATTGTGACTTGTGGGAGAAAATAACTTAATGTTGGATGTGATATGATATTACTTTCATCTATTTTTAGATTATTAATTTTTTTATTTTTCAAATTAATTTAGTATTTTTTCCATCGAAACAACTCGATACAAGAGTATTTTCATCGAAATAACTTGAAATAAGAGTATTTATATCGAAACAATTTGAAATAAAAGTATTTTCACCGAAACAAGAGTATTTTCACCAAAATTTCTACTGAAATAAGAGTATTTCTACCGAAACATTCCGAAACATAATAATTTCAATCGAAATAGCATAATTTCTTAACAAATACTTTGTTTTGTTTCGATAACTCCGTTTCGTTTCGGTGATTTAGGAAATGGAAATGTTTCAGTCGTTTCGATGGAAAAGAAAAAAAATTTAGTTCCTTGATTAGGACATCCAAACCAACATCTTCAGCTCTTCCTATTTCAAAGTAGTTGACATTTAATTTTTGATATAGCACTCCTTTATGCCTCCAATTCTTAAATGAACACTACAAGTGGACAAGTTTATTATGAGATCTTAACATGCTGTTCATCATATAAGCACTTCAACCATGTGTTCTACTACAAATAGAATCATTCATAGAAATATCATGGAAAACTTATGCATGGCTGCTCATAACAAACATGTCAAACTGTAAAAGGAACGCAGACAAAAAAAGAGAGGCAGATTTTCTGCATACAAGATCAGTTAGCTCTCTAAGAGTAGCATCTTTCCACGTATAAATTTGAACCTCATCCTTAGGCTCCTTTCCTCTCACTGCAAAGTCTTCCATGGTATGATGACCTCCCACCTGCAGGGAATAAGAGTGCAGTTTAGATCACAGTACCTGCATATAATCTTCTAAATGTCTAGCAAAGCCTGTATTTTGAAAGAACAATATATTTGTATTGGTTTATATACACATGTACAGTGAAAATAAAAGGACAAAAGAAACAGGACATACAAGCTTTTGACCTTTTCTCCTAAACAGTTTGTTCCAGACATCATAAAAAGAACATCCCAGAAATAATTCAGGTTATCAACTGATGAAAACTTATTCTACTCAACATTAATACAGGTACTATTTGCAAAGGCATTTTTGTGCAACTGCAAGAAGTTTAGCTTCATAAAAATTACAACAGGAAAAACTAGGATGCTAATCAATCACTCTTTGCAATGATTAACACTTACAGAACAGAGGACAAAAGATATATCTCCAATGATCCCCTCCCCCGCCCATCAACAACAACAAAAAAGGGCGGCCCAGTGCACGAGGCTCCCACCTGGTGGGGTCTGAGGAGGGGAAGATGTATGCAGCCCTCCCCCGCCCAACAACAAAACAACTTATTTCTAAAAAAAAGTTGCAATCCGCACATAGAATAGTGGGGAAGTTTCCATGTTGGCAGATTTTCTCAAGATTCTAATTTTTAAGCATAAGGCACTGCTCTGTGCTCACTCAGGAGTAGGTGGCATGGAACATATCTTAGACAAGAACCATATAATTTTGCTGACCTTCCTCACAAGTGCTATATATAATTTAGTCGGTATAATAAGGTGCAAAGCTTCATAATAACATCCTTTTTCTCTCGTCCATAAAATTCTCTATTGTCGAAGAAAGAACTTTTGTAATTATCAGTGAGTTATAAAGCCCAAACAAACAAACAACTAATAAACCCACTAGGTGGAGTATCAAGCGACGCTATTATAAATGAAGTGTGTTACAAAGCCCAGAAAGAAAAAAAAAATTCCTCCCAGATTGGGAAAGACAGCAAATGCAACCCAATTCCACAAAGCCAAAAAATCATCACTCCCAAAGGAATACACCCAAAAGATGGAAATTAAAAAACGAAAACAAAATGCAAGAACAATCTAGATATCTGCATAATAACTTACCTTAGTGAAAACTCGTAGTAATAATGGGCATGTCTGCAATTAATAAACAAAATCAGAAAAATCACTACAACAAATATTTCCGTCACCCAAAAAAAAAAATATCATGTAAACTATATAGTACGAAAAATCCTTTTTAAGCAGTTTCTGTCGTCCTTCCATATGGGTCATACTCAACATTACTGGAACCACAAAAACATTTTAGAATAACAAGTAATGGGTAGTTCAGATGTAAGAGAAGAGTTAGAATTACAAGGGTCATTGATGAAATTGAAGCATAATAGACCCATCAAGCTTTGAAAGCAGTTAGAGACCAAATTGAAGAATGGGGACCCTGGAAAGACTACGAAGAAAAGGAAAAACAAAAAAAAACAAAAACCTTTTCGCGATCAACAGGCTCGAAGCGGGGACGCGGAGGAGGAGGAGGAGGAACAGGGCCTCTAGGAGGTGGCGGCAGAGGTCTCCCGCCTTGCCTCTTTGGAGCTTCGGCCATTTCTTCTTCCCCGCCCTGTCTCTAAGGTAACAGTGAACACGAAAGTTGTATCTTCCTCCTCGCAGGGCCAACTATGCAAAGCTCTATAGAGGAAAACGGCGCCCAGTATATATCTTTTGGTAATTTGGGCCTGGGCTCCCAGAATCTTCGGGCCACAGATTGAGATACGTAATAAAACATTTTTTTTTTCAAAAAATGAAGTTGCCAAAAGTAACTCCAAGTATAAAAAAAAAAAAAACTAGTTACACCTTTTTTGTTTCTCCCTGTTTTCTTCCTCTGTTTTTTTATCAGAAATAATATAAAAAATAAATAAATAAATAAAAATTCATTCTAAATTTTTTAAAAATATTTCTCTAAATAAGACACTTTTTTTTTTATATTACATTACGAGGCAGCATTGTAAACTTTTAGAATTAAAAAAGGAAAAAAAAGAAAAAGCGACCTGGCAACAGCGCGCATCCCTGCCATGAAGGCAACGCGTTTCCCTCCCACTTCATTGGCAGCGCACCCTGCCATTCACTCCTCATTTTCATTTTTTAATTAATTTTAAAAATAGTTTACATTTTGAAAGTATACTGTCATATATATATTTATAATAAAAATTTAATAATAAAAAATTTAGAAATTCCTCAATTTTAAAAATAAAATTCTAAATTCAAAAAATTTAAATAAAAAAAATAAGATTTTATATAATGATTTTTAAAAATAATAGAAACTTTGTCTAATTGATTACGACATCATCATATTTCATTTGTCAACTAATTTTGTTGTTGTCAAAAGCTAAAACGAAAACGAAGACAATATAAGAGTCTGTTTGGTTTCGCGGTAGCCTCCCCTAAAAATCCGTTCACACGCACTGTGAACGTGATTTTCAGCGAAGCTCCACTTTAGAGCTTCTGCAAAAACGTAATTTTCTGATAAAATTACGTTTGCCAACGCAAAAACAAACACACCCTAAATCATTAACAAAACCCACTTTTTGTGAAGTCAGGTGGAATTTTGCACTCGACTCTTTTTTTTCCAGTCAAAGCTCTGGATACGATCTTAATCATTCAAGGTATCCATCCATCTATTATATTTAATAAAGTAAGAGTTAGTAAAATCATGTGCAACACTTTATATATTTTTCTTTTAATTTTTAAAATTTTGATTAATAAATTAAAAATATATAAATAATTATAACAATCAATAGAACTTTGACTTATCATTTAATGAAATTTAAAAGTAAAACTGTCGTTAGAATTATTATATCATTAATTCACAAGTGACACCATAATTTTTTTAATATATATATTTTAATGGTACAAAATAAAACTTTGACAAAAATAATTTAAGTTTGTTTGATTTTGTTTTTATTTTTTATTTTTTAAAAATTATTTTTAAAAATTATATTTAAAAATTATTTTACAGAATAAAAAAAAAATTCGTTTAATAAACTATTTTAAAAATATGTTATTTTTTATATTTTAAAAATAAAAACAAAAAATAAAAATAAATTTTTTTATTATTATTTTTTAAATAATTTATTTTTAAAACTTATTTTCAAAATAATAATAAAAAATAATTAACAAATAATTTTTTATTTTAAAAATAAAAAATAATTTTTTAAAATTAAAAATAAATAAGTCTTTAATTTTTATTTGACAAAATTAATTTATAAATTAATTTAAAATTTATAAATTATATAATTTTTAAAATAACATATAGTTTATAAATATTTAATTAATTTAATTTATTTAAATAAATAAATTTATTAAATAATTTTAATTTAATCAAATAAATTTATAAATTAATTAAATAAATTATAAATTAATTAATTTACTTTATAAACACACTCTTCCGCGTCACCTTTTTTTTCAAATTCATTCTTTTACTACAATGAGAGAAAGAAAGAGAACAAGGGGCTAAGGCTTAAAGAGACGATGTTAACTGGCTATCATATCCAAATCTCCTTTAGCGGCCGCTCATAATTGTGGCCCATAATTGAAATCTCCCTCTTGAGAGACCGTCCATGTTTAAAAAAGGTCAAGTATATATTTTGTAAATTAAATTTTTATGAAGTTTGAAAGTTAAAAAAATGTAAAATTTAATTTATCTTTCAAATAAATAAATAAATTTAAATAATTATACGTGAAAATTATTATTAAATTTATTTATTTAAATTATAACTACAAAAAATATCTTTTTGATGTTAGAAGTTTGTGTTACAAAAGAGATCAGATAATAATTTTGTAATCACTCATGTTAATTGAGTTTTAATCTTTAGATGTTAGAAATTTGTATTGGTGTTCAACCTTTTTTAAATAAATTTTCTAATATCAAATCTTCTAAGTGGTTTTTTGTTCACCTCTTGATAAGTCAAGCCCCTGCTTTGATCCATATACCAATGTATTAAATATAAATAATATAAGTTTGATAAATGCGAATGTTGGGTTAAAAAAAAATTCCTGAACATATCACTGACTCTTTTTTCTATAAAAATAATTCATTTTTATATATAAACTTGTTAGAGAATTGGAGAATTTCCCTTCTCAATTTTCTTCTGTGAACTTTCTTATCTACTTATAAAAAACAAAAACAAAATGAATTACATCTTTCAGTTCTAATTTATATTGAAAAATATTTAATTCAAATAATACTATCTCATAAATATATTAAAATGACGATAAATATTAATATAAATTAAATTAAGTTAAAAAGGTAATATTTATAAATTACAGATACATTTCATAATAAGAAAAAAAAAAATATTAATAAATAATAAAGAAAAATTTCATGAAGTAAAATGAAAATTTTTACAAAATAAATGTAATAATAAATAAATAAATAAACAAACATAAATATAGAAATAAAAAATGTAGAAAAAAAATTTAAAAATAATATAAATAACTAAAATAGATACAATTTTTTTATAATTAGTAAATATAATTTTTCAAAAGTTATAGATAAATTAATGTGATAAATTTAAAAATTAATTAATAAAAATGAAAAAAAATACCATTTCTCTTTTAAAAAATGTTGATATATAATTATTAAATAAATATTTAGCAATATTAATTATATTATATGTATTTTAAAAAATATTTAATTAAAATTATAATTAACTTAAATATTATTTATAACACAGACAAAGCACTTGTATAGTATTAGACTATTGGGGTTTTGTTTTTGGGACAACTGACCGATTCAGAACCAACACAAACATTGGGCTTTTAGTTAAGGCTTTTCACTTTTTATTTATTTATTAAAATTTAGGTATATTACAATTTATTCTTTTTTTATTTGACCTATAATCAATTTTTTTTTTCTTATTTAAAGCATATCATTCAAACTCATAATTTTCTAGTTTTTATTTAACTATTTTATGATATTTTCAATACTAATTTTAACCAAAATAATTATCTGAATGTTAAAATAAAAAAAAATTAATATTAAAATTATAACTTATTTGTACGTTGAACAATTTTGTAGTTTTTTAATCTCACTGTTAAGATTAAAATGATAGTTTAAAATTGAAAATTTTAACTTAATTCTAGTAAAGCTCCAAAACAATATAAAATTATACAATTTATTAATGAAATATGAAACTTTAAAAATGAAATTATTCATAACGATTATTAAAATATAGATAAAAAATATATATCACAAGTGGTTGAATGGTAACATAAGAAACCACAAAACACAATAAAATTATTCATCATTTTGACATTCATGCAAAATATCTAACTCTGTTGATGTTGAAAAATTACTTACACAATATTGACAAAAAAAGGACAAATTTATCTATACAATTATATATATATATATATATATATATGCAACTTTTTGATCTATTTTGGTTTTAACCATAAAAGTATGATAACTCAATTCAATTATTGAGTAATAATATAACTATCAATTCAATTATTAGATGATAAAATAACTATTACATACACAAAAATTATGTTTTTAAATTATTTTAAATATTAAATATAAAAATTAAAAAATAAATTAACATGCACGTTAATACATGTCAATTTATTGGTACATATATGTTTTTAGAAAATGAATTCAAATTAAATTAATGGATAAACATTATATTAATCATGATATTAAATGAGCAGTTAGTATTTCTTCTTACATGTCTCAAATTAATTTTTTCATGGAAAAACACAGGTAAGGTGACGTTTACACGTACGAAGGTGTAATTTTTTATAGACAAAAAAAATAACGAACTTCTCAAAGTATTTGATTTAAATTAATTTAAATAAATATAAATATTATGATGATACATACATACATACATATATATATATATGTATGTATGTATGTATGTATGTATGTATGTATGTATGTATGTATATGTATATTCAACTTATCCAAATACAAGAAATTTTGACTGGGCAACCCGACGTCGCTGCACATGAGCTGCAAAACCATGAAAGTGGCCTCTTTTAAAGTTCAACACTAAATGCTGGCAAAAGAGTAGTGTTAATTCCACAACCACCCCAAGGTTGCAAAGTTTGGGAGAATCAAATGAAATGAATTTTAGTTTTCAAAGAAGAAACAAAACATCAATTCCAAGAAACTACGGACTTTGTGTTCCCTCGTCACTGCAAGAAAACAAAGCCAGCATAGCATGATTATAGCTAGTGAAATGGCCTGAAAGCTGAGCTAGCTGAAAGGGTCCTTTGAGAGGGCCACACCCCAAAATGGAAATCTTTAAAATGTGCCTTAACACACCCATGAAAGCTTTCTCTTAAAAGGGCAAGCCTTTACCACCCCACCATTGTCCTCTTGGATTAGAGTTAGACCCTAAAGATAAGTGGTCACTATTTCTAGGGTAGTCGAGGACCCCCTCGCCACCCCACTTGCAGAGAAACTATGAGTGACTTTAATAGTGTCGTGCATGAAACCATGACTAGCTACTCAGTTTTTTTACCCATGCATTTTTCTGTTCTTTTTTTTTTTCACCAACTCATTTTCCCATTCCCACAACTTTGCGGAAAACCTTTGTTGAAGGAGGTTGTTTATTTATATAGGGTTCTCATGGGGTTGGAAAAGGTCGTGTTTTTCTATGGTCATGTCCAATTCTGCAAGTTACCTGCAAATATGTCCAACCATGTGAAACCTCCAGAGCACTATACTAGGAATATGAACATGGGCAAGGCTACAAATTTACACTTGAGATCGATGCAAAAGACAGTCCAAAAAAATAGAAATATTAAAATTTCCTTTCAATCACTGTAATCTTTTGCTTATTTATATTATTTTTCTTCAAGGGTGGAATCCAATATAGAAACCGATATCTGTTTTCAAGATGCAGTCCACAATTGCAACTGCGATCACAATATTACTAATATTGGAAATTATGTAACTGCATCAGACCTAAACTAATGATATGTATACGACTGTATTTTTTATATTTAATTATATTTTCTTATAATCATTGTAATTGAAGGGGAAAAAACAAGCGTATAATTAACCATAACAACTTCTTAAAACTTTGCACATGAGTGAACTGAAGTAACCAAATAACTAGAGTTATCAAAGTATGCTTAACTTGGTGCTTCAGCTTATTTAACTCACTAAAAAAAGATGGATTGATTTATATCTTTCCGATTCATTTAGAAGTGAATATTTTAAACTCGGGCCATTTAACGCGTCGGCTAAATAGGTTCAATTTGCACATATATAACTCGGCTTTTAAAAAAAATTATTTTAGTTATTTAATTTATGGTATAATGTTTATGATTTTAAATTTATATTTTTACTTTATGCTATCGAAGTCGCACAGTTTGATTCGATTTTGACTAGTCTCTACAAGTAGATTTGATTGCTTCTCCGTTGGTCAGTTAATGGCTAAAAGAGCCAATAAAATTAAATAACAAGCTTGTAGTGGAAGGTGTTTTCAGTGGCAACATTTCGGATTGCTACTGAAAACGCATTTTCTTATAGTGAAGTAAAGAATATTGAAATAATAATAAAGATGTTAGAAACTATCACAATCATTTATTGGTGACTTTATAGCAATGAGGTCCTTATTAAGTAGATAAATCCTTAGCGAGGACACCATTATCAAGGATAAGGAAAATCAGAAATAAGATAGTCCACCTATTTCAGCAGATGAAACTCACTCAAGATAAACAACAAATTATGCAAGGGTCAATCTTTGGGATAGGAACCTTACCCTTCTTATTGGATTTCAAAGCAACAAATGAACTGATAATGGGCACTAAATTTATAGTAGAAAATTGTCATATTAACATTTTTCATAGGCTATCTTCTCGTTGGTTTAAGAACTACTATAATTACCAACAAGGCTTAGTACAGTTGGCAGATAGCTAGGTTCCTTAAACATGCCGTCTGAGGTTCGATTCAGACCGTGTTTATGAAAAATGCTTTGTTAGTAGAGGTATGCCCACTTCGGTTATCTTAAAACCTCGTAGAGTATTAATCTCTGACTGTCAGGCAGAGGATACTACCTGATTTCCACAGTTTAAAAAAAAAAAAATATGATTGTTATGTATCTTAACTTAATAATGTTTGAAATAGAAGAAGAAAAAAAATATCCATTGTACTTATGCCTCAAATATAATATGATGAACAAGAGCTTTATTATGGGTCAAAAGATTTAAGCACGTGAACCTGAATTGGTGGTCAAGACTCTTCGAAAGGCTGCAAGATCCATTGACATGGGAAGCAAAAGTTAAATCAATTGACGGCAAGACTATGTTAAGTTTTGAATGTAGCTAGCTAGCTAGTCTTTTTCCAATTTTGTATAATGTTGAAAGACTGAGGGAGCCTTAACCTTTTATAGGAAACTCCAATAAGAAGAATATCACTAATGATCTAAAATGATTGGTCCCTTTAATTAGATGATGAGTATCATCTTAGTGGCCCTGAATTCTTGTTCCTATGGGCGAAAAACAAAAATGGAATTAATACAATCAATAAGAATAAAGCTAGAATAAGAAACTAATTAAGACAATAAAAATAAGGATTAATAACAAAAAACGCCAAAATAATGCATAAAATAACGTATATATTATTTGTCTTATTCTTTATTTTTTGAACCTGTAAATAAGAAGAAAAGCAATTAAACAGAGTAATACTGTAGTACTTGTTAAAGTCATCAAGGTTTTGGTTCAGACTTTAGAGAGCCATACCAAAGGAAGGGTGTTGTTGGGAATTGCCATGTACAAAGAAAAAGGAAGAAGCCATGAAAATGTTAGCTTCCCTTTTTATTAATTTTATTTGACCAAGGGCTCTTCATTGATGATCAGATTCAATTTGTGATGAATTTACTATCACTTTTGAAGATAATGGTATTTTTTCCTAGTTAATTACAATTTTTGTCATATTTCATCTGTTAAATAAATTTGAATTTCTTTTTTGTCAAAAGTGAAAAAGAAAGGACAACATAAATCACAAACACAGATACAAAAGTCATTCTGGTCAAGTCAGGAGGAATTTTGCTCTGGATCCAACAGACTTCTGGGCTTGAACTGGGGTTCTCATTAAGATCAAATAATAATAATTTAAATGTCCTTTCATAATTGAAATAAATAATAAAACACAAATAAAGAGATAATTAAAACATATGAATATAATATTTTGTGGGATAACAATAAAATCTAAAGAATAGAGCATCCAAATTGTGTAATTAAAGAGCATCATGTTTATCACCAACTTATAATAATTCTTGTATAAAATGACATTTTTTGTGTAATGGCTCTTGCAATTTTCTATAAAACATTTAAATTTTTTTGGACAAACTATGTTAGAGAAGATTTTATTCAATATGTTTTTAATTCAGAATAGTGTTCTCAAAATAAAACACGAGAATAATTTTTAGAGCAGATACTTATTAAAAATACCTCCTTTTCAGAGCATAATTATTATCGCAAAGACTGCATTCAATCTACAAAATCATATTCTTTTAATATATATATATATATATATATATATATATATATATATATATATATATCAGCCTTTCTCTTAAATCAACAGATTCTTAAAGTTTATAAAAGTATATTTTTTTTATATACTGATCTTTCTCTCATATTTGCAATTCTTTCAATTGAAATTTTGAAGCACTTGTAGCCGAAGTTTGGCTAGAACCGGTGGCGATTTAGGGACATCAAAATACACCAGGTCATTAATTATATTAATATATAGAGTTTTTAGATAAATATAAATATATTATTAAATTAATTAAAAAATATAAGAAAAGATAAATTATTAATAGAAGAAAATTGAACAATTGGATAAGTAAGAAATAAGAAATTGAAACAATTATATGTTAGGATCATTAATTATATAATATATAATGGATTGTATATGTTAACAATTATACATGTTAAGATCAAGTGGCTAGCGCCAAAAATTTAAGCAATTAGTAAAGGTTCAAATTTATTTTCTTTTTTATAATTTCTTAAAGTTGCATTAGGCATGAGTAAAGCTATCAACTAAGGTTTGAACAAGTTTTATTTAAATATGGACTTTTAGGATCCTAGCCCAGCATAAACTCTAAAAGGGCTAAGAGGGTGGCTCTATTTTTTTGTTGGCCCAAGTAAAATAATACTATTTATACATAAAGACAAATATTAAAATTAATAAATAAAAAATAAAGATATGATAAATAAATATTACAGTTTTTAAAAATAAAAAATACAAAAATAACAAATACTATGATTAGAAAATATAGAAGCAATTCTCACAAATTTTAATCTATTAAATATTACATTTTAACACTTCACATACATAATAAATACAATATCAAATATATATATATATATATATATATATATATATATATATATATATATATATATATATATATATATATATATATATATTGCCATATTGACAAACTTCACAATCTGATAATTCTTCTTTTAGCTTTGGTAGCCCTTCTACTAAATTGTGCTTCTGCATATACAACAGTCCAGCATGATGGAAATGCCCAAATCTTTTATGCCACAACTCTTCATAGCTTACTTTGTTGGAAAAGGCAATATGCTCCTCCATTAAATTTAGAGCAAAACTTTTTGCTCTCATTTTTATTTTAAAATATCACTGACTTTTGCATCCTTAATCAAATACCATCTGTCTTCAAATATAACTTTAAGTGTATATATATATATATATTTGAAGAAGTAATATACTTGTCAATTTTATTTAAAAGTTAATTCTCTTTAAATTTTTTTTCCTCAATCACAGGCATAATATCATAGATTTGATCTTCTTCTACTCAAATTTGAGTCTAAAGTTGAGTCTAAAGTTATAGATTTGAACTTAATGTTATGAATTTGAACAATAGATACAAAATTTTAAAATTTTAAAATCTCTTCTAAAGAACAACATCATAAAGAACAATAAATTTTATCCACATACAACTAATTTTAAAATCAGAACGAAGAAATCAGAGTCTTTTAAAGAAAGACAACACACCCTTTAATCTTCTTTGAAGATAATGACTCGTGAGATGTTGTAAATCTGGAGCAAAATATGTAAATCTTCAAAAGTTGGTAAGGACCGGATAATCTCTATAAAAGAGAAAAAAGTTTTTCTCAACGAAACAAAAAAACCTTCTTAAAAAAGGAAATAGACTTTCCTAATGGAAGAAATTTTTTTTTTCAAATAACCCTACTAAAAGAAGTTGCCATTGGCAGCAACCTCCCCAAGGTCTGCGGCGCTAGGTTTCTTCCTGAGTCTCTCGCGGCGCTCTGCTAGGGCAAGAAAGGGGACGCGAGCAATTCCGTCTTCGAGGGTGGCTCTAAAGACTTTACTTTGAAGGCTAATCCTTCGTGTGGGGCCTATGGGCCTGACTCCATTTTTCCCAATTTTTAACTCTAATCTAAGTGTAATAGCAATAAATTACAAATTATAATTGCTTAATTTATTATTAAGAAATAAATATTGCTATAAAAATTCAAAATTTATTGAAATTAAATTATAATTATATAAAAGATACCTATCATTCAAAAATAACTCTAATTAATAAAAATAATATATCAAATAATCAATTATGAACGATAAATTTAAGCCTAAATAATACTACAAAAATTACAATTTTACAACGTAGTTAATTTAAATATCAAAGTCAAGTCAACAACTCAAGCTCTCTACATATTAATTTATCATAAATCAATCAACTCGTTTAATCTTCATCTACATTAATTTCATTAACGTTTGATAATTTTCTCCTGTTATAATATTCTTTGCTCACTATAACATTCTTTTTTACAATTTGAGTAAAATTAATAAAAGAAGAAGTGAACTAGCCTTGTTCTAGTCCTAGCCCTACCCTATATGGCCCTAGGACTTAATAAGATTGGACCAAAATGCTTTATTTAAACATGGACTGCTAAATTGAAGCCCAACTATATAGTTATTTTCGGAAACAGGTCAGCACATAGAGTTTGAGTCGTTTTGACAGCTCTAGACATGAAGAGTTGTACCCATTATAGTTATAGGCACCACAAGCTGGGATGTTAAGTTTAAGAACCATAAGGGAGACTCTGACCCTATAAAGTCAGCAATTTTCTCCCCTAGTATCACTTGGGAGATTCGAACCTGTGAGTTCACTTTGATATTATTTGTTAAGATCAAATGTCTGTCACTATATCAAAATTTTGATTATTAGTACGGATATAATTTTAAATTTTAAATTAATTTATAAATTATTTTTGTCAAACAAAATCATAGTTGCATACAAATTAACTTAAGTGCAGGTCCAATTTATTGGACCAAAAACCTTTGCTTATATGCAATTGAAAAAATTATAAAGTCATTTAAATAAAATATAAATGTTATATGCGAAATTCAACCTATCCAGATGAATAAAAATTGACTGGGTAACCCCAAGCTGCACATGACCTGCAAAATCATGAGAAAAAGTGGCTATTTTTTTTCAATGCTGGCAAAAGGACAGTTTTAATTTCCACAACCACCTCAGATTACAAAGTTTCGGAAAATCAAATGAAATGAATTTTAGTTTTCAGGTAAGAGACAAAACATCGATTCCAGGAAACTGCGTACTCTTTGTTCCCTCATTAATGCAAGAAAACAAAGCCAGCATAGCATGCCTGAAAGCTCGGCTACTTGAAAAGGTCCTTTGAGAGGGCCACATCCAAAAATGGAAAAATTGCATTAATATGCCTTAGCATATAGCGATGAAGGCTTTCTCTTAAGGGTAAGCCCTAACCATCCCCACCCAATTCTTGGATTACCCCAAGGATAAGTCATGAGTAGTCACTACTTTGTGGGTAGTTGAGGGACCCCACCTCTCCCCCTACTTGCAGAGAATTATGAGTGACTTTAATAATGTCATGTGCATGACTATCTACTCACTTTGTTTACCCCATTTTTCTTTTTTCTTGTTCTCAACACTTTCTTCTATTCCCACACCCTTTCTGGTAAATCTTTGTTGAAGGAGGTTGCTTATTTATATAAGGTTCTGATTGGGTTAGAAAAGGTTTTTTTCTATGGTCATGCCCAATTCTGCAAGTCACCTGCAAATATGTCCAACCTTGTGCCACCTCGAGAGCACTATACTAGGAATATGAACCTTTGCAAGGCTACAAATTTATACTTGAGATGCAAAAGATAGTCCAAAATAAAAATATTAAATTTTCTTTTCAATTACACTAATCTTTTGCTTGTTTATATGATATATTTTCTTCTAGTGTGTAATTTTTTATACACAAAAAGGAACAAGAACCAAAAAAAAAAAAATACTAACATAAAACAAAGAAAAAGATACTCATGAGTAGGATTTGAAAATGCAGTCCACATTTGTAATTGCGATCACAATATTGCTGTTATAGCAAGTTCTGTAACTACGCATCAGACCTTAACTTATGATATGTATATGGCCATATTTTTTATATCTAGTTATATTTTCTTATAATCATCGTAATTGCAGGGCGACAACAATCGCAACTATAACCACTAAGGTTAATATTTTTTTACCCATTGCCTGACCTATTTTTATGAGAAAAACCATATTTCAGTCCATGTATTAGATAGGTGAATTTTTAATTTAATTCCTTACAAATTAATTTTTTAAAATTTATCTCTCATAAATGAAAATACTTGTAATATCATCTTTACCATTCAAAGTTTAACAATGAACTTAACTCATTACTGAACTTAACCATTCAAAATTTGACTTAGTATATAAATTAACACTCATTTGATGCACCTAAGCTGTCATCTAATAACCTAAAATGACTTAAAAGACAATCCAATGGTGCATTGAAGGAGTAGAGTTGTTGAATTGGAGATAATTAAGTACCAATTCATATGTTGAGTTAAATAATTGTGACTAAAAATTGTAATATCAACAGTGAATTAATTTTTAGCGTTAAACTTTAAATGGTAGCTCAACTGAGTGATGACATTCAAAGACTTTTCATCTGTGAGGAACTAAATTTAATAAAAAAAATTAATCTTTAGAAAATTAAATTAAAAATTCACCTATCTATTAGATATGAAAATAGAATTTTTTTTTTTATCCACATGGGCCAATCTGTGTGTCTACAAATAACATTGTACTTATGCCTCAAACACTATGATGAACAAGAATTTTAATATGGGTCAAAAGATTTAAGCACATGAAAGTGAATTGGTGGTCAAGACTGTTCAAAAGGCTGCAAGATACATTGACATGGAAAGCAACAGTTAAACCAATTGATTACAAGACTATAAATGTAATATCCCAAAATTTTATTTTTAAATAATAATTTTTTTGCTATAAAAAATATCTTTTTATTGTAAATGATTATGTTTTTCTTAAAGGAAGTATATTTTTAATTAAAATAATTATTGTTTTGCTCAAAATAATTATATTGGCTTTTAATAAATTTTTGTTGTATTTTTAGAAATATTCTTTATTTTATTATGCATAAAGATATTTATTTTGATATTTGTTTATTACAATTTTTATCAAGAAAAATCATAATTCAAGAGTTTAACTAGAATGTAAATTTTTAGAAATTTTTGGCATATTTTAAGATGAAAAACTGAATTTATATGAATTTATATAAAATAAATCATATTATTTAATTATTACATAATCATAATATTATTATTAAAAAAAAACAAAAAAAAATAGGAAGGGAACGGATGGCAGAAGTGTAGCACGCGCAGGGAGGGAGAGAAAATTTTCTCTCTCTCTCTCTAAAGTTTTTCAAAACTTCTCTCTAAGATTTCTTCAATTCTAGAAATCCAATTGAGATACCGGAGGTACCGTTGGACTCACGGCGGCGAGAGCTTCAAAACCCACCGATCATTTTCGCCGGAAGTTCGCCGGAATGTCGCCGGAATTTCGTGAATAGTAACTTCATGGTAAATTTTCTAAAATACTGAATTTTTGATGGTTTTTGAAAATTTCAACTTAGGGCTTTTGTTAAGGATGTAGAATATTAGTTGTAGGATAAAATTTACGGTCAGAAAATATGATTTAGTGGTTTAATTTTGCAAAATTTACTTCGGTGAACAGTAACTGTGAATAGTGCCAAACAGTGCTTGTGAACAGTATTCTGCGCGTGAACAGTGCTTTCAGCCGCGCGTGAACAGTGTTTCCGGCCGTGAACAGTGCCAGCGTCCCAGGGTCATTTTTTTAAGTTTTTGGACATTCCGGACTCATTTTTAATATCCAATTGATCAAATTCAGATGGGAAACGTGGATTTTGGGGCTGTCCAATCTGGAGCCCTTACACTGTGAGTGAATATAATTTACTATAACGCATTTTAAAATTCTCCTTCATGCCCATGCATTTTAAAACAAAGTTTTAATTATGAATATCATAAATTGAATTTCATGTTTATATTGATTTATATTCTTAGAAGTTATAGGACATGCAGAACAGACCTCTAATAAGTCCCTCCTGAATTTATGATGAAAGTGTGGTATTATGATACACTTTATTGAATCTTATAATTGTATTATCTTTCATATTGTTTCATATGATTTGTGTTATAAATGATACCTCACTGTTTCATGGATATGGTGAAATTGAATTTGTATTTGAGTTTCAAATGTGTCATTGATACTGGATATTATGGTTTATTTGGACTGGAATGAAAATGTTGTATTTCTGATTTTGGAGAATGAATGTTTATGCCGGAACTCTGTCCGAGGAATATCTTGGAAGGGAGGGATATATTTTTTCTTAAAAAGAATTTTAATCTCATAATTTTCAATTGTTCTTTCAGCTTATATTTTTGATTTATTAAACTAGATTATTTTGGAGGAATCATTGATAGAAACACTGTTAGCTAGCGACAGAGATAGCTAGCCTTGGTGCACCATGAAACTTTAGCTAGCAAGAGAGTTGCTAGCCCCTTGTGCGAACGGGCACATGAGGATTGAATTATGATTAAGTATGGAGTTGAGTATGTCTCCTCCAATAACCAGTGGCAATTGGCCTGGTTACTTATGATGAGCATGAGGTGATTTACCCGTCCTATTGCTGTGTGCTTAGGACAGTCAACATATGGAAAGGTTAGGGAGTTGAGGAGAGCTCCTCCCAACCTTATGATATGAATTATGAGAATATGGTGATTTACCCGACCCATTGCTATGTGCTTGGGATAAAACAATGTATATGGTGATTGCCCTTACCAGGCTTTGTGCTTGGGTATAACAAATTATAATTATGGGTCTACTTTGAGTCCTCCTCTAAACACATTTTTTTTATTATATAAAGAGTTATCTTTTTATTTCCTTATCTGATTTTGAAATTATTGTTTATAGACTAAATCTTAAGATTGTTGATTTTCTTTTAACAAAATTTACCTTCTTTAAAGCTTCAGTTTGTTGTTATATACATTGATTTAGATAATATTATATTCTACCATAATTTCTATTTATGAAAACTCGTGCGAATGGTCTGTTCTGTTTCAGTTATAGTAAACTATATTTGCTCACTGAGTTGTCAAACTCACTACACGATATTTCTACATTTTTTTTTTCAGATAGTTGACCAGCTAGATGACATGATCTCTGGGTGAGCCTACTTTATTTCCAAGGCTCGTAGATTTTAATTTACATTGTACTTGTACTCTAGAGTTGCTCCATATATCACAGGCAGGATCTCAGCTTCCATTTACAGAGTATTTATGTATATTTGAGATTATTGAAATTATACAGTAAGCTCTCAAATGAATTTGATTATGTATTTGGTTACAATCTATACTATTTATGAGAAAATCATTTATATGTATCATACTAGAGGCTTACGGGATGAGATTATTCTCAAAACCCGTGCCGGTTACGTACTTCTATTTTTGGGTCGTGACAATAAATAAGTTTCGAATGTAGCTAACTAGCTAGCCTTTTTTCAATTTTGTATAACTTTATATGAATTAAGAACCTAATAGGCTAATACGATGTTGAAAGATTGATGAGGGAAACTTAACCTTTTATAGAAAACTCCAATAGGAAGAAAATCACTAATGATCTAAAAATTTTGGTCCCTTTAGATTATGAGTATCATCTTAGTGGCCCTGAATTCTTGTTCCTGTGGGCGAAAAAGAATTTGTTCCTGTGGTCCCTTTAGGTTCTATTTCAAGAAATATTTATTATAGATGATTCTCAAGGCATAGAATTTGTCACATTTAGTGGTAAAAGCAAAGAGAATATTTCTTTTGATTGAATTTGCTGGTTACTCAATGGAAGATGATAATCTATACTAACCTTGGATAACAAACTATTGGAACTAAAAGAACATTCCACAACAAGCCAGTTTAACAAGTAAAAGAGCTGAAATACAAAGCCAGTCTTGTAGCCGAAGGTTTCAACCATAAAAAAAATACCAAGATATACTCAAAGCACTCTAAAGAAGGAAATAGGTTTTTTTTAATGGCTTAAAAGGTTATTGGTATTGTCACAAAGCGCTTTGGTTGAATCACATTTTGTTTTGTGAACTTATGCATCTTTTACAAAAACATCATCTCTTTTCATTTAAGAATATTTTCACAGGAAAGTTTGAATAAATTATTTAGTTAACCTTATGCATCATGTTCTCATTTTATCACATTTTCAAGCTATTTCTCTTGAATTTAATTTGAAACATAACATGAAATGGTTGTTACTGAAAATATTTGAATTTTTTGTTGTTGAAAATTTTCACCCTCACACATTCTTATCCTTTTGTTACTAAAAGTGACTTATGGGCTTTTATGTATAATTGTGTGTATCTTTATGTTCTGCATGTTTATCATCTATGTTACGCCATTTGTTTTTCTAATCCATCTTGATGAATTCAAAAGAGAGAAAGAATCTATCATGCAACCATTAAGGGGGAGAAAAAGAAAGATAAACTCCTGCCACCATAAGTGGCATAACTTTGGCTATGCTTAATTAAGAAGCAGCATTCTGAAATTGTTTAAAATCTAATATTTCACTATTATATATATATGTGTGTAGTCTATACTTGTTCGATAAGAATTTTCAAGTACACATACAAGAAGAATTGTTAAAGATCATACAAGGAAGCTCACATTACCTTTGATGGTGGGAGTGTTAAAGTTCTCTCTTTTTTCTTTCTTTCAAAATTTTCATGACAAGAAGATGTGTTACGATATTTATATCTTGCTTTTACCTAAGATCATATGCTTCCTTGAGATAATTAGACTTTCAGCGATGGTTAATTTTACTAAATATTAAAATTTTGGGTGATGACAAAATGTTGTCACCATATACACTTTTTGATCATGACCCTAAAATGTTGTCACCTTAGGCTATATCAATGGAAGTAATAGCAACAACCTAGTCAAGATAAAATTATTTCATTGAAGGTCTAAGGTTTGGATTTTTTTACTTTTAGTTATGACAAAGGTCATAACTTTAGACCTCTTTTTTGAAGTAAAACATGCATTTTTCTTGAAAACATTGTTTATCTTGACTTGATAAATACCATGCTTTGAGTTTCATATTCTTTATCATCTAAATTAACCTTTTCAATAATCCTTATGATATATTTTCTTTTAAGAGTTACAAATATGATTTTGGCTCTAATTCTTGCCTATCCTGTTGTATGCCACATAAATATAGGTTTGCTCCAAATATTATTTTTGCTTGCTCCAATTCTCTGTTTTATACAGAGTTCTTTTTCTCTTTTTGATGATGTCAAAGGGGGAAAAACATGTAGTACGTACAAAACTATATCTCTTTTTGATGTCTTTGAGAAAACAAGAATTATATAGAAGCAAGAAATATGCAAAGAAGGGGAAGTTCATTCGAGGCTGAAATAGAGAAGTATTCTTTCCTAATGCACTTATGTTTTATTTCTTTGAGGCTTCTTGTTAATCTTGATATAACTTGAAATTTTTTTTCTTTGAAACTTTTTTGTTCTCTAAAGTTTGTCATCATAAAAAAAGAAGAGATTGTTAGTCCCGTGTTTCAACCAATTTTTTTGATGATTACGAACTTCTAAAGAAGAGCAAATATTTGACTAATCCAAGTTAAATTAAAAAATATTCCAGCATTAAATGTAGATAGTTTATTAATGAATATATCCTATTAATGCTAATTGACATCCATTTTAAATACAAGTTAGCTATTTTATTAAGTTAAATCTTTTAATTAGTTTCAGATTACCTTAATAATAACTGCAAGTTGTCAAGCCTGTCAAAAAAATAAATGGAAGAGGATCTTGACAAATCAAGCCAGTCAAACATGCATATGCATCAAAATGGAAAGATCTTATTAAGACTCTAAGCGAAGACATCATATATGCCAACAGATCATGATCTAAAATTTTATTAGAGCAAGATAAGGCTTCCCAACAAGGAAACAAAACAGAAAAACCAATATCATTGCTTCAGATCAACTCCTTTCATGATAGATCACGACTCAAAGGCATTTGAATATGTCTAAATTGAATTGAACAATCTAATTCTAATAGGATGGTTGATTTTATAAAAGAAAACAGATTGAAAAATATCAAGGATAAATACATGTTCAACATCAGTCGCCCAGCCAGCAATCCTCCCTTTGTGGTTTTAACAATGTCAGACAAAAGCAAGAAGTTTGCAACGGCTAATGCAAGAGTTTGAGAATGTTTCCAAAAGTCAAATCAAGTTAAAAGGACTATAAAATGACTCCGCGATGCTTGGAACAAACACAAGAGCCTACCAAGGCACATTCGATACAAGTTTTAGCTACATTAGAGAGCTTTCACTTCAATTTTTGATCATATTCTGTCCTAACTTATTTATTCTTATGTCCAACCAAATTTGCTCAATTAGGAGTTGTTATCTTGTTCTTGTGTGAGAGCCTAACTTGTCTTTGCTATCTCATCTAATTTTCTATACACCTCTTGCATCGTTTTTGGTAAGCAAGTGAAAACCATTTTTATTGACATTCTAGGGAAGCGTGTGAAAACCTTGATGCTGTGAGTAAGTATGATAAATCTTCAATTATAACCATTTCTTGTGAGAGGGTTAGAAAATCAGCTACTGGATTAGTGGAAAAATCTCTAGCGAGTCAAGGGAACAAAATGTAGCGCTCATTTTGGGCTAAATTAGGATAAATCTCATGTGTCCTTTCTCTTTTCCCTTATTTCTTTTAGTTGCTGCATTTATGTGCTGAAATTTCTTGTATTTAATTCAGTTTATGTTCATTCTTATTTAGTTTTATACAAGCTGTCTTTACCTTGTTTATAATCATGACTTGACTTGAGTTTCATATTGCCCCCAAGTCCGGAATATTGCCTCTGCTTCAATTCTGTTGTTATGCTTTCGGTTTTGGCATATTTTTGGTAAAATAAGTACAAATCACTTTCTTTATCTATCTTATATAAATTCTTGCCTTACTATATTATTTGTATTGCTGTTTTAAAGTGCACGTTCAGGTTTAGTACCTTAACATTTTAGTTTAATTTGTTTAAAATAATATTTTTAGTGTATCAGGCAAATCACTTCTCTCTTGGACGGTATTTGCATAAACTTATAAAATTTTAGAAGAAATTATTATACTTTTTTATATACAATTAAAGATAAAGATGTTTAAATTTAAAACCTCTTGCAAATTACTTGAATTTTTCATTACTAAACCACACCCATATATTATCGAATTGTTAGCACCCTTTGCTGAATTTTGAATTTAGACCTAAACACTAAAACCTTGAACTTTGATTCCCACACACTAAACCCTAAATTCAAAATCTTACACCTTAAACTTCCAACGTTAAAACACTAAACTCCAAATCATCAAACCCCTAAACCATAAACTATAAACACTAAATATACTAAACATTAAATCCTAAACCCTAAAATTTAAGATTTTAGAGTCGTGGAGTTTTGGGTTTAGAGTTTTAAAATTTAGAGTTTAGACTTTAGATTTTGAGGTTTGGAGTTGGGTTTTTGAAGTTTAAGGTTTAAAGTTTTGATCGATTTTGTATTTAGGACTTTGAATTTTGAGGTTTGAACCTTGGGAGTGTAAGGTTTCAAGTTTACATCCAAATAAAGAATTTTATGATAGGGTAATTCAAATACATTAAAAAATGACTTCCTCATCAGACTTCCTTCATCCAAACACACTCTAGACAAAGAAAAAAAAAACTACCCAGGAGAAGCTGTAGACAAATCCTATTGTAAAAACCAAGCGCACAAATAGAAGAATATAAGCTAAAAATGGCAAAAGACGTACTTGTTGATGTCGTTCACGTTCCAGATTCATTAATGCAATGAAATTTGACTAACAAATAGTGCATGCATGTACATGGAGCAGTAGCATATATATGAGATATGACAGATCAGAGCCATCAAGCCAACATTTCCACATCCTCATGTTAAAATATGGCTATAGTTGGTTTTTGGACGGTTATTTGAATTAATATAAAGTCTCTCAGGGAAAACTACTGAAATTCCTCATCACTAAAGAGAACTGCATATAATTGAGCATAAAATGTAAAGTTTTATAATGACAACCACAATAAACATAGTTTTATATGAGAATCACATAAGTTGATTAATGATTGTCATTGATAATTATTTAATTAACTATTTAATTTTATTATTTGTGGTCTTCATGTTTTTATGATACTAGGAAAAAAAGAATGAAATTTTAAGTACATTAAATATATTAAAGGGTTAGTGATTGCACGCCATTTTATTTATATAACATAGTAGATTCCTACGGTATACCGTTTTCATCTTTTCTTTTCTTTTTAATGTATTACATAAAAGATTCAACATAAAATTTCCTGCAAAACCACTAAAGTTTTTATCTACTTAACCATTCCTATTGACTTGATTTTCATTATTAAAGCTTAATCATTTTTGGAGCAAAATATTACTTTTTCTTCAACTCTCTAAATCGTGGTTTCTTTATAGCTTCCAATACAATCAAGTCACGAAGCACTTTAAAAGTGGTATGAGAGTGGTGAATAAAATGTGTTATACAACGCCATTACCCATTTCACACTATATACATCCACAATTAAAATCCCCTACCCATCCGATTCCTACCCCACCATTCATTTATTTCTAGAGAGATATAGGTAAGATACTATAACAACAACACCGATATCATGTCGTCCATGAATTCACATTTACCAAACTCACTACTTTATCGGATGTTATAGTAATTTAGCAACCATTTGTTGAACCTGAAGAGCCCAAGTTTACACGGCAAGGTTATTCCTAAGGGTCAGGGGCAAAAGGAAGTTGCGTTAGGATCCATTGCACATGAAATAAAGAAAAGTCACGCACGGACGGACAAATGCATGTTCACACACGCAAACACATGGTTGCAAAATTGTCCCTTGAATAGCTAGCTCAGACCAATCCCTTGAGGGCCATGAGTGGGCCAGGTCTGTCTTTTTTTCCTTTTTAATGGTAATTCACTCACTTTCATTTTATATCCATCCCTACACTATAATCAATAATATCATCAATTACTTCCATTTTCTTTTTTGACTCCTTATAAATAATCATATGATAAAACTAAAATAGCAATATTAAAATTTGAAACACCCTACAATAGCATAAAGTAAGTTGTAAGTGGATAACATCAAATATTCAATCAAACATAACCCAATGCATAACATAAATTAAATTACAAAAGGACACATTATTGACTACAATAGACTCAAAATTAAGACACTTGATTTATATATACTTTGATTAATTTTAATAAAAAACACGTTTAGAAGTGTTTAAAAAAAAGCCCATCTGAACCAAATTGCGTAGTCCCCAGGGCTAAATGGGTTCGGACTAAAATCCCTTGGTCAAATGCCCTATGAATCAAATCTATTTTGACAACTCTACACATATAAAAGGAGAGTAAGAGCGTCCTTAGAGAACATATGAGAGTTGTGAGGAGAAGGAACGGAAAGAAATCGAAAGAAAAAGAGAAATGAGACAAGGGGGAAATAGTTGTTAATTTATATGAAGATTTCCCTTTTTCTTATTTGGATGTTTAAAGTGAATAGATAAATTAAATAAAATAATTCAATAAAGAAAGTATAATTAATTATGATATATTTTTACAAATTTATTTTTCATTTAAATTATTAATTATTATTATTTGATTTATTGATATTGCAATTTTAAAATATAACAAACAATATAATTCGTAATTATTGATTTCTTCTCAAAAATACTCAAGATTGGAATAACTTAGAAATATGAAGGGTTAAGGATATTGAACGGTTAGTGAATAATCTTTTGTTCTTATCTACTCCTTACAAAAAAAATCCCCAAAAAACAAGAGGAAGGTCTAACTAAATATTTTCCTTTCCTTCCCTTTCGCTTTTTTGTCCTCAACATATCATTTAAAGATTATTCAGAATAATTAATTTTGAGCAAAGTCCGATCTATAATACTATAAAAGAAATCTAATAGGGATTTGTATAAACAAATACTACCATTTTTTTTAAAACTAATTGGTTATATGACTAGTGATTATTTAGTTTTTAGAAATATCATCACAAAAGGAATCTTTATAGTTTGTAAAAGTCCCTATCCGATATGTGAAAGGAAAGGTTTTGTCACTTCGTGGAAAAAGGCTAACTAGCAAGTTGAAGAGAGTAGCACTTTGAACATCTTACATTGTTTTCTTTGTAGACAAGATGAGGGTCGGTGGGGTTGAAATGAAAAGGGATCGACAAGTTCAAAAAATTCCATTGTCCTTGTCTGAAAGAGTCCTAATCGCCATCTTCATTAGGCATTTTGTTTCTTCTGTTAAGTAATAGTTCATTTGCAGTTTACCAAAATAAAAATATACTCATGTTTTTGCAAATTATGATCTTATTTTTTTAGGATTTATTTGTTATATGCTCATCTCCTTGACATACTCAACCTTCCCCTTTTATTTTCCTATTATGATTGATGAAACAGTTCGAGTTCTACAGATATTTATGTGTTCGACTATTTAAGCTATGTTTTACTTTTCCCCCCCTAATTTTTAACAATAATAAATGGTTGAACATTCTAAATCATTCATTTATGGGACAGGCAAAGTTGTCACTCTAAAAAAGAATTCTTGTGGCCTCAGAGGGAGTTACATATACGATAGTCATACGTATTTATCCTAAAGTGGAAATAAGAACTGCCCACTAATTGTAGCTTAATTAATTCCCCACCAAGAATTCAATACTAGTTCTTTGTGGGTATAGATATTGTATATGCTACAACAATTTCCAACTAAAAGTCTCTATTTGAAATTATCAATTAAAGCAAATAAGGCTTATAGTTTGAGATTTTCTTTTATTAGCGCCTTTTACAAAACTTAAGTCTCTGGTAAATTTTTCAAACTTAGCCTTAGACTGTGACAATATAAACAACAGGATTAATGAACTAGAAAACTGTTAATTTCCTTCCTCAAGTTGGGATGATGTGGTAAACATTTTTCCATTCACATGAAATCAATTTTTTTTTGGCTCCAAGCTAAATAGAATATTTAACCGTGTTAATATTACTTAAAAGTATAGTTTTATTAGTGTTTTTTTAAATTAGTTGCTGAGTTAGTTATAAGTTATCCGTTTAATAGAATTTCAATAGAATGATACTGCATCTGATTTCGATTCGCTTGTGTGTGTATGTACATACGTATGTATGTATGTATAACTGACGTGTCCATAAACTTAAAATCATTGAGCTAAAAATAAGCAAAATTAGGGCTTCGTAAATTTGATTTAAATTTATGATAGTTCCAAACACTGATTATCATATCCCAGTGGTTTCTCCAAGTTCTTGGTCAATCTGAAATGCTTTTATTATCCCTAGCTATGTGGATATCAATTTTGGGTTAAACTGCCACAGCAGCCAGTGGTTATTGAATTGCCACAAATACAGCTACTCCTAGACTCTCACATGGGAGCGTGCAGCCCTAGAATGGCGCGTGAGAATGTGAAACTTCTTTTACCCTAAAACGAATCAAAATTATGCAGGAAGACATAGCCACATTTGCTAAAATTAAAATGGAAAAGAGAATCAATTAAAAATAAGAATAATTGCGTTTCCATTTCTTTGTAAAAGAAGACCAAGTTTGCCCCTTTCTGTGTTCCTTTGCTATTTCTATATAGCACTCTAACTTCCACATCACTTAGACACGCTATCCCAGTTTCGTCGATCTTTCAGAGAGAAACTGAAACCAGAGAAAGACATAGTTTTTCAAATAAAATTATAGCCTCTGAGTTATTGTTTCGAGACACACACAGAAAAAGAGAGATTAAAGAGAGACGGAGAGAGAAAATGGGTAGAGGGAGAGTTGAACTGAAGAGGATAGAGAACAAAATCAACCGCCAGGTGACTTTCTCGAAAAGAAGGAACGGTTTGCTCAAGAAAGCCTATGAACTCTCAGTCCTGTGTGATGCTGAGGTTGCCCTCATCATCTTCTCTAGCCGTGGGAAGCTCTATGAATTTGGAAGTGCTGGGTATCTCCCTTTTTCTCTCCTTTCTCTATGGTTTGCAAAAATATTAGTTGAGAAATTATGGGTTTCTTCTATGAGAGTAAGTACACACAAACTCACATCTTTGTGCACTCCGATGGATCTGTCATACTGCAGAGAGATCCAACGGCCTTCTTTGATTGGTGTGAGTTTTTGTATTTAAAGGTGTAGTACTTAAATTTGTTTTTCTGAATGTTCGTATATTGAATATTTTTCGTGGTGCAAATCCCAATAGATATTCAAATTCCTTGCTTGAGATTTTGGGTTTTCTGATAATGCGTACCTTGTTTCTCTTCTCTGGGCAAATACACTTTCTTCTTTGCCTCAGTTTTCTTTCACCAAAATGGTCACTGGTTGTCTTCTGCTTCTGGTTTTTCTTCCTTTAGTTTGCTTTGACTGCATTTGATGTATTTAACTAGACCCTTTAATACCTTTTTCCCACCCATTATTTCTTTCTTCTTCTATCACCATCATTGGTTTCTTTCTCTCTCACGCATGCGTCTAGCACTTCCCAGTCCTCTCTTTCATTTTCCTACTGTGCGTGATGTCCTCTATGCTATCTTTTTTTTTTTTTGGGTTCCATTTATTTTCCACCAGAGGAAGTTTCAAGGTTTAGAAAAGAGAAAGATTGATCAGTTTCGATCCAATCACATATCGACACGTTTCATCGTCCTTCCAACCTCATCTCTTTCTGGTTAAAGGATTCAGCTTTCAAATTCTACAGATGGAACAGTACAATCTATTTCTTCTTTTTCAAAAGTAAAAAAATAAAAAGCAGAAAAAGAAGAAAGCAATCCCATATAGTATGAGTGGACTATATACGCAGCTGTACGAGAACCAGAGTTCTAATAATTAAGTTGACGAGGTAAGTCCAAGGATATTGTTCCCTCTCTTGGACCGCTGTGCAAGATCTAGGGTTTTCAACATCTCTCTCTGAAAATAGAAAAAAGTTTTCTTTCTTGGGTCGGGGCCTTCAACTTGTCCATATCTCTTTTTATTCTTTAATTTTTCGGTTCTACTCAGCAATCAGAGATTCAGAATGCTCCGTGACACTGTGTCCCCTAAATAATTGTCATCTCCATCTGGGTCACAGGGTGAATCTGAGTTTGAAATCAAAGATAAACGATGCTTCCTCTTGTCTAATTCAGTCTCAAGTCTTTTAGATCTATGGGTTCTCTCTCTCTCTCTCTCTTTCTTTTCTTCTTGGGTTTTTGTTCCAGGCCCCAAGAATTTATCTCTATAAATGATTTTCCATCTCCCACTAAGCACTTTTCATCTCTATAAAGGAATGGCTTATCAAGCACTGAAGTACTCAGTTTAGGTCTTTTTCTCCTCTACCAAACTTCTCTTTTGTTTTGTTTCCCATCACTGGTTTTTCCTCTCTCCTTTTTATTTAATATCATATGTTTACCTTCTGCTGAATGATGATGATTTTTTTATATTAAAAATATTAGTTAAAAAAACTCAAGTGAGATTCCAGTATTGGGAAAATTACTAGAATAAGAAGTTCTGAAAGGAAAACGGAGGAAGTTTCACTCTTTCGTACAGATTTAAGCCGAAGTTTTGCAAAAAATCAGGACTGTGGGAGTTTCTCAGGTCTGTCCAAAATTGTGCTACTGATGCTGAGTTGCTTTCGGATTGTATTTATTTTTTTCAATTCATTTTAGCATAATATTAGTAAACGCTTTAATCAATTCCCAGAGCCTTCCATTTATGTTTCTAGCTATAACGTGCTTGTTAAAGATCTCTTTCTCTCTCTATTGCTCTCTTCCTCCCCATTCCTCCATCTTCTATCTCTCACGCAACCGAGGTTGAGGTTCCTAGAGTTATGTAAAACAAGTTCAGGTTTTCTTGGACAGTTTCATCTACGAAATGCCCAAGAATCAATGTCTGCGTTTTATTTTATTTTCAGTCAGCTTTGCTTCAAATTCAAAACTATTTTCTTTCTTTCTAAGAAAATAGTTTTGAATTTGATAATTATGTGATTTCTCAATTAATGTTGGCCTCCTTTTATTGTGAGGAAATCCCTTAGCTTATCAGTGTTACGGTGTTCTCCGAGGAAGTTAGTTTAAAATTTTAAAGTAAGAAATAATGTCATCTTTTCTTATCAACCCGGATTTCACTGGATTTATGAGAGTATTATAAGAGCAAAATCCTAAATATATCAGGGCCACTGTGAAGAAATTCTCCCTTAAAATCGTCAAGAATTTTTTTTTTGTTAATACCTCTTATGTATATATAACCACACACAAAAAAATACCACAGCTCATTTGCCTCTCTTGGAAATTTCCAACCGAGGTTGCTTTGGACTCATAGCGATTTTCCTTTTTTTTTTCTTTTGGTTAATTTGTAGTACTGCTAAAACTCTTGAACGGTACCAACGGTGCTCTTTTACTCCTCAAGACAACTACGTTGAGCTTCAAACTCAGGTATATGTCTTCACCAACTGTCTCTGATTAAATTATTTTAATTAAAGGAATTATTTTAACTATAAATGCTTAGCCAAATATTTTATTAATGATTTTGGACTCAATATAGTGGCTAACAGCTTTTATTATTGAATTATTTATGAATTTCAATATGCATTAGCAGAGCTGGTACCAAGAGGTGTCAAAGCTAAAGGCAAAGTATGAGTCTCTCCAACAGACTCAGAGGTTATGTCCTATGGCCCTTCTTTTTTTCTTTCGTTGTACCGTAAGAATACGGTATCTTCATACTAACTTGTGCGTTAATTGAAACTAAATCCTTTACCAGACAATCTTGAGAGTGCATTTCCATATCGACTGAGTGTATTGAGAAGAATAAATTCTCTTTTAAGTGTTGATTTTACAGAACTTACCTTCATAACTGGGCTACACGCATTTATAATTGCTTTCAACAATCACATAAATGTCAGTCACAAACAAATCCAGAAGAAGACAATTTGATCATACAGGTTACAAAACCACAATCACGACCTTGCAAACATTATTTAGTTTTGCAATGTCATGTCATTTTCAGGCATTTTCTTGGGGAAGATCTTGGAACGTTGAGTGTGAAAGAGCTGCAAAATCTTGAGAAGCAGCTTGAAGGAGCCTTAGCTCAAGCTAGACAAAGGAAGGCGAGTACACATCCAAAAGTTCTCTATGGAACTAACTATTTTCCTATTTCTTTTTGCTAGAATCTCTTTCCTAATTCTAATGTCAAGTACTATTTCATCAAAAGTTTAAGTTGTTAGGAACAACTCCTATTTTATAAATTTAACCTTAAAGTAGGAACAAATTACACGTACACAACCTACTACATAGATTTACTACACAGACTCGAATTCGAAAGTTTTTAAAGAATTTTATAAGATAAATTTAAAGAGATAAAGACACAGTATATAGAATCTATATTTAAATCAATCAGTCTCGCTTATTTATTAAATATTTATTTTATTAAAATGTGTCTTTTTTCTCTAAAATTTATCCTTTAAAATTCTTTAAGAAATTTATAGATTCAAATTCTATTTCTAAGATTTGGTTGAGAGACAAAGGCATTAGATATAGCAGAAGCGACGGTCCGAAATGATTAAATTTTCTAAAAATTTTATAAACAAAGTCATTGCTCGAAGAACATGAAACAAAATTTTCAAATTAAGCGTTTTTTAAATAATGTCACACACAAATAGCTAATTTTAATATACATAGGATAATTAAAGTTGTGCTGCGATCTGATTTTATTATAAAGAAATGTATTGGATGACTATGCTTGAATTTTAATCTCAACTGCAGACACAGATTATGATTGAACAAATGGATGATCTTCGCAGAAAGGTAAGAAAGGTTTTTCTTAGTCTTGACATATATATAATTTAAATAATTGTTTTAAGCCTTCCATTAGTGTCTATGTTACTAATTCTCATTAAGATTTAGATATAATTTGAATATTTAAAATTGATGTAATTTTGGTATTCTTATTCGTCTGGCAGGAACGTCATCTTGGAGACATTAATAAGCAACTTAGACTCAAGGTTTTACACTATAGCACTCAATATTATTATTATTACGGAAAATTACGTTTTCTCGTTTTGAATTTTACCTCTAGTTGCGATTTTCTTATTAATATATTAATTTTTGCAATTGACCCTCTATACTATTTGTTCCTTGCAATTTTTTTTTCACTTTTTAAATTAGAATTTAACTTTAAATATAGTTATACAAAATTACTAAAATATTCTTGTATTTGCTTAATATTTCATTTTATACATTTTTTTGGAAGGTATATTTTTGTAATTTCACATAACTACCATTAACAAGTTAATGGCCAATTTAAATAGTAAGGAGCAAAGTGTAATGGAGTAGATAAATTAGATGTTCACTAGCAAAAATTAATAAATTATGAAAAAATTATAATTTGATACAAAATTCAGGGTGAGAAAGTGTGTAATTTTCTCTTATTTTATTATTATGTCTGTATAGCGGGGTTGAGATGCTTGTTTTTATATCAATTTTGCTAATTAATTAACTTAATTTAATTTGTATAATATTAACTGTTTTTAAAACTGTGTTTTCAGCTCGAAACAGAGGGCTTTAATCTTAAAGCTGGAGAAAACTTGTGGGGCTCTTGTTCAACAGCAGGAAATAGCACTTTTCCCATGCAGCCTTCTCAAATCAACCCTATGGAGTTCCAAGGAGAACCTTTCTTGCAAATAGGGTAAACTAATTTTCTTTCTTGCATATATGGCGTGGGTTCGAACAAACTTCATCCTAAGGTAATTAAATTCAGTAAAATCAATATTTATGATAAGAAATTGAGCTCATTTTGTTCAACAATTCCCCTTTCTTTAAGTCTGCAACTAAAATAAGGTTTTCCAAGATAGTGGATGTGGAAATATTCGTAAATATTTGAATTTCACAAGATTTTAGAGATATAAAAAGAGTAAAATAAATAAAAATAAATCCATTCTTATAAACTAACATGTGGGTCCTTAAAGTATATATTTAATCAAAGACAATTTTGTGCCAAAAGAAAATTTCATAGAAAATAATTACTATCATTTGACTTTAAATTTTTTTCAAAACCTATCAATATTATTTAGCTGTGAGTTCTGTCAACTAACAATCTCACAGGATCATATCGATGGATTTTAAAAAATAGTAATTATCTTCTAAAGATTATATTAATGGAACCCAAATAGTAGTTTACTTTTTCAAGAGTGAATAAAAGATATAGCATATAGTTTTCTACAACCTTAGATGATGTATTTAAACTTTGAGTCCAATTTGTATCAAGGCATACCAGTTCCTTAGGGCCTATTTGTTTCCAGTTTTTAAAAGTTGTTTTCTATTTTCAGAACAAAAAATTCGTTTGGTAACTGTTTTCTATTATTGTTTCGGAAACAAGTTTTGAAAACAAGTTGTTTTTAAAATAGAAAAATAGAAACAAAGAAACGTTATTTTTGTTTACTGTTTTTGTTTTCAGAACAGAAAAAAATAAAAATATCATATTTTCAAAACAGTTTATGAAATAGATTTTTTTTATTTTTGTTCTGCAGAACAATTTTTAAACATAATTTTCAAAAATAATTTTTAAAAATAAAATAAAAACAAAAACAGAATCAAACAAGCCCTTATTTTTTATTTATTTAGCTCCTATTAAGATTAATGAATATTTAACTTTAGAGATGACTCTAATATCATTAAGTCAAGTATGTCACTTCATTTTAATAGAATATATTTCAGTAGATAGACGAAATGTCAAAATTTGAATTTTATTTTATATAAATATTTATCAGACTTCAATCTCAGAAATTAGAAAAGAAAAAAAAAGAAAAATTAGACTTATGATCAGTTTCATTTTCTAGTCATAAAGTTTCTCAGGTAGAAGCAATCCAAATTTATTAATATGCTTAAAAAGATATAGACTTTCAGAAGTCAGAAATAATTGGTTCTAAAATTAAAAATACCAGAAAATCCTAATGTGCTCATTATGCTTAATTAACAGGTACCATCACTATGCTGAAGCTGAGACGTCTAGTGTTCAAAGGAGCATGGGTGGTGAGACAAACTTCATCCAAGGATGGGTACTTTAATTTGACCACTCTTTAAAGAGTATATGATTTAATTAAGCAGTTGTCTATATGCCCTTTATATACATATTTGTGTTTTTGCTGTTATCAACATAATATATATCTTTCTGAACCGTATGGGAAGCTTGCACAATACATTATGTTTTGCCATATTTAGCGCAATGCAATTGTTCTAACTCACAAGCATAAGCCAATGAAGATTGAAATAATGGTAAGGGTAAAAGTACAATGTAGTTAACTTTCTTATTGGTGTGAATGATTTGTCTTTGATCATAATAAAAAAAGTGAATTAATGAAGAGTAATTTATATTCACTTCCATCCGTTTAAATTTGTGAAAGTTATGCACATTTTCTTTAATTTCAAATTGAGATAAGAATCTCTCTTAAAATTTATAAAACATACATTCGCGTCTCTTTATGTTTTAAAAAAATTATACTGACTTCCCTTATTTTAAATTTTTATAAGCATTAATTTAATTTTTCGATTATTTGTATTATATTGAATTAGACTATTTATGAGTTTTTAATAAGAAAACACAAAAAAAGTATGAAATTCATTAACAATTTTGTGAATAGTAAGAAGATTTTTGTATAAATTATAATTAGAGGAAGTGTGAGTGTGAGTTTGAAAAGAAATTAAGGGAAATCAATGTAATTTATTCATTAATTAATGTACTTACAAATTTGGTTGCAATATTAAAAAAAAGGTAGTGAGAATATTTTGGTAAAGAAATTATGAAAATGATGAAATTAAAAAAATGACATTTACATGGCATCATCAATTATTTACTTTTTATCTGAAATTTAAAGTAAGAATGAAAAGAAAAGTAGATAAATTATTGCGCTGATTGCCTTTTTTATTTAAATGTCTCGGAGAATTATGTGATAAATTGATAATTATAAATTTTCCATTCATTGTTATTTGTCTCTACTTCTATATTTACCTAGTTAATCATTTTAAGAGCTTCACTTCTGTTAAAAAAAAAACAATAATATCTAGAATAAGAATATAAAGTAAAAAGATTTCAAAAAAAAATAATAATATTTGACCTGTTTATTTTAATATCTACATAATTCCATAATTCAAAAAATGGAACTCCAACAAAAAGTAAGATAGTATATTCCTTTTCTCATTCCTAGTTACAGAATGCTGTAAAATATATTGTAAATTAGAAGTGTTCATTGGTTTGGTTTAGTACATCTACTCAACTGAATTTATTATTAAAACAATTTACCAAAATTTTATCCAATCAGTTCAGTTAAAATGACCATATTTAAACCAATCCAATCCAACCTTAATCAGTTTGAATTTTATTAGATGGTCAGTTTCTAAACCAAAAAAATAAATAAATCATATAACATATTTTAAAAATTCTTAATCTTACATTTCTTCCATCTTTATTATGAAATTAAATATTTCAAACATTATGTTACTAAAAAAAATCAATTATAATTTTAAATGAAGAGTATTTTAATCCAACTTTAAATTCAATGTAACAACTAACAAGTAAATGTAATTTAAAATTAAAATTACAAACTCTATCAATTAATAATTTAGTGCAATAATAAATTAAGTTTACAATATTACAAAGAGTTAGCATATAGTTTCTTAAATTTACAAAAATATGTATTTATTTGATAAAAAAACCGGTGATAATTTTATCGAAAATAAAAAAAAAAAAATTAGATGGAGACCACAAAATCAGGGGCATCTCCTTCAAGGGCAATCCTCTGAACTCCCAATCTTCTAGCAACCTTGAGTCCTTCAATGGCAGCAAGAGCTTCACTTAAGCAGGAGAAAAATTACCTGGGAACAGCTTGGAGAAGGCACCAGGAAACAAACCATCAAACGAGCCCCATCGAATTTTTTTGAAAAATAAGCATCCCACTCCCTTGTCTCCTTTGCAAACCAATCTGGAAAAGAAACCAAAACCATGGGGTCATCTACATTAACGCTGGGAAGAACCCCAGAATTTTTCACAAAGGGACACTGAGTGAAGCGGTACTCACACATAAGTCAACAAGTTCCATTCCTCTCCTTTTAAGACCATCAATGGTGGGTAGGATGCCTTCACAAGCTCTCAAAAAAAAAAAAAACACTTTAAATTTGTTTGGAAGTCTACATGAACAGATTCCCTTCCAAAGCCCAAGATAATTGTTGTTAGAGAGTGTTAAAACAGCGCATCAGCATCCAGCATAACTTATGGCTCATTTACACGAATTCCAACCATTTGAGCTTTACATATAAGCCGATTTAACAGTAAAGGTACGTACCTCTTGGAGTAAGAGACCATCCCCATTTGTCTGCATAAGGCCTTGAAGAAACATGAACCTGATTAATGCGCTAAATTTCATCTGCATTAAAAACTTGTCTGAGAAGAGGCAAGTTCCACTTGCAAGAATCAGCTCGTTAACCTACTTATTATATCTCCATACTTAATTTAAAAATATACATAAAATATCTTTTTATTATAAAATATATATATACAAATCTTTTTAAAAAATAAACAATAGAAGAAAATACTTTCCTCTCTCATATATATTGATTTTATCACACGATTCTTTTTTTTTTTTTTTTTTTTAAATATACGCTGACCTCTTTAAAAATTAAAAGATATGTTATAACTAAGAATATGTTTGACAAGTCAAATAAGTTAGCTTATAGCTAATTTGACTAACTTATAAGTTTGTTTGACTAAATTAGAAGTGTTTGGTAAACAAACTTATTTGAGTAGCTTATAATTTTTTATCATACGCTACTTCAAATAGCGTATAACTTTTAACTGATAGCTTTTATAATTTTATTTTTATTTTATCCTTATTATTTTATTCAAATTCCAACACTATCTTATTCGCAAGATAACATTATTTTTACTATATTCGAGCAATATTCAAATTACATACTCCATGATGAATTTCTAGATATTGTTGATAGTGACACAAAAAATGAAAATTTAGAAGTATCTACTGAGATGAAAGATATTCGTAATAATATTACTAATTTTTTGTGAGACTTTAAATGATATATTTATTTTGTATTTTTTTGGGATTACATAATAAAATGTAATTACTAATAAAAAAATGATAAATTTTATATAAGTATATTTTTTATGTCATTTTACATTTATCAGCTAATTCAATAGTTAATTTTACCAAACACTTCTAATTCAATAAATTAGTTTAACAGCTTTCAGATTTCAATTAACAGTTTTCAGTTAAAAATCAGCTTTTCAGCTTTAAGTTAGTTTTTAACTTATCAGCTATTTTTGCCAAATATAGCCTAAATTTATTTTAAATATTCTATTAATTTACTGTTTTATCACTTTTTTTTTCCGCCAAACCCATCCAATTATATATATATATAATATTTTTCTTAGACTATTAAGAGCTTAATAGCGATTAGTTGTCTTCAAGAAAATGAGAGGCTGTAAAAGCTCTAATTGCATCAGCATATAACACTTCCTCGTAAGCCGAGAACCCACTGACTGACAAAAGTTCTCATCCTTGAAGGTGAGAGGAGTGATCGGAGAACAAACACAATAAAAGGCATTCACAATAAAATCACGGTGTTCAACAATTTCCTGCCGGACCATAATTCTCTACTTGTTTCACATTTTTTTGGCTCATTTACAGCTTTCTGACAAGTTTCATTGCCCACACGTCGTTGACTATACGAGGGTTTTTGTTGTTGTTAAAATAATAATAAAAATATACAATTGGATGAGTTTAACATAACAAAGAAGAAGTAAGATATCAGCAAACTAACAAAACATTCAAAACAAATTTAATTATAACGTATCTTTTAATTTTAATAGAGTTCTATATATATTTTAAAAGTTAAAAAAATGTAAAGTAATAAATAGGGGAGGAAAGAATATTTGATTTTAAAAAATATACTATAACTTAATCGAAATATTTTAAATATCTTTTATGAAAGATAAATAAATAATAAATAAAATAAAGTACTATGCTTTCAATTTTTTTTTCTAATTTACTGTAGTCTAATACAAATTATTCCTTCTCAAAATAATTGTGAAGTGATTTGGACTATCAAAATATCAATTTTATTGACTTAAAAACTTAGTTGAAAATTAAGAAAAAAAATTAAGAGAATAATATTTTATTTATTTATTTGTCTTTTTTTCTTTTATAAGAAGTATTTAAGATATTTAGGTTAAGTTGTAGTATTTTTTTTTAATTTTTAAAGCAAGTTCATGTATATTGTCATAATTATAAAAAAAAAGTATAGTAAGAGTATTAATCACGAGAAGTTTATGTATATTTTTTATAGAGAGGAAAATAACATAATAAAAGCATTAATTAAGAGAAATGATAATAAAAAAAATTGTATAATAAGAATATTAATTAAAAAAATGAATATACTTAAAAAAGAATTGATAATAGGATTACTAGACTTGTTAAAAGAGCCATCACCGGTATGAGCCCAAGGGTTTTTTTTTTCCAAATTCTGGTAGTCATACCATTGCCAATTCAACTACAAATGCCTTTTTTGAAAATCCTGTCTTCCAGCCAAAATAATTTTTAAGTATAGAAACATTATGACCCATATCAAAATTAAGACAATCTGAATGGGGGAATTATTTAACCTTTAAAATAGTCCCTAAAAGAGAATTGAGATATTGCAACATGCGCCACTCTTGGTTTCACATTGGATCCTTTCGTTAGTTGCATTATTATATTCTTAACTATTGAATCTCTGTCCCCGAAAAAAAAGAGGGTTATCCCTCCAAGCTTCTTGGGTAATGTTAATTTTCTTCTGCGTCCAGCCAACGAAGTTTTTTGACATCAGAACTTGGTCCCCACCAAAATAAGTTACTAATTAGGTGTCGTTTGGTTAATGACAAAGAAAAGAATAAAAATGTATAGAAAGAAGAATTGAGAATAAAATAGAATGAAATATAATAATGTAAAAAAAATTACGTTTGGTATGCAATGAAATTGAATTGAATGAAAAACTGACAAAAAGATAGAAATATCTTTAAAATATAAAAATAGTAAAATAATATTATTTAAATTTAAAATTTTATTTAAAAATGAGATAAATAAAAAAATAATTAGTAATATATAATTTTTATAAATATTATTGTTACTTAAAAATTTATTTAAAAATAATATAAATTAAAAAATTAAATAGTAATATAAAAAATTTATTAAAAATATTAATGATTTTAAAAAATAATTTAAATATTATTTATTTTATATTATTTATCAATAATAAATAAAATTTTTTAATTTATTTATTTTTTTAAAAAATATTTATTTATTTAAAAAATATTTATTTATTATTTTACAAGCCATTTCAACAAGTAATTTTTGTAAATTTTTTTAATTAATTTATTTTAAAAAAATATTTTTATTGTTTACTTAAGAAAAAAAAAAGTCATTTCCCACCTTTTTTTGCTAATTCCATCCGGGAGGCGCTGATTCCATCCAAGTTGCGTGGGAATGACTTTTCCCTCTCATAAAGCAATCTCCATTCCATAGGTCTCCAATTCTTGCAACCAAATGCTTTTTCAGATGGGATGAGAATGCTAATTCTCATTCCATCACTTTAAATTCAGCAATCAAATGGGCTCTAAGTTTAACACAAACAAATTTTGTAAATAAGAAGCAACTTATAGATGAAGTGAAAATAGCTTGAGCTGCAACTTTAATTAGAATTTCCCTATCGGCTTTTAAGAGCAGTGGCTCTCTCCACTTTTGGATCCGTTTCCGCACCTTATCGTCAATATTTTTAAAAGCTGAGCTTCTATGGTATAATTATAATATAAAATATTTAAATTATTAATTAATTAATGGGTTCTGTTAAAATTGAATTTTAAAACTGAATATTCAATAATTGAATTGATTAAATTGATTTTTGATTTATTTTATTAGAACATTGATTTTAATCCATTTAGATTAAGTTAGAATTGAATGGGATTAATTTAGAAACCTCTATTGTAAACAACTAGATTGAAATTTATCCCGTCAGCATTAAAAATAAATTATAATATCCAAAAAACATATATATATATATATATATATATATATATATATATATATATATATATATATATCTATCTAGAGCTGCCACGTCAGCATGTGTTTGCCAATATACAGTTGACCTGGCAATGCCCAAGAACACTGAACCGTTGGGAAAAACGAAAATGGCAGAAGGCGTACGGCTCCAACCAAATGTCATATAAATAGAAAACAAAAAAAAGTAATCAAATTTTAGGAGAAGATGAATAAATATTAAGTACCCCAGAGAAAAACATAGATTTTGAGATTTCCGGCAAATTAGGATTCGGGCGCAACGCTGGATGGGATGATAAAAATAGGGAAAATGAGGGGAAGGCGAAGGCTGATGCTATATATGAATAACCTTTCTATCTTTCTTCTTTGTTTGCCACTGATAATCGATGTTCTGACCCTCTGCGGCCCACATGGTGGTAGACTAGCTCCTACAGGGTTGCCTCAAACCCAGAATGAAAGGCTGTTGCTTCCCTGTGACCCCTGACCGGGCCCGCAAGGGTAGCTTCAAGCTGATCAAAAGTGCCTCTTTTGGTATGGCTTGTAGCTCTTTTCTTTGATTTCATTCATGCCCGTTTTGGTTCTTTTGCTGGTTGTTATGTTAACCATGAGCATTTTCGGGTTTTAATGAGTTTTAGTCTATGCACATTTTTGGTTTCTTCCTCTGTTCGCTTTAAACCAATTGTGATTGTTTAGTTCAAAATTTAGAATTGATTTAATGCATGCTCGTTTTCGTTCTTTCGCCGATTGGTATGTTAACAATGAACATTTCCGGTTTTAATTGGTTTTAGTCTGTGAACATTTCTGTGTTTTTCTTCCGTTTTCCCTGTAAACCAATGGTGATTGTTGAGTTCAACATTTTCTGTTCTCAATTTGGTGTTTTTCTTCATTTATCAGTTTCCCTGTGTATTTCTTAGGGCCATCAATAATCCAGTTTATATTTAGAGTAAATTTTCGTTTTCCTTGAAAAAAACTACACTCACTCCCTCTAATTTCAATTGGACGATTCCCCTTATAACATAATGGTTAATGGAGCTTATGACTATACACTTGTTCTCTAGAAATGCCCAATAGTCTAATTAAATGTAGCAAAAAATAACAAAAGATCAAATTAATACTTATAAAAACTTAAAATATGAGAGTTTTTTGTAATATTTTTAAAATAAGAGGAGGTGTGCTTGTAGGTGTTCTAACCTTTAGGTGAAGTTATAGAGTATAAATTGAAACTAGGAAGAAGTAAGTGTAGATTTCAAAAACATCAAGGGAGGTGTAATATTCCTCTTTTTCATTTTCTTTGAGTTTCATCGCATGACTATTTTGATCTTGGGTTTATGTATCTGCTTTGTTGAGTTATACACTGATACTTTTATTGTAGTTCCTTTGTGTTTGGGTGTTGTTTCTAGAGTTTAATTTATGGAGAAGTTTGTTAAAGAACATATAGCCTTAGATGAAATTCTTTACATGATTAAATAAGCAACCTTAACTGCTAATTATTTCTATGTCTCTGACTAACTTTATGATTTTGTTTTGTTTAGTATTGTTTTTTGACAATCTTAGAATAAATTGATACCTATTAACAATTTTTTTTATAGGTTCATTTAAACGCACCAAAAAAGAGAATCAAAGAGTACCTTTGGTTGTTTGCTTTGGGGAGATGTTGGTCGAAATTGTCCCCACAAAAGCTGGAGTGTCCCTTGCAGATGCAGCTGTCTATAAGAAGGCCCCTGCTGGAGCTCCTGCAAATGTTGCTGTTGGGATATCTAGATTAGGAGGCTTGGCAGCTTTCATTGGAAAGGTGAAAATTTCAAGAATCATTAGCAATTTGTCTCCATATTTAGCTAGTCCTTCTCATTGAAGATCATCGTTTTCAAGCATATCTTTCTGCAGTAATATCCTATTTGCTGTAATTTTGCATCAAATATTTGATATGCATAAAAATTTTGTTGACATTGTATTTATTTTCTTCAAAGCTACTCTAGCAGAAAATTTCGTTTTTTCATGTGTTTGTCATGTCAATCACATGCACTGACACTTCGAAATGTAACTTTCATAAACTCAAATTGATATGTCTTTATTGAGAGTTCTAAACATTATATCAGCATTTAAATCTTATACTTTCTTTAACACAGCAAGCACAGCACTTTATTCTACAATGACACTTAGTGCTAATAGTCTTCCTTAGAGTCTATATTAGCATGACAGCCTTTGGAATTGCTTTTTGTTTCAAATGTCCAAGTCTTTTCCCAGCTCTACTCAATACCATTACACTTGAGTGTACTTCGTTTCTGTTTTATCTACCTAAGTTCACCTGTTTGAACACAGTGTCTTTGATATTTGTCTCTAAGGTGGGGGATGATGAGTTTGGCTACATGTTAGCTGACATTCTGAAACAAAATGGGGTTGACAGTTCTGGCATGCGTCTTGATGCACATGCAAGGACAGCATTGGCTTTTTATTCTCTCAAAAGTGATGGGGAACCTGAATTCTTGCTTTACCGTAATCCAAGTGCTGATATGCTTCTTCGTCCACAAGAGGTTGATGTGAGCCTCATAAAGAAGGTAAGTAGCAATGTGTACAAAACCAGTTCTTTTTTCCCAACAGACACAAAAAAAGAAGCAGCAAGAAGGAAAAGCAGATTATAATGAGATAGTAAATCCTCTTCTCTCAACCTGATTTCTCAACATAACCAATTTCATTAAACTGCATGGAAAAGGGGTTTTTTTTCACAATAATCCTAAGTAGTTCTAGGTTTAGTGGCCCTGATTGGTTGCTTGGGGTCAAAGAAGAAATGTTAAAACAGGGGTTATATCATTATAAATAAACTGATTGCTTTGTACTACCAATGGTACTTTAGACTATAAACAGATTATGTTTCTAAACTTTCAGGTAATTTTTTTTATCATGGGAGTAAATAATACTTAACAATCTTAAGCTAACCTGCTATTAATTTCTGTTCCACAAGTTGCTTCAAAACCAAACTTCTTTCATTGGACAGCATTCTACATCAAATAATATCTCTCTCTCATAAGTATCTATATCCGATGCAGGCTAGCATATTTCATTATGGTTCAATTAGCTTAATCCAGGAGCCTTGTAGGTCAGCTCACTTTGCTGCAATGGATGTTGCCAAGAAGTCGGGCACTATCCTTTCTTATGACCCAAATTTGAGATTGTCACTATGGCCATCATTAGAGGCTGCTAGGAAGGGCATCATGAGTATTTGGAACTATGCTGACATTATTAAGGTATGTGTTTTGATATCTTATTACTGGATCTGTTTTGAATTATCGCTAGAATATTTATTAAGTCAGCTGCAGCACATACTGTGGGTTCATTTTGGAAAGTATACAGTTAAGCAAGGAAGAAACTCAATTCTTGACTGGAGGTGATGATCCTTATGATGATAATGTGGTCATGAAGAAGCTCTTCCACTGCAATCTCAAGCTTTTGGTGGTTACCGAAGGAGCAGAGGGCTGCAGATACTATACGCAGGTTAGCATCCATTAGTAAAAAAAATCTTGCATCGTTTCTTTTAGAGATCATAATACAATTATTCATGTGTCTTCACGTAATAGTTTTAGCTTTATTGAAGTGATCCTTAATATGGAATTAGAGCCTTTATAACCGAGTGGTTTAGTGTTTGATTCTTGCTATCTCCATTCTTCATAATTAAATGAAAATTTAGCACAAGGTAGGTAGATATATGCTTTGCCCATACTTTTGGTGCTAAAGGCTTTCATGTAAGATGTGTTGAAGATTATAATAAGACTATTTATAAACATTCACTTACTAACTTAAACTTTTGAGTTTAAGTGGTACTTGATAGTTTCTATGCTCTAAGCTTGTTTGGAAGGAAAAAAATTGCTTATTTTCTTTAGAAGTACTTTATTTTGAGTTTTCTGTATGTATTTGACTGAAACATAAATATGCTTTTAAATAGCAGAATCAATTTTTTTAATGTGGGAGAGAAGTAGAAAATCGGCACTTTTCCTTTAAAGCAGACTTAGAAGCAAAAATTGATTTTCTCTAGGACCTCATATTCAAAATAAAAAGGCTTAATTGCACTTTTGGTATTCATACTTTCAGAAATGACTCAATTTAGTTTCTTATAATTTGTAATATGAATTTGGTCCCTTTAGTTTTAACAAATGAGTTAGAGTGGTCATTTCGTCAAATTTACTATCTATTATGCCATTTATTTTCCATGTATATGCCACGTGTGCATTACTAAATACGTCGTTAATATGTTTTTTTGAGTGACTGAACATGAAACATGTCATTTAGTAATATACATGTGACATAAGTGTGATAGATTAATGACTGGTAAAACATTAGTGGCATTGATAAAAATGATTATAAGAGAATTGGATCAAACACTAATTGTTTTTTTGTTACATTGCTTTTTGATAAATTTTAAAAAATGAAAAACAGTTTTAAAAAAAGCAGAACTTGAAAGCAAAGCTAAACATGCACTCTATCTATAAGCGGTAAAATGGTTTACTAATGAATGTTAATGGGGCCATATTCTTAGTTGTATAGCCTAATGGGAAAAAAATTCCTCATATATGTGACATTGCCCCAGTCTCCTAGACACAGAACGGAGTGCCAATTGATTCTCTCGTTTCATCTCTTTGCTAACCAACAATGGTTTATTGTGGCACAGGGCTTTAAGGGCAGGGTTTCTGGTTTTGAGGTGGAAACTTTTGATACATCTGGAGCAGGTGATTCATTTGTAAGTGGAATGCTAAGCATTTTGGCTGCACACAAAGATATTTATAAGGTAATACAATTAGTGCTTCATATTCAGAATTCCATTTTAAAGAAATTGAGCTATTGGAATTCAGAGTTCATTCTCTGTAAATTTTCAGGATGAAAAAAGGTTGAGGGAGGCTCTGGCTTTTGCTAATGCCTGTGGTGCCATCACAGTGACACGGAGAGGAGCCATAACTGCACTCCCTACAAAAGATGCTGTCCTTAGAATTCTATTGACCCTCTCCAGTTGATAATATCAGTAGGCAGATCTTACAAGTTTTAGTATAACTTGGTAATAATTTTTTTTTTTTTTGGGTATATAACAGGTGAAAATAAGTTGTTTTTTTTTTTCTATTTAATACTAGCATCTTAACAGACATTTTCTTCCAGCTGATTTATTTTTGTTGTTTTTTAATTTAACATATATAGATTTTGAGATTTTCTAGGTACTTCATAAAAATCATGAAAAGAAAATTGAATGCAAAGCAGAGGATATACTTTTTATGAGACATAATTTGCCACATCATATGATAAAATAAAAAATAAAGAAAATATGAGGGGGAATCACCCTTTTATAAAATAGTGTAGGTGTGTCTTTTCTTTCTTTTGTAGAGAAGATTATTTGCAGTTCCCTCTAACTATTTCAATTGAATATAATTACAAGAAGAGAAAATATTTTCATTGGGTTCTAAAATTAAAAAAATTCATGAATGAAGCATCCCAATTTCTTATCTCACTTTCTAGAGCAAATTATCTCTAAAAAAATGTTGTAATTCAACTAAAATAGGCATTTTCCTCTTTCTTTCTTTTTACGTATTTTAGGATTTATCAATCTGTTTTCCAAATTCTTCAAATATTCCATGTAGAAAAAAAAAAGTTTTATAACTAGGATAGAGGATTTCAGAGGCAAGGTTCATCAACAGCCTGTTACAGTAATCATCATGTAAGGACTTCAGGCACGGTTCCATTAAAGCAGAAGCTCTAGTTTATTGTCAAAAGATATGAGAAATTTTTTCTGCATTACACAGACAACATATAGGAGAGATCTTCCAGCCTTTACGTAGAAATGACAGTTTTTTTCGGAGCTTTTAAATTCGTCAAAAAGCCAGATAAAAAAATGGATTGGTCTTTAAGTACCTTATCCAAAGCCATTATAAATTGACACTGTCAATTTTAGAGAGAAAGATACAACTTGGAGGGCTTATAGTTTAATTGGTGAACCTCGTTTGTTTAGTATGAACCTCATACACAGTGTTTGTCTCTGTTTGAAATTGACACTCAATTTTTTTTTTAAATGTAGAGAAGTGATTTTTTGAGATCCATTTTCATAAAACAAAAAAGGCCCTTGTAAGAGTCAGTCAATCTCAACTTTCTTGAATGTTAACAGTAATTATCAGTCATCCTTATTATCATAAATTGTAACTTGGTTATCAAACGATGTATAAATAAGAGATGGCATAAAATATGCCAAAAATGTTAACACAAGTTCTGATTGAAAATACGCCAAAGAAGACTGTTTAATAAACCCAGTTTTTTTTTTTAAATAACAATAAAAGCAGAAAGAGAGGAAATGAATCACACCTCACATAAGAATGAACTGCCACAAAAGCAAGCCAAGCCACAAGCCACAGACCAATATGAGGAACCAGTAATCCACAATGCACCGAGATGCGAAGGATGACCCAACCCAAGGAATGCATCCAACGATCCTCAAGGGCCTAAAAGCTGAAGAAAGTGGCTGATGTCACAAACAAGCAATTTACCACATAGCAGAACAGCCACAGGAGCAGAAACAACCTCATCTGTTCCAGGTGGCCGTAATCACAGATAGATAGTTTTTTTTTTTTTAGTTTTTTTTCAATAATGAATAGAACATATAAAAATTAATATAGCAACTAGATTGCTTCTCAATGGTCTTTGACTCTGCCATCAGTGTTTTCCTTTTTATCCTCCCATGGCATTTACCGCAGTGCCGCTCAGCCTGAAAATTTTCAAACAATAATAGCATGAATTTTATTATTTAGTTTGGAACAATTGTGAAGTATCACATTATTTAAAAAATAGCTTAATATCAGTATATCATAATAGGAAAACATATAAACAGTTATTTAACAAGTAAGTTAACGTTTTCATCCTTTGGGATGAGAGAGTAGAATAAATTGATTTCATGCAAGTCTGAAAGAGATAATAAAACGATAAATATTATATTTCTCTGTTGTAGTGTTAAGGTCACCCTCCCAGATATTATCATCTTCGTCCAACGAAGCTTGAATTCCTATCAATATGAGGGCACTTACCAACCCCTGAGAGAAATTTTTTATCTTGGGGCAGTTAGTTATGATCACTTCTCCCCGACATGGGAATTTGAAACAGAATTCCCTGTATAAAAGCTTGCTAGACTTGATAGATAATTGATAGATATCTTTCTTAGCTTCTCAAATACATAAACAAAAAATGGGCTATGCTAGTAACGAAATGCTTGAGCAAAAAATGGAAAGTATGAAGAAAATCAGTCTTTTATATATATATATATATGTGTGTGTGTGTGTGTGTGTGTGTATTATATATATATACATATATATATATATATATATATATGTGTACATATGTATATATATATATATGTATATATATATAATACACACACACACACACACACACACATATATATATATATATATATATATCTCTGTGTGTGTGTGTGTACATATATATGTGTATACATATATATATGTCTTTTATATATATATGTATATATATGTATATACATATATATATATGTGTGTGTGTGTATATATGTATACATATGTACATATATATATGTATACATATGTATATATATGTATACATATGTACATATATATACATATATATATAAAAGACATATATATATGTATACACATATATATGTACACACACACACACACACACATATATATATGTACATATGTATACATATATATACATAAAAATATACTTCATAAGCTAGCTACTTCTGACTGCTGTTGTAGGGTATTTTTTTTTATTACTCAGCCAATTATACAGGAAAACCAGGTTAAAAATATAAATCACAAGGTTATTGAAGTGGAATTTAATTCAGTCTCTCTGGGACTTTGTGCATTGCATTTGCACGTATGAGTCTTCTCTAATTGAAGTGTAAACACTTTCATTTATCAAACCTATTAGTAAGCTTATTGTTCTTTTATTAACTTCGATTTATTGGCAATGGGTAGGTAGCAAAAGTTTGTTGCGTGAGAAGTGTTAGAAAAAGGAGAAATTATTTGTATTATTTTACTATTTGAATTCTATTGACCATTTTATTGTTTTATCAATTTTTTTAAATTTGTTTTTCCCAAACAATTAAAGGTGGTTCACACCGTCTCTAGTGATATTTCTTAAAAATACTACATCTTATAGAAACGGTTATACTGTCAATAAATGCAGACCTGGCATATTTGGAGGACATGGTGATCCATAGCGCGCCAAGATGTGAAGAGTGACCTAACCAAACCAACTGATCCTCAAGCATTATGAAACCTGAAAAAAAAAAAAAACTATGAATGTCACAAACAATTGGAGCAAATCCCGAAGAAGCAGAAGAGCAAGAGGATCAGAAACAACCTTATTTTCTGTAACGGAAATGGACGTAGTTACTAGTTACATTCCCAAGTGTCCGTAATAACAAGCAGACATACGTTACATAGTTGAAGCCTAAATCACCCACACATATAAAAGTTTATAAAAAAAATGCCAATTTTCTTCCTCATCAACGGCCTTTCCCATCATTCTCTTCTCCTTCTGTGGCGTCAATGAAATCCCGCTGAGCCTGAAAATTGTAAAATAAGAAATTCTGTAAAAAGATCATAAATTGGTAAATAGTATGAAAAGAAACTTCCACTTCATTTTTGTTCTATGGTTGGAAAGAATTACTTTTATTAAACTTAACTGAAACATTCTTTCATATCATTTTTATCTTTCAATATCGAAGTCATTCCCTTCACTTTTATTTCTTCCAATAAAGCGAAAGAGATAAATGTAATTAGTATTGTACTTGTACCTTTTCCACGAACATTTTCTCTACCGTGGTGTTAAGATCTCCCTCCCAAAGTAGATCATCTTCGTCCAATGAAACTTGAATCGCTATCAACTTGGGGGCACTAATCAAACCTTGAGAGAAAAATTTCATCTTGGGGCATTGAGTTATGATCACTAGTCTCAGAGATGGGAATTTTAAAACAGAATTCCCTGAACAAAAGCTTGCTAAGTTTGACAGAGACTTTAGAGATAACTTTCTTAGCTTCTGAAATATTATCTCATCATGAGTTGATTCCTCTCCCTCTTTGGCCACTATTTCTTTTATTGATTGACATTTCTCTATGGACATTTTTTTAAGGTTCACCAAACTTTTTGCAGTTGAAGATGTAAACAAGTATACCAATCCATCACACTTATTTAAAAGCATTTCTCTTAGATTGGAGAAAGATACAAGAGATTGTACTAAATTTGTCAAGCGAGGACATCTGCATACTTCCAAGATTTTGAGATTTTCTCTGAGCTTATCAAGCCATGGGTGCTCTAACCCAATGGAGTTGAGCTTAGATAAATTCTCCATTGTCAATCCCTTTAACTTTGCAAGTATACTTATAACTTCAAAGTCAACTGCTTGGGAGGGGAATATTTCCTCACAGTCACCACAAGCCATTGCAAGAGTTTCTATGTTGGGTACCTTTTGAAGAAATCCAAAAGGCAATTTATCTCCCTCTTTCACATTGTGAAAACAGTACAGCTGAAGGCGTATTACTCTGTCAAGAAGATTTGCAGTATAGTCTCCATGCCATAACATCATTATCTCTTTCTCACTCAGTGATAGTTCCTCCAAATTTGGAATAACCTAGGAAGCAAAATCAATAAAGAAAAATAAAAAGGGATACAAATTCAATACTTTTCCACCATAAATGATAAAATGAAGCAAAGGAATGCGGCAAGAGGCAAATTCATCACACTTTTCATGTCTTGTAAAGTTGTGAAAACATTGATGGTACCTTTTGAACCATAAAGAGGGGCTGTGACTCGATTGAAATACCTACATGATCCTCTGGATGTGCTTCTGATGTGAATATCTCCAACTTACCACAATGATACACTCGTAAGTGTTTTAATGCAGGGCATTGCAAATTGTGTTTTCCACTATAAAAGCACTTGAGCTTTGGCATCATACTTAGAGTCACCGAGTTTAAACAAGGGAATTCAAACTTAGCAGTTGTTCCTGCAGCAGCAGCATCCTCCTTCCCAACAATTTCCACCATGGCCTCACACGTTTCTATTATGAGCGTTTTAAGTTTCACAAGATTTTTGGCCGTGGATGTAGGAAACAAAGCCTTTAGACCTTCACAATCAGTGACATGCACATCTTGAAGATTTTCAAACCTGAGAGCCTCTTGAGGATCCTTATTCCATACATGCTTCATACATGGCAGCCGATCTAAAGTCAATTTTTTCAATTGGAAGGCTATTCCCTTGGTTATTTTCATGTCTTTCACATTGAAGATTACCTCAACTGAAGTGCAGCTCCGTACTAGTAACTCTTCCAAGTTCTTCAAGTAAGGAAGTAAATGAGATGGAACTGCTTGTGATAGAAAACTCAAATTCTCCATCTCCAAACTTTTCAACCTGCGAAAGCAGTTTTTTGGTAGGGAAAGTTCACCATGCCAAACTTGTTCTAGCTGGGAATACTCAGAAAATTTCAAATGCTCTGAATATTCAAAAGAAACCTGCATATGCATATAAATCCAACGTCAGACGTACGTATTCCAAACTCATACCTATACTCCATCAAAAAACCGATGCCCAATCAACATATCTCATATTTTGAATATTCATGATACAAATAGCTCATTGTTTATTTTTTTCTTTAAAATATATTCCCTTTATACAACCTCATGTAAAAGTGAAGGTAAAAAAGAATTAAGATTCATGTGCAATTTTTCAAATAATAAAAAAAGTTTAATTTATTTAAATTTTAAGATATGGACAACATACTTCATTCTCAGCGCTTCTCCTCTAGATAATTCTAAACATATTTATAAGGTTTGGAAAAAGAAATAATTCCAGAAGTTTACAAAAATTACAGAAAAGAGGCATAATGGCAGCGAAGAAGCTTCTGGGTAAATGGGGAAGTTAAGTGCCTCATACGACTCTAAATAGGTATACTTGTGTGAGTTGAAAAGTCAAACTGTGGTTGCGAATAATATTAATATAAAGTCCTCTAGGAATATTTTCATACAAATACCATCCAAGGACAATAGCAAAGAAATCACATTCGTACAAATATAAGAGACGCAATATATTTAATAAATAAATTCTTACCTTCTCCTTGAACAACTCGTCCACTGTGGTCTTAAAATCTCCCTGCCAACGTATATGGTATGTCTTTGGTGACACTTGAATTTTGTTCAACAATGGGGCACTTATGCGCCCTTGAGAGAAAATTTCCATACTGGCGCATTGTTCTATGATCATTGTATCAAGAGATGGAAATAGCAAAGTAGAAATTCCCTTATAAAAGCTTACTAGGCTTGATAAATGTCTTAAGGATAACTCTTTGAGCTGCCCAAATATGATCTCATCTTCAATTGATTTATCTTTCTCTTCGGCCACTATTTCTTTAATTGATTTGCAATGCCGTATGGACATCTTTTTAAGTCTCTCTAAGCTTGTGGCTGTGGACGATGTAAATAGATAGTCCAATCCATGACATTTATATATATCCAATTCTTTAAGATTGGAAAAATATACTGCAGATTGTACTAATTTTGTTAATCCTGGACAGAGCCATACTGTTAATTTTTCTGGAGTTTCGATGAGCCAGGAGTGCTCTAACCCTATGGACTTGAGCCCAGGTAGTACAACCAGGCTTAATTGTTTCACTTGCGCGAGTATTGTAATGCATTCAACTTCAAGTTTTTGAGAAGGAAAAATCTGTTTGAATCCACTACAACTTACTCCCAGCTTTCCGATATTGGGAACCTTCTGAAGAAATTCAAAGGGTAAAATATCTGCCTCCCCAACATTGTGAAAGCATGTAAACTGAAGGTATTTTAAATTTTGAAGGAGGCTTTTTGGCAACTCTTCATCCCATGACAACATAGTGTCTTCCCTATTTAGTGACAGCATCTCCACGTTGGGAATAGACTATAGGAACCCAAAGAAGAATGAGAGACCGGTGTGGCAATTAATTAATTACATGAACATACAAACCTAACTGGCTATAAACAACCTTAATTAGCATACATCACGTTGTAAAATCATTGGTACGTACCTTCTCAACAAAGATAAGTGGTGATTGAACTTGATCCTTAGGATGTGCTTGTTGGTAGCTTTGAGATTCTGATGCGAAGATCTTTAATTTGTCACAATCCAAAACAAGTAGTTCTTTTAGTTCAGGGCATTTTAGCTCGTGCGGTCCAAGGTAAAGGTAATTGAGTTCTGGTAATCCTAGTAATCTCAATGAGGTCAGACAAGGGAACACAAAGTTTTTAGCTACTCCTTCTTCATCCGCTGCAATAATTTCCACCAACTCCTCACAGTTATTCACATGCAGTCTTTCCAGTTTCACGAGATCTACGGCCACACATGCTGGAAACAAACTTTTAAGGCCTTTACACCCATCAACATATACGTCACGCAGGGTTTGGTGGTTGACAACTCGTTGGGGATCTTTATTCCAAACATAATCCAGATTTGGTAGCTTCTGCAAAGTCAATTTCTTCAACGAAAAGGGAAGGGGGGCGAGAGGCCTCACATTTATCATTAATCTATCTCTTGCCATATCTGTCACATCAAATATTACCTTTACAGAATCACAGTTTCTTACTTCCAATTCTTCCAGATTACTTAGTAAAGGAAATAAGTGACCAGGTATTACATTCGATAAGAATTGACAGCTCTCTACAATCAAAGATTTCAAATTGATAAAACTCCAGTCTGGGACTGAAATTACACCATTCCACATCTCTTCTAGCTCAGGGTGATCACTTAGTTTTACGCTACTTGCAGACATTGTTACCTGCATGTGCAGTACAATAAATACATCAGGTTGAATACATACATATATATATATGTGTGTGTGTATATATATATATACATAGATGTGTGTGTGTGTGTGATTTGCATTTGTGGGCAGCATACAAAACTATTCCTTAGCTGTTGTATAGAACTCTTCTCATTACTCTTAAAATTGATGAAACGTAATTGCTTCCAAATTCAAGTGAGCCCACTTTAAAAAATTTTAAGAGGGACTAAATTAAATGGATTTACCTACAATCACTATAATCATTGTAAAAGTGATAAAAATATTAGTTATGTAAACAGTGTTCCTCTTTTCTTCAAAAAATTTGACAATAAATTAAACTCTAGTTCAAGAACTTTCTTGAATAATAATGAAGAGTAATAATGACTATAAATATCAAAAATAGAGAAATCTGATACTACTTTAGCAGGTATAATAAATGTTAGAGTACTCAACACTCAATTATTAGAATATAATCTTTTAAAACGAATAGTCCAATTTAAAATACAAAAATTGACATAATAAATATTCAAACTTAAAAAACTAAATGTTGTTTTTTTAATTATAAGAATCCAGTTATATTATACCCTTGTGCCCTAAAAATCCTTTTAATCAAATGTTTATATTTTGACAAAATGAAAAGAAAAAATGAATAACAATACATACCGATGTCTTCCTTAGAGTAGTATTAAGATCTCCTTCCCAAGTGACATGTATATCCTGCTGGAAGTTAACTGCAAACAAGTTGGGTGCAATATAATCTCCTTGACAGAAAACCACCATTCCAGGGCATTCTATTGCTGACACTTTGGTCAAGGATGGGAAATTTAGAGCGAAATTTCCACCGTAAAAACTTCTAAGATTTGGTAAACTGTCAAGATACAATGTTTGGAGCTGGTTGAAAATGATCTCGTCTTGATGTGGCTCTTCCCTTTCATCAGTCACTATTTCTTCAATCGATTCGCATTCCTTTATAGACATGTTCTTGAGTAGAGACAAACTTTTTGCTGTTGAGGTTGTGAATAAATATGCCATTTCATGACATTGAGATACAGTCAAGTCCATCAGATTTGAGAAAGATATAGTGGATGATACTAAATTAATCAAACGATGACATCTAAGCACCTTCAAAGTTTCTATATTTTCAAGAAAAAGGTCCACCCGGGGGTGCTCAAACCCTATGGAATGGAGCTCAGGCAGATAATTAAGTTCTAATTCTTTCAACTGTGAAAGAATTTTTGTATGATAATCCGCATGTGGTCTTTGAGAGGAAAATATCTCTTTGAAGTGACTACAAAACACAGCAAGCTTTTCTATATTGGGAAGTGGTACCTTCTGAAGGAATTCATATGGAAATATATCTGAACTGTTATGGAAGCATTGCAATTTGAGAAATTTTAGTCTGTGAAGGAGGTTTGCCTGAAACTGTCCTTGCTGGATAATCATGGTGTCTTCCTTGCTGAGCGACAGTTCCTCCAGGTTGGAGATAACCTAAGAATCCAAAAAAAATAAGAAAGATAAGAAAGCGGAAGAAAAAAGGATCTTACTTAATTTCCCTCAAAAGACTTGAAATTTTTTTACATAGTTACGGCAATTCAATGTTTTTTCGATTTGGAGCTGTGTTGGGTGTCCTGTGTTGTTGATGAAATATATAGCTGCAAGGGGAAGTGAAGCCAAGTCTATTGGAATTGTTTTACAAGCCTTATAGTTGGGGGCGTGTGTAATGATCCATTGGTGAGGTATGGGACTCGAGTCTCACATTGAGTGTATGGGCACTTGGTGGGGGCTTTATAAGCCTTTAGGTACTCTCCTCTCAATGGCTAGCTTTTAAGTGTGAGTTCTACCTAAAGAGTTATAACAATGGTATCAAAGCCTGGTTCCGCTTAGTGGTCGTGGCATCGTGGCAAAATGATCATACCCATACCCATAGTGTCAGTCGTCCATGGGCGTTCGGCTCTAACAGTCAGTAACAGAGGAGCTATGTAATGATCCATTGGTGAGGTATGGGACTCGAGTCCCACATTGAGTGTATGGGCATTTGGTGGGGGCTTTGTAACTCCTTAGGCAGATCAACATAATCATTAATAAGTATATAAAAATATTGTGCATAGTCAATGAAATTAATCTCTAATATACTTATATTTTTATGAATTATTAAATTAGTTTAAAATATTTTTAAAGATTGCATCTACCTAAAGATAAGTTGTGCATTTATTGGTGAACAGACAAGTTGGGTGAAGGTCGAGGAGGCTAATGAGAAGCTATGTTACTGAGTTTTATAATTTTCAAGAACAGGTCCAATCAATCACATTGTTTATTTTTCAATTAACTTCCTTTTAGTGTTGAAAAAATTGGACCAAAAAGGAAGAAAGAGAAAACTGATCAGATAGAAAAATTTGAAACAAAGCTCTAGAATTTCAAGAACAACGGCAACTGTCAAAGAGGGGCATCTAGAGGCCGCTTAGAAGATTCAATGCACTCTAACAAGTATATTTCTCATCTATAAAAGCAACCACTATGAAAGACCGAAGTAGAAGGAGACAGAGCAACCACAAGCTGAAACACTTTCTCTTCTCATTTTTGTCATGTGAGCTATCAATGGAAAAATCTACTTTACAAGAGTTGTGATGAGAAGCTCTATGTGCACATTAAATCCTTTCTTGAGAGTTTTGCTAGGTTATTGGGAAGAAAATTCTAGTGGTTAAGGTTGCCTTAGGCTGAGGTTGTAAAGGCTTTAATTCCTCCCTTTTTGACAGTTTGGCTAAGTTCTTGGTGGAGAAAAACTTGATGGTGAATTAAATTGCCTTGGTGAAGAGACTGTAAAAGTTATGTGTTTCCCTATTTATATGAGTTTTGCTAAGGTTTAAATTAAAAAAAATCGATGGGGTTAGGTTGTCTTCGTGAGAGGTTGTAAAGGATTGAAGCCTTCCTTGCATTGTAATGGCCCAAACTAATAAAATTCTCTTGTTTTGTACTTTTAAAGAGAACATAAAATTTATTTTTAAATCTGAACTCCTATAATTCTTGGCGTTCCTTAGTTTATATTGCAGCATTTTTCTTGCATAACTTTAATTTTCTATTATAAATCTAGCTTCTGTATTGTCATTCATTTTATTAGCTGTTCTCTTGAACTTTGTGGCTTTTAGAGCAAGCTAATTTTCAACAAGAAAGCCTCTATTTTCACATTTTTTTCACAACATAGTCATAGTATTAACTATTAGGACTATACTCACAAAATTTAACACATGGGCATAGTCATAGTAATAGATGAAATATATATGCACAAAATGAGAAGTACGGAGAAAATCAGTTTTATATATATATAAACCTGTTAGTATATATAAAAAAAATGTGAAAACAATAATACCTCTTCAGCTGAGACAAGGGCATGCTGATCAATGAGAAAACGAACTTGACCCTTTGCTGGGAACGTCTTCAACTTATCACAATGATATACATCTAATTGTTTTAACTTTGGCCATTCCAGATTGTGTATTCCAGGGTAGATGCACTTGAGCTCGGGCAAATTACATAGCCTCAATAAGGTTACTCCAGGGAACATAATTGAGTTTTTAGTTTCACCTTCTCTGCCTGTTTCGTCCTTTGCACTAATCTCCGCTGGTCCTTCTGTGGCCACTGATGCTGGAAACAAACTTTTAAGGCTTTTACATATTGTAACATGCAGTTGTTGCAGAAACTGAAAGCTGAGAATTCCTCGAGGATCCTTATTCCAAACGTACTCCAGATTAGGCAGCTTTTTCAAAGTTACTTTTTTCAAACGGGAGACGATTCCCACAGGTTTTTCTACATTCAAGTTAGTTATATCAAAAACTACCTGAATTGGGCTACAACTCCGGACAATCAATTCTTCCAAGTTGTTGAAGTAAGGAAGCAGATGGGATGGAATCACACGTGATACAAATTCACAATTGACTACCACCAAAGCTTTCAAATTGCGAAAGTAATTGTCTAGCACCGAAACTTTGCCGTACCATAGTTGTTCTAGATCAGGATAGTCGGAAAGTTTCACGTACTTTGAATATTGTAAAGAAACCTGTAAATTAATGCAAATAAATTACTTAAACTTATCATTGATAAAAAAAATACTGGAAATTTCATCTTAGTAATTAGTTTCATCTAAATTTTGTGACAAACTCAATCAATATAAATGTAATTAATCATGTCTGAAAATTGCAAAAATAACATTATGTTATTAGTTTTATATAATTTTTATTTTATATTAACTTTAATCTACCTATTATTATTTGCAAATTCCATTAAGAAAACTTCGTTCGGCTAGGTAGGGTTTATAGTAAACATTTTACATCTATAACAACTGACATTTTACAATTTTATCTTAAATTCAATATTATATTTTATTTGTAAACATATACTTTCACATTATATGTAATAGCGATGGCTAGATTTTATATCTATAAATATTTCAACATATAAATTCGTACCATGAGTGCGAATCCCTTTCTTATGGTAGCATTCAAATCACCTTCCCAATACCATTTCCCTTCCTCTTCTCCTTCAACGGCACATACTTCTTGCAGATTTGGGGCACTTATGTCTCCTTCAGTAAACATTTTCATCTTAGGGCAGTCTTTCACAACTAATTTTTCCAATGATGGGAAATCAAACGCATGGTTCTTCGAGCTACAAAAACTCGTGAGGTTCGTTAGATCCACAAGTGCCAAAGTTCTCAATTTGCGGAAACCAATCTTAACTTCTGTTTCTCCTGCATTTCCCTCTTCTCCTACAATTTCCTCCATCGCTTTACAATCCTTCACCTCCATTGTAGTGAGCTGAACCAAACTTTTGGCTGTGGAACATGCCATTAAATTCCTTAATCTATTACAGTTACTTACTTTCAGATATGTCAAATGAGTGAAAGATGCTGAGCAAGGCGCCAACTCAATCAGTTTGGGACATCGCATTAAGATTAAGTACTCTATTCTTTGGAGAGAGGGGTCTCTTTCCAACCCTAAATTTTGTAGAGTAGGAAAATCTTCTAACCACAAACCCTTAAGCTGTACCACAGTCCCGATTTTTTCTTGTGCAACCAGGCTTCCGTGAGGCAATACCTCTTTGAAGAGACAGAGGAACAACACTAAATGTTGTAAATTGGGGATTCTGTGAAGGAACCAATAGACAATATCAATGTTCTTCAATGAGAACAAGTGAAGGTTTTTTAAATTGTGCATTCGATAGTTGCCAATGCAATGCCTTAGCCACTCTGCTTCCCTCAGGCCTGCTGCTATGTACTCCAATTTGGATATAACCTAAGAAAAATTTCAATTAAAAATAAATAATGGAATAGTTATAATTTTTGTAATAATTACTTTTAGGTTTAATTATTTTTTTGGTTCCCATTACACTTAATTTTCTATTTCACTCCTATAATTTAGAAGAATGTACTTAATTTTTTATAATTTTAAAATTTTTAATCAGCTTCCTCTTGTAAAAAATAGTTGACGTGGCAAACAGGTGCCAATTGAATAGGCAAAATTCATGTCAACTTAGCCTAGCCACTAATCGTAGATGGCTACATTGACTAATGATGATTATGACGTTGAAGGAAAAGATGATTCCGCAATGATGACTCGCGCGAGTCACTAAAATGAGTGACTAGGCTGAGTTGTTATATTTTTGTCTATTCAGTGTCAAGTGGACACGTCGTTGCCACGTCAGTAATGAGAGGAAATTCAGTTAAAGTTTTTTAAAACTATAGGATTCAACAACAACTATTAAACTATAAGAGCGGAATCAAAATTAACTGTAATTATAAGGACCAAAAGAATAATTAAACCTTACTTTTAATATTTTTTCTATGGTTGATGCTAATATATTGTCTATGAAAATAGATAGAATTCTTACTAGCTGAAATTGTCCAGTATATTTTGTGAATGCTTCCGGCCTGCAGCAAATTAATGCCAAGTGCTTCAGTGCTTGCCACTCTAAGGTATGTCTCCCCCGGTAGAAACTCCTTAGTTTCGGTAGTCGTACAAGGTGAAGACTCGTAACTTGAGGAAAAACAAACGGAATACTGCTTGTTTCTGATCCTTCCTCCCAGTTAACAATTTCCTCCATTCCAACGCAACCAGATATTCCAAGTGCTTCCAAATTTTGAAGACTTTTGGCAACAGAAACTGGAAAGAGATGTTTCAAGTTAGGACATTCTTGTATTTTTATGCTTCGCAGCTTTTTGAAGTTGAGAATTCCCTTTGGATCTCTATTCCATACACGCAGTAGATTCGGGAGGAATTTTATGACAATATCCTGAAACTTTGTCTCCTTCCCATCTTCCTCTGTTTGTTGAGTGTCTTTGAAATCAAATATCTCTTTCACTGACTTACATTTAACAACCTCCAACTTGATTATATTTTGAATTCTTCCTATCATGTGAGGAGGAAAAATGATGACAAGTTTTTCACACTGTTCAATAACCACAGAATCCAGATTGCGGAAAGAGTCTAAACTACTGTCTTTGGGCCATATTGTCCTCAACCTCTCCATGCGGGTGAGTTGGATTTTTTCCAACTTCGGAAAGAGAATAACCTGCAGCAATGCACAGTAGGCGTTGGTAGATGAAACTAAAAATGTCAGCCATGCATTTATTAAATAAATGAGGGATGAATGAGTAGAAAGCCAAAGTTGATGTAAAAGGATACAAAAAATAAATAACTGGTATGTTTGGAACCCAATCTATCAAGAATTCAATTCAATATCCATTAATTGAATTCTTTTAGTTAATTAATTTTTTTCTTTGAAATAAATCATAAATTTGTTAGAATTCAATTAAACTGACTTGTTTGGATTATATTTAAAGTAACAGAATTCAATTGGATTGTTGATTTTACAATAATGTCATTTTTTTTAATGTGACATCAAAGAAATAATGAAAGATATGTTAGTCTTTTGTAATTCTTGAGAGTGAAATCCTATTAATTTTAATAGACTTTGAAAACTGTAGTAAATTTCACATTTGTTTAAGAAGATGGAATTGAAATATAATTGAATTTACATTCCTTACAAATCAAATTAAAAATAAGATTTCGATTCAATTGAATTCCTAACTTAAGGAGTTTCAAACACATCGAATTAAGAATCAAATTTATCTGTATATGCAGGTACATACGTACCTCTGCTTCATCCATATTAATTTCTTGGGGGTCAAATATCTCTTCCATCATCTCACTTTCACTTACAGAAAGGCATTTCAGATTCACCAGATTCTTTGCTATGGAGAACGAGAATAGATATGTCAATTTGTTACAATTATTCACATTCAATTTCATCAAGGTTTGAAACCAAGAACTTGACAAGGATTGGTAACTCCATATAAAGTGAACGTTGATTGAGGACAACTCTAAGCTCTTAATTTTAGGAATATCAACCTGTAAACACACACAGTTACCATCTCTGAATTAGTAAATGACTTTGATTTATACTTGAAAACCTAATACTTAGAGTAGTATCTCATGCCAATGCAACTACCAATTATTATAAGGTAAGTTAATATGTCTTTAGCATGGAATCCTTAAATGCAATATGATGCCACAATAAAAGATTTTAAAATGTAAAACCAAAAACTTGTATATGAAAATTTTTTACACACCCGTTCACTGAAGAGACAATGGGAAGGAGTAGCATGTTTATCCTCTGTGGTGATTTCGTACAGCTCACTGTTTGGCACTTGCCTTTGAATTGATTGAGACATAGGAAGCATCTCACTATTGGTGTAGAAACCAATAAAGGAGGGTAAAGATAGTAATGTCAAAGACTGTAATTGAGGAAATTCAATATTGTAATCTTCAACATTACTGTCAGCATTCCCTCCTAAGTCCCCAACAACAATTTCTTCCAAAGAATCACATTGAAAAACTTCAATCGTTTCAAGCTTAGTTAAGAGTTTAACCAATTGGAAGGAGAAGAGATTCTTCAATCGGCTACAAATTTGAATCTTGATGGTTTTTAAGTTGTGTAGGGAATCATTTGTAAGCCGATTATGGCATATTATCTCCATGTTCACCAACTTGTAAAGGCATAATGACTCTAACTCGGGAAAAACATTTTGAGGATGAATAAACTCATTTGAGTTGATGATGTACTGAATGTCAAAGCTGTTTATGATGGATAAATGTTTCAGACATGGAAATCCTTCCAAATTCAATTCATAAACAGCGTTACGAACACCTTTTAGTTCTCCTAGCAACAAATGTTTTACTCTTCCAAACAGTATTTTAATGCCCTTTTGAGAGTGAATATCAATGCCGTCTTTTAATTGTAGTGCCAATGCCCTTGAAGCTTCATATTTATTGGGCATCTTGAAATCTCCTGCTGAAAGCATCTTAAAATCTCCAATCACAATCTTGTAATTATCCAACTTGTCAAAGAATAAGTTCCTTGGATAAACTTCTGCATTCAAAATGCATATTTCAAGAGTCCTCAGTTGATGCAAATGTCTCAACTCATCAAGAAGAGCAATTTGACTATTATTTGCCTCTCCTTCACCCTGCCTTAGATTCAAGCTATTTCTCATATATAACTCTTCCAAACTAGTCAAGCTTGACAAGACATTAGGTGGAATCACCTTGAGTTTAGAGCAATTGTTGATGTCAAACAATTGCAGTTTACATAACTGCCCTAACTCGCATGGTAAAATTTCAATATCAGAATCTGAAAGGCTAAAAATTCTCAATTTCTTTAGCTCACCTATGATGGATAAGTTGCCAAGCACACAACGCTCCAAACAAAGCATTCTGAGGTTTGTTAGGCATTCAATTGAAGGTGGTAAGTGCGATAAATGAAAGCCAGTCAATACCAATACTCTTAGTTTTTTCATTCCTTCAAAGAATTTATCTGGTATTTTCATTGAAGAATCACCATTGTCAATATGGAATACTTTAAGTTGAGGACAATTTAAACCTTCAGGAAGCCCATCAATGATATCACAATGGTGTAAAGAAATAGTAGTGTACCTCTCAAGTTCATCCTTGTCTGGCCACTCATCTAACTTGCCATTTCTCAATGTAAAAATATTATGCTCCTTGGATGCTATTGAGAGGGCGGCATCACAAACCATATCATGCATACTGAAATAATCATTAGAATCGATGTCCAACAACAAACCAGAGTCCTTTAAATTTTTTATCAATCTCCCTATTCTATTGTGAGCATCTTTTATTGTATGGACCCCTTGAAGAATACATAAACCAATGCTATACTTGATTAAGTCTGTGATCAATGAATAAGGACCCATTTGAGCACAAAGTAGGAAAGTAGATTTAAGCTCCTCACTTTTTAGATGATCATAACTCAACTTAATCGAAGACTCCATAGATTTTTCCACTCCTGTAATTCCTTCCCTTTTTAGTTGTTCAAGTGCTTCATTCCATTCAGTGTACGTTTTATTTTTCAATGCTTTTCCAACTGCAATGATAGCCATGGGTAAACCCTCACACTTCTTCACAATTTCAACTGTTAATTTTTCTCTCTTGGAATCTTTATTAAGTACTCCAACCACCTTCTTAAACAATTTATTAGCTTCATTTTCCTTCACGAAGGCCACTATGGCGCCGTTTGATCCATGTAGCCGACCCCACCTAGTGGGAAAAGGCTTAGTTGTTGTTGTTGTAATCATGTCATAATCAAAATTTTGTATATCATTGCCAACCTCGTGGCTAAAATCATTATCATCAAATGGGATCCCTAACTTATTTAAGTCTAATCCTTCCCAAAGATCATCTAAAATTATTAGCGTGTTCTCTTCCTCTTGCCTTATTCTCTTCCTTAAACGATCTGCTCTTCCAATTTCACTTGCCTCCTCAAATTTCAGCCCTAATATGTCTGCAATTTCTCCTTGAATCTTTGATGGGTCTGGATTTCTTGTTATGGTTACCATAACCACCACATTGAACAACTTTTCTTCTCTAGCTCTCTTAGCAACTTCTTTGACTAAACTGGTCTTCCCTATACCACCTGGCCCATAAACACCGATCATTCTGACAGTCGAATCTTCTAGTGCTGCATTGATCCTTTCCATAATTTCAGTTCTCGATTCAAAGTCTTCATAACCAACGTTAGACAAAGCAGCATTCATGGATGTTGGGTCAGGCTCATACACATGAAAATTGTCTGGCTCATCTAGTAGTGAATTAAAAGCTAGTGCCTTCTTTGCTTTTCTCCCAAGCTGATGCCTAAACCATAAGTAAGGAAGAAAACCCATGGAACACCCTATTTTGTGCCCTTTATCATTCTGAAATCTCTCATTTTCAATTACCTTCTCCTCCACTTTTTTTAACCACGGTGTAACACGAGCATCAATTTCTTTTCCCTTCCTTTTAGCATCTTCAACTTTACGGCGTACGTTCTCTTTTGCAAGCCCGAGCTTCTCAACAGAGTCATTTAGTTCCTTAACATTATTCTTGTAACAAACAATATAACCCAGCTGCCGTATAGCCAACTCAACAACTAAATCCAAGCCTTTTTCTAAAGCTTTAGACACAACTTCCATCGAGCTACCTTGTAGTTTTTCTTCAACTAATATTACATAATTAATCAACAAGAAAAGAAAAGGAAATTAGAGAATATGGAAGAATCAGAATTCCAAACTAATTGACGTGAAAACAAGAAAGTTTACAAAAAGCGAGAGAATAAATTAAGGAAACGCATGGTTTCTTGTGGAACTCAGCTATAATATCGGATATGGATCCTTTGCTGCGCCTTTTAATAATATATTTATTTTAATTAAATTAGATTATCAAAATTAGTTTTCTTACTTAAATTTTTTTAAAAAAACTTATTTTAAAAAAAATCTTACTTAAAGAATTTTTTTTCTTTAAAAATATTTTCATCTTAATTTTATCAATAAAAACTTAATAAATTTGTTTAACTAATCAAAATGAGAACTTACTTAAAATATATTTTTATTTAAATTATTTAACTTCTGAATTATAGTAGATGAGAAAATGTGTTAAACACAGTTGGTTAATTGTTTGCTGCATTTTATATATATATTTTATCTATTTTATTATTTTTAATTCATTTTAATAACAATGAGTTTATTTCAATTTAACTAAATCACCAAAACTAAACTAAACTAAATCTTCACTAATTAAAATGATTATTTAACTAAATTATATCTTCACATAAACTATATAATTATAACAAATAAAAAAATGTGTTAAATATTTATTAATAGAGTAAATCTAATTTTTTTTAAAAAAAAATAAGTTAATATTTAAAAGATTAAATTGATAAAATAATATTTAAAAAATTAAATAAAAAATGTATATGTCTTTAAGAAATCAAAAGAACTATTTATTTTAAAACAAAACATAGAAAAAATTCATTGTTATTTTAAGTAAAATGTTTAAAAAATTAAAATTTAAAACATTTAAATTAAAACACATATTTTTCAAATATCAAAATAAAAATGGGCTTTTTTATTTTTAAAATTTGAAAAATTATGATAATTAAATTAAATTAAAATAAATACGGTGTTACAGGGGATCCATTTCCGGATTGGATATGGATCCTTTGCTGCGGCTTTTTGCCGCGTTTTGATTTTTTTTTATTCTTTTCATTTATTTATTTTAATAACAATATATTTAATTTAATTTAATTTAATTAAATCACCAAAATTATTTTTTAAAAATCTTATTTAAAGAATTATTTTTCTTTAAAAATATTTTCATCTTAATTTTATCAATAAAAACTTAATAAATTTATTTAACTAATCAAACTGAGAACTTACTTAAATTATATTTTTATTTAAATGAAAAGTTTTGATAATTTAATTTAATTAAAATAAATATACTGTTATTAAAATAAATTTTAAAAAAATGAATAAAAAACCAAAACGCGGCAAAAATCCTCAATAATCTGATTTATAAATTTAATTAAAGTAATAATAAAAAATTTAATTTGATATTTTAAAATAAGAAATGTATGTTGCCAAATAGGATGAATCTTGATTTAAATGCCACTTGTCAGTGGATTTAAAATCCTCAATAGAAAATTCTGGGATAGCTTGAGAAGTACCAAGGAGTTCCTGAGTTATCCGTGGGGGTGTATAGAATTCATCCATACTGAATAAAATTGAACTAAATAAATATAAAAAAATTAATAATAAACAATTTAGATTGATTTTTATTATAAAAAATCGATCAACTAGTTTAGTTATGAATTGAGAGAAAGTTTCCACCAAATTGGACAGAACTGGCTGATTATACACACACACATACGCGTAGGTACATGTGTGTGTGTGTGTGTGTATTATATTATATTTTATATATTTAATATCATATGTATTGCATCTTTATTATTCTGTCGTGGGTTACTGCCTTACAGTGGGTTTTGCAGCTCTCAGATTCTAAGCCTCTCACCCTCTGCTCGAATCCTCCGTCTCAACTCTCAAGCTCCATTCTTCCTCTTCGTCTCCAAGCTAGGTGGTCGAACTAGAACCTCCATCGAGTATCCGGCTGATCCCAGACAGCATCATCGGAGCTCATCTTCGAGCTGGAGGCTCGTTTCCCCCTCAGCCAATCTTCTCCTTTTTTTCTCAGATTTCCCTCTCAGCTATCTCCAATAACTCGAAATCCTCCTCATAGACAACAGACAATCCCTTCTCTTTGTTCCTCATTTGATTTTCGTCTGTTCGTTCCAATAGATTGTGTCCTTCGCGAGTTGATGAGGCGTCTGCTCCTTCACTATCTTTAACCTTGTCTGGATCTGCAAAAGTTTAGTCAATTTTATGACAGCAATAGTATTTGAATTTTGTTTGATTTTGTGTTATTTTAATCTGCTTCATTTGGTGCATAATTTTATAAAAGATGGTCTTTACATTATTGTCTTGATAGAATTTCGTGGTTAAAAACAATGCCAGGCACTATGACCAATTTTACGATGGTGATCACTGTTGATGATATGACAATACACAGTAACAATTGAGTGGGTGCTATTTAGGCCGGCCAAAAGAAAGTTTGTCTTCATAAGAGCCAAAATTCAGTTCATTGTTAAAGAATTTTCTAAATCTTTCATAAACAATTAAAAAAAAGAAAGAATTTTCCGAGACCAAAGAAAAATGCCCAGGTCTAATCACAAGTCTAAGCACAAGCTTATTGTTAAACTTTCTATTTACACCCCAACTCTCGAACCAAAAAAGTTTGGATATGAAAATATTTTTGAATTTTTTATTTTGATTTGGATAAAAACGTCAGGATCTAAGATTGACCCAAGTTAAGAGCTTCTTTTTTTTAAAATAAAAATTAACTTTGGTCTAAACTCATTCTTAATAGAAATGTCTAATTTTGAGTGCATTTTTAAAATTTTTGCTTAGTTCAATAGAAACGTTTGAGTCTATGTCTCGACAGAGTTTGTTCTAAATCACATTTTTGCTCAAATAAGAAGTCTATATTCGAGCCCGAGCTGACAGCAGTTAATGAAACAAAACTTAAAATGATTTTTTACTTATTTTTGGAAAAAAAATTGTTAAAAGTAAAGTTAAAATTTAAATTGTCTTGGACAAACACAATTCCATAAAATAAATTTTCAACGAAACAAATCAAGCCAAAAGGTAAGGGCAACATCTGAAACTTAAAAGAGCAATTAGGCAATGGATTTGGTTGGAAATAGCTTCCAGCTTTTAGATTTTAAGTTATTCTTTCCAGCAGGCCACAACCTGCGGCCTGCAGTTCAGAAAGTCACTAAAAAATTATATATATTTTTCCCCAAATTTTATTTAAACTATCATATTTGCTTAACATTGTTGTGGCAAGATATTTAGTCAAGTGAAATTCGAAAATACTCTGATTTTAATAATCAGAAAAATCTTATTTTCGATTAACAAGGGAGCGAAGCTACAAATATATTGAAATATTCGACCTTAATGTTACCTGATTTTTTTAACAAAAATACGTAAATTTAGAAAAATAGACGATGCCATAAAAGTTCAAGACAATTTGTAAGAAAGGTTGAAATAATTAGTTCAACGAAAATACAGAATACGTAAAGTAGTTCTAGAAACAAGTGTTACAATTTTGTGATGCAAAGAACTTGTTTGAGAATCATAATATTATGATTTTTTTTATAATTATTATGTTGTACATATACTATATATAAAAAAAACATTTATTTTTTTGTTTACGAAAAGTATGATAAATTTTTGGTAAGTTACTTTTGTTTGATCAACTAATATTCGATATATAAATTTATAAAAATAAATTAAATAATTAAATTTAAATTAAACAAAGATAATAATTAAATTTATAGATTAGTTAAAGACTGTTAATATAGTTCATAGTTTTCAGTTACCCTCACATTAATTTTGAAAAATGTTCTCTAAAATACTTTTTAAGAGTAGTGTAGCTTTTAACTATATAGCTTAGCTAGAAGCAAAATTAGTTTTTGGTGAATAAACATAAAGGAGATAAATAAGTAAATAGATAAACGGTGTAAAACAATAAACGAACCTTGCCCAAATAAGATGGATCAACACACCTAGAAGTCAAAAAAAGGACCTGAGAAACCCTGATTAATGAATAAAACTTCGTGAATCATGGATCATTAAGAAAAAAAAACAGAGATATGTAAATAGATAGACGAACAGAGAGTATGAGAGAGAAAGGAACCTGAAGTTCAAATAGTATGGATGAAGCTACTTCTTCAACACTCGGAAGGCAATAATAAAGCACTAGAAAAGCTCCGACGAATGAAAACACACACTTGCAATCAGTGAATCATGAAGGAACAAAGTACAGGTTGAGCAAGAAAAGAAATACAGGTGGAGTTTGGAAAGAGAACGTGAACCTGTTGGGAAAAAGTACAAGCGTGCTAATTGAAGGGAATCTTTGCTTTTAAAAGATTTAATATTTTTACCTAACGAGAACACGATCCTAAAATTATTCTAAGAATCCAATCATATATACGTGAAAGTATATAATATTGTCGACAACTATGCCCCAGTTACCACCTCATTCTTCTTTTGTCTTTGTCATCATTATTTTAATAATTTTGCTCTACTTTCTTCGCAGCCACACCCACTCATCTACAATCACTCTTTTATCTTTTATCTTTCCGACTTTATCTTGTTTTTCTATTTCTTTTTCATCTAACTCCCTCCGGCTCTTGCATAAAAGCATTCTATCATATTTTTAGTTCATGTTTCCAAGTATGAAAGGGACTTGTTTGAACTTATTTTCTTATTGTTGTTATTTTTCTAATAATTAATTTGAATTTGATCAATTTACTCCTATTCTAAAATTATAATATATATATATATATATATAGTTTTGACAATTTGAGTTTACATAATTTTATAAATTGATATGGTTCATATATATAATTCACGTTTCCAGTTATTATCATTATTTTTTTGAATAAATAAATTAAAATGGTCAATAGTTTTTAAAATTTATAAAATCGCCCAATAAGTCTAATTAATTAGTTGCACCATCTATGTTCTTCTTTTTATATTTATCTTTTTTCCCCCCATCTATTTCTGTCCCCCACTCACTCACCAGTCACATGCACTTGCTTTTTCTTCATCCTTTTTCTCGTCAAGGCCTCAATGTCTTTGTCCTTTTCTCTTGACCCAAAAAAAAAAAAAAACAAAAAAGTCTTTTGTCCTTTCCTTCTTGTCCTTATTAGACACACTGAATCTCATGAATCCGGCAGGGAGTTTAATTTTTTTAACTTTTTGAGATTTTATAAGAGATCCAAATATTTTATTATTGAATCTTTTAATGATGAAAATATGCAAAATTTTGATATATTTAGTAAAATTTATGGGATTAAATTCATTTTTACAAATAAAAAGACTAAAATTACAATTGAGCTCAATTTTTATACACAAAAAGATTAAAGATAGATATAATTAAAATTCATCAAATAACATTTTAGTTCTTTCTAATATATACGTGCGAACCTTTATATAAATGTAAAAATAATATTTTATTATTATTAGGGCTTATGTCCCGATTAGGAGTTTGAATAATACCATATTCAATTTTTCTTATATTAACAGTGTGTATGTATATACGTGTGTTTATATATGCATATATATTAAAAAAGCTTATGTTAATGTTTACCTTAAATGATTTTCTCCTATTTTAAATTTTTTCCCTCCAATTTTTTCATTGATATTTGAAAAATATTAATTGTTTAGAATCACTTGGATAATTTTAAATTAAGAAACGAGCCTCTACTTCAAGTAGGATGCATGGACGAAGCTGCGACTTCATCACTTGGGACCCAGCATGTGAAGTTGTAAACCTCGTGAACCTCGTGAGATTTTTTTTTTTTTTGAATAAAGATCCAATCATGCATGAAGCTACTTATCCATAAGGACCACGTCACTCGTGGATATGGATCCAGAGGATGCTGCGCTTCCAAAACGCAGCATTTTTGCTGCGTTTCGTTTTTTCTTTTTATAAAATTTATTTTAATAACAATAAATTTTTTTATATATTTTAAATTTAATTTTTTAAAATTTTAATTTATCAATTTAATTTTTAAAGATTAATTTATTTTAAAAAATATTTTCAAATTTACTATACTAATAAATATTTAATATGTTTTTATTTATTATAACTAAAAATTTGTATAATTTAAATGAAGATACAGTTTAATTAAATTTCAATTTTTATTAATTAAACTGATTTATTAAATATTTATTAATATTCACATATGAATAATTATAAAAAAATTAATTTTTTTAGTAATATATCAAAAAAATTAAACTTTATAAAAATTAAATTTAAAAAATTAAATATCAAAATAGCAATTAACTCTTTTATTTTTAAATTTTATAAAATTTTAATAATTTAATTAAATTGAAATAAATGTATTTTTATTGCATTTTAACTTCTTCTTTTTTAAATTTATTTTTAATTTATTTTAAATTTTAATTTAATTAGTTAAGTAAGTTTGATTTTTGAACAAATTTTTTAAAAAATTAAACTTTAAAAAAAATTCTTATTTCAAATAATTTATTTTTAATAAAAATTGATTTATTTTAATTTAATTAAAATAACCAAAAATTTTCAAAATTTAAAAGTGAAAAAGGAGATTGTTATTTTATTTAACTACTCAAAACACTTTTAATTATAAGATATATGAAACATTTTTAAATATAGTTTTTTTATTACATTTTGGATTTTTTTCATTATTTTTAATTTATTTTAATAATAATGAATTTATTTTAATTTAATTAAATCATCAAAATTTTATAAAATTCAAAAATCAAAATTTTATAAAAAGAAAAAACCAAAACGCCGCGCAAATGCTGCGTTTTGGAAGCGCAGGATCCATATCCCGTCACTCGTATGTAAACCAATGTTTTCAAAATTAAATCGAATATTGGACTGCAGAGAATGACGGTTATACGTCATTATGAGATTAGATTAATATTTAATATTATATATATAATTTATTTAAGATATAATATTTATTAAATTAATTAATAATACAAAAATAACAACTATAAATACTTTAAGTAAATATTATATTTTTTTTAAAACTTATAGTTTTATCTACATAAATGTTAAAATAATATTTTTTTATTAATAGATATAAAAATAAATTTTTAAAAATTTAAACATTATACTATATTATTATTTGAAATTAAATTATTTTATGCCAAAAGTATTAATTTTATAATGAAAGAGTATAGCAATCTTTTTTAACACAAACAATTATGTGGCATAATGTCGAAGGAAGCTTAGTAATGCCAGAGTTTGATTTCCAGATGTCATTTTTCTTAAAGTGAATTTCTTTTCATATATAAAATCAAAACGACGTCATTTAGCAACACTATTGAAAAAAAGAGGGCGAAATCTGTTGAATTCACTTGGTTCATTGGTTTGGCGAGTTTAATATCAGTTTTACAGCATTTTAAGATTACATTTTTGACCAGATCAATGGAAATACTAATTTTCAATTTCCTACTCTATTCTCTGCTTTTTATGTTTGTCTTTTGACCCTTTTTATTTCTGTCCCGCACTCACTCACTGATCACTTCCCGTTCCCTTTTCTTCGACTTTTTCTCCCGTGAAGGTGTTCATCCTTTTCTCTTGACCCAAAGTATTTTGTCCTTTCCCTCTTATTAGACACATCAAGTCTCAATCTAGCTAGTTGGGTGTTTAATCTGCTAAGCTTAAACTTTCTTTCTTTTTTTCCTTTTTTTTTGGGTACAACTGAAGATGAGCTTCCTGAGATATTTAAGAGATCCAAAGTTTCTATCATTGGATCTTTTAATAACCAAAAAAATCTATTATTTTATTCGATAATTAAAAATCTTAGAATAAAAATAAAAAATAAAAATTGAGATCGAAACACCTTAATCCTTTTTTAAAAATTTCATAATGCATCTACGACTAAATGACATCTACAAATAAGTTTCGTTATATAACTCTTTCATCTTAAGAAGGAACACATCTACTATTAAATAAGTGCAATTCATCTCACATAGAGTACGGTTTAGCGTCACCAAAGAAACAGCGTCTACTGTCTATTATGTGAACACATTGAGAGTGAACATTGGTAGGCGTTAGTTAATAATGTAAATTGAGTGATGGACATGTTAATATAGAAGAGTTGATATTTGATACACCGTCGGTAAATGATATTTTTTTTTATCAATGGTATCTAAATCATGACACGTGGCAAAAATAATTTTAAAAAATATTATTTTTACTACGTGTCGTGATCTGGACACCGTTGATGGATAAAAAATTATCTCTCGCCGATGGACTAAATATTTTTTCTAACAATATATAGTCAATTTAATAGAGAGACCATTTTGATATAAATAATAAAACTTGAGAGATTAAATTTATATTTGAAAGTATAATTAAGGAGACTAAATTAATTTATTTTTGAAAAATAAGAAGTCTAAAAATGCTATTAAACTTAATTTTTTTACACAAAAAATTTAAAGATAGATATAACTAAAATCCATCAAATATCACTTCAGTTGTTTCCAATATCATAATACTAACCTATCAAATCTTGTGAATATCTAGGGAAAAAAGTCAATAAATCCAATAAGAAAAGGAATGATTCTCCTAAAATCTTTCTCCCAAGTTCTAAATGCTCTAAACTTGAACAATGTGCTCAAAATCTGTAAGATAGTAAGAATAATGATCAACTATTCGTGTAAGCTCAATAACTTACTCCACTAGTAGTCTAGTTGGACCAAGAAATAAAAACATGGATATAGAAGCTATATTCAAATATATTAAATATATATTCATAAAAATGTCAAATCTATCAATAAATATTTCATCAAAATTCATGAGTAAAATAATGTAATAATAAGGTACATAAAATTTTTGATTTGGCAAATCAAACAACTCATGAAAGTCTTGAATCTTGTTTAGGTTCTTGAATATGTTATTTTATTTAACTCTTACTAGTATAAGGGATAGGCTCCTTGAGATCTATCTAAAACTGGAATAAATTTATACTATTATTTACACTGTAATTTAATTATCTTTAATTTATTTATTCTATTTCTTTTTTTATATATATAATATAAAATTTAAAAAATATATTTTTGTTACATATTTAATCACAGGTAGACAGCAATCAAATAATTAAATCGTGATTCACTATTAATCGCAGTTGGACTGCAATCAAATAAGTAAATTGTGATTCGTGAGCAATTGAATGAGCATCCAATTTTTTGAAACATTGCAAATTTCTATATAAGATCTGATGACTTGAAGCATAACTATCGAGCTGACTTACTCACCATTACACACTTATTTGTTTATTTGTATCTATTACTTTTTATCCACATATAAGACTTAGTAAACACCATATCATTTTTCATTATTCTTTTTCCTCCACTTTGTCTCACCAACCGCTCGTTTTTTGATTTTCTTATCTTTTTTTCCTTCTCAGAGTCTTTCTTCTCTCCATCCACCCTTTTTTTTATTGTCCTCTTTTTTCTAATAGGCCATCTACCTCTCCTTCTGCCCTTTTCTAATAAGAAGGTATTTCTTTTATATATATCGTATTAAATTCTCATTTTCTTTAATGGGGGAAAGAGTACAATTAAAAAGGTCACTGTAATCTGAAGTTCACTGGGGGAAGAATTAGTGTTCCATTTTACAGAAAAATATTTGTGAGAATGAATAATTTTAATACACTAACTGAGATCAATATTATACCCAAAGGGTGTGAGATATTCGTATGAATAAAAGAAATTTAAACAAATTAAAAATAGATTACATTACTCATTCCCAATTTTTATAAAAATAATAATTGAGCTAAATTTTCATAAAAAAAACTTAAACACATCGTTTATATATATTTTAACAAAGTGATTTAATAAAATATGAAATATAACTTATTAGGCTAAATGGGCAGTAAAGGAGTCAAAGCGAAATTAGTCCATTTGTAGTATGACATTTAGCTCCTTTTGTTTCTTTTTGTTTTTTGGTACGTAAATGATTGACCTATAAAATTTAGCTTGCTAATTAAAACGGAGCCTTTTTGCATAGATATGATCATTATTAATCATACTCTTATCTAATAGGTCGAAATAATAAATTTTAACTTTTTTTTTTTTGAGATTGGCTAGGTATAAGCCTCAATAAATGAGTCCTTGTTTGAGATTAGGCATTTTCTTAACAAATTTTTTGGGCCCAGGCCCAGATCAGGAATTTGGATAATATAACATCCACTTTACCCCACACTAGTAGAGAGAGAGTGTGTGTTTATTAAAAATAGGAAAAAACAATTTACACTAGTGCTTATGTTAAATGATTTTCTCCTATTTTGAATGTTTCTATCCCCAGCTATTTCATTAGTGTTGATGTTGAAAATATTATTTGTTTAGAATCATTTCAATAATTTTAAATTAAATATAAAAAAATTAAAGTCAACCTTATAACAGTCTTAAAAATTAAGAAAAACTCTTAGAGTTAGGACCAACCCAAAACTCTCAAAGGATTGGGCTGAGTTGGCAAAACAACATCTCATTTTATAAAAGGCTTTTAGGCCCAATCTTCTTAGCCCTAAGTTAATAAGGGAAGGTAAATTAATAAGTACTATGGACAATATAATTAATATTAGATTTCTTATTTCAATTAAAATAAATGAGTTTGATTTGGGAGAATTTTTAGATTCATTTCTGTGGGTGTTTCTATTGGTTAGCATTTTGGTTAGAAGATCTAATACGTATTTTTGATGTGAAAGAAAGACTGTGTTTTGATCTTACTACCTCAACTTTCAAAAAATATTAAAATTCATTTCAAAATTAATGACTAAATACTCTTTTAAAGATAAAAATAGTGTGTGTGTATATATATATATATTCACTATACTTTACTTTTCTCTTTTCTCTTTCTTAATAACTCATTGTTCAATTTCTTTTTATTTCCCTTAATCCATTCTCTCTCTCTCTCTCTCTCTCTCTCTCTCTCTCTCTCTTTCAATTTTTTTTTCATATGCAAAACTTTTGAAGTTTGTCACAACTTCTACATTTAAATCACTTTACAAGTTATCCACATGCAATCAGTTTATAACTTTTGAGCTCAAGGGGCAAGTTTTTCTTTATCTTCATCTCATTCTCTTTATCATTATTAGAGAGAGAGAGAGAGAGAGAAGAAAAAGTACAGCACATGTTAAGAGAGAGAAATAGAAGAATTTGAAAAATGGGGTTACCAGAAAAGAGAAGGGAGAAGAGAGGAGAGATAGTGTAATTAGGTGTGAAAGAAGGATGCGTTGAGATATTTAAATTTTTTCAAAAAACAATATTGAGATTAATCTTTGTGTGAAAATTACCTTTTTATCCACAATAATTTATTTTTTTAGTCTAAAAAATAGTGGTGATTTTTTATATGAAAATGTGCATACATAAAAGAGTGGTTTTATGAAAGGGGTCAGGTGTGTTGAATCTGTTATACGTTAGAGTGTGAAAAAACAAGTGTGTTGTTTTTACCATTGCTCTTTGGCTCCTTTACAGCTCTAAGATTTGTTTTCTTGACTTTCTATTTTGCTATTGGGTTGCAAGTTTCCCAAGGCATGTTTTCTTTTGTTTTTTAAAAGGAGTAAAATCGTGCGTTGATCTATTTCAGATTATGATTTTTTTTAAATCGGTCCTTTGTAGATATTATTAATATACTCTCTGATAAATCAAATTGTTATCAAAATAATTTCTTTGTTAATATACTATTAGATACTTTAAAGAATCTTGTGATGTGGAGTGACACATGAAAAATAAAGATCCACGTCATTAAATCTATTAAATTTTCAAGTAGGACAGATGGACTATTTTAAGAATGATTGATAATAAATATATATGAGGGACCAAAATAAAAAAAAAATCATGATTTGTGATTTTATTTAAAGGAGTCAATAAGGTAATATTGAACTGTAAAAAAATATCAACATGTCATTTTTTTAACTATAGAATCTATTAACAAAAAATCAAATACTACAACCAAGTTTTGTCCTCATTGTTATAAAATCATCTATTATTGTGGATGTCCATTTGATTTCTCAACTCCCAAAATCATGAATATTATTAAATCCATTATTATTATGAGTGTCTTTTTATTTTTCCAACTCCTAAAGCCATTGAATCTTATTTATACTCCTTGACTTTTGGGTTATCCTCCTTTATGATTGTATGCCTATAAATAGAGGCTTGTATGAAGCAATAAGATAATGAGGACATTCTCTTCTCTATGTGTTATTTCTCTCTAATTATCTTTACATTATATTTCTTCTTTGTGTAAATTTCATTTACAACACGTTATCAGCACGAATTTGCTCTTGACTATTAGTTTTCAAATCACAAAGAAGAAATTGTGTTGGTAAGATTTTCATGACTTGATTGAAATTTTTTTTATTGGTTTTATTTTATCTTATTTTAAAATCATGTCAAATCTTACAAAACTTGAGTTTGTGGCTCTTGATATTTCGGGCAAGAACTATTTATCTTGGATACTAGATGCTGAAATTCATCTTGATGCAATGGGTCTTGGAGACACCATTAAAGAAGGAAATGGTGAATCAATGCAAAATCGCGCTAAGGCGATGATCTTTCTTCGTCACCACCTTCACGAAGGACTAAAATCTGAATACCTTACTGTGAAAGATCCACTTATTCTTTGGAAAAATTTAAAAGAAAGGTACGACCACCAAAAAACTGTTATTCTTCCAAAAGCTCATTATGACTGGATGCATTTACGTTTGCAAGATTTTAAAACAGTCAGTGAGTATAATTCCGCAATGTTTCGTATTAGCTCTCAATTAAAATTATGTGGAGAAGAAATTTCTGATAAAGATATGTTAGAGAAAACTTTCTCTACTTTTCATGCCTCGAATGTGCTCCTGCAGCAGCAGTATCGAGAAAAAGGATTTAAAAAATACTCACAATTGATTTCATGTCTTCTTGTGGCTGAACAAAATAATGAGCTGTTAATGAAAAACCATGAAGCTCGTCCAACTAGTGCTGCTCCATTCCCTGAAGTGAATGCGACTATAATTAATAATGGACGAGGACGTGGTCATGGTCGTGGCCGAGGAAGAAATAATGAATATTTTCATAAATATGTTCCTTACCACCAAAAGAGGAATAAAAAAGAAGAAAAACAAGAAGACACAAGTGGACAAAGGAAACATATGGAAAGTTCATGTTATCGTTGTGGTATGAATGAACATTGGTCACGTACTTGTCGCACGGCTAAACATCTTGTTGATCTTTATCAAGCATCAATAAAACAAAAAGAAAAAGCCGTTGAGACAAATTTTGTTAATCTATATGATGATTTTGCCAATGATCTTACAAATACTACACACTTAGATGTATCAGATTTTTTTGCTAATCCGCAAGAAAATATTTGTATCGTTGGGGATGAGGAATATCTAAAATAAGTTTACTTGTTTTATTTTGAAATTACTTGTAGTTTACTTATTTTATTGAATTACTTATATGATTGCAAATTTAGTTAATGTAAAATTTTCAATTTTATATGATTTCTATTTATATCTAATGTTTCTTTGATTACTTGGTAATATTTCTTATATTTCTTTATTTCTTTAATTGAAGAAAATATGGATGAAGATATATGTCTTGTAGACAGTGCAACAACTCACACTATCCTTAAAGACAGAAAATATTTTTCTCTAATGAAAATGGGTGAAGCTTATGTTACTACAATTTCTGGTAGTGCAAAGTTTATTGAAGGTTCTGGAAGAGCCATAATCATACTACCGAAAGGAACAAAATTTATCATAAACAATGCTTTATTATCTTCTAAATTTCAAAGAAATTTGTTGAGTTTCAAAGATATTCGTTGTAACGGATATCACATAGAGACTGTATGTGAGGAGAATAATGAATACATTCATATTACAAGCATTGTTTTAGGTAAGAAAAGTATATTAGAAAGATTGCCTGCTTTCTCTTCTGGATTGTACTATACAAGAATTAGTACAATTGAGATACATGCTACAATAAACCAGAAGTTTATTGATGCAAAAACTTTCACTATTTGGCATGATCGATTGGGGCATCCTGGATCAATCATGATGCAAAAAATTATTAAAAATTCACATGGACACCCATTGAAAAGCCTGCAGATTTTTCAATCTAAGGAATTTTTATGTGCTGCTTGTTCTCAAGGCAAATTGATTATTAAGCCATCACTAGCTAAAGTTGGAACTGAATCTCCAACATTTCTGGAACATATACATGGTGATATATGTGGACCTATTCATCCTACATGTGGGCCATTTAGATATTTTATGGTATTAATAGACGCATCCAGTCGATGGTCTCATGTGTGCTTACTATCAACCCGTAATCTAGCGTTTGCAAGATTACTTGCTCAAATAATTCGATTAAGAGCACAATTTCCAGATTATACAATTAAATCAATTCGCCTTGATAATGTTGGTGAATTTTCTTCACAAGCTTTCAACGACTATTGTATGTCGATTGGCATCAATGTAGAACATCCTGTAGCTCATGTTCATACACAAAATGGGTTAGCTGAATCATTTATTAAGCAACTTCAATTAATAGCTAGACCTTTACTTATGCGAACAAAGCTCCCTATTTCAGTTTGGGGACATGCAATTTTACATGCAGTAGCACTAATACGCATAAGACCAACAAGTTATCATAAATATTCTCCTTTACAATTGGCTTATGGTCATGAACCAAATATTTCCCATATTAAAATTTTTGGGTGTGCGGTATATGTTCCAATAGCCCCACCACAACGCACTAAGATGGGTCCTCAAAGGAGATTAGGAATATATGTTGGATATGATTCTCCTTCTATTATAAGATATCTTGAGCCAATGACAGGAGATGTTTTTACGGCACGTTTTGCCAATTGTCATTTTGATGAACAAGTCTTCCCAACATTAGGGGGAGAAAATGAAAAACAGCTGGTCAAAGAAATTACGTGGAATACTTTATCATATCTTGATCCGCAGACAAGACAATGTGAACTTGAAGTTCAAAAGATAATTCATTTATAAAGTATAGCAAATCAACTGCCAGATGTATTTACTGACCTAAAGAGAGTGACCAAGTCACATATACCAGCTGTAAATACTCCTGTACGAATTGATGTCCCCGAAGGACAATCCGTTAGTAAAATTGCTAGTGAGTCTAAAACACGTCAAAAGCATGGTAGACCAATTGGCTCAAAAGACAAAAATCCCCGTAAAAGGAAAGAAACAGTTATTCAAGAGCAGCCTATTAAAGAAATAGATGCTCTTGAAGAGATTAGAAACATAACAAATAAAATACTTCCAGAAGAAGTTCAGGTACCTGAAATTGATGAAAATGAAGAGATCTCAATAAATTATGTATCTACGGGGAAACGATTAAATTGAAAAGAAACAGTTGTCGACGGCACTTTTGTGTATACAGTAGCGCTTAATATTTTGAATGATAATGATGATTATGAACCTACATCCGTCGATGAGTGTCGACGTAGATGTGATTGGCCAAAATGGAAAGACGCAATTCAAGCAGAATTGAATTCACTTAAAAACCATGAAATATTTGGATCTATAGTTCAAACACCTGAAGGTGTAATACCCGTTGGGTACAAATGGGTATTTGTACGTAAAAGAAATGAGAAAAATGAAATTGTGAGGTACAAAGCACGACTTGTTGCACAAGGTTTTTCACAAAGACCTGGAATTGACTATAATTTTACATTTTCTCCTGTGGTAGATGCAATTACATTTCGTTATCTAATTAGTCTGGCAGTACATGAAAAACTTGATATGCGTCTTATGGATGTTGTTACAGCCTATTTATATGGCTCACTTGATAGTGACATATATATGAAAATTTCAGAAGGATTTAAGATGCCTGAAGCATATAATTCAAAATCCCGGGAACTTTATTCAATTAAATTACAAAGATCTTTATATGGATTAAAACAGTCCGGACGAATGTGGTATAATCGTCTCAGTGAATATTTGATAAAGGATGGTTATAAGAATGACCATATATGTCCATGTGTTTTTATAAAGAAAGCAAATTCAGGATTTGCTATTATTATGGTGTATGTTGATGATTTAAATATCATTGGAACTCCTGAAGAGATTATAAAGGCAGTGGAGTGTTTGAAAAAAGAGTTTGAAATGAAAGATTTGGAAAAAACCAAATTTTGTCTTGGCTTACAATTTGAGCATTTGAAAAATGGAATTTTTATTCATCAATCAATGTATACAGAAAAAGTCCTTAAAAAATTTTACATGGACAAAGCACATCCATTAAGTACACCAATGGTCGTTCGCTCACTTAATGTGAAACATGATGTTTTTCGACCTCGAGATTATAATGAAGAAGTTCTTGGTCCTGAAGTACCATATCTTAGTGCAATTGGCGCGCTGATGTATCTTGTTAATAATACAAGGCCTGATATATCTTTTGCTGTTAGCCTATTAGCTAGATTTAGCTCATGTCCAACTCAAAGACATTGGAATGGAATTAAACATGTATTTCGATATCTCCGAGGTACTATTGATATGGGATTGCTATATGTAAATGGATCTAGACCACAACTCATTGGTTATGCAGATGCTGAATATTTATCTGATCCACACAAAGCTCGATCTCAAACAGGCTATTTATTTACATGTGGTGATACAGCTATATCATGTCGTTCTATAAAACAAACACTTGCTGCTACTTCTTCAAATCATGCAGAGATTATAGCAGTTCATGAAGCGAGTCGTGAATGTATTTGGTTGAGATCCATGACTCAACAAATCCGACAGACATGTGGATTATTTTCTGGAAAGGGGGCTCCAACTATACTATATGAAGATAATACTGCATGTATAGCTCAGTTGAAGGAAGGATATATTAAAGGAGATAAAACAAAACATATCTCACCAAAGTTCTTTTTTACTCATGAACTTCAGAAGAACGGTGATATTGTCGTACAACAAATTCGTTCAAGTGATAATTTAGCATATTTATTCACCAAAGCTTTACCGGCTTCAACATTTGAAAGATTAGTATCTAAAATTGGGATGCGTCGACTCAGAGACCTTCAATGATATTATGAACAGGGGGAGTATACAAGGTATGATGTACTCTTTTTCCTTCACTAGGGTTTTTTTCTCACTGGGTTTTTCTCTAGTAAGGTTTTAATGAGGCATATTCCTTGTAAAATGGACATCCAAGGAGGAGTGTTATAAAATCATCTATTATTGTGGATGTCCATTTGATTTTTCAACTTCCAAAATCATGAATATTATTAAATCCATTATTATTATGAGTGTCCTTTTATTTTTCCAACTCCTAAAGCCATTGAGTCTTATTTATACTCCTTGGCTTTTGGGTTATCTTCCTTTATGATTGTATGCCTATAAATAGAGGTTTGTATGAAGCAATAAGATAATGAGGACATTCTCTTCTCTATGTGTTATTTCTCTCTAATTATCTTTACATTATATTTCTTCTTTGTGTAAATTTCATTTACAACACTCATGTATTTGTATCTAAGTATTATACTTTAATAGTGCTTTTAATGTTTACAAATTAATTCTAGTTATAAGTAGTTAGAGCTCAGATGAAACAATATCTAGTTTTTGTTTCTTCAATTTGTCAAATTGGTAGTTTTGGTTGGGAGTGTTGAAAACCAATTATACATATTTTCATCATTTCTAATATTTTTATATATTTATTATAAATTTTTTTTATCAAATACTAACTTCAAGACTAAATATTTAAATTAAGTTTTCATTTTAAAAGAAATTAGAAAAATATTTTTTTAAATTTATTTTTTTCTAAAAAAACTATCTTTAATAAATTTTAATTTTAATTAATTATGATTAAATTAAGGAAAATATCAATAAAAAAATTGATTAAACCGAACCAAACCAAACTAATTGTCAATAATTTGGTTTGATTCGATTAAGTCATTTTAGAAAAATCAATTGGTCCCCTTTTTTTTTATATAAAAAAATTTGATTTGGTTCAATTTAATTTAAGTTTAAAATTGAACTAAACTAAACAATGCCCTCTAGTTTAGATTTGTTGGCTCCAAAATAGGTAATTTCCAGTAATTTGTAAATGTGATTTTGCTGATAGTGTAGAGGTATTTAATGTTCCTGAGCCTAAAGTTTGGTTCATGACTTTATTCCACTTGTGTTGAAACATTTATAGCTTTCATTACCATTAGCTTGCTATATTAAATGTTAAATGGGGCTTTTTTATACGCTATTGGACGACTGAGTATGGAAGTACCGTTGGCCATCGATTTCATCTGCAACCCAGGGGGATGAGCCAGGGGTGCTAATAAAGAAGGGAATGAAGGAGAAGATACCAAGATAAGTTTTGAGTATCAATGTGCTTATATCTGTTTTGGATAGTAATAAAACAAAAAATATTATTAAGATAAAAATTTTGATAAAATTCAAGTGACAAAAAAGTTTCAGTTTTATCAATTATTTTTTATTTTTATGATTTTCAAATAATTAATATACTTTTTGTTTTTGAAAAAAAAAATTCTCTAAAATATACTTCTAGTTCTAAACACGGTTTTTTTTAAATAACAAATAATCACTTTTGAGCACAGAAGGATATTCCAAAAGAATTAATATTTTTATTGATTCTCATGGCAAAACAAGCTGAAGAATGCATGGCGGAACAACATTCTCACCAATCATAAAGTTGGAATCGTAGGTTCTACAAAACTATTTTTTTTTTTGTATGTACAAATTTAGGCTGAAGAGATAGCATCCCAGTCTAGAATCAGAGTAGGTCTTCAGGTTTAGCGAGCATTTACAAAAATTTACAGATAACTCACTATTAAAAGACAAATGGTAAGTTTCAAAGTTGAATTTACAACTGTCAAGGCACGCATCCATTCACTTATTATTTAACCCACCGCTTAGTGGTTAAGTTCTACAAAACTATGTTAACGAGGGATTTACCTACAACATTGTCTCAAGGAGCGAATCCCATGACTATATCCAAGGAGTCACATATACGAAGCTATGTTCATTAGAGGGAATCAATGTAGAGGTAGCAGAATCGTGCCAATTTCATTAGAGATCTTCATATAGTGAACTTTAACAATTGAAACAAATACTTTCGGCTAAAAATAGATATATAAATATACTAAAAATAAATTCTACTAAAAACTTCTGCATCTTTCAATATACAGTTATTAGACTTGCAAGTTTAAGTAAACTCATGGGAGGCAGATAAATTCAACTCACAAAAGTTTAGATCCCTTAACAAATACTTAAGGATATTAACTAGAGTGAATTATTGTTTTGATTCTAATATATATATATATATTAACTTTTTTTTAAAGTTTAATTTTTTCATTTCAATCTTTCAAAAATTGTCGCATTTTTAAAATAATCCTCAGTTAACCTTGTTGATGTATTTACTTATTTAACTTATTCATGAACTTATTTATCTTAATTTAGTATTCTACGTTTTATCCACTGTTAATATTCGTTCTAAAAATTTCTAAATAACTTTATTATTTTTAACAGAAAATCTCAAATTTTGAGTAAACTCAACGTATTAGGTTAGATCATGTAAACATTTGAAGACCTGTTAAGTTTTTGATTAGGTTAGGCAATCAAGTTTATTAACAAAGTTAATGAGAATACAATATTGAAAACAAGACCGTTTTTAGAAAAATGAAATGAGAAAATTAAAATTCGAAGAATCAAATAAAGAAAACATATATCTTTGAAGAACAATTCACTGTATAAAATATCCATGAAGAAAATTAAAATGCATCAAAACATGAGAAAAAGTAATTAAAAAGTATTAGGTAATAAGTACATATCCAAGATCCATGAATCAATATTTAACGGTCAAGTGGGTGATGGAACTACAACAAAGGTGGACTACGTTTTGAGGTTTCGTTGAAAAGATTGTTCTTTTTTTTAGCTTGAGTTAGGTTTGAGAGGATCAGAGAAACAAGGGGAGTTGGGTGAACTAACAATTTTTTTTTTTTAAAAAAAATTATGTCGGTGAACAAAATTTATGAATCACGAACCATTAAGAAAAGAAAAGGTGTGGATAAATGACTGGATATATAAAGAGATTTAAACAGCTGGAAATAAATGATAACCCTAATTTTATTAACAAAGATATCTGAATATATATACACGTATATCACATTTGAATTTGAAACTTAAACGTAACAATACTTATCTACATGATAATGGATAAGATAAGGAGAAATATCAGGAGCTCTTGAGGTTATCTGATGAAGATATAGATTCCCTAATACGCCCCCTCAAGATGGAGGAGTCTACGACACCAATCTTGGACCGAAGAGATTGAAAACATGGACCAGACAAAGGTTTAGTGAGAAGATCGGCAAGCTGATGAGAGGATGGATTGTGAGCAACACGTAATGAGTTGTTGGAGACCAAGTCCCGGACAAAGTGGTAATCAATGGAGAGATGCTTCATCCTAGAGTGAAAGAAAGGGTTAGCACATAGGTAGGTTGTTCCGATATTGTCTTAATAGAGCAGTGGAGCCGTGGGAGGGGAGATGCCAAGCTCCTAAAGTAATTGTTGAATCCAAAGAAGCTCAGTTGAGGTAGAAGCAATGGTGCGAAATTCAGCTTCAGTAGACGAGCGTGCAACGGTCTTTTGCTTCTTAGAACACCATGAAATAGGGTTGGCACCAAGGTAAATAATATAAGCCCCTGTAGACTTCCTATCAGCAGTGTCTCCAGCCCAGTCTGCATCACAATAAGCCAGGAGAGAGAGATTTGATTTACGTGTGAGATGAATGCCAAAGGAAACTGTGGACTTGAGGTAGCGTAGCAGTCGTTTAAGAGCCTGGAGATGATCATTTGTTGGGGCATGCATAAACTGAGCTAAACGATTGACAGGGAAGGCTACATCAGGTCGAGTAAGAGAGAGATATTGCAAAGAGCCAACGATGCGCCTATAAGCAGAGGCATCAGTAGAAGGAGAGGTGGGATAAAAAGTGCAAGAGGTGGACATGGGAGTGTTAACTGGTTTTGCACCTATCATATCAGATTTTTCCAGTAAATCCCTGATGTATTTGTGCTGTGTCAGAAACAAACCGTGAGATGTAGGAACCATTTCAATGCCCAAAAAATAGTTAGGAAAGCCGAGGTCTTTGAGGGAGAAGGTGGTGCCAAGAGACTGCATAAACTCACGAAGGAAGGTAGAGTCATTACCCGTAAGCAAAAGATCATCCACATAAATAAGAAAATAAGCAACCACAGAGCCTTTGTTGTAGATAAAGAGGGATGCATCAGACTTGGAGTTGATGAAACCATGAGAGAGCAAAAAATTACGTAATGCATGGTACCATGCACGTGGAGCCTGCTTGAGGCCATATAAAGCCTTCTTAAGTTTTCACACATGATGAGGAAAAAGTTGATTAACAAATCCAGGAGGTTGCTGCATGTAAACACTTTCAGATAGAGACCCATGGAGAAAGGCGTTGTTGACATCCATTTGCTTGAGAGGCCACCCACAGGATAGAGCGATGGAGAGAACGATCTTGATTGTTTGAGGCTTGATGACCGGGCTGTATGTATCAAAGTAGTCAATGCTAGGCCGTTGATGAAATCCCTTGGCAACCAAACGTGCTTTGTACAGAGAGATGGAACCATCGGGGTTATGCTTGACACGAAATACCCATTTGTTACCAATGACATTGTATTGTGGATGAGAGGGAACCAGCTCCCAGGTGCCATTGTGAAGGAGAGCATTGAATTCCTCAGACATGGCATCATGCCAATGAGAGAATTTGCTAGCTTGAGAATAGCATGAAGGTTCAATAGCATCCGAAAGAGGGTACTTAGTTACCGAGAAGGCACGTTTGGGTTTGTAAATGTTGTTTTTAGACCTGGTGAGCATGGGATGAGTATTGACATTGGAAGATGGAGAAACACCCGAGTCAAGTCTAGAGGGCAAGCCTTGCGAGAGTGAGGGTGCTGTGACAGTGGGATGGTCAGTGGAGATAGAGGGGGAAGGGGTAGGTGCGCAAGGTGAATCTGGGAAAAGGGCTAGGGCTGAAGGAAGAGGCGGATCAGTTGAAGAGGAGGGAGTAGCAGACGTGATTGAGAGAAAGGTGTCTGGAGTGGGTGTAGAAGTTATAGAGTCGAAAGTGGGGGAAAAGGAGAAGAGAACGTGATCATGAAGAGGGGAGAAAGAGGAGAAGGGATCTGAGGAGGAAGAAAGGGATGTGGTCATGTGGGAATAGGGAAAGGAGGATTCAAGAAATTGAACATGACGTGAATGGTAAAAATATTGGTTTTTGAAATCAAAACAAATGAAACCACTCTGGGTAGTAGAATATCCTAAGAAAACACAAGGGTTCGACCTAGGTTGTAACTTTGAAGATGTGTAGGGTTTTAACCAAGGAAAACATAAACAACAAAAAATACGAAGTTTAAGATAATTAGGTTTTTGATTAAATAAAATGGAAAAGGGAGAGTGTGAGTTTAAAATAGGGGTGGGCATACGATTGGTAAGGTAGGTAGCAGTTTTAAGTGCAAAAGTCCAGAAAATGTGAGGGAGAGATGCATGATTGAGAAGGCACCGGACAGTTTCTAAAAGGTGACGATGTTTACGTTCAGAAAGACCATTATATTCAGGAGTGTGTGGAGGCGAAGTTAGATGTGAAATTCCATTTTGTTGAAGAAAGGACCTTAAGCCAATATACTCACCACCATTATCCGAATAAAGAGTTTTAATTCTTGTGTTAAATTGTTTTTCCACTAGAGATTTAAATGTAGGAAAAATAATAGAAATATCAGATTTATGTTTCAAAGGATAAAGCCAAACATAGCGAGAAAAATGATCAATAAAAATAACATAAAATCGATAGCCATCTATTGAAGGGGAAACAGTAGGGCCCCAAACATCTGAGTACAAAAGTTCAAGAGGGTACTGACTAGTGAGACTAAACCTACCAAAAGATAACTTATGACTTTTATTTTGACAACAATCAACACAAGCAGGAAAATTAGAAGACATTGAAATGTTTTCAGAAAGGAGAACTTGACGAAGAGTGGCTTTGGAGGGATGTCCTAGTTGATGGTGCCAATGTAGAAGAGGAGAAGTGGATGTAGAAGTGGAGGCAACTGCAGGTGAGGATCTGGTTTGGATGGGAATTCTATAGGTGTTGTTGTCATTTGGTCCTCGCAATAGTGGCTTGCCCGTTGTTAATGACTTGACCTGAAAATGGGAAGGAAATAATTCAACTGAGACACGATTTTGCTTTGCATAATTGAGAGACAGAAATTAAATTGTCCTTAACACGGGGAACATATAAGACATCAGAAAGATGGAGGGAAGAAGGTAAAACAGAGGTACCCGTGTGAGTAATAGGAAGAGTATTACCATTAGCCACAGTGAGATTTTCAGGACCATCATATTCTGAAGCAAGAGCCAGATTACCGAAATTATTTGTGATGTGATGAGTAGCACCCGAATCAATTAACCAATGATTAGGAGGGCGAGAAACAGTAGCTGCAACATTCACACTTGGAGATACATTGGGGTTATGGTGAATTTTATAACAAAATTTGGCAATATGACCATATTTGTTACAATATTGGCATATGAGTGGAGTGGAGGACTTACATGGGAAGTTGTGAGATGAATCATGAGAAGAATGGGGTCGGCGAAAGGGAGTTCTAGGATGAGCCATTACCTTTTTCACATGATTGGCAGCGATGGGAGATTCAACACTTTTCTCCTCCTTCAAGAGATGAGCTTCATCATCAAGAAGTAATTCATATAACTCATCATAGGAAACAAGTGATTCACGGATACGGAGAGCTGCAGAAAGTTCTTTGTAGTTAGGTCCCAAACCATTGAGACAATACAAGATGAGATCAATCTCATCCAATGGTTGACCAATAAGAGCCAGTTCATCGGAGATGCTTTTAATAGTCTGTAGGTATTCTGAAACAGAGGAGGTACCCTTGGTATGAGTAGATAAGCGTTCCTTGAGGTGCATAATTCTGGACCTGGATCTATTGGCAAAGGCTCGAGACAGTTGTTCCCAAGCTTCCTGAGCTGTTTCAGCTTGAGTGATGATTGCCCGAGCGTCAATGTCACAAGAGGCCATGAAGGCCAACAGCAGGAATTGATCCTGTCGTACCCAGTGGGTAAATAAGGGGTTATCAACTTGGTCACCATTGTTATCAACATAAGGAGGAGGACACGGTTTTGAACCAGTGATGTGTCCTACAAGACCATAACCTATCAACATGGATTTCATTTGTTTTGCCCATGCAACGTAGTTATTGGGTGTGAGCTTAATAACAAGATTGAATACATTGATTGTGACCAGTTTGGGTAGTGCGGGAGAGGTGGGTTGAAGAGCATGAGTTGTGGAGGATTCAGCCATGGATCGAAACTTGCTTGTTAGAGCTTGAAAAGCTCTGATACCATAAAGATATTTAAACAGTTGGAAATAAATGATAACCCTAATTTTATTAACAAAGATATCTGAATATATATACACGTATATCACATTTGAATTTGAAACTTAAACGTAACAATACATATCTACATGATAATGGATAAGATAAGGAGAAATATCAGGAGCTCTTGAGGTTATCTGATGAAGATATAAATTCCCTAATAATATATTGATTCACAGAGTAAGACAAACTAGGAAACAAACCTCTATTTCAAACAGGATGCATGGATGAAGCTACTTCTTCATCACTTGGGAGACAAATCCGATTATCGAATGAAGCAATCACTTGTAAATTGGACATGAAGGAACTAATTAATTAATAAAGTGTTCCACATCTTGGGACACAGCATGTGAACCTCGTGGGAAAAAGAACGAGTCTGCTTCTCCACATCTTCACCTTCAAACTTATCTATAAAAGAACTTTTTTTTTGAATAAGAATCCAATCATGCATGAAGCTATTTATCTTTAGGGACCAGTTTACTAGTAGATAAATCAGTGTTTTACAATTTGGATTAATTATTGAACTGGAGAGAGTGATGATTTATGGTTCAGTAATTCAACTGCAGTCAAATCGTGGTTAGACTGGTGTTTAGTATTATATATATAATTTATTAAAAATATAATATTTATTAAATTAATTAATTACTGAATAATATAGCAAAAGAATGTGAAAAAGCAAAAGCTTTAGAAGTAGTTTTCTTTTTAGGATTATGTTTTCATTTTTTGCTTTAGTTAGCCTTATAGATAAATTATGTTCTCTTCTAGGACAATCAATAACTATGGGGCCATTAGGGTCGATACACACTGTCATTGCGCCTTTAACAATATATTATGTTGGTACTCATGTTCCCCTAATAATAAATGTTTTGAACACTTAAGTCAGTGCTTTGTTTGAATTTACAGAATATATATATATATATATATATATATATATATATATATATATATATATATATATATAAGGTTGCATGTTGTACATTTGGGATTGGTGAACTACGTGTTATTTGCTTTCATTTTTCTGGTTACAAGTTTTGAGGTTGATTTTACTTGGTGGTTGGGCTTTTCTAGTTATTTGCACAAATGCATGTTGTTAGGTGGCTAGCTAGCAATTCAAATCTTCTCACCATAGATGGTGCATAAATTAATGGCGTGTCTTGATGGACAGACCCTACTAAAATGCATAAATTTCTTTTTTCTTCGGTAACTTCCAACTTGTTTAAGTGCAACTCGGTTAAATTCATTTAAGTAATGGGTAATGTAGTCAACAACATGCTGACCTCTGATATTCTTTTGGGTACTATCAATAAGTTTTTAAATTATCTTAGAAACAACTTGGTTAAGTTCATTAAAATAAAAGACAATTAGTTAGAATAGAGTGTAGAGATGAAACTTCCTTACATTGCTATTTGGCCAAATATAAGTGATAAGCTAGCCATAGATGTACCAATGTATAGAAGAAAACGGATAAAATAACATTCATGACATCTAAGGAATACAATACCATTATAGTTTAGCAAATATTTATAAATCCAGAGTCTTTGCATTATAGAGTCATAAACATTATATAACAATCTTCATCATTCAACCCAAAATTTTAAGAGAATTGAGCACGACGCCTTTCATTTAAATCCAGACTCTAGATTATAAGTGATAAGCTAGCTGTAGATGTACCAATGTATAGAAGAAAAAGGATAAAATAACATTCATGACATCTAAGGAATACAATACCATTATAGTTTAGCAAATATTTATAAATCCAGAGTCTTTGCATTATAGAGTCGTAAACATTATATAACAATCTTCATCATTCAACCCAAAATTTTAAGAGAATTGAGCACGATGCCTTTCATTTAAAAATCTATGACCAAACCCAACAAAATACACCATGACGCAAGATGAATCAATTTCCATTAGTTCTCTCCATTCTCAGCAATTCTTTTCATCCTTTCTCTAGATGTAGGTAAATCTTGTAGTTGGCTAAGTTTGGAGTGGACACATCTTCTACGGTCATACATGGTTGGATCTATCCATTTAATAAAATCACATCTCCCAGTAGCTTAGTAATTCCAACATGATAGGAATCTCCTTCTAAAACTGTCATTTTTTAAAGAAGTGAGTCCACAGGCATTGAAAATAAAAAGACTTTTCAGTGGCAACCTACAAGTTCGTCAATAAAAACTCCTTTCAGTGGCTGCTTATATGAGTTGCCATTGACATCGTCGAAATGTACTGCTGAGCTAGGGGGTCCTTTTCAGCCACCATCATGCACATTGATAATATGATCAAGAAGGACTACACCGATCTAGTTCGTCGGATCTCCCTCCTCACCCATTGGTTTGAGGAGATCTATCAGGGACTCGGAGAAGGATTTTGTTGATTGTGGGAAGGTGGATGCTCTACTTCATCTGCTGGCTTTGCATCTTCCTGGTTCTCTGCACTCCGCTAAGTGCCTTCTTTCCATCGCTAGGACCATCCGTTCAAATTATTCCTCTTTGAGTTCTTAGTTGTTGTTGAGTTCTTTATTAATTAATAACCTATCTATTGATCTCATTCATAATAGGCCACTATAGCGTCGTTTGATCCATGTAACTGACTCCACTTAGTGAAAAAATGCTTAGTTGTTGTTGTTGAGTTCTTAGATCTGCTTTCTTTGTCTACTTTCCACTCTTCATTGTTCTGCTTCTAGTTTTCAAGCTTCTGTTTTTGGTTCCTGTCATTGTTGCAGAAACAAACTAGAAAAAATCATCGCAGCTGACATTGTGCTTAATACTTATTTTTGTTTCCTGGGTAAACTGCGTCAATGTAAAAGCAAAGTCATCTTTGGATTTGGTGTTGTTGGGTTCTAAGTAATTTAGATATGTAGATAACCCAGTTCTATTACTCTCTTATATTGCACAAATATAATAGCATTTCCCCCTTAAACAATGATTGTTTTACTGCAACAAAGAAGTCTTCGATAGATGGGTATGATGTGGGCAATCAAATCAATATTTCTTTAATTGCAAGTGTTCTTCTTCTACTTTGTATTTTGATATGTTGTTCAACTGCTAAATTTCTGTCTGGTACATTTCTGAAATTTTCTATATCATGTCATGACCTTATCATTCGCATAATGGTATTTATTGGCTAGACAAGTTGTCTCCTTCTGCATTTGAGAAACAATCTAAATCAACTTATTGGATAAAAATGGAGCTTCATATGTTTATTTGCAGACAAGTAAATGTAATTTGCGGCCTATGTTTTGATTCCCAAGAGTATTGTCTTATGGCACATCTAAATATGATGTTGATTTCTAAAGAAATGTATGGTGTGGTCACATTTGAAACTTGAGACTACATGTTTTCAATAGTCCAGCATAACTAAAATTGTTCTCGAACATAAATCCAAAATTTATTGGAGTAGAAAAATCAAATAACAAAACTGTGCTGCACTTTTTGCTGGAGTATATCACTAGCTAGAGTGTTGAAATTTTATAGGTTTAAAATTATAATTGAAAATTATTTTTAATTTAGAGAAGCTCTAATCACAAAAAGGAGGCGGATGAGCAGACTGAACTTATTGTCAGATGCTCCCCAAAGTCACCTACTTTTACGGCAAAGCTTCAAGTTAGGCTTTCTTAGACGGCCTCTGGCTTATATTGTCGTCAACTTACCTGTTTCGTGTGTCTTTTTTCCTCTGGCTGAGTGCGGTTATCTATTCATTTTTCTATTTTCAGGTAAGATATTCTGCCATGTGATACAAGCCTTAATTTTCATGATCATCATTTGGGTCAACTTGTATGATAGAAGAAAATCTATGTATATGTATAGAGTGCCATTGTTTTTTGTATTCAGCTAGACGTACACACACGAGTGTTCATTTTGAATTCCTACTATTACCTTTGAGCTACCTTTGATTCTCTCCTCTTGTTTGCATTTTTTTTTCTTTTTTGCCTTGCACAATTTTTTGTATAGAGCCACACTGCTAATATTTACAGGATACTTGAATAATGATGATGATCCTTTTTCGAGTCTCCTTATGGTTTCATGTGTTTTCAAGTGGATTACTGTGTCAGATATCCATAGGACTGATATTCTTATTGATTGACGCTAACTTTTTCTTTTGTTTTTCTCTTGGATGATAGCCATTTGTCATCTTATCCTCCTTTTTTGTATTCTCTCCTGATATCTCTTCAATAAACGTTTTTCTTTTATAAAAGTGGAGTTTTAGTCTAATAAATATTGACTTCAAAAAACTTATCTCCTTTAATATTCTTTTTTTATTCTTATCAAACAGAATATTAATGAGAAGATACTATTGCTGAGTTATAGTAAATTCAGTGTAGAGATTATATATGTGGATGTACAGGAAACAATTACGGTGGATTTGCATCTGCGTTAGGATTAGTTAGTTTTATTTGTAACTGGTTACTCTCTTTTTTTTTTTTTTTGAAATGTAACTAGTTGCATTACATTATACATTTATATTTAAATTAATTGTATTTAAATATAATTTTAAATAATGGCACTTTTTATTATGATTTTGGCAAGATAACTAATTTGTCAATTACATTTTTTTATTTTTTTTATTATCATATTTGTAATACAAAAAAAAAATTACATGTTAGACTTTTAGTGGTGACTAAAGTTGCCACTAAAAGTGGTTAAACATGCATATTTTCAAGTTTTGATGGCAACTAAAGTTGTCACTGAAAAATCAATTTCAATGGTAACCTAATAAAATCGTTACTGAAAGTAGATTTTTAGTGACAATTTTTATTGTTTCAATGGCGATTTTTATTAATTTTGGTGTCAATTTTAGTGATTACTGAAAGTTGATTTTTAGTGACAACTATAAAATTTACCACAAAAAAATTTCAATGACAATGTTATCAGCAACGGCGTGGTGGCAATTAAAAGTCACCATCAAAAGTCTTCAGTGACAACTTTAAGGCTTACAGCAAAAGGTTTTCAGCAGCGACTTGTAGTGAATTTTGTTGTCCACACGATCACATAAAGTGGTGTTTCTTTGGAAAGTTACGGCTAGAAGTCTATTTTCTTGTAGAGAAGTTTGTTGTCTACAACCACACAAAGTGGTGTTTCTTTGGAAGCTCTTGAAACTCTAGCTACTTGAATCTTTTGACATAACTCAACAAATTCTCCAGTTTTATATCAAAATTATACTAAAATGTACTATGTGATAGCTACTAACACTGTATGTATACAATAAATTAGACCATATAGAAAAACAGAACAAAAATATTGATAAATTATCAAATTCTTTTTCATTTGCAGCATATTAAGAAAACAACAAAAATAAGAAAGTTCATATCATAAGCAAACAGAGAATCCTGGGCATTCAAATTCATTTGAGCAAATACAAGAAAAATGAAAGGAATAGACAAAACAACCTCTAAGTATGCATTTGAGTTGCGATAACAAAGTAGTAGGGAAACATGCATGGAAACACCTTGCTGTAGAAATTATGAAGCTACATTTATATAGCTAAATTACTTTCTCATATTATCGTTTGCACTTGTTCATGTGTGTTACAAAGTATGAAGCTACACTTATACAGTTGTAGAAATATCTCATTGGTCTAAAAAATATGAACCTCATTATATGTCGTTCAATGTTGATCATTCTTCTAGCCATGAAACTAATAGACGTTGTCCACTCATGCATGCTCTTTATAGTGAATAAAACCACCATATAAAGACCATTTCGGTCTTTTGCTCATCAAATCATCAACTTTTTAGTCATTCCATGGTTCTTTCGACCTAATTAATAATTGAAAGACTATGCAGAAGTTTGTGACACTTGCTAGATTTTTAGCATTTTTTTGTATAATGTCACTTTCACGACTTCATTATTTCCGGGTACATGAAACTAGTTAATGCTGTACATGATATCATAAAGAACAATTCAAATAAGTTAAAACTACAAAACAGCACCAAAAAAATTGATCTGATTTGAATCAAGCATATCATTGAGAAATTAACCTAGCAAGATAAGATCCAAACGTGGATTTTAATTTTGGTAAACCTGGAAGAAAAACAGAGTTTTGAACTCTGCCTTTCGGTAAAGCAGAGTTTTGGCTCAAAAGTGTCCTTGAACAGAACAGTTAACCACCAACTGTAACAAAAAGAATGCCACAGTAGCGGAGAAAGAAGAAATACTTGATTGGAACGCCTATCTCACCTTGCTCTCTCTCTCTCTCTCTTGCGTTTCTCTTCCCTTCGTGATTCAGTCTCTTCCAAACACGATAACTAATGTCGGCGACGGACGCTGGTTGTGGATGAGGGTGGCCAACAATGGGTCTGGTGAAAGCTTCGCACTGGGGAGGGGGTTAGGAAATTGCTCTGTCACGGGAAGGAGATGAAATTTGAGGGAGATTTTTTTCGCTTTTTATGTTTTGACAAAGATTCCGTTCAACCGAAAAAAATTTCAAACGATAAAACTTTGTAATTTAATGTCAAGGTGCAAAATGCAATGGAAACAAAGGTAAGGAGAGACATTGCAATGATTAAAAGATCAGAGAAAAAATTACAATTGCAAACATAAATTAGGGTGATAAATTGTTATTTTCCAAAAAAAAAATTATCAATAAAAAGGATGAAAAATGAAAGGAAGATAGGCCATCTTGCAATTATGTAATCATTGATGTATGAGAAAAACATCATGAAGAAATAATATTTTACATTTTTTAAATTAATAAGATTTACACCCTATTAATTAAATGCTATGTTACATTTTATATATGTAAACTTCAAATTAATACATATTTTTTTTCAACTGATATGACTAAAATTTTTTTATTTATAAATATGATTACATAAACTACTTAGTCCTAAAAATAATTTGTTATCAATTATCAAACACAGCTTATAAGGAAAAAAAGATGAGTATTTAGTCTATAAATTCGTACCATGAACACTCTTCTTATTGTAGTATTCAGATCACTTTCCCAGCGTCATTTCCTTTCTCTTTCTCCTTCTAGGACACGTACTTTTCGTAAATTTGGAGCATTTATGACTCCCTCAGTGAATATTTTGATCTTAGGGCAATCCCCGTGTAATAAATTTTCCTATGATGGAAAATCAAAGGTATGACTCTTGGAGCTACAAAAACTTGTGAGGTTTGCTAAAGCCACGAGTTCCAGACTCGTCAATTTGTTGAAAACAAGTCAATTGCACTTTCCTCTTCATTTCCCTCTTCCACTACAATTTCCTCCTTCATCTTACAATTCATCACCTTCATCGTAGTGAGTTGAATCAAGCTTTTTGTAGTTAATTCAAGAGTTTATCACACTCACTTTCTTCCAAATATATCAAGTAAGTGAAAGATACAGAGAAAAGTGCTAATTTAATCAATTGGGACATGTTTCTATGACCAACCTCTCTACTCTGAGTTTGAAGAACTGGGTTTCGCTTCAAACCTATATTTTCAAAAGCAGGCAATAGACAATATCAATATCATTCGATGAAAACAAGCGAAAATCTTTTGTTTTGCATTCTATAGTTGCCAATGCGGTGCGTTAGCCACTCAGCTTCCTTAAGGCTTGTTGCCATGTAGGCCAAATTGGAGATTGCCTGAGAAACATGTGAAATAAAAAGAAGCAAATTAAATTAAAAAAAAAGGAAAGAAAAACTTTCATGTGAATTTGTGAAAACAATATGATAACTTTTGAATTTTAAAAAGGGGCTGTGACTTGTTATCAACATCCTCTGGATGTGCTTCTTATGTGAATATCTCCAACTTACTACAATGATACACTCCTATCTCTTTTAAAATGGGGCATCGCAGACTGAGGTTTCCATTATAAAAGCACTTAAGCTCTGGCATCATATTTAGAAGCACTGAACTTAAACAAGGGAACTTAAACATGGCAGTTGTTTCTTCTGCAGCATCTTCCTCCTTACCAAAAATTTCCACCGAGGCCTTGCATGTTTCTATTCTAAGCGTTTTTAGTTTCACAAGATTTTTGGCCATGGATGCAGGAAACATAGCTTTTAAACCTTCACAATCAGTGACTTGCACTCTTTGAAGATTTTCAAAGTCGAGGATTCCTTGAGGACCTTTATTCCACGCATGATTTGGCAGCCGATCTAAAGTCAATTCTTTCAAACGAAAGGCTCTTTTTTTTTGGTTGTCCTTTATATCAAAGATTAACTGTACTAAAGTACAACTCCGAACTTTCAATTCTTCCAACTTGTTCCAGTAAGGAAGTAAATGGGATGGAATTACTTTTGACATAAATTTCAAATTCTCCATCACTAGACTTCTCAAACACCAAAAGCGTAGGGTAGGTTCACCATGCCATACTTGTTCTAGCTCAGAATACTTAGAAAATTTCAAATCCTCTGAGTATTCAAAACAACCCTGCCCCATGAAAGCAAATCCCGTATAAACATCTTTTTCAAGTATGGGAATAAAATTACGCTTGTTTTTTTTGGACCACTTATTTCTTTTTATATTTTAAAAATTAAGCAGAATATCCCTTATATTTTGAATTTTCATTATACAAATAATTATGGGGGAAAGTAAGTGTAATTTAGATAATATTCAAGATAAAGGACAATATAAAAATTACTCTATATTTCAAATAGTTAAGAGAGACATGAAAAGAGAAGAAGCTCTCCTCTAAAGCTGCTATGTGTTGGGAGTTTAATATACTCTTCTTAAAAAGTTACTGCACAGAATACTTAGAATAGGTTAGCGGTGAGAGTTTTTAATATTCTAAAGGACGATCTGGATTTGAACCTTCATACTGTCCTTGCGCAGCACAATATTATTGTTAAAATTATTTGCTCTCTTATATTGTAATTAATAATTTTTTATGCTTGCATGATATTTCAATTATTTCAGACATAAATTCAAAGAAAATTTTCAAATTAAAGCTATTATACTTTAAATACTTTTCATTATTTGAAAATATGTGCTTGAGATTTTTTTTAATTACCGTGAATTAATTTTTTTTTCTTAGTTCCTACCTGTTCGTTGAAAAACTCCTCCATTGTGAAGTTAATATCACCCTTCCACCAGGTATGATAAGAGACTTGAATTTTGTGTAACCTTGGTGCAGTTACGACCCCATGAGAGATGATTTTCATCCTGACTCATTAGTTTATGATCTCTGTATTATAAGAGCTTATTAGGCTGGAAAAATGTCTTAAGGATAACTCCTTGAGCTGCCAAATATGATCTCATCTCAGCTTATTCATCTTTCTCTTTGGTCATTATAATTTGATTGATTTGCAATGCTCTACGGACATCTCCTTTAAGTCTCACCAAACTTGTCGCTGTGGAGGTTGTAAAAAGATATTTCGATCCATGACATTCAAATATTCTCAATTCTTTCAGATTGGAGATAGATACTGCAGATTGCATTAATTTTGTTAATCCGGGACACCTGTATACTCTTTAAGTTTTTTAGTTTCAATGAATGGGTGTAGCCAGGAGTGCTCTAATCCTATGGACTTGAGCCCAGGCAGTCCAATTAGACGTATTTCTTTCAATTGTGCAAGTATTGTAATGCAATCAAGTGTTTGAGACGGAAAAATCCGTTTGAATCCACTACAAGTTAGTCCCTGCTTTTTGGTATTGGGAACCTTGTGAAGAAATTCAAAGGGTAAAAGGTTTGTCTCCCAAGCATTGTGAAAGCATATATCAACCAAAGGAATTTTAAATTTTGAAGGAGGCTTTCCGGCAACTCTTCATGCCATGAAAAAAATAGCGTCTTCCCCATTTAGTGACAGCTCCTCCACATTAGGAATAGCTTATAGGAACCAAAAGAAGAATGAAAGAAAAGTGTGGCAATTAATTAAATGAACGTGTAAACCTAGCTAGCTATAAACAACCATAATTAGCATGTATAACATTGTGAAATCATTTGTGCGTACCTTGTTAACAAAAATGAGTGGTGGTTGAACTTGATCCTCATGCTGTGCTTCTAGGTAGCTTTGAGATTCAGATGTAAACATCTTCAATTTGTCACAATGAGCAACATGCAGTTCTTTTAAGTTGGGGCATTCTAGCTCATGCTTTGCAGGATAAAAGTGATTGAACTCCGGCATTTCTTGTTTATCAATGAGGTCAGACAAGGGAATACAAACTTTTTATCTACTCCTTAATCCATTGCAACAATTTCCATCAACTCCTTACAGTTTTTCACATCTAGTGTTTCAAGCTTCACAAGATCTTCGGCCACGCATGCTGGAAACAATACCCATCAACATATACTTCGCGCACGGTTTATTATTTATCATTTCTTAAAAATTAAATTTAGTAGGTAATTATTTGAAGTTTTGAAATTAACTTCATTTTTAATTAAAATAAAAAAAAAATAACTGATTGACATAAATTAATTAATTACCTCAAAAAGACAATAGAGTTTGTTCATAAAAAGTAACATACTGAATTACCAGAATAATTAATACATAAAACAACGCACTAATAAAAGTTCCATCGAAAGATATACAAATAAAAGTGGTCAACAAAACGAGGCAAACTTTTTTCAGAAGTATGTTGAATTCTGCTGATGTCTTCTATGATAGTAAAAGAATTGATAGAGTGGCGTCTACTCGATTTATGCTCGAGCTGAGTCTTGTTCTATAGAATTCATTATTTTACTTTTGAATAGGCTCTTTACTGGGTCTCGTTTGAACCCAAAATAATTATGGATTTTAATAAATTGTTAGGTGAAGCTTAGGTAGGGTGTCGTATAGTTTCATTCTATGAAACAGAATTTTGGACAATTACACAGTAGTTTGGGCAGTTTTGAAAGCGAATTTAAAAGGGAGATGAGAAGGGTTGAAAAGGTGGGGGAGGAGAAGAAAAGAGACTTGGGAGTTGCTGACACCCTCGAATTGTCAGGTTCAGAGTCATTCTCTTCATCATTTCTATAGAATTTACTATTGTAGTACTGCAGAGACAGTCTTCTCAATGTTTCTTGAATGGGTTTAGTAGAGCCTGATTGACTTGCTTGAAAAGAGCTCCTTGCAAAGGGTGCAACCTGGCAAGCTTGGGGAAGTGTGACCTGATAACCGAATCTTGCAGGCCAGCGTGAGCATGGCAAAGTGCAGCCATCGGCTCTTCAGGGGCAGTGCTATGATAGAGTTCCACAAAACTGAATTTTAGACAGTTATAGAGTAGGTTAGGATGGTTATGGAGTGGTTTGGGTAGTTATGAAATTGAAGGGCAGTTATGAGTGAATTTAAAAGTGAGATATTTGGGGGAGGAAGAGATTTGGGACTCAGGACTTCCAAGCACCCTCAAATTTCTAGGTTGGGAGTCATTCTCTTCATCTTTTTCTACAGAATTTAGTACTATAATACTGTTAGAACAGTATTTTCTATGTTTCTTGAGTGGGTTTCTATCACAATGACTCTTTAAATCCACATATCATAATTTTATTATAGAACCTTAAGGCAACTGTTTAAGTAACTGCACTTAACTGCTACTGTTTTGCAGAATTCCATTTCAAAATGTTCCTTCTATGGAACCTATTCTTTATGTGTCCATTTTAAAGAAATTAAGCTATTGGAATTCAGAGTTCCATTCTCTGCAAATTTTCAGGATGAAAAAAGGTTGAGGGAGGCTCTGGCTTTTGCTAAATGCTTGTGGTGCCATCACAGTGACACGGAGAGGAGCCATAACTGCACTCGCTACAAAAGATGCTGTTCTTAGAATTCTATTGACCCTCTCCAGTTGATAATATCAGTAGGCAGATCTTACAAGTTTTAGCATAACTTGGTAATAATTTTTTTTTTGGGTATATAGCAGGTGAAAATAAGTTGTTCTTCATCTCTTTCTTTTTTAATTTGATAAATATAGATTTTGAGATTTTCTAGGTACTTCGTAAAAATCATGAAAAGAAAATTGAATGCAATACAGAGGATATACTTTTTATGAGATATAATTTGCCACATTATATAATAAAGTAAAAAATAAAGAAAATATGAGGGGGAATCATGATAGCGTTCAGATTTGATGGAGAATTCAAAAGAGGCATTTTAGAGGAAAATGAAGGAGAAGTCGAAACGGTACCACAAGAGCTTAAAGAAGGAAATGAAAAAGGCGTCGTTCAGGACACTGAAGGGAGTTAAAGGCACGTGTTTTTTAAGGCAGCGTTGCATGCATTTTCTATTAGTTGGTTTTATATTTTCTGTTAGTTGTTTTGCTGTTTTAGCTCGTGGTGTGCCTCCGTGGGTCCAGTCGGGGTTTTATAAAGAAGTGGGATTTCCGTTGTAAGTTTTTTTTTTATGAAAAACATCAACTCTAAATGCAGAAGTGCTCTCAATACACGAGAGAAATGAATTAAGTCATCTTTTTCCACGTTACAAGCTACTTTGTTTTACCCTGTTTTTGTGATTTCTAATCTTACGGTACCATTTTGGTATCAGAGCTCTGGTTTAAAGGAATCAGGGAGGATGGTGTCAAATGCGGAAGTTCAAGCTCATGTGAAGGAAGTGGAGGCTCATGTGAAAGAAGTAGAGAAGAAGCTGGCTGAAAAGCTCACCGAAATAGATACAAAGTTTGAAGCAATGATGGCATTGATAAAGGGAGAGTTTTAGAAGGCAGGGCATGGAAAGAAAGGAGAGAAGGGCCCTTCGACGTCCTCCAATAACGAAGGTGAAGGTTTGGAGCAAGGGTCAAACGTGATAAAAGGAAACGTTCGACAATCACAGGATCGGGTTTATGAAGGCATCAAAATGTCATTTCCTATGTTCGATGGAACCGATTTTAGACTCTCGAGGAGTAAATGTGAACTAAAAACAGGGTAAAACAGAGTAGCTTGTAACGTGGAAAAAGATGGCTTAATTCATTTCTCTCGTGTATTGAGAGCACTTCTGCATTTAGAGTTGATGTTTTTCATAAAAAAACCTTACAATGGAAATCCCACTTCTTTATAAAATCCCCACTGGACCCACGGAGGCACACCCAAAGCCAAAACAGCAAAACAACTAACAGAAAATATAAAACCAACTAACAGAAAATGCATGCAACGCTGCCTTAAAAAACACATGCCTTTAACTCCCTTCAGTGTCCTGAACGACACCGTTTTCATTTCCTTCTTTAAGCTCTTGCGGTATCGTTTCGACTTCTCCTTCATTTCCCTCTAAAATGCCTTTTTTGAATTCTCCATCAAATCTGAATGCTATCAACTTTTCCCCCTGCTGAAGATCTTCCTTATCCTCAAGGAAGTCAATCAAGGCTACTGTTCCACCCATCTTCAGTTGAGTATGTTCTGGGTACTGAGTTTTAAACTTCTCCCAGTCCATCCAGGTGGCGTCTTCTTTACGAGAGTTGCTCCACCTTACTAGCACTTCAATCACTGGTCGATTTCCCTTTTTCCTAACTCTCCTGTCCATAATCTCCTTTGGCACCCATGGCATATCACCTTGATCATTGATTGGCGGCAAATCAGTCTGTACTACATGGTTGCCATGATGCTTTTTGAGAAGTGAAATATGGAACACATCGTGGATTCGAGATCCTGGAGGCAGCAGTAGTCTGTATGCGATGGCCCCAATTCGTGCAATCACCTGGTATGATCCATAATAAAGCGATGATAACTTATGAAATCTCCGATTAGCAATGAAGGCTTGCCTATAAGGCTGTAGCTTTAGGTACACCCATTGCTCCACTTCTAGTTCTCTCTCAGTTCTGTGTTTATCTGCCATATTCTTCATTCTTTGTTGTGCCTTCTGGAGATGGTATTTAAGCTGGGTCATAATCTGTTCTCGAGTACGTACTGTATCTTCTACAACGGCCACCATAGTATTTCCCACCACATATGGATCACAAGTTCTAGGAGAGTACCCATATAGTGCCTCGAAAGGAGTCATCTGAATAGCACTGTGGTGAGACGTATTATACCAGTACTCTGCCCTTGGTAGCCATTCAACCCACTTCGATGGTAGTTCTACTAAGAAGCACCTCAAATAGCATTCTAAGGTCCTGTTCAGCACCTCTGATTGACCATCATTATGTGGATGGTAGGCAGTAGACTTGCACAGCTGAACCCGCTGTATCCTGAATAACTCTGACCAGAATTGACTTAGAAAGATCGGATCTTGATCAGATATAAGGGCCAATGGCCACCCATGTAATTTAACAACTTGATCCAAAAAAACCTTAGCCACTTCCACTACAGAGAAAAGGTGTTTACGCGCAATGAAGTGAGCGTATTTCGTTAACCGATCTATGACCACTAAAACAACTGTTCTTCCCTTAGAATTTGGTAAATGAGTGATGAAGTCAAGTGCCACTGACTGCCATGCCCCTTGTGGAATAGGGAGGGGTTGGAGAAGTCCGGGGTAGGCTACTAGCTCTGATTTATTCCTCTGACATACATCACACTGCCTCACATAATCCTTGATTTTCTTTTGCATGCCCTTCCAATAAAAAATTGCTTTCATTCTTTTAAAAGTTGATTCTGCTTCTGAATGACCCCCAGGGTGAATTATGGTATGCATTCATGATCTGCTCTCTCAATGTTGCATCATTACCCATAACCAGCCTTTCCTGCCATTTAAGTAATTTGTGTTCCCACTTATGTTTGTCTCCTTTACTGTTTCCAGTTTGTAATGCTTGAATTTTCTCTTGCAATACAGAATCCTTCTCCCAGCTCTGTTTTACTTTATCTAGGAGATCATTACCTACCACCATAATAGCCAAGAGATGTGACCCAGTAGTCTTCCTAGAAAGTGCATCTACGGCCTCTTTTATACTGGATTGTAAAGTCATAGCCCAACATCTTTTTTAGCCAAGTTTGTTGCATGGGAGTGTTAAGTTGCTGTTCCAGTAGATGTTTTAGGGCCTCCTGGTCTGCTTTAATCACAAAATGGTGTCCCATGAGATAAGTGCTCCATTTCTTGACTGCATACAGAAGGGCAAAGAGTTCCCTTTCATAAACAGAGAGGTTGTTGTATTTTTGTCCCATTGCCTTGCTTAAAAATGCTAGAGGATGACCATCTTGCATAAGCACAACACCAATTCCCTCCTTGGAAGCATCATTTTTAACACAAAAGGTTTGTCAAAATTTGGCATTCCCAAAACAGTGGCTGAAGTGATGCTTCTTTTTACTTGTTCAAAAGCTTCCTGAGTCCTGGATGTCCATTCAAATGAACCCTTTCTAAGCAACTCTGTCAAAGGGCGTGCTAGTGTCCTGTAGTTTCTCACAAACTTACGATAGTACCTAGACAATCCAAGAAACCCTCTAAGCTGTTTCATTGATCTAGGTGGTTCCCAAGATGTAATAGCACTAATTTTATTGGGATCCATATATACCCCATTCTTTGTAATGATATGCCCAAGGTATTCCACCTTGCGTTGAGCAAAGGCACATTTGGATAATTTGACACACAACTGGTTCTTTCTGAGGGTGTCCAAAGTGCACTTAATATGCCTTAAGTGATCAGCCCAACATGCACTATAGATTAATATGTCATCAAAAAATACAAGAATAAATCTTCTTAGAACCTCTTTAAATACCTCATTCATAAGAGCTTGGAAGGTGGAGGGGGCATTAAATAGCTCGAATGGCATGACCAACCATTCAAAGTGACCATTGTGAGTGCGAAAAGCTGTTTTGTAAGAATCCCCTTTGAACATTTTAACTTGATGGTAACCCGATCTCAAATCGATCTTAGAAAAGAATTTGGCCCCGTATAGTTCATCAAGTAGCTCATCCACTATAGGTATCGGAAACTTGTCTTTGATTGTTAACTCATTGAGTCTGCGATAATCCACACAAAAACGCCAACTGTTGTCTTTCTTTTTAACAAGAACTACAGGAGAAGCAAATGGGCTATGACTATGTTGAATGAACCTAGATTCTAGAAGCTCACTTACCAGTTTTTCAATAACATCCTTCTGTACATGGGCATATTTATAAGGTCTTACCATAACTGGCTGACTGCCTTCTTTTAAAGGAATTCGATGATCTAGACTCCTTGTGGGAGGTAATTGGGTTGGTTCACCAAACACATCATCAAACTATTGTAAGACAGCTAATAATGCTTGCCTCCGATAGTCTTCTAGATCCATGGGAATTCTCAACTGTAGGGAATCTATGTGTGACGGGTCTTCCTGTACTTCCTCATTTTCTTGCAACCTAATGATGAAGCATTCAGTTGCACTTCCCATGTGAGACATCATTTTGGCATCTTCCCCAATGGTAAGTTCAGTGTTCATTCCTTGCAAACTTACTTTCTCACCATTTACCATAAACTTCATGGTTAAAGCCTTATAGTCCAACTCCACTGCCCCTAATTCTTTCAACCATTGCATGCCTAGAATGGCGTTATTACCCATAGCGGGTAATACAAAAAAATCTGAAATGAATTCTCTACATTGACATTGCCAACGCACTCCTTCACATTTCTCCATCACCATGATATTTTGGTCATTGGCTACTTGGACCCTTAATTGCCCTGCATAAATGGGTTTCAATCCAATCGTTTTGACTAATTTTCTGCCCAAAAAATTGTGGGTGCTTCCGGTGTCTACCAACATCAATACTTCCTCCTTCTTAATTCTTCCCGTGATCTTTATTGTTTGTCCTCCTCCCCCAATAATAGCATTAAGAGAGACTATGAGTCCTTGTTCTGTGTTCCCATCCTCTTCGTCCTGCTTGTTTTCCACCAGTAGTATCTCTGTAGTTCTCTCTATTTCTTCCTCATCCTCCTCCATTAATAAGCTAAACAACTTAGCCTTCCTGCAAACTTGTTTGTGACCCGGTGACCATGGCTCACTGCAAAACCAACATAGATTTCGAACATCCGTTCCTTCACTAGCTCCCCTTCCCTTCACTCCTTTGCTACCATCTCTATGGGGTGGTACGTAGGGTGCCTTATAATTATTAGCAGACCCCTGTGATTGTGAATGGGTGGGTTTTGCTTGGTTGAGGTGGTTGGTTTTGTTGTAGCTAAAATTTCTGTTGGTGTTTCCTAATTGGAAATTTTGGTTGGAGCTCAGATTGTTAGGCTTGTAAATCATGTGGCCATGAGTGGGTTTAGTCATGTTGCTGACCTGGGTGTGGTTGGGGATTGTCAAGGAATGAAATGATTTAGCATTGACATAGGCGTTTCCTGCTATCTTTAACAGTAGGCTATCCTGTAGACGTGCTATTTTCATGGCTTCTACTAGACTTCGAGGGTTCTGAATTCTAATAGCCTTCTCCAACGGTCCCTTCAATCCTCCCAAGAAGCAACTCAGGTCCTGTTTCTCCTCCAACTCCATTCGACACACCAACTCATCGAATGCATTCATATAATCCTCAAGGGACCCATATTGCTTCAGATTTACTAACTCAGCCAAAGGATCATCGTATATGCTTAGATCAAAACGACAAGCAATGTCCTCTATCAGCTCCTTCCATGGTATATCGGTTTTTTCGGTAACCTTGAGATAGTGTTGTTGCCAAGAGAATGCTTTCCCCTCCATACTTAGCAGTATTAACTTAGACCTCCGCTCCTCTGGTATTTCCTCGATCATAAAATATAGTTCACATTTACTCCTCCAGAGTCTAAAATCGGTTCCATCGAACATAGGAAATGACATTTTGATGCCTTCATAAACCCAGTCCTATGATTGTCGAACATTTTCTTTTATCATGTTTGACCCTTGCTCCAAACCTTCACCTTCGTTATTGGAGGACGTCGAAGGGACCTTCTCTCCTTTCTTTCCATGCCCTACTTTCTCAAACTCTCCCCTTATCAATGCCATCATTGCTTCAAACTTTGTATCTATTTCGGTGAGCTTTTCAGCTAGCTTCTTCTCGACTTCTTTCACATGAGCCTCCACTTCCTTCACATGGGCTTGAACTTCTACATTTGACACCATCCTCCCCGATTCCTTTAAACCAGAGCTCTGATACCATAATTCACCCTGGGGGGGTCATTCAGGATATAGGGGGTTCAGCTGTGCAAGTCTACTGCCTACCATCCACAGAGTGATGGTCAATCAGAGGTGCTGAACAGGACCTTAGAATGCTATTTGAGGTGCTTCTTAGTAGAACTACCATCGAAGTGGGTTGAATGGCTACCAATGGCAGAGTACTGGTATAATACGTCTCACCACAGTGCTATTTAGATGACTCCTTTCGAGGCACTATATGGGTACTATACTAGAACTTGTGATCCATATGTGGTGAGAAATACTATGGTGGCCACTGTAGAAGATACAGTACGTACTCGAGAACAGATTATGACCCAGCTTAAATACCATCTCCAGAAGGCACAACAAAGAATGAAGAATATGGCAGATAAACATAGAACTGAGAGAGAACTAGAAGTGGGGCAATGGGTGTACCTAAAGCTACAGCCTTATAGGCAAACCTTCATTGCTAATCGGAGATTTCATAAGTTATCATTGCTTTATTATGGACCATACCAGGTGATTGCACGAATTGGGGTTGTCGCATACAGACTACTGCTGCCTCCAGGATCTTGAATCCACGATGTGTTCCATATTTCGCTTCTCAAAAAGCATCATGGCAACCATGTGGTACAGACTGATTTGCCGCCAATCAATGACCAAGGTGATATGCCATGGGTGCCAGAGGAGATTGTGGACAAGAGAGTTAGGAAAAAGGGAAATCGACCAGTGATTGAAGTGCTAGTAAGGTGGAGCAACTCTCGTAAAGAAGACGCTACCTGGATGGACTGGGAGAAGTTTAAAACTCAGTACCCAGAACATACTCAACTGAAGATGGGTGGAACAGTAGCCTTGATTGACTTCCTTGAGGACAAGGAAGATCTTCAGCAGGGGGGAAAGTTGATAGCGTTCAGATTTGATGGAGAATTCAAAAGAGGCATTTTAGAGGGAAATGAAGGAGAAGTCGAAACGGTACTGCAAAAACTTAAAGAAGGAAATGAAAATGGCGTCAGGACACTGAAGGGTGTTAAAGGCACATGTTTTTTAAGGCAGCGTTGCATGCATTTTCTGTTAGTTGGTTTTATATTTTTTGTTAGTTGTTTTGCTGTTTTGGCTTTGGGTGTGCCTCCGTGGGTCCAGTGGGGATTTTATAAAGAAGTGGGATTTCCATTGTAAGGTTTTTTTTTTTTATGAAAAACATCAACTCTAAATGCAGAAGTGCTCTCAATACACGAGAGAAATGAATTAAGCCATCTTTTTCCACTATACAAGCTACTCTGTTTTATCCTATTTTTGTGATTTCTAATCTTACGGTACCAAATCATCCTCTTAAAAGAATAGTATAGGTGTGTCTTTTCTTTCTTTTGCAGAGAAGATTATTTGCAGTTCCTCCAATTATTTCAATTGAATTTAATTCCAAGAAAAGAAAACATTTTCATGGGGTTCTAAAATTAAAAAGTTCATGGATGAAGCATCCCAATTGCTTATCGTACTTTCTACAGAAAATTATCTGTAAAAAAATGTTGTAATTAACCTAAAATTGGTTTTTTTTTCTTTTAACGTATTTTAGGATTTATAAATTTGTTTTCCAAATTCTTCCAAGATTCCATGTAGAAAAAGAAAAAGAAAGTTGCCCAAAGGACATTAAAACTAGGATAGAGGATTTCAGAGGTAAGGTTCATCAACAGCCAGTTACAGCAATCATCATCTAAGAACTTGAGGCACAGTTCCATTAAAGCAGAGGCTCTAGTTTATTCTCTTAAGATATAAGAAAATTTTTCTGCATTACACATACAACACATAGGAGAGATCTTCCAGACTTTACGTAGAAATCACAAGGGATTTTTAGGAACTTTCACATTCGTAAAAAAGCCAGGAGAAAAAAAAAACTGGATTGGTTTTTAAGTACTTTATCTAAAGCCTTTTTTTTTTTTTTTTATAATCAGCGTTAGAAAAGCCATTTAGGGAAGGTAGGCGCTGTTTATTAAAGAGGATTAAAGAAATTGACAGTGCCAATTTAGAGAGAAAGATGCAACTTGGAGAACTTTGGTACGTAAACCTTGTTTGTATGGCATGAATTTCATACAGTATTGACGCTCAATTTTTTTTTTTAAATGTAGATAATTAATTTTTTGAGATCCATTTTCATAAAAGAAAAAGGATACATTTCTTTTCTTTTTCTCTTTTTTTTTCTTAACAATAAAAGGAGAAAGAGAGCAAATGAACCACACCTAACATAACATAAGAATGACAACTGCCATAAAAGCAAGCCAAGCCACAGACCAATATGGAGGAACCAGTTATCCACAGAGCACGAAGGGTGACCCAACCAAAGGAATTAATGCATCCAAATGATCCTCAAGCGCCCTGAAAGCTGAAGAAAGTGGTGAATGTCACAAATTAAACAAGCAATTTACCACTTAGCAGAAGAGCCACAGGTGCGGAAACATCCTCACATCTGTTCCAGGGAGCCGTAATCACAGATATTATCATCTTCGTCCAACGAAACTTGAATTCCTGTCAATATGAGGACACTTACCAATCCCCGAGAGAAAAATTTCATCTTGGGGCATTGAATTATGATCACTTCTCCCAGAGATGGGAATTTAAAACATAATTCCCTGTATAAAAGCTTGCTAGAGTTATATATATATATATATCACCTCTTCAGCTGAGCCAAAGGCTTGTGGAGGGAAATTTGCAACAGTATGAATGATTTCATGTTTCATGGAGTTAATATTAGCTAATTAGCTACTTCGAACGTATGCTAAATTTTAATGGATTCTGCCTTCTTAAATTTTCTTATAAAATTGCTACCATAAATATTTATTTTTGGTTCCGTCATTATTTTGTCCAACTCTATCAGGTTCTTTCTTGGGTGTTATTTGACATGATTGGAATAACTTTTTGAGATATTGTGTTCTCTTGTAAAGGGATGAGCAGAAAAAGATGGGAATTCTTGTCAAAGATTTTGGTCATCCCTACTCCATTTACTGATTTTACTGTAAGTAGCATTCTTTCACCAGATTCTCTTTCCCGTATTTTATTTGTTAGAAAATTGGATCTGGGTGTTATTTGACATGATTGGAACAACTTTTTGAGATATTGTGTTCTCTTGTAAAGGGATGAGCAGAAAAAGATGGGAATTCTTGTCAAAGATTTTGGTCATCCCTACTCCATTTACTGATTTTACTGTAAGTAGCATTCTTTCACCAGATTCTCTTTCCCGTATTTTATTTGTTAGAAAATTGGATCTGCTTGCTTAAGATAGCTATTTCCGATTGCTCTTGTAGTTTTCTTTTTTCTTTTTTTTCTTTTTTAAACTCTATAAGAAAACCAGGTTAACAATATAAACCATAAGGTTTTTGAAGAGGAATTTGATTTACTCTGGGAGTTTGTGCATTGCATGTGCACGTACAATTGGGTATGTGACCTTATTTTTACCTTACTAAATGCTATTTTTCACCGACGCTAAAAGAGAATTTCTTTAGAAAAGTTGTGGGATAATGTGAGAACGGAGGCTAGTTTTACTAACTTTCATTTTGATCTAAGCTAAAATTGACCTATTCTCCGAGCTCTTCGTAGATTGCTATGACACATGATGTTCTCCAATCAAATTATTTTGAAGATCGTAATAGCTGGATGACGAAAGGTAGAAAAGTGTTCTAAAATTCATTTTTCATAAAATAAGCGGACAATTCTCAACTTTCATCGCTTCATTAACATTGATTAATTCTTATTTTCATGCATCTAACTTTTTTTTTATCTAAATGCGATTTACGGATAGGATAAAGGGCATAAAGCATGAAGGAAGCATATCAACCACACCAAACGTAACAAGAGATTGAACTGCCACCAAAGCAAGCCAAGCCAACCATAGCGCTCCAAGATGTGAAGAATGACCCAAAAAAACCAACTGTTCCGAAAGCTTTATGAAACTTGGGATCAGAAAAAAATTCCGAGGAAGCAGAAGCGCCAGAGGATCAGAAACAACCTTATTTTCTGTGACGGAAAATGGTGGTAGTTATTAATTACAGTCCCAAGTGACCGTAATCACAAGCAGACATACGTTAATAGTTGAAGTCTAAAACCCACACACGCTTCTGTTTTTTCAACTATATATATAAAAGTTTACAAAAAGATGCCAATTTTCTTCCTCATCAACGGCCTTTCCCGTCATTCTCTTCTCCTTCAAGGGCATCAATGAAATCCCGCTTAGCCTGAAAATTGTAAAATACTTATTCAAACGGTCTTTGCCAAGATTATTTTAATACAAGAACTGCATATATATCATAATAATAAAGCATATAAAAAGGAGATTGGAAGAAACTAAATTCATGGAATCCCGTAAGGAGATCACAAATTGTAAATAATATGAAAAGAAACTTTCACTTCAATCTTTTTTTCTACGATTGGAAAGAATAATTTTGATTAAATTTAAATGAAATATTCTTTCCCTTCATCTTTATCTTTCAATTCTACCAAAGTCATTGCCTTCACTTTTATTTCTTCGAAGTTAAGGAGATAAATGGTAATTAGTATTGTATTTTTACCTTTTCCATGAACATTTTCTCTACCGTGGTGTTAAGATCACCCTCCCAGAGTATATCATCTTTGTCCAATGAAGCTTGAATCTCCACCAACGTGGGGGCACTTATCAACCCTCGAGAGAAAAAATTCATCTTGGGGCATTGAGTTATGATCACTTCTCCCAGAGATGGGAATTTTAAAACAGAATTTCCTGTACAAAAGCTTGCTAAGCTTGACAGAGACTTTAGAGATAACTCTCTTAGCTTCTCAAATATTATCTCATCATGAGTTGATTCATCTCCTTCTTTGGCCACTATTTCTTTTATTGATTCACATTCCTCTATAGACATTTTTTTAAGGCTCACCAAACTTTTTGCAGTTGAGGATGTGAATAAGTATATCAATCCATCACACTTATTTAAAAGCAGTTCTCTTAGATTGGAGAAAGATACGGGAGATTGTACTAAATTTTTCAAGTGAGGACATCTGCATACTTCCAAGATTTTGAGATTTTCTCTGAGCTTATCAAGCCATGGGTGCTCTAACCCAATGGAGTTGAGCTTAGATAAATTCTCCATTGTCAGTCCCTTTAACTGTGCTAGAATACTCATAACGTCAAACTCAACTACTTGAGAGGGGAATATTTCCTCAGAGTCACTACAAGCCACTGCAAGCGTTTCTATGTTGGGTACCTTTCGAAGAAATCCAAAAGGCAATCTATCTCCCTCTTTCACATTGTGAAAGCGGTGCAGCTGAAGGCGTGTTACTCTGTTAAGAAGATTTGCAGCAAAGTCTCCATGCCATAACATCATTGTCTCTTCCTCAGTCAGTGAAAGTTCCTCCAAGTTTTGAATAACCTAGGAAGCAAAATCAATACAGAAAAATAAGAAGGGATACAAATGCATTACTTTTTCACCATAAATGATAAAAATGAAGCAAAGGAATGTGGCAAGAGGCCAATTCGTCACACTTTTCATATCTTGTAAAGTTGTGAAAGCATTAATGGTACCTTCTGAATCAAAAAGAGGGGTTGTGACTCGATTGAAATACCAACTTGATCCTCTGGATGTGCTTCTGATGTGAATATCTCCAACTTACCACAATTGTATACTCGTAAATGTTTTAATGCGGGGCATTGCAAATTGTGTTTTCCATTATAAAAACACTTGAGCTTTGGCATCATAGTTAGAGTCACTGAGTTTAAACAAGGGAATTCAAACTTAGCAGTTGTTCTTGCAACAGCATCCTCCTTCCCAACAATTTCCACCATGGCCTCACATGTTTCTATTATAAGCTTTTTAATTTTTACAAGATTTTTTGCAATGGATGTAGGAAACAGAATCTTTAGACCTTCACAATCAGTGACATGCACATCTTGAAGATTTTCAAACCTCAGAGCCCCTTGAGGATCCTTATTCCATACATGCTTCATACTTGGCAGCCGGTCTAAAGTCAATTTTTTCAAATGAAAGATTATTCCCTTGGTTAATTTCATGTCTTTTATATTGAAGATTACCTCTACTGAAGTGCAACTCCGCACTTGTAACTCTTTCAAGTTCTTCAAGTAAGGAAGTAAATGAGATGGAACTGCTTCTGATAGAAATTTCAAATTCTCCAACACCAAACTTTTCAACCGGCGAAAGCAGTTTTCCGGTAGGGAAAGTTCGCCACGCCATACTTGTTCCAGCTGGGAATACTTAGAAATTTTCAAATGCTCTGAATATTCAAACGAAACCTGCATATGCAAATAAATCCGACATCAGAATTATTCCATATTTTGAATATTCATGACATAAATAGCTCATTTTTAATTTTTCTTTAACACATATTCCCTTTGTACAACCTCATGCAAAAGTTAAAGTAAAAAGGGGTTAACGTTCATGTAATTTTCAAATAATAAAAAAATTTGAATTTATTTAAATTTTAAGATGTAGACAACATAATTTATTCTCAACACCTATATTAATAAAGTTTGGAAAAAGAAATAACTCCAGAACTTTACAAAAATTACAGAAAAGAGTCATAATGGCAGTGAAGAAGCTTCTAGGTAAATGGGAAGTTCACTGCCTCATACAACTATAAATAGGTGTACTTGTGTGAGTTGATAAGTCAAAATGTTGTGAATAATATTAATATGAAGTCCTCAAGGAATATATTCATACAAACACCATCCAAAGACAAAGAAAAGAAATTACGTTCATACAAATCTAAAGAGGTAATATAGTTAATAAATAAATTCTAACCTTCTCCTTGAATAACTTGTCTACTGTGGTCTTAAAATCACCCTCCCAGCGTGTATGATATGCCTTCGGTGAAACTTGAATTTCTTTTAACTTTGGGGCACTTATGAGCCCTTGAGAGAAACTTTTCATACTGGGGCATTGGTCTATGATCATTGTATCAAGAGATGGAAATTCCAAAGTGGAATTCCCATTATAAAAGCTGACTAGGCTGGATAAATGTCTTACGGATAACTCTTTGAGCTGCCCAAATATGATCTCATCTTCAGCTGATTCATCTTTCTCTTTGGCCACTATTTCTTTGATTGATCTGCAATTCTCTATGGACATCTCCTTAAGTTTTACCAAACTTGTGGCTGTGGAAGATGTAAATAGATATTCCAATCCATGACATTCAGATATACCCAACTCTTTCAAATTCGAGAAAGATATTGTCAATTGTACTAATTTTGTTAATCCAGGACACTCGTATACTTGTAAGTTTTCTAGAGTTTGAAAGAGAGGGTGTAGCCAGGAGTGCTCTAACCCTATGGATTTGAGCCCAGATAAACCACACAAGTGTAATTCTTTCAGCTGTGCGAGTATTCTAATGCATTCTACTTCAAGTGTTTTAGAAGAAAATATCTGTTTGAATCCACAACAAAGTACTCCAAGCTTTTCGATATTGGGAACCTTGAGAAGAAATTCAAACGGCAAAATATCTGCCTCCCCAACATTGTGAAAGCAAATCAACCAAAGGAATTTTAAATTTTGAAGGAGGCTTGCCGGTAACTCTTCATGCCATGACATCATAGTGTCCATCCCATTCAGTGACAGTTCCTCCACATTAGGAAGAGCCTATAGGAACCAGAAGAAGTATGAGAGACAAGTGTGGAAATTACAGGCACGTATAAACCTAGCTAGATACAAACAACCCTAATAAGCATATTAGATTGTAAATCGTTGGTACATACCTTCTCAACAAAGATACGTGGTGGTTTAACTTGATCCTTGGGATGTGCTTCTTGGCAGCTTTGAGATTCTGAAGTGAACATCTTTAACTTGTCACAATGATAAACATGTAGTTCTGTTAGTTCGGGGCATTTTAGCTCGTGGGGTCCAGGGTAAAAGTAATTAAGTTCTGGCAATCCCTGTAATCTCAATGAGGTGAGACAAGGGAACGCAAAGTTTCTAGCTGCTCCTTCTTCATCCACTGCAACAATTTCCACCAACTCCTCACAGTTTTTCACATGTAGGGTTTCAAGTTTCACAAGATCTCTAGGTACGCTTGCTGGAAATAAGCTTTTAAGACCTTTACATTTATCAACATACATGTTATTTAGGGTTTGAAGGGTGACAGTTCCTTGGGGATCTTTATTCCAAACATGCTCCAGATTTGGTAGCTTCTCCAAAGTCAATTTCTTCAAGGAAAAGGGGAGGGGGGAGAGAGGCCCCACATTTATCATTAATCTATCTCTTGTTATATCTGTCACATCAAATATTACCTTCACAGAATCGCAGTTCCTTACTTCCAACTCTTTCAAATTACTTAGCAAAGGAATTAAGTGACCAGGTATTACATTCGATAAGAATTGACAGCTCTCTACAATCAAAGATTTCAAATTGATAAAACTCCAGTCTGGGACTGGAAGTACACCATGCCATATCTCTTCTAGCTCAGCGTGATCATTTAGTTTCACGTCACTTACAGAAATTGTCACCTGCACGTGCACGACAATAAATAGATCAGGTTGAATATACATATGATTTGTAGCTGCGGACAACATACAAAACTATTAATTAGCTATTGTATAGAACTCTTCCCATTACTCTTAAAATTGATGAAATATAATTGCTTCCAAAGTCAAGTGAGCCCACTTAAAAAAAATCTTAAGAGGGACTCAATTAAATGGATTTACCTACAATCACTTATAGTAATTGTAAAAGTAACAAAAAATATTAGTCACTCACAGTTTTAATCAAATGTTTATATTTTCACAAAAGGAAAAGAAAAAAAGAATAACAATACATACCGATGTCTTCTTTAGAGTAGTATTAAGATCACCTTCCCAAGTGACTGCATGTGCATCCTGCTTGAAATTAACTGCAAACAAGTTAGGTGCAATATAATGTCCTTGACAGAAAACTTTCATGCCAGGGCATTGGATTGCTGACACTTTGGTCAAGGTTGGGAAATTTAGAGTTAAATTTCCACCGTAAAAGCTTTTAAGATTGGGTAAAGTGTCAAGGTATAATGTTTGGAGGTGACTGAATATGATCTCATCCTGATATGGCTCTTCCCTTTCGTCAGACACTATTTCTTCTATAGATTCACATTCCTTTATAGACATGCTCTTGAGGAGAGACAGACTTTTTGCTGTTGAGGTTGTGAATAAATATGCCATTTCATGACATTCAGATACTGTCAAATCCCTCAGATTTGAGAAAGATACAGTGGATGATACTAAGTTAATCAAACGGTAACATCTAATCAATTCCAATGTTTCTAGATTTTTAAGTAAAGGGTCTACCCACAGGTGCTCAAACCCTATGGAACAAAGCTCAGGCAGATAATTAAGTTTTAATCCTTTCAACTGTGAAAGGATTTTTGTATCATAATCCACATGAGGTCTTTGAGAGAAAAAAAATCTCCTTGAAGCGACTACAAACCACTACAAGGTTTTCAATATTGGGTAGTGGTGCCTTCCGAAGGAATTCATATGGAAATATATCTGAACTGTTATGGAAGCATTGCAATTTGAGAAATTTTACTCTGGAAAGGAGATTTTTCTGAAACTGTCCTTGCTCGATAATCGTGGTGTCGTCCTTGCTGAGCGACAGTTCCTCCAGGTTGAAGATAACCTAAGAATCCAAAAAAAGTAAGAAAGATAAGAAAGTAACCAAAAAAGAAAAGGATTGCACTTAATTTCCCTCAAAAGATTTGAAACTTTTTTATATAACCATGGCAATTCAATTTTTTTTCCTTTTTGTTCTTTTTAATGTGGAGCTGCGTTGGGTTTCCTGTGTTGTTGATGAAATAGCTGTAAGGGGAAGTGAAGCCAAGTGGATCGAATTGTTTTACAACAATCGCTGGGGTGTGGCTGTTTTTGGTGAAGCTTGAGTGTTACCAGTTTTCGTTCCCTTCTACTGGCAGGGAGAAATGAATGAGAACTTTGACTTTGTTAAAGATGAATTCTAAGGTAAACCCTGGTCAACAACTCAAATATTAATAAATATGTAAATATATTGCACACCTTCATTCATCTTTAACATATTTTTAAATTGACTTAAACATTTTTAATAAGTTGTGTCTACCAAAAATAAGTTGTGTATTTATTGGTGAAGCAAACTCCAGAGGATTTGAGACAAGTTGAGTGAAGGTCGAGGAGTCTAATGAGAAGCTATGTTACTAAGCTGTATAATTTTCAAAAAACAGGCGCAGACAAACACATTACTTATTTTTCAATCAGCTTTTTTTTAGTTGTTCAAAAAATTGGACAAAAACTTGATTAATCGTTGAAATGAATGGTTGGGTTTAACTCTTCAGCAAAAAAGTGGTCCAAAAAAATTGGTAAACCAGTCAAAAATCACAAAATCAGGGAATAGGACTAGTTCAAACAATTTACATTTTTTCTATTTTGTTTTCTTATATTGAAACAGTCCTGGAAACAGTCTCTCCGCTTGCGGGGGTAAGGCTACGTACATCTTTCCCTCCCCATACTCCACTAGATGGGAGCCTCGTACACTGAGCCATCCTTTTTTGTTTTCTTATACTGAAATGACTCTATTCTTATTTTTTTTTATTTGTTTGCTCAAAATAATGTTATTTTGGCTATTTTTTAATTCTTGAGCCAAGTTTCCAAACCAAACCGGCTCAATATTTCAATTAATCAACTTCGTTTTACTAGGCACGTGATTAAACTAACGCCCTTTTGCTTTGACGATGTCATGAAATGCCATATCAAAGAGTTTATCTACCGGTTTATGTATTTGCAAGAAGTAAAAAGTAAAGCAAAAAGTATATGCCTACTTCCCTAAAATCAGGAAACTGACATCATAACACTTTTTGGCTAGGCTCTATTGTACCATCCATTACGAACTCGCTGAAAGATAGGAACTAACTTGCGAAAATCCTAGAGCAAAGAGAGAGATCATTGCAATGAATTAAATGCTTCCAAGTGCTCTATTATGCATCTAGAATGAAATGGAAGAAAGAGCAAATTGTCTTGACAGAAAGAGCAGAAAAGCTCAAAAACATTTCTAGAAACATCTGAGCTGTTCAGGCATGAGTGTCTGATGGTGATTAGAGAGTTTAAAGCACACCAACAGCTCTCCAGCATTGCTTAGAACAAAAAGGAAGAAAGAGAAAACTGAATTCGTAGAAAAATTTGAAACAAAGTTCTAGAATTTCAAGAAGAATACCAGTACGCCCTCCAACAACTATATTTCTCATCTATAAAAGAAACTTACATGATAGATTGAGGTAGAGGGAGACAGATCAATCACAAGCTAAAACACTCTTCTTATTTTTGTCATGGGAGCTATCAATGGAAAAATTTAATAAGAGTTGTTGTGAGAAGCTCTTTGTGCGCATAAAATCTTTCTTGAGAGTTTTGCTAGGTTATTGGGAAGAAAATCCTAGTGATTAAGGTTACCTAGGTTGAGGTTGTAAAGGCCTTATTTCCTCCCTATTTGAGAGTTTGGTTAGGTTCTTGGTGGAGAAAAAACTTAGTGGTGAATTTAATTGTCTTGGTGAAGAGACTGTAAAAGCTATGTGTTTCCCTGTTTATGTAAGTTTTGCTAAGGTTGAACTTACAAATAAAATTCTCTTGCTTTGTGCTTGCAGAGAAAATGTTTTATTTATTTTTGGATCCGAACCTCAGAACAAACTGTTCACTGGACTAAACAAGCAAGCTCTTCATTTGTTTTGTTAATCTGTTTGAAAAATAATTTTATTATTGTAAAAAAGTTGCAAAATCACATTCGCTCAATTCAAACCCCTTCTTGAGTGCTAAATACTTTACTAAAAATAATTATATATGTATAATTTTGTTATTAATTATGATAATAGCTATCTACTGAATAGTAAATTTATTTTATATGAAATAGTTGTTAATAATGTTTCAAACATATTGATATGTACTATTGGATTACTTCTATCTTAAGTTATTTATTTATTTAATTTTATATATTTTATTTTTAAAATATTATGTTTTATAATGTACAAAGTTTTAATACCGATTCAACTGTAGTTTGACCAAGTGAATTTTGCTTCACTCTTTCTGCCAATTTGCAGACTGATATAATTTTTGAAACTTTTTTTTTCACGACATTGATAGTATTAACTACTAGGACTATGCTCACAAAATTCAACACATGGGCTATCCTTGTAGATGAAACATATATGCACAAAATGGAAAATATGGAGAAAATCAGTTTCGTATATATATCCTATAAAAGTATAAACCTGTTATATATAACCCAAAAAAAAAAGATGTGAAAACGGTACCTCTTCAACTGAGACAAGCGCTTGTCGATTAATCGGAAAATGAACTTGACCCTTTGCTGGGAACATCTTCAACTTATCACAGTGATATACATCTAATTGTTTTAACTTCGGCCATTCCAGATTGTGTATTCCAGGACAGAAGCACATGAGCTCGGGCAAATTCCATAGCATCAATAAGGTTACTCCAGGGAACATAATTAACTTTTTAGTCTCTCTTGTGGCTGTTTCGTCATTTACACTAATTTCCGCTAATCCCTCCCAATTACTTACATCAACTGTATCAACTGATGCTGGAAACAAACTCTTAAGGTTTTTACATTCACGAACACACAGCTCTTTTAGAAAATGAAGGCTGAGAATTCGTCGAGGATCCTTATTCCAAATATACTCCAGATTAGGCAGCTCTTCCAAAGTCACTTTTTTCAAACGGGAGACTATTCCCGCGGGTTTTTCCACATTCAAGTCATTTACATCAAAAACTACCTGAATATGGCTACAACTCTGTACAACCAATTCCTCCAAGTTGTTGAAGTAAGGAAGCAGATGGGATGGAAGCACATGTGATACAAATTCACAATTCTTTACCACCAAAGTTTTCAAATTGCGAAAGCAATTGTCTAGCACCGAAACTTTGCCATACCATACTTGTTCGAGCTCAGGATAGTCGGAAAGTTCCAGATAGTCTGAATATTGTAAAGAAACCTGTAAAAATCAATGCAAATAAATCACTTAAACTTATCATTGATTAAAAAAAATATTGGTAATTGTATCTTAATAATTAGTTTCATCTAAATTATGTGACAAAACCTATATTAAAATTTATATAATTGTAATTAATCATGTTAAAGATTGCAAAAATAATATTATGTTATCAGTTTTATATACTTTTTTATTTTATATTAATTATTATCTACCTATTATTATCAGTAAAGGTATCATATTCCTGATGTATCCAAAAAAAAAAAATGTTGGGATGAGATATACTAAAGGAAGATAGGCTATCATGAAATTCTGAGACCGTTGATATATGAGGAAAAAAAAAAATCATTGACAACTGACATTTTACAATTTTATCTTAAATTCAATATTATATTTTAATTGTAAACTTATAATTTTACATTTTATTTAAAAATGGATGGCTAAATTTTATATCCATAAATATTTCAACATATACTATTCGCAATTATTGTTGAAAAGAATTCATTATTAAAAAAAAGAGTAAAATGAAACATGATTTAGTCATAAAGAAAGGAGTATTTAGTCAGTAAATTCGTACCATAAGTGTGAAACCCTTTCTTATAGTAGCATTCAAATCACCATCCCAATTCCATTTCCCTTCTTCTTCTCCTTCAACGGCACATACTTCTTGTAGATTTGGAGCACTTATGACTCCTTCAGTGAATTTTTTCATCTTAGGGCAGTCTTTCACAATTAATTTTTCCAATGATGGGAAATCAAAGGCATGGTTCTTCGAGCTACAAAAACTTGTGAGTTTTGTTAAAGCCACAAGTTCCAAAGTTCTCAATTTGCGGAAAACAATCTTAACTTCTGTTTCGTCTGCATTTCCTTCTTCTGCTACAATTTCCTCCATCGCTTTACAATTCTTCACCTCCATTGTAGTGAGTTGAACCAAACTTTTGGCTGTGGAACATGCCATTAAATTCCTTAATCTATTACAGTTACTTATTATCAGATATGTCAAGTGAGTGAAAGACGCTGAGCAAGGCGCTAACTCAATCAGTTTTGGACATCGAATTAAGGTTAAGCTCTCTATTCTTCGAAGAGAGGGGTCTCTTTCCAACCCTAAATTTTGTAGATTAGGAAAATCGTCTAACCACAAACCCTTAAGCTGTACCACAGTCCCGATTTTTTCTTGTGCAACCAGGCTTCCGTGAGGCAATACCTCTTTGAAGAGACAGTTGAACAACCCTAAATGTTGTAAATTGGGGATTCTGTGAAGGAACCAATAGACAATATCAATGTTCTTCAATGAGAACAAGCGAAGCTTTTTTAAATTGTGCATTCGATAGTTTCCAATGCAATGCCTTAGCCACTCTGCTTCCTTCAGGCCTGCTGCTATAAACTCCAATTTGGATATTACCTAAGAAAAATGTCATATAAAAGTAAATAATGGAATACTTTTAATTTTTGTAATAATTACTTTTATTTTTAATTACTTTGTTTGTTTCCATTACACTTAATTTTCAATTTTCAATTTCATTCCTTTAGTTTTCAAGTGTATAATTAAGTCCTTATAGTTTTAAAATTTTTAATTGGGCCTCCTTAAAAATAGTTGACGTGGCAAACGAGATGCCAACTGAATAGGCAAAATTTCTGTCAACTTAGCCTAGCCACTCATCTTAGGTGGGTACAGTGATTAATGATGTGTACGTATCGGAGGAAAAGATGACTCCTCAATCAGGACTAGGCTGAGTTGGCATATTTTTGCCGATTCAGAGTGTCAATTAAATTTTTTTAAAACTATAAGGACGAAATCAAAATTAAATGTAACTATAAGGTAAGATCGTTGATCCTATGTCCAGTCTATGGAAAGAGAGAGAATTCTTACTAGTTGAAATTGTTCAGTATCTATTGTGAATGCCTCCGGCTTGTAACAATTCAATGCCAAGTACTTCAGTGCTTGCCACTCTAGTGTATGTTTCCCCCGGTAGAAACTCGTTAGTTTCGGTAGTCTTGCAAGGTACAGACCGGTTACTTGAGGAAACACAAATGGAATACTGCTTGTTTCGGATCCTTCTTCCCAGTAAACAACTTCCTCCATTCCAGCACAACCAAATATTGCAAGTGTTTCCAACTTTTGAAGACCCTTGGCAACAGAAACTGGTAAGAGATGTTTCAAGTTAGGACATTCTTGTATTTTCATGCTTCGCAACTTTTTGAAGTTGAGAATTCCTTTTGGATCTCTATTCCATACATGCTCTAGATTCGGGAGGAAATTTATGAAAAGATCCTGAAAGTTTGTCTCCTTCCCATCTTCATCTGTTTGTTGAGCGTCTTTGAAATGAAATATCTCTTTCACTGACTTACAATTAACAACCTCCAACTTGATTATATTTTGAATTCTTCCTATCATGTGAGGAGGAAAAATTATGTCAAGTTTTTCACACTGTTCAAGAACCACAGAATCCAGATTGCGGAAGGAGCCTAAACTACTGTTTCGGGGCCATATTGTCCTCAACCTCTCCATGCGCGTGAATTGGATTTTTTCCAACTTAGGAAAGATGATAACCTGTAGCAATGCACAGTTGGCGTTGGTAGATGAAACCAAAGATGTCATCCATGCATTTATTAAATAAACGAAGGATGAATGAGTAGAAAACCAAAGTTGATGTAAAATACTAGAAATAAATAACTGGATGTTTGGATCCCAATCTATCAAGAATTCAATTGAATTTCCATTAATTGAATTCTTTCAGTTAATTAATTTTTGTGTTTGAAATAAATAATAAATTTGTTATAATTCAATTAAACTAACTTGTTTGGATTATATTTTAAAGTAACAGAATTCAATTGGATTGTTGATTTTACAATAATATCATTTTTTTTAATGTTACATCAAAGAAATAATGAAAGATATGTTAGTCTTTTGTCACAAAATGAATTCTTGAGAGTGAAATCCTATCAATTTTAGTAGACTTTGAAAACAGTAGTGAATTTCATTTTTTTTAAGAAAATAGAATTGAAATATAATTGAACTTACATTCCATACAACTCAAGTTAAAGGAGTTACAAACACATCCAATTAAGAATCAAATTGATCTGTATATGCAAGTAAATACGTACCTCTGCTTCATCGATAATAATTTCTTGGGGATTAAATATCTCCTCCATCATCTCACTTTCACTTACAGAAAGGCCTTTCAGATTCACCAGATTCTTAGCTATGGAGAACGAGAATAGATATGTCAATTTGTTACAATTATTCACATTCAATTTCATCAAGGTTTGAAACCAAGAACTTGACAAGGATTGGTAACTCCATATAAAGTGAACGTTGATTGAGGACAGCTCTAAGCTCTCAATTTTAGGAATATCAACCTGTAAACACACACAATTACCATCTCTGAATTAGTAAATAACTTTGATTTATACTTGAAAACCTAATACTTGGCGTAGTATCGCATGCCAATGCAACTACCAATTATTATAAGGTAAGTTAATATGTATTTAGCATGGAATCCTTAAATGCAGTATGATACCACAATAAAAGATTTTTAAAATGAAAAACCAAAACTTTCATATGAAAATTTTTTACACACCCGTTGACTGAAGAGACAATGGGAAGGAGTAACATGTTTATCCTCTGTGGTGATTTCGCACAGCTCACTGTTTGGCACTCGCCTTTGAATTGATTGAGACATAGGAAGCATCTCACTATTGGTGTAGAAACCAATAAAGGAGGGTAAAGATAGTAATGTCAAACACTGTAATTGAGGAAATTCAATATTGTAATCTTCAACATTACTGTCAGCATTCCCTCCTAATTCCCCGACAACAATTTCTTCCAAAGAATCACATTGAGAAACTTCAATCGTTTCAAGCTTAGTTAAGAGTTTAACCAATTTGAAGGAGAAGAGATTCTTCAATCGGCTACAAATTTGAATCTTGATGGTTTTTAAGTTGCGCAGGGAATCATCTGTAAGCCGATTATGGCATAATATCTCCATGTTCACCAACTTGTAAAGGCATAATGACTCTAGCTCGGGAAAAACATTTTGAGGATGAATAAATTCATCTGAGTTGACGATGTACTGAATGTCAAAGCTGTTTATGATGGATAAATGTTTCAGACATGGAAATCCTTCCAAATTCAATTCATAAAGAGCATTACGAACACCTTTTAGTTCTCCTAGCAACAAATTGTTTACTCTTCCAAACAGTATCTTAATCCCCTTTTGAGAGTGAATATCAATGTCGTCTTTTAATTGTAGTGCCAATGACCTTGAAGCTTCATACTTATTGGGCATCTTGAAATCTCCTTCTGAAAGCATCTTAAAATCTCCAATCACAATCTTGTAATTATCCAACTTGTTAAAGAACAAGTCCCTTGGATAAACTTCTGCATTCAAAATGCATATTTCAAGAGTCCTCAGTTGATGCAAATGTCTCAACTCATCAAGGAGAGCAATTTGACTATTATTTGTCTCTCCTTCACCTTGCCTTAAATTCAAGCTATTTCTCATATATAACTCTTCCAAACTGGTCAAGCTTGACAAGACATTAGGTGGAATCACCTTGAGTTTAGAGCAATTGTTGATGTCAAGCAATTGCAATTTACATAACTGCCCTACCTCGCATGGTAAAATTTCGATATCAGAATCTGAAAGGCTAAGAATTCTCAATTTCTTTAGTTCACCTATGATGGATAAGTTGCCAAGCACACAACGCTCCAAACAAAGCATTCTGAGGTTTGTTAGGCATTTAATTGAAGGTGGTAAGTGCGATAAATGAAAGCCAATCAATACCAATACTCTCAATTTTTTCATTCCTTCAAAAAAGTTATCTGGTATTCTCATAGAAGAATCATCATTGTCAATACGGAATACTTTAAGTTGAGGAAAATTTAAACCTTCAGGAAGCCCATCAATAATATCACTATGGTGTAAAGAAATAGTAGTGTACCTCTCAAGTTCATCCTTGTCTGGCCACTCATCTAGCTTGCCATTTCTCAATGTAAAAATATTATGCTCCTTGGATGCTATTGAGAGGGCAGCATCACGAACCATATCATGCATACTGAAATAATCATTAGAATCGATGTCCAACAACAAACCAGAGTCCTTTAAATTTTTTATCAATCTCCCTATTCTATTGTCAGCATCTTTTATTGTATGGACCCCTTGAAGTATACATAAACCTATGCTATACTTGATTAAGTCTGTGATCAATGAAAGAGGACCCATTTGAGCACAAAGTAAGAAAGTAGATTTAAGCTCCTCACTTTTTAGATGATCATAACTCAACTTAATCGAAGACTCCATAGATTTTTCCACTCCTGTAATTCCTTCCCTCTTTAGTTGTTCAAGTGCTTCATTCCACTCAGTGTACGTCTTATTTTTCAATGCTTTTCCAACCGCAATGATAGCCATGGGTAAACCCCCACACTTCTTCACAATTTCAACTGTTAATTTTTCTCTCTTGGAATCTTTATTAAGTACTCCAGCCGCCTTGTTAAACAATTTATTAGCTTCATTTTCCTTCAAGAACCCTATGGAGAAAATTGATTCAGTCTTAACATCCATTTGGGCTGACAATACTTCTTCGTTTCTAGAAGTGAGCAAAATTTTGACAATACTTCTACCAGAAGATTTTTCTTTCTTAATCATGTCATAATCAAAATTTTGTATATCATTGCCAGCCTCGTGGCTAAAATCATTATCATCAAATGGGATCCCTAACTTATTTATCTCTAATCCTTCCCAAAGATCATCTAAAATTATTAGCGTGTTCTCTTCCTCTTGCCTTATTCTCTTCCTTAAACGATCTGCTCTTCCAATTTCACTTGCCTCCTCAAATTTCAGCCCTAATATGTCGGCAATTTCTCCTTGAATCTTTGATGGGTCTGGATTTCTTGTTATGGTTACCATAACCACCACATTGAACAACTTTTCTTCTCTAGCTCTCTTAGCAACTTCTTTGACTAAACTGGTCTTCCCTATACCACCTGGCCCAAAAACACCGATCATTCTGACAGTCGAATCTTCTAGCGCTGCATTGATCCTTTCCATAATTTCAGTTCTTGATTCAAAGTCTTCATAACCAACGTTAGACAAAGCAGCATTCATGGATGTTGGGTCAGGCTCATACACATCAAAATTGTCTGGCTCATCTAGTAGTGAATTAAAATCTAGCGCCTTCTTTGCTTTTCTCCCTAGCTGATGCCTAAACCATAAGTAAGGAAGAAAACCCATGGAACACCCTATTTCGTGCCCTTTATCATTCTGAAACCTCTCATTTTCAATTATCTTCTCCTCCACTTTTTTTAACCACGGTGTAACACGAGCATCAATTTCTTTTCCCTTCCTTTTAGCATCTTCAACTTTACGGCGTACGTTCTCTTTTGCTAGCCCGAGCTTCTCAACAGAGTCATTTAGTTCCTTAACATTATTCTTGTAACAAACAATATAACCCAGCTGCCGTATAGCCAACTCAACCACTAAATCCAAACCTTTTTCTAAAGCTTTAGACACAACTTCCATCGAGCTTCCTTCTAGTTTTTCTACAACTAATATTACATAATCGATGGACAAGAAAGGAAAAGGAAATTAGAGAATATGGAAGAATCATAATTCCAAACTAATTGACGTAAAAACAAGAAAGTTTACAAAAAGAAGGAAACGAATGGTTTCTTGCAAATGGCGAGCTATAATATCACCGTTTCTTATTAGATCCTGAAGACGTTTTTTTTTTGGGTACAATGAAGACGGGTTCTAAAAGAACTATAAATACTGAAAAAAAATCATAACATGAAAAATACGTTTGAAAAACTTATTCCCAAAACAATTTTAGAAAAAATTCATATTTAATTTGAAGAATTAACTTTCTTGCACTAAAATTATAGTTTTAAATATCAAAATATATAAATAGAATCACAATGAGTAGTTTAAATAATGCAATTTATGAAAATACTAATAAAAAAATTTTATTTTGAAAAATAAAAAAATAAAACAGAAATCAAATAGGATGCATCTTTATTTAAAAACAATTTTCTAAAAAATTTAAAAATTAGGCGATGCCGTAAAAGTTCAAGACAATACAAAAGAAAGGCTGAAATAATCAGTTCACCAAAATATTAGAATACGTAAAGTAGTTCAAGAAACTAGTGTTACAATTTTGGGATCAAAACTTGTTTCAGAGTCAGAATGTTATATTTTTTTATATAGGTTATTATATTATACATATACTATATATAAAAGAACATTTATTCTGTCGTTTAATACAAACATGATAAAAACTTTCGTAAATTATGTTTGATCAAATAATATTTGATATATGAATTTATAAAAATAAATTAAAAAGTTAATTTGACATTGAACAAAGATAATAGTTAAATTTATATATATGTTAAACATTTTTAATAGAGTTCGTAGTTTTTAGTTACCCTCTCATCAATTTTGAAAAATATATCCTCCAAAATACTTTTTGAAAGTATTGTATCTTTCACATATAGCTTAGCTAGTAATAAATCACTTTTTAGTGAATAAACACAAAGAGATAAACAATCAAATAGATAAATAGTGCAAGACAACAAACCAATCTCTCCAAATAGGATGGATCAACACTTGGAGGGCAAATGAAGATACTAATAAAAATTTTAATTTTATATTTTAAAATAAAAATCTATTTGTGAAAAATATTTTAAAATTTTATTTTGAAAAATTTTAAAAATAAAAGAGGAATCAGATAGTGATGCATCTTGATTTAAATGTCATTTGTCGGCAACTATAAAATCATAACACGAAGATTATGAGCTTGAGAGCCACCGAATTTTAGTGTGATTAGCGGAGCGAGTTTCAAAGAGTTTGTTAAGTCTGAATACAAAATTGTTTTGAAAAATTCTTCCAGGGAATTTTTCTTGAAGAAAGAGTTTCATAATAACAATTTTTATTCTTTGTTTCATTAGGAAAATGTTTCATTTGTTTGGATTACATGAACAACGAAGACGGCAAACAATAGACAGTTACGGTAAAAACGTAGTTTTTTTTTTGGACAGATGTAAAGTGGTAGTTGTTGATGATAGGACCATATCATAAAAGTTTGTCTTTATGAGAGCCCAAATTCAGTTCATTGTCAGAATTTTCGGATACCTTCCATAAAAAATTAGAAAAAAAAAACAAATAAGAATTTTCTGAGACCAAAGAGAAATGTTCAATTCTAATCGCAAGTCTAATCACAGCTTATTTTTAAAAATTTTTTATTAAGACCTGGCCTCAACTTGAACAAAAACGTATGGGTATGAATATATTTTTCAATTTTTTTATCTGAATAAAAATGTCAAGTTCTGCATAACATTTAATTTTGGTCTAAACTCATTATAAATAGAAGTTTCTAATTTTATGAGCTTTTTTTTAAAAAAATTTTTAGCTTAGTCCAATAAAAATGTTCGAATGTAAGTATAGAAACAATTTGTTTTAAATCGTATTTTTGCTCTATGTTCGAGTCTGAGCTCACACCTAACTTGTTTGCAAAGTTCTTATCTAGCCCAAGCATGGCTCACAAGTCACAATGGCAATGATGGCACTGATAAGCTGGTAGCAATTATTAAAACAAAAATAAAATTAATTTTTTACTTATTTTCGAATACATTTTCTTAAAAATAAAGATAAAACTTAAATTTTCTTAAAATTTAAATTATTTACTTATTTAAATTTAGATTTAGATAATGAAACTTGGTTTTTAAGAAGAAAATTTTTGTGTAACTTTTAAAAATAGGCAGTGCCGTAAAAGTTCAAGACAATAGATAAGAAAGGCTGAAATAATTAGCTCAACAAAAAATTAGAATACGTAAAGTTTCTAGAAACAAGTGTTACAATTTTGGGATGCAAAGAAATTGTCTCAGTACCAGATTTTTTTTAATAGATTATTATATCGTACACATACTATATGTAAAAGAACATTTATTTTGTAGTTTACAAAAATACGATAAATTTATCGTAAACTATATATGTTTGATCAACTAATATTTGATATATAAATTTATAAAAAATAAATGAAATAATTAATTTGAAATTAAACAAAGAGAATAGTTAAATTTATAGATACGTTTTAGGAATTTTAATATAGTTCATAGTTTTTAGTTGCCCTCACATCAACTTTGAAAAATATATCCTCTCAAATGCTTTTAAAAAGTATTGTAGCTTTCACATGTAGCTTAGCTAGTAACAAAATTAGTTTTTGGTGAATAAACACAGATATAAATAGCTGAATAGATAAACAGTGTAAGACAACAAACGAACCTGTCTAAAGAGAATGGATCAACACTTGGAAGGCCGAAAGGGACCTGAGAAACTCTGATTAATGAAAGAACCTATTAATTGTGGTGCAATGTTAAATTTGAATAAGTGCTGTTTGAACTTTATGGTTGGTTTGGATCTTTCATTTACAATCTGATAAATAATAAATATTGCTATGAATGACTATATAAAATTACAAAAATAAATATTATAAAGTTAAAGATGGATTTTTATTTGAAAAAATCATAATTGTTAGAACGTTTTCCGAAATAATATTACCAGTTGCAGCAACGTTCTCAAATAGTACCTTCGTCGCCATATTTTCGCAAAATTTCTGATTTTCTACAAATATTTGTATTTTAAGTGTGGGTTGAGGTACTTTTACCTTTGTATTGGTGAATAAAACTTCGTGAATCGTGAATCATTCTCAAATATGTAGATAGATGAACAGAGTAGGAGATAGAAACGAACCTGTAGTTCAAAATAGGATGAACCAAGCTACTTCTTCAACACTTGGAAGGCAATAAAGGACCAGAAAAGCTCCGATGAATGAGGACTCAGACTTGCAATCAGTTAAACATGAAGGAACAAAGTGCTAGTTGAGCAAGACAACAAATACTGGTGGGAGTTTGGAAAGAGCATGTGAACCTACTGGGAAAAAGTACAAGCCTTTTAATTGATTTTTATGAAGGGAATCTTTACTCTTTTAACACTGTGGACCTATGCCTCGGTTACCACCTCTTGCATGTAAGCATCCTATCATATTTTTAGTTCATGTTTCCAGGTATGAAAGAAACTTGCTCGGACTTATAGATCTTATTGCCTATCGTAGTTTGTATTCTTGCTTGCTTTCCTAACGGCACATTGTTCGATGTTTGACTTCCTGCCCCCGAATCCCGGGAGACTGTCCTGTCTAGCTCTCCCTCAGGAGTTGCCGCACATCGAGACCGGATCGCATCACGCTCGTGATAATTAATTTCAAGTTGTCAAAGATCATCAAATAATTTTTATTAATTAATTATTATTAGATAAGTTTGAGACAAACAATAGGTTTCTGTAGAATAATTTTCAACGTGTATTCTTCTCCAAAACAGAGGCAATATATCGATACAATTACATCCTAAAATTAGGGAAATAAATTGTTTTTATATTTTGTACAATTAAGAATTTTAGGATTAATTATAAAATCAATCAAAAATTGCATCAACAAATGGACGCACTCCTCTTCAAATTGGTGCATAGAAGTCTCTTATGCAATTCTCAATTACACCATGAAACACCTTTTGTTTTTATGAGTATATCAGCTGACTCTCCAATTGAATAAATGAGAATTGTATAATTTTTTCATCGAAGTTTTCTTTTATGAAATGTCGATAAATTTGAACATGTTTAGTGTGATCATGTTGAACAGAATTTTATGCAATTTCAATGGTTAACTTATAATCACAATAAAGATTCATAGGCTTAGCATATTAAATATTTAAGTATTCCATTCTTTCTTTTTTCTGTCAACTACTTATATACCCCAAACCTGCTGAATAGTTTGTAATATAATTTAATAGTTATAACTATTAAATGATGGGCCTTGATGTACTATATATATTACTATTTCTGATCATCTTTCTGAGAGATTTTTTGCTCACTATTATTTGGCCATGTGACAAAGGTGTGAGACTCACGTTCCAAATCAAATATAATATTTTGTAGTATTATCCCTAACCTTTCTATTTTTTTTATTTTACTTATTTATAATAGGTACAGTAGCCTTACATTCCTATTTCTTGATTAAGTTCATCCTTATTCAACAGGTAATTTCAGCCACCTATTTCTTTGTAACTAAATAGTTAAATGAGGAACAATTTATAAATTACATATGGAGCATTTAGTTTAATTTAATTTAGAAAAAATTAATTAAATCGAATCGGACCAAACTGATTGTCAATAATTTATTTTAATTTAATTGAGTCACTTTATAAAAATTGATTGACCCACTTTTTTGATAAACCTATTGATTCAGTTCAATTTGGTTTAGATCTAAAAATAAAGTAAATAAAACCGCTGAATACTTCATGGTTTAGATTTTTTGAGTTCTCCAAATAAGTAATTTCCAAAATTTTGTAAATGTGATTTTTCTGATAGTGCATAGGTATTTATGGCTGCTAAGTGATTGGTTTACCACTTTATTGCACTTGTGTTGAAACATTTATAACTTTCATTACCATTGGCTTTCTATGTTAAATGTCAAACGGGGCGTTTCTATACACTATTGGAAGACTCAGTATGGAAACACCGTTGGTCATCACAGCCCTCAACGACTTCTGCAACCCAGGAGGTAGATGAGCCTGGGATGCGAATAAATAAGGGAATGAAGGAGAAGATACCAAGAGAAATTTTTAGCATCAATTTGCTTGTGTCTGTTTTTGATAATAATAAAACAAAAATTTGGATAAAATTTAAGGGACAAAAAAATTCAGTTATCATTTTTTATTTATTTTGAAATACCTAATATATTCTTTGTTTTTGAGAAACAAATTCTATAAAATACACTACTAGTTCTAAGCATAGTTTTTTAATAACAAATAATTACTGAACAGGAATATATTCTAGAATTAGTACTTTTTTTTACTCTCATGACAAAAAACAAACTGAAGAATGGATGGCGGAATAACATTCTCAGCAATCATAAAGTTGGAACCGTAGGTTCTACAAAACTATTTTTTTTATACATACAAATTTAGGTTGAGGAGATAGTATCCCAGTCTTGAGTCAAAGTAGGCTTCCAGGCTTAGTGAGCACTTACAAAAGACCTATAAATATTTTACTATCGAGAGACAAATGGTAAGTCCCAAATTCGAATTTACAATCGTCCCTTACTACTTAACCCACCACTTAGTGGTTAGGTTCTGCCAAACTATGTTAATGAGGGATTTACCTTCAAAATTGTCTCAATGAGGGAATCCCATGACATTATCCAAGGAGTCACATATATGAAGCTATGTTCACTAGAGGGAATCAATTCAGAGGTAGTAGAACCGTGTCAATTTCATTAGGGGTCTTAATAGAGTGAACTGTAACCATTGAAAAAAATACTTTAGGCATATAAAATTTAATAAGATTAAGAAAATAAATTTAGACATATAAATATATTAAAAATAAGTTCTACTGAAAAAAATTTCATCTTCGAAAATATATTTATTAGACTTGCTAGTTTAAGTAAACTCATGGGAGGCAGAAAAATTCAACTCGTAAAAGTTTATATCCTTTAATAAATTCTTAAGGATATTAACTAGAGTGAATTATTGTTCTGGATCTCAAAAATATATATATTTTCTCAACTTTTTTATTTAAAGTTTTACTTTTCGTTTCAATCTTTCAAAAACTGTCATATTTTCAAAATCATCCTCACTTAACTTTGTTAATACATTTACTTATTTAACCTATTCATGAACTTACCTATCTTAGTTTAGTATGCTACATTTTAGACAATGTTAGGATTTACTCAAAAAATTTCTCAGTAACTTTATTCTTTTAAAATTTTGAGTAAAACTCAACGTATTAGCTTATAGGACATGTAAACATTTAAAGGCCTACTAAGCTTTTGATTAGGTTAGTGGCTCAGAAGCTTAGAGAAAAACTCTCAAATTACTCTAAAAATCAACTCATTCAATGGTGCTAACATATGAAGAGATTAGCTTTATTTATACTAATCCTAGAGGCCAATTTACAATTGATAACAAGTAGAAAAAATTAGAATGCAATGTAAACACAAGTTGTAAAAATGAAAGTTTGTCAAAAAATGGTGGTAAATGGTGGCTAGGTGATCTAAGTCAAGAATAGTTGCAAATGGTGGCTAGGTTGGTGGCAAATGGTGGCTAGGTGGTATAAGTCAAGAATGGTTGATGGAACTCACATGCTAGAAGATTTGTCCATATCATTCTCCCCGGGTTGGACAGAACTCGCCCTCGAGTTAAGTTCTGTTTCATCATCCAAATATGGTGAAAGATGAGCAACGTTAAAGGTTGCAGAGACGCCATAGGGTCCCGGCAGTTCTATCTTATAAGCATTGTTGTTGATTTTCTATGCAACTCTAAAAGGACCATCAGCTCTAGGGGACAACTTGGCATTTGGCTGATTTGTAAATCGTTCTTTCCGTAAATGTATCCAGACCAAATCTCCCACTTTAAAAATTTGTTGTTTCCAGTGTTTGTCACGCTGAGTTTTATATCTTGAATTCTGTTTCTTAATCCTTTCTTAGACCAGTTCATGCAGTCTCTTAATTTCTTTCGTTTTGCTTTCTACATCTGCACTATACTGTTCTTTATTAGATGAAGGGGTTAAGTATAATGGACTATGTGGATGAATGCCATATACCACCTCAAATGGGCATTTTCCAATAGCTTTATTAGTTGAATTATTGTAAGCAAATTCAACCTATGCAAGGACAAGATCCCACTATTTCAATTTTTTATCGACAAAGCTCCGAAGTAAGTTTCCCAAAAGCCTGTTAATTGCTTCAGTTTGTCCATCTATCTGAGGATGACTAGCACTACCGAATTGAAGCTTAGTGTACATCTTCTTCCATAGAGTTCTCCAAAAGTGACTTAAGAACTTGACATCTCGAGCAAAAGTGATGGTTTTTGGAATCCCATGAAGACGAACAATTTTCTTGAAATACAAGTCTGCAACTTGAACAGCATCATTAGTCTTTTGGCATGGAATAAAGTGGGTCATTTTTGAAAACCTGTCTACCACTACCATTATGGAATCTTTCTGATGTTGAGTTTGAGGTAGTCCAAGGATGAAGTCCATGCTAACGTCTTCCCAAGGTGCTTCTGGAATAGAAAGTGGCATATATAACCCTGTGTTTTGGCTTTTGGCCTTCGCCAAGTGGCAGATTCTGCATTTTTGAATATGTCTGTTAACATCTCTTTCAAGTCCTAGCCAATAAAAATTCTCTTTCACTAAAGCCACAGTTTTATCTCATCCAAAATGACCTGCTAATCCTCCGCCATGGGCTTCCCAAATAATGGCTTCCTGAAGTGAGCATTGAGGAATGGATAAAGCCTTTCCTTTGAACAAAAATCTCTCATGCCTATAGTAGTCTTGGGAGGATTGTGATTCGGTAGCATTCCAAAACTTTTGGAAATCAAGATCATTTTGATATAGCTCCTTGATAGTCTCAAAGCCAACTACTTTCATCCGTAGAGTAGAAAGTAGAGTATGAAGCCTGTTGAGGGCATCAGCAACAACATTTTGAACTCCCGCCTTATGCTTGAGTAAGAATTGATAAGGCTGTAGAAACTCATTCCAAGCAGCATGTCTACGGTTAATCTTTTGTTGAGAATTTAAGTGCTTAAGGGCTTCATGATCAAAATAGAGAATAAATTCTTTATTCAACAAGTAATGACTCCAATGTTGTAGGGCACGAACAATGGCATAAAACTCCTTGTCATAAGTAGAGTACTTAAGTTTACCATTGTTGAGCTTTTCACTGAAGAAGGGTATAGGATGACCTTCTTGACTTAAAATGGCACCAATTCCAGTGTTGGAAGCGTTACAGCTGATGTAACATCCCTAATTTTGTTTCTTTTATTAGTAGATGTACATAAATATTTAAGGAAATAAAACCTATTTCTTTTTTATATCTAAGAAAATATAAGCCTTAGAAATTCTTCACCTTATGTGTATGTATAGAAAATGTTTCTAACATTAATGAAATAGGTAAAGAGAGAAAATTTAATAGGAAAAATTAGAAATAACATCCTAAAGAAAGGCGAAATTCTTGAGTAAGGAAGATAAATTTTTTTGGAAGTAAGTAAAGATCTTAAAAGTTCAAGAAGATTGAATTAGGGTAATTTTTCCTAATTCAAGAGCTAGAGTTACTAAGTTTAACATCTCTACCCATACATTGGGCCTTCACCTATGGACACTCCATAGAGTTTGTTTTTCCACTTCACATGAGTTTCTAGTAAGCCAATTGGATATCTCAAGCAAGAGACATAGAATAGATTTGGACTAGGATATAGAAGTTGGACCGATAGCCCAAAAATCATTAAAATGTGACCAAGCCCTCCATGAGATGTATAATTTCAGCCACAACAAAAGAAATGGGCAAGAATGAGCCCAAATCCAAGAGGAAAAAAGAAATAAAATAAAATAAATCATGTGACGAAATAATAGTAATGATAAAGATTAGGTCAGATAGCATTAAGACAAAAATTCAGCAAGTGGTGTGATAATATCGATATCCTACACTCATAATTTTAGCAAGTGGTATAATAATACAAAGCATTAAGACAAAATATCTATATCCTACACTCATCATTTTAGCAAGTGGTATAATAATACATGGCATTAGGACAAAACATTCCTATCCTACACAAATAAATTCAGCCAAGTAAGGGAGATTCAAGGGTTAGAAACTTGCCACTTAGAAAGACAAACCTATCATACTTGTGCGAGACAAAAGAAAAAGAAAATGAATTCTTAAATCAAAGGGACCATGTCCCTTATCTTAAGAGCATTTTATCATGATTTTCAAAATACAAATTTTATTTTGCTATGCATATCTTGACTAAGGGAGAGGAAAATAAGAACATGAGTTGTCTTTCTTCAAAAAGCAACCAAGTGTATCATAATTATGATAAGGTAGACCCATGATTATGAAAGAAGGACCACTTGATAGTTTATTTAAGCAAGAACCACCCTTATAACATTATAATTTCGTCCAAGTGAGGGAGAGAAAAAATAGAAGCAAGGTAGAGTGAGGAAAGGAGAGAAAGAAAGGAGAAGAGAGGAAGGAAGAAGAAAGAGAAGCCTAGAGGACTAAATACTCGAGGTAAGTTAGCTTAATCTCCACTTGAATCCATCTTTTATTTTCATCCTTGGGGTTCAAAACTCACCCTCCTTCTCTTATTCAAGTTGTTTGAAAAGCTAAGGGAAGGGAGGAATCTTGCCACTTTCTTCAAGAGGAAACAATGAAAAGAATTCATTAAGTGAGCTAAGGAGATCATTAGGTAGGTTTAACAATATTTAAAAAAAAAGCTTTGAAATTATAAACATTTATATAAGATTTTGATCCTAGAACTTTGATGAAATTTACAATATTTATTACTTTGATGATTGGCCATGGATGTTGCTATATCATGTTACATTTTGATTTTGCATGTGATGTATGTTTGAATATTTAGGTTGGTGCGGAAAGTTCTGCATATGTATGACTACGGATGGCAAAATTTTAAAATTAAATGTGGTGAAAAATTGATGGAATGTGATTAGATATAAATTAGGAAAAAAATGGAAGAGGACATAATAAAATGATGAACTAAAACGTTAGAAAAGGTCTGGTTAGGAAGCTGGATTTCGGAATAACTAGGGAAGCTTTTGTTTTTCAAATTATAGGAAGAATCGGTTAGGAATTAAAAACAATGGTTAACATGAAAAATGTATATATCTGTCTCATGAATTTTTAGCCACTGGAATCACTCAATTTGGATTCCATGAGGTAGATATGTTCAAATTAGTGAGAAGTGGTCAAAAAATGGTTAACCAGGGAAGAGTCTGTTAGGAAAGCTTCTGTGTTTGAATTTCTGAAAAAAATTTGTAGGGAATTAAAATAACTGGTTAACATATAAAATATAGATATATGTCGCATGGAAATTTATCCACTGGAATCACTCAATTTGGAGTTCATATGAGGGAGATATGGTCATATTAGTAAGTAGATGTCAGAACCTACCCGAGAAGAAATAATGTTTAACTTGAGGGAGTAATATCACCAAGATTCTTTAATATTTCTCTAAAATGTTCAACATACTAGTTTTAGATAACTTTTTTTTATCTTTAGATGGACACCAAAATCACCTAATTCGGAGTTAAACTGAGGGAGTTATACTCTAATTTGTTAGAAAAGGTCAGGCAGGACGAAAACCTGTTTCAAGGAATAACACAACATAGAGTATGGTCGTATTCCAAGGCATGGCCAGGCCGTGTTTGGTGCTGAAAATGGTATTTTGAAGTCTAAAGCATGGTTGTTTTATAGGAAATGGCCAAGTTATGTTACAAGATACGTTTAGGCCACGTTGAAAGCTGGTAAAATTTATTTTCAACATTTTTCTACTCTAAATGAACCTTATTAACTATAGGATAATAATAGAAATCAAATTGAAGAAGAATGCAGTATTAAATTTGTGAGAACATGTGATGGAAATAATATAAGTAGGAAGAAAATGACTAGAGGCCAAGCATAAATAAAATGAAGAGATAAAAATAATATTTAAAAAAGAAGAACAATCTTATAAATGAAAATAATAAATGACTAGTGTATGCCATAGCCATTACTATTGCATGAACACCTTGCCATCTTAAGTATGTAATTTTGACATGAAAATATTTTATAAAGTGATATTTGAAATGATTATGTTCATATTATGATTACCAATGATTTTTGGTAATGATTATATTTTGATAAAAATTTATGACATGTGAGTATAATGACCATACTTGTTATTGAAATCATATTTTTGGCTGTTAATGAGAAAAAAAATAAGCACGGTCACATGGCGGTCTATGTGGTGCACCAATAGGGGACGCCCTACCAATGACTATGATTATGTTAATAAGAAAAGAAATTGTGCCATGTCAGACAGAGCGAGAAAAACTCGTACCAGAGAGTAAAAAGTACTCACCGTGACTGGAGTAGCTTGACATAAAAATTAGTTGATAGCTATCATATGATATTCTAAAAATAGTTATTCATGTCATCTATGTCATTACTGTATAATTTTCATGTGCATAGATAAATTACATTCATGTGACCTAAGGTAATTGCTGTAGTTTATACAGATGAACATGACATGATGAGCTATATTGATGATAATTATAATTTATTGTTGAATCTACTGAAATTTAATTCTCACTATATTTCCATATCATGTTCAGAAGACTAAATATGCATATATTCTCTATGACCGGCTTTTAGCATATGTTGGACCGAGTTGGCTAAGATCCCGGTGAAGGTGCAACCACATGCACCTGTATCCCCAAAACTGGTCAATAGGGATGAATAAGATGTGTACATATATGTGTTTGAATTTTTGAATGTATATTTTTAATTAATGATGTGTATGTGAACCCAGATCTGTATCAGCATTATTGCTATACTATAAACCTTAATTATGCTTGGTTAATTTAATCGAATGTTATTATGAGTAAAATAGTTAGAAATAAAGAGGCAATGACTTCATGGGGTTTTAAAAATATATATGTGTAAAAAAATTGAGTTGTTACAGCTGACTTCAAACACTTGGTCAAAATTTGGAAGGGCTGGCACTGGTGCTTCCTCTTCTGTCACCTTGAATTGTTCTTCTGTAATTAAAGACACCAAGGGCCTTGATTCTTTTTTGTCTTCTTTAAGTTCTCTTGGCAGTAAAGGTGTTCATTTGACTTTTACTCCCTCTTTGACAAATGAATATGTGTTGGCATAACCGTCATAGAAGGCACAACGATCATATTGCCAAGGTCTTCCAAGGAGAAGGTGACATGCATCCATAGGAATAAAATCACACCATACCTTATCTTGGTACTTTTGACCAATGGAAAAGGTCACAAGGCAGCGTTTAATAACTCTCACTTCACTTTTATTAAGCTTCTGCTATTTATATGGATGTGGATGATTTTGTGTTGGCAGCTCCAATTTCTCTACCATGTAGTTTGATACCACATTTTCACAGCTTTCACTATCAATGATAACATCACAAACTTTTCCTTGTGCAGTGCATCTGGTATGAAAAATATTGTGCCTTAGCCATGGTTCTTCTTTGGCTATTGTTGTATATAGGCTTTGCTTGACTACGAGCGATTCTCCATGGTCTGCAGGAACATGTTCTTCATCATACACAGACTCAATCTCTTCTTCTCCATCTGGTTCTTCTTGGACTGCTTCCTCTTCCGACACTTCATAAGCTTCTCCTTTAATGATGGTTATAGTTCTTCGAGTTGGACAGTTTGAGGCTATATGGTCAAAACCTTGACACTTGAAGCATTTGGGTGCCCTAGGTTGGTTCTTTTTGGCAGTCTTAGAAGGAGGTTTGCGAGAAGTTCTGAGTTGATCTGTTGGTGTTTTGTGAGTAAATGGAGAATTTTCAGTGGGGGAAAAAGTTCTATAAGAAGACTATTTTGGTAATTGTTTCTCCACTCGGATAGCTAGACGTATAACATCGTCTAAGGACCAATATTGTTGGAGGTAAACTGGATGGGCAATATCAGTGTTTAATCCTCCAAGATAACGAGCTATTGTCTGATCTTCCCTTTCATGGATATCTCACTTCATCATCAAATTCTCGAGTGTATTCTTCTATAGACAAGTTCTTCTGACGAAGATTCCGTAATTGAATAAAATTGTCTTGATAATAATGAGAAGGCAAGAACTTACGCGTTAGTTCTCAACGCATTTTCTCCCATGTTTTGATCTTGCTTTTCCTTTCATGTTCACGCTTCTTTTTAAGGTTCTCCCACCATATGGAAGCATGATTCTTTAATTTCACAGCAATTATTTTTACTTTCTTTTCTTCTGATATCTCTTGGTACTCAAATACTCGCTCAACAGTTTGAAGCCAATCAACGAACTCATCTAGTTGGAGTTTCCTTTCCAAATCTAGAATTTCAACCTTGATGTGGTCATTTCTAAATGATTGTCTTTGTGGATGATGACTCTTAAATGATGATGAATCACTATTGGATTCATCATTATCTGATGATACATGTCGAGCTTCCAATAGGGCTTGTTGTGCATTTACAGCTTCCTGTAACTGTTGGATTTGTCTATTCAATTCTTCTATTTCAATTTCATGCAAATGCTGTCTTCTTGGAGCCATTTTGTAATAAGAAAATGTTAAAGTATCCAGTAACTGGATAGTAACTGTAGTTTGTAAACAACGCGCTAGGTAAGTTCTCAGGAAAGAGAGGTGGGTCACTAATGGATATAATTAAGTACCAAGTCTTTCCTAGTAAGAGCATTCCTTAGACATGCACTTTTCACAAATCACAATTTCTTCTTCCAGTAACAAGAATAATTCTTTTCTGACGTGGAAGATCAGATGATACTACAACCACAGAGCATACTAAGAATTTTCTAATAAAACCGACACTTTCAAAAACTTTTGGAAAATTTTGTAATTTTTATGAGTACTAGGGTAAAATTGCAATTTTCAAAAGTTTAGGGAACAAATGCAGTTTCAAAAAACTTCTAGTGACTAGGTAGCTGATGTGGTGTTATGACACGTGACAGTACGTGATTGGATCACATGGTGTAAAATGACAGCTGAATGGTTACTTAATGACGTGGCTGCTCGTACACGTGGCACGACAGGAGTGGCTGAAAGATGACACATGTCACTGATGTGGCGATGACATAATCGTCTTCAACCTCTGGATTTCTGGCAGTGGTAGACATTGTTTTGGCGAACTTTCGGCCATCTCAGACAACTGCGGACGGTGGTTCGATGAACTTTCCGACGGCGGTGAAAAACTCTAGTCCAAGGTTTTTCCACTTCCTGAGTTCAATGGCGGCATTAGTTTTGTGAAAAAAAATGACTCTAAATGTGGTTTTCAAGGGGTGATCATGGCTCCTCCACAAGAACACCAATGGAAAAATCAGAATTTTAGTCACTTCCCTCACCTAAACTCAACACCGAATTAAGAAACAAGCTCTGATACCAAAATGGCTCAAAAGCCTGGAGAGAAACTCTCAGATTACTCTAAAACTCAATTCATTCAATGGTGCTAATACATAAAGAGATTGGCCCTATTTATACTAATCCTAGAAGCCAATTTACAATTGATAATAACTGAAAAAAACTAGAATGTAATGTAAACACAAGTTGTAAAAATGAAAGTTTGTCAAAAAATGTTGGCAAATGATAGCTAGGTTGGTGGCTAGGTTATCTAAGTCAAGAATAGTTGCAAATGGTGGGTAGGTTGGTGGCAGTTGATGGCTATGTGATATAAGTCAAGAATGGTTGGTGGAACTCCCATGCTAGAAGATTTGTCCATATCAGTTAGGTAATCAAATATATTAACAAAGTTAATGCGAGGGTGATATTGAAATAGAGACAGTCTTTTAAAAAATAAAATGAGAAAATTAATATTTTTAAGAACAATTCACTGTATTAAATACCCCCAAAGAAAACTTAGTCAAAATGCACCAAAACATGAGAAAAGTAATTAGAAAGTACTAGGTAATAAGTACATATCCAAGATCCATACATCAATATTTAACGGTCAAGTGGGTAATGGAACTTCAACAAAGTTGGACTATGTTTTGAGGTTTAGTTGCAAAGATTCTTCATTTTTTTAGCTTGAGTTAAGCTTGAGAGGATCAGAGAAACAAGGAGGGTAGGATGAACTAAGAACTTTTTATAAAAACAAAAAAAACAAAAAAATTATCTTGGTGAACAAAATTTATGAATCACGAACCATTAAGAAAAGAAAAGGAAAGTACGAAGATAAATAAGTGGATATATAGATTAACAGAGTAAGACAAATTAAGAACGAACCTCTGTTTCAAATAGGATGCATGGATGAAGCTGCTTCTTCATCACTTGGGAAGCAAATCTGATTATCGAATGAAGCAATCACTTGTAAGCTCCTCCACATCTTCACCTTCAAACTTATCTATAAGTTATTTTTTTGAATAAGGATCCAATAATGCATGAAGCTATTTATCTATAAGGACCAGTTTACTCCTATATAAATCGAGGTTTTAAAAATTGCATCAATAATTGAACTGGAGAGTGTGATGATTTACAGTTTAATTATTCGACTGCGGTCAAATTGTGGTGAGACTGGTATTTAATATTATATATATAATTTATTAAAAATATAATACTTATTAAATAAATAATTAATGAATAATAAAGCAGAAGAATGTGAAAAAGTATAAGCTTTGGAAGCAATTTTCTGTTTAGGAGTATGTTTTCACTTTTTGCCTTAGTTAGGCTTACAGAAAAATTATATTCTCCTCTAGAACAATGTATAGCTATGGAGCCATTAGGCTGAGAGTCAGTGTATATAAGACTGTCATTGCGTCTTTCAACAATATATTATGTTGGTACTCATGTCCCCTGATATAATATGTTTTCAGCACTTAGCTAAGTGCTTTTTTTGACTTTACAGAATATATATAAGATGGCGTGTTGGGCATTTGGGATTGGTGAACTACATGTTATTTGCTTTCATTTTTCTGGTTACAAGTTTTGATGTTGATTTTACACGGTGGTTGGGTTTTAGGGTCCATTATTCAAAATGACGGTGAAGTAAAGGAGGACGTAAACCACAAGATTCAAGCTGGATGGATGAAATGGAGGAAAGCTTCGAGTGTCATTTGTGATAAAAAAGTGCCGCTCAAAGTTAAAGGAAAATTCTACCGTACGGCTATAAGACCTGCTATATTGTATGGTACGGAATGTTGGGCGGTTAAAAGACAATATGAAGATAAACTCAACGTTGCAGAGATGAGAATGTTGCGATGGATGTGTGGACACACCAGAAGAGATATGATTAGAAATGAGTGCATTAGAGAGAAAGTTTGGATAGCACCTATTGTGGAGAAGATGGTTGAAACTCGCTTAAGGTGGTTTGGCTATGTGTGGAGAAGACCTGCAGAAGCCCTAGTGAGAAGAGTTGATCGGATGGAGAATAGTCCAATAATTAGAGGTAGAGGGAGGCCAAAGAAAACAATAAGTGAAACTATTAAAAATGATTTAATAGTTAATAACTTATCTATTGATTTCATCCATGATAGGCCACTATGGCGCCATTTGATCCATGTAGCCGACCCCACTTAGTGGGAAAAGGCTTAGTTGTTGTTGTTGTTTGTTGGGTTTTTCTAGTTATTTACACAAATTAAATCTTGTCACTGTAGAAAATCCTGTTCTGGTGCATAAATTAGTGGCGTGTCTAGATGGACAAATCTTGATAGACAAATCCTGTTGATTCCATAAATTAATTTTCTGTTGATATCTTCTATGATAGTAAAAGTTAAAGTATGGATAGAGTGGTACCTACTCGATTTAGGCTCGAGCTGAGTCTTGATTTATGGATTTTTTTTTTACTGATGAACAGGCTCTTCACTGGGTCTAATTTAAACCTAAAAAAATTATGGATTGTGACAAATTGTTTCAATTCCAATGTTAAAGAGAGAGAGAGAGAGAAAGTTAAAAAAGGAAAACAATTCATACCGTTGCCTTCGTTTTAGCTGTACATTAAGATCGCCTTCCCAACATGCTGAATATATATCCCGCAAGAAATCGACTCTGGACAAGTGGAATGCAATATAATCTCCTTGGCAAAAGGCTTTCATTCTGGGGCATTGGATTGCTGACACTTGGGACAAGGATGGGAATTCAAAGTGAAAGTAAAGAATTCTTACAATATGGAGAAGTCTTTTCACACAGTGAAAAGATGAATGATTACACCCTATTTGTACAGCTAATTCCCATATTATAGGACTATCTATTTCCTTGATTATAGTAATACATATCTAGATAATAATTACTTGATACAGAAAATCACCTAACAATAAATATTCTAGATCACGTGGGATTTGATTCCTCAATACTCCCCCTTAAGATAGAGTGTATGTTGATTACACCTATCTTGCTTAAGAGAACAGTGAAGCGTTTAGAACTCAGTGGTTTAGTGAACAAGTCTGCTGCCTGCTCTTGTGTTTTGACATGAACGGTCTGAACTAATCCTCTTTGTACCTTTTCCTGAACAACATGACAATCGATTTCAATGTGTTTCGTCCGCTCATGAAAAACTGGATTTGCTGCTATATGAATTGTAGCCTGATTGTCACAGAATAATTTGACTGCACGTGTGCAGTTAACATTCAAGTCCTTCAATAGATTTCTAATCCATGTAATTTCGCAGCATGTTGTTGCCATAGACCTATACTCCACCTCAGCACTAGAACGGGATACAGTTCCTTGTTTCTTAGTCTTCCATGAAATTGGTGCATTGCCTAAGAAAATACAGTACCCGGTAGTAGATCTACGAGTGTCCTTGCAACGTGCCTAATCTGCATCACAGTAGGCTTTTATTTCTAATTGTCCGGTAAAAGGCAGTAATATCCCTTGACCTAGGGTTTGTTTCAAATATCTCAACACTTTGTAAGCTGCATCCAAGTGAGTTTGACGAGGCTTGTCCATGAATTGACTCAAAATATGCACTACATACACAAGGTCTGGTCTAGTGATTGTAAGATAGATGAGTCGTCCAACCAATCGTTGATATTGAGATGCATCCTTTAACAATATTCCCTCACTTTGCCATAACACCAAGTTTTGATCAATAGGAAACCGTGATGGCTTAGCTCCTAGAAAACCAGCATCCTCAAGAACTTCAAGTGCATATTTGCACTGGTTCAAAACAATACCTTGTTTATAACGTGTTACCTCAATACCAAGAAAATATTTCAACTGCCCTATGTCTTTGAGCTTGAACTTGCTTGCAAGAAACTATTTTGTCTTCAAAATGTCTTCTAAGTTGTTCCCGGTTACTATGACATCGTCAACATATACTAACAAGGCTGTAAATCTTGGTAATTTCGGACGAAAAGTGAATAGTCTGACCAAGACTGACTAAACCCACCAGCCTTAAGAGCAGCAGAAAGTTTCAAAAACCATTGTCGGGATGCTTGTTTCAATCCATATAGTGATTTGTAAAGTCGACAAACTCTATACTCTCCTTTTCGTCCGAAACCAGGAGGTAGCTTCATGAAAACCTCCTCATATAAGTCACCATTGAGAAAGGCATTCTTGGAATCCAATTGGTGAAGATGCCAACCCTATAAAGCCACTAAACTGAGAAGAATACAAATTGTGGTAAGCTTGGCTATAGGAGCAAAGGTTTCTCGATAATTAATTCCAGCAACTTGGCTGTAACCTTTGACAACTAAACGAGCCTTGTAACGTTCCACGGTGCCATCAGGATTATGTTTGATCTTAAAGACCCATTTACATCCAATAGTTTTCTTGTTAGGAGGAAGTGGTACTAAACTCCATGTCTTATTTGCTTGTAAGGCCTGAATTTCTTGATTCATGGCTTCTCTCCACTTGGGTTCAAGAACAGCCTGAGAAAAAGACTGTGGTTCCTTTTCTAGGCTAAGATTTACAGTAAAAGCTTTGTGTGTGGGAGAAAGTCTGTCATAGGATAAGACATGAGCAATGGAATGAGGAGTACCTAAAAGCTGAACTTCACTCGTGGAGAATGATAGTGGAGAGCGAGAAGGAAGGGCTGCCTCAATATGAAATCCTTGCAATGTGGTCGGGGTGCTGGTGGCTCTTGTGGACTGTCGTGGTTGTGGGGCAACTTCTTGCAAGGTGGAAGGATCTGAGATGTTTGGAGAATGAGTGGTAGGTGATGCGGTTGAGGAAGAAGTGGTAGAGTTAGGATTCGAATCAGATTGTGATCTTGGAAGATCTGGTGGTGTAATGGGATTGGAATCAAACTCAGATTCAAAAATATTTGGTGAAAGGTGGTGATCTGTTGGGGACGAATTAAAAGAGGAAGGGAATAAGTGACTTGATGGCTGAGAGTTATCAGGAGTCAAAGATGTAGGAGTCCTAGCTTGATAAGGAAATTCAGTTTCGAAAAAGATCACATCTCGAGATATCAATGTTTTCTTGTCTTTTAAGCTATAAACCTTGTAACCCTTTTGACCATGAGGATAACCCAGAAAAACACATTCAGTAGAACGAGGATCAAATTTACTAGGTCGCAGCGGATGGGTGGAAACAAAACACCTACAACCAAAGACACGAAGCTGGGAATAGGTTGGTGGTTTGTTAAACAACTTCTCAAAGGGTGTTTTTCCTTGTAAGAGTGGTGTTGGTGTCCTGTTTATTAAGTAAGCAGCCGTCAATATGGCATCCCCCCAAAAAGGTTTAGGCAAGTGTGACTGAAAAAGGAGTGCGCGAGCAACGTTTAACAAATGTCTGTGTTTACGCTCAGCAATGCCATTTTGCTGAGGCGTATTAATGCAACTCATTTGATGCAAAATACCCTTAGAAGAATAAAATTCGACGCACTTAAACTCGGGACCATTATCACTCCTAACAGCTTTGACTCTTTTCCCAAACTGTGTTTCGACTAAAGTAATAAAATGAATGAGTAAATTTCTTGCTTCATACTTATGATGCATAAGGAAAATCCAAGTACTCCTGGAATAATCATCAACAATTGTCAAAAAATATTGAGCTCCAGAAAGAGATGGGACATGATTGCCACCCCATATGTCCACATGAATTAAATCAAAACAAGAATTACTAGTCGAAAAACTTAAGGGAAAAGGTTGTCTAGTTTGCTTAGCTAAAGGACAGACGAAACAGTGACTAAGATTACAAGTTTTATTTTTCATAAAAGGGAATAAAGAAATCGCCTTGCTAGAAGGATGATCAAGTCGCTGATGCCACAAGTCTTGAGTTTTGGTTTTCACCACATTGCACGTTCCTTTCTTGGGCATATTGAGGCAGTAGAGTCCTTCACTTTCAGCTCCCGTCCCAATCATCCTCCCCGATTGAAGGTCCTGTATAAAACAAACTTGTTTGATGAATATGGTAACATAAAAAGAATCCAACACAAGCTTGCTAATAGATATAAGGTTTAAGTAGAACGATGGGATGCAGAGGACATTATGCAGCATAAAATGTGAGGAAAATACAACAGTCCCAATGAGGGAGACTTGCAATGTTGCACCATCTGGTAATTTGACTGCATGATTATGGACAGCTCGAGATGATGTAAGATGAGTAGGATCACAGACAATATGATCACTAGCTCCACTGTCTAATATCCAAATCACATCTTTATTGTGTTGTGTAAGAGAAAATGCTTTACCTGACATCTCCTCTAAATTAAGAACGTTACCAACAAGATTTGTAGAGGATAGCTATGTAGTGTTCAACATCTCTAGCAACTGATGGCCGTCATTGGTCTTGCTAGCTGCAGCCTTAATCTTGCTCAAAAAATCCATCATCTGCTTGCATTCATTCTGTGATAAGGGAAGACCAGTAAGGTCTTCATTGCCTTCATTAGACATTACCACAAAGTTTGCTTTCGAACCCCCTTCTTCTCCTGCCAATGTTTTCTTTCTCTTGCGGCAGTAGTCATATGTATGACCTTTGAGACCACAATACGTACATTTGAGGTGTGCCCTACAGTTTTTGGTATTGTGGTTGTCCATTTTTCATTTTTCGCACCACTTGGTATCTCCTCCTGTAAACTGAATTTCACGGGAAGACTTTCTCACAGCAAATGTTGAAGCTTCTGAGGCCTGTGTATTTTTCCCGATGGATACCTCTACCTGTTTCTCCTGACGAAGGACCATAGCATAAGCCTTGTTAAGAGTTAGTAAAAGATCCATACCAATAATGTTACTCCTGGTCTGTGCATAGCTTTCATTCAGCCCCATCAAGAACTTCATGGTTTTCTGTGTTTCAATGTAATCTTTGACCTTAGAGGCAGCATCGCAACTACAAGGAGGAAAATCACAAAGTGCATCTTTCTCATCCCATAAGCTTTTAAGCTTTGTAAAGAATGATGTGATTGTTGTTGTGCCTTGTTCGCAGCCATGGATGGCGCTTTCAATTTGGAAAAGTACAACTGTATTTATTTGAGAAAATCTTTCTTTCAATTCTAACCACATACCTCGTGCATCCTTACAGTGAATTACACTGCTTGCAATCTCCTTTGATATAGCTCCTAGTAACCAGGTTTTCACAAGGGTGTTGCATCGTTCCCACTGCAGCTGCTCAAAAGCATTATGAGTTGGCTTGGTGATGGTTCCATCAATAAAACCCTTTTTGTTTTTGATGGTGAGCGCCATAGTCATAGACTGCTCCCATGTCATATAGTTATCTTCCATCAGAGGTTGTGCAACTAGGACAGCTCCTGGTTGATCTGAATGATGGAGAAAGAGAGGGTGATTGGCATTCTCCCATAGTGCCGATGCTTTAGAAAAGTTTTGTTGCTGAACTTCAGCCTTCTGTTCCTCTTCTCTGCCCATGAGGTAAGTTGTGTTTTAGGGTTTCTAGGTTCTCAAGAACGTACACTCTGATACCATAAAGAATTCTTACAATATGGAGAAGTCTTTTCACACGATGAAAAGATGAATGATTACACCCTATTTGTACAGCTAATTCCCTGATTATAGGACTATCTATTTCCTTGATTATAGTAATACATATCTAGATAATAATTACTTGATACAGCAAATCACCTAACAATAAATATTCTAGATTCCGTGGGATTTGATTCCTCAATAGAAAGTGCCATTGTAAAAGCTTTTAAAAGTAGGCAAAGACTCGAGACAAAGTCTGGAGCTGGCTAAATATGATCTTGTCTTCATGTGGTTCGTCCGTCTCTGTAGGCACTATTTCTTCTATTGATTCACATTCCCTTATAGATTAGAGCTAAACTTTTTGCTATTGAAGTTGAGAGTAAATATACCATTCCATGACATTGAGATACAATTAAATCCCTTAGATTTAAGAAAGATACAGTGGATGATACTAAGTTAATCAAATGGTAACATTCAAACACTGCCAAAGTTTCTATATTTTCAGGAAAAAGGGTCTACCCAGGGTCCTCAACCCCTATGGAATGGAGCTTGGACAGATGTTAAGTTCTAATTCTTTTAACCGTGAAAGGATTTTTGTATGATAATCAACGTATTAGTGAGATTTACGTTTAACATATTTATATTTTGGGTAAAGTTCTATTTTAATCCTTTAGATTTGTAGCAAAATTTTATTTAATTCTAAAGCTTTTTGGGTTCAAATTTATCTCTAATGTTTCATAAATGTCTTTTCTTAGTTTTTAGGACTAATTCTATTAAAAAAATTAATAAATAAATGTAAATTTGGACACATCATTTAATCAATTAAACTGTTCGTCTAAATATCCAAAATGATGATATCTAGCCATTCTATCTAGATTGACTTAGTAAAAATCCACCATCGAAGATAAAATGGCCAGACATCATCCTTTTGAGGTGACAAGGATGCTTTTGGCTGTGTCAGATATTTAAATAAATAACTCGGCATATTACTTATTACATGTGTTTATGTCAACAATTTCTATTAATGTTTACATAGTTATCTTAAAGACTAAAAAGAAAAATTTATAAAACGTTAAGAATGTATTCAAACAAAAAATAAATTTAGACTAAATCGAATTCCAATGCAAATTTAAAGAATTAAAATAAGACTTCACCTTTATATTTTTATTTATAATTAAATTGATTTATATGTCTTTAATACATTTCATCTGCTTAAAAATAAATTATATGTTTATTGGTGAAGTGAAATCAAAGGGTTTGAGACAAGTTAAGTAAAGGAGGAGGCTAGGGAGAAGTTACGTCAGTAAGTTCTGTAATTTTTAACAAACTGGTCCAATAAAACACTTTTTATTTTTCAGTCAACTTTTTTATTATTTTTCCACACAAAACTTAACAAATGGGCTATGTTAGTAAGGAAATATATGAGCGAAAAATGGAAAGTATGGAGAAAATCAGTGTTATATATTATTACAATGCTATTTTTGTCTCCATTAAAACATGGGCAGGAAAATTTGCAACAGTATGAATGATTTCATGTTTCATGGAATTACTATTAGCTAATTAGCTACTTTGAGCGTATGCTAAATTTTAAATGATTCTGTTTCCTTAATTTCTCTTATAAATTGGGTGTTATTTGACATGATTGGAACAACATTTTGAGATTACTGCGTTCTCTTGTACAGGGATCGATGGGGAGAAAAAGATGGAAACTCTTGTCAAACATTTTGGTCATCCTACTCCATTTACTGATTTTACTGTAAGTAGCATTCTATCATCAGATTCTCTTTCCTAGCTACTTCCGACTTGTCTTGTAGGGTTTAAAATGTAAGTGAAATTTAATTCAGTCTCTCTGGGACTTTATGCAGTGCATGTGCGTGTACAATGGGGTATGAGTCTTCTCTAATTGAAGTGTAAACACTTTCATTTGTCAAACCTATTAGTAAACTTATTTTTCTTTTATTGACTTTGCTTTATATTGGCAATGTATATGGAGCAAAAGTTTGGGGTGTAAAAGTGTTAGAAAAAGAAGTGAAATTATTTTTATTATTTTATTTTTTAAATTTTACTGACCATTTTAACTCTCAACTTTTTTTTTCCAGACAATTAAAGGCAGTTTACCATTGCTAATTATATTTTTTAAAAACAATACTACATCTTATAGCCAAGGTTATAACTGTCGATAATTTTTTTTCAAGTATTAAAACAGATTCAGTCAAAACCAAGGTTAAACATAAAAACTTAATGATTATGACATACTAACGCTAACTTTTTAGCTCATTTAAACTGAACGTCAATAAAACCAACGCTAAATATTTGTTATTCCAACAGTTGTTATAGTTATGTTAAAGCTCTCTTGATGGTATATTTAATGATGATAGTAAAACATGTCGTAGACTCACTTTTGATTGACGCTAAATGCCATTTTTTACCAATATTAAAACAGAATTTCTTTAGAAAAGTTTTGTGAGAAAAACTAAGAACCGAGGCTAGTTTTACTAACTTTCATTTTGACCTGAGCTAAAATTGACCTATTCTCCAAGCTTTTGTTAAGTTGATATGCCAAATGATGTTCTCCTATCAGATCATCTTGAAGATGGTAATAGCTAGATGGTGAAAGGTAGAAAAATGTTCTAAAATCGATTTTTCATAACATAAATGGACAATTCTCAACTTTCATCTCTTCGTGAACATTAATCAATTCTTATTCTCATGCATCTAACTTCTTCTTTTTTAATTTCTTTTTTTATCGAAAACAGATATACGTATAGGATAATTGGCATAAATAAATTTCTTGAAATTAAGTCGGATCCAAGAAATTGAGGCATGTTTACTAAATAGGATATATATAGATCAAATTCTGATTGAAAAGCTCTTGCAATGTCTAGCATTATCAAAGTAAGACCATGTCATGATTTTTTTTTTTGGACAAGTGGAATGCCACTATTAATATATAAAGACAGGCACTGAGGCCAATAAAAAAAAAAGATAGGGGCAGGACAAATAATTTCTACAACTTCTGAAGATAAAATATACAAAAAAGAATTAGTATTATGATTAAAAAATATCTCTCAAACTCTTGTTAACCAAATATTACATCTCAGCATACAAAAATCAACTATTACAATATCCTAAAAAGAAAAAGAAATATATATATATTATTGAAGAAGCAACTCATCTCTCAACGTTCTTCAAATGTTAACTCTTTAAAATTCTTTTACCCGTTATAAAATAGTATTGTAAATATAATATTCTTCCACTTAGATATGAGTTTAAAACTGTAAATCTGAATTTAATGCTGTAAATTTGGACAAAAGAGATGTAAATCATTCAAACACTGAGCCTCTTCCAAAAAAAGAGGAAAAAACTTTTCTAAGAGAAAGCTTTTGTAACGAGAGGAAAAACTCTCCTATTAAGAGGAAAAAAAGAACACGAAGGAAAGACAAAAGAAAAGAAAGAAGAGGATGAAGGGGAATGCCATGGCGGCCCCTTCCTTGAGGCGCTATACTGTTTAAGAGTCCCTCTCGCGACGCTGATGTCTCCTTGCTTCTCGCAATGCTGCAATACACTTCATCCGGAACATGTCATGAATTCAAATCATCATATAAAACAGACAAAAGTTCAATCCCAAGTTTTGCCTTTGTTTTTTCCAAAACCATGATAGACGCATATCAATCCCACCAAACAGAAACCCAACACCAAACGTAAAAACTGACTGATCTGTCACCAAAGCAAGCCAAGCCAAACCCCAACTATATATTGAGGAGTTGGTGATCCATAGCGCACCAAGACGTGAAAAGAGTGACCCAACCAAACCTACTGATCCTCAAGCATTATGAAACTGAAAAATATTATGAATGTCACAAAGAATTGGAGCAAATACCGAGGGAGCAGAAGAGCCAGCGGATCAGAAACAACCTGATTATTTGTAACGGCAAATGGATGTGGTTACCAATTACAGTCCCAAGTGGCCGTAATCACAAGAAGACATACATTACATAGTTGAAGTATAAAACCCACACACACTTTTGTTTTTGTAGAAGTATGTGATAAAACTTGCTGTAGTTTCTTGATTATGTCATTTTTGATATTTTTGGTAGAAGTTATAATTGCTCAGAACTAATGTATGGTTAAGCTGATTTTTTGGAAAAAAGATAGGTGAGTAGTTAGGAGTAGTTGTTTATTGCTAGAAGGAAATCGCTATTCTGTATGCTAATGTATGTATGTATGTATATATATATATATATATATATATATAGACAAACACGCACACTGAATATGAATGTAAAATGTGAGTGTGCCTCTTCCTTCTTCTTCCAGCAAAAGCCAACAATTCATATCAGAGCATTGAATGATCTTTGAGGGTCTGAGTGAAAAATTGAGAGAAAACCAGCAAGCTTTCGTTAGAAAAAAACAAAAACAGAAACACAGTCGCGTCACATATCACATTATCCTCGCCTCCAGTATTCACATGAGAAAATTATGCAATCTGAGCTGTGAAGATGAAGGCTCACCCTGTGATCTCTTGGAAGTGGGGGAGACAGGTAGAGATCCACCCTCTCTGCCAAATAACCCAATAGTGGCTCAAATGAGAGACCATAGTGAGAAGGCTTCCAAAAGGTTCAAAGCTCTCACATTTATATACTCTGTAGTGAGTGATGATAAGTTCACAAGAATTTCAACTTTTGAAATAGCAAAAGAAGCTTGGGACAAGTTTAAAGAGAAATTCCAAGGAAACAATGGAACTGCGTAGTTGCAAGTCTTGAATTTGGAATATGAAATTCTCAGAATGAAGGACTCTGAGTGTATAAAAGGATATATAGACAGGCTTATGAAAATTGTAAATCAGGTTGGATTATTGGGAGAGGAGCTCTCTGATAGAAGAATTATAGAAAAAGTGTTGGTAAGCCTTCCCAAAAGGGTTGAGTCAAAGATCTCTTCACTTGAAGATACAAGGGATTTTTCTCAACTGACCTTGACTGAGTTACTCAATGCTCTGAAAGCTCAAGCGTAGAGATGAACCTTTAGGCAAGAGTAAATGGTTGAGGAAGCATTTCAAGCAAAACACCAAGAGAAAGTCCAATCAAGTGGAGGGAACAAAAAGTAGGCTGATGAAAAGGAGGAGAAATATACAAATGATGGAGATGTTCCAGAAAGTTTGGACATATGGAGAAAGTTTGCAAGAGTAAATACCAACAAACTCAACAGCCACTAAACCAGGAAGCTCAAGTTGCAGAAGCACTACAGCAGCAAGATGAGGAATTATTTGTAGCTAATTATTGTGCAGCAGAAAATGGATTTGATGCTTGGGTCAATGACAATGGATGCACTCACCGCATGACCTTTGATGCCTCAATGTTCTAAGAATTAGACAAGACCTACATCTCAAAGGTTAAAATAGGAAATGGTGAATTTATTGAGGTGAAAGGAGAGGGAGTTGTTGCTGTTTAAACTCAAACAGGTACAAAAGTTATTTCTAATGTTTGATATGTGCTTGATGTAAATCAAAGCCTCTTGAGGAGAGTAGTTATAATTGCTTTGAACTAATGTATGGTTAAGCTGCTTTTTTGAAAAAAGGATGAGGTGAGTAGTTGGGAATAGTTGTTTACTACTAGAAGGAAAGTGCTTTTCTGTATACTGATGTAATCTATATATATATACATGTGTGTGTGTGTGTGTGTGTGTGTGTGTATGTGTGTGTGTGTGTGTATAGAGAGAGACAGAGAGAGAGAATATGAATGAAAAACATGGGCGTGCTTCCTCTTCCTTCATTTTCCAGCAAAAGCCAACAGCATTTCAACTATATATATAAAATTTTATAAGATGTAATTTTCTTCCTCATCAACGGCCTTTCCCATCACTCTCTTCTCCTTCTATGGCATCAATGGAAATCCCGCTCAGCCTGAAAATTGTTAAATAATTATTCAAACGGTCTTTGCCAATATTATTTTAATACAAGACCTGCAAATATATCATAATAAGAAAGCATATAAAAAGGAGATTGAAAGAAACTGAAATCATGAAATCCTGTAAAGAGATCATAAATTGGTAAATAATATGAAAAGAAACTTTCACTTCATTTTTTTCGATGGTTCGAAAGAATAATTTTATTTAAATTTAAATGAAAGAATCTTTCACTTCTTTTTTATCTTTCAATTCTCTCAAAGTTATTCCCTTCATTTTTATTTCTTCCACATAAAGTGAAAGAGAAAAATGGTAAGTATATTAGTATTGTATTTTTACCTTTTCCATGAACATTTTCTCCACTGTGGTGTTAAGATCACCCTCCCAAAGTCGATCATCTTCGTCCAATGAAGCTTGAATCACTCTCAACATGGGGGCACTTATCAACCCTTGAGAGAAAATTTTCATCTTGGGGCATTGAGCTATGGTCACTTCTTCCAGAAATGGGAATTTGAAAACAGAACTCCCTGTACAAAAGCTTGCTAAGTTTGACAGACTTTAGAGATAACTTTCTCAGCTTCTCAAATATTATCCCATCATGAGTTGATTCATCTCCCTCTTTGGCCACTATTTCTTTTATTGATTCACATTCCTCTATGGACATTCTTTTAAGGCTCACCAAACTTTTGGCAGTTGAGGATGTAAATAAGTATATCAATCCATCACACTTATTTAAAAGCAGTTCTCTTAGATTGGAGAAAGATACAGTAGATCGTACTAAATTTGTCAAGCAAGGACATATGCATACTTCTAAGATTTCGAGATTTCCTCTGAGTTTATCAAGCCATGGGTGCTCTAACCCAATGGAGTTGAGTCTAGATAAATTATCCATTGTCAATCCCTTTAACTGTGCAAGTATGCTCATAACTTCAAAGTCAACTGCTTGAGAGGGGAATATTTCCTCAGAGTCACCACAAGCCATTGCAAGAGTTTCTATGTTGGGTACCTTCTGAAGAAATCCGAAAGGCAATTTATCTCCCTCTTTCACATTGTGAAAACAGTACAGCTGAAGGCGTATTACTCTGTCAAGAAGATTTGCAGCATAGTCTCCATGCCATAACATCATTATCTCTTTCTCACTCAGTGATAGATCCTCCAAATTTGGAATAACCTAGGAAGCAAAATTAATACAGAAAAATAAAAAGGGATACAAATTCAATACTTTTCCACCATAAATGATAAAATGAAGCAAAGGAATGTGGTAAGAGGCAAATTCATCACACTTTTCATATCTTGTAAAGTTGTGAAAACATTGATAGTACCTTTTGAACCAAAAAGAGGGGTTGTGACTCGATTGAAATACCAACATGATCCTCTGGATGTGCTGCTGATGAGAATATCCCCAACTTACCACAATGATAGACTCGTAAGTGTTTCAAAGCGGGGCAATGCAAATTGTGTTGTCCATTATAAAAGCACTTGAGCTTTGACATCATACCTAGAGTCACCGAGTTTAAACAAGGGAATTCAAACTTAGCAGTTGTTCCTGCAGCAGCAGCAGCATCCTTCCCAACAATTTCCACCAAGGCCTCGCATCTTTCTATTATGAGCTTTTTAAGTTTCACAAGATTTTTGGCCGTGGATGTAGGAAACAAAGCCTTTAGACCTTCACAATCAGTGACATGCACATCTTGAAGATTTTCAAACATGAGAACCCCTTGAGGATCCTTATTCCATACATGCTTCATACATGGCAGCCGATCTAAAGTCAATTTTTTCAATTGAAAGGCTATTCCCTTGGTTATTTTCATGTCTTTCATATTGAAGATTATCTCAACTGAAGTGCAGCTCCTTACTTGTAACTCTTCCAAGTTCTTCAAGTAAGGAAGTAAATGAGATGGAATTGCTTGTGATAGAAAATTCAAATTCTCCATCTCCAAACTTTTCAACCTGCGAAAGCAGTTTTTTGGTAGGGAAAGTTCACCATGCCATACTTGTTCTAGCTGGGAATACTCAGAAAATTTCAAATGCTCTGAATATTCAAAAGAAACCTGCATATGCATATAAATCCAACATCAGACGTGCGTATTCCAAACTCATACCTATACTCCATCAAAAAACCAATGCCCAATCAACATATCTCATATTTTGAATATTCATGATACAAATTGCTCATTTTTTAATTTTTTTTTCTTTAACATATATTCTCTTTATACAACCTCATGTAAAAGTTAAAATAAAAAAGAATTAAGATTCATGTGCAATTTTTCAAATAACAAAAAAAGTTTAATTTATTTAAATTTTAAGATATTGACAACATACTTTATTCTCAGCACCTCTCCTCTAGATAATTCTAAACATATTTATAAGGTTTGGAAAAAGAAATAACTCCAGAAGTTTACAAAAATTACAGAAAAGAGGCATAATGGCAGTGAAGAAGCTTCTCGGTAAATGGGGAAGTTAAGTGCCTCATACAACTCTAAATAGTTATACTTGTGTGAGTTGAAAAGTCAAACTGTGGTTGCGAATAATATTAATATAAAGTCCTCTAGGAATATTTTCAAACAAATACCATCCAACGACAATAGCAAAGAAATTACATTCATACAAATATCAGAGACACAGTATATTTGATAAATAAATTCTTACCTTCTCCTTAAACATCTGGTCCACTGTGGTCTTAAAATCTCCCTGCCAACGTGTATGGTATGTCTTTGGTGAAACCTGAATTTTGTTCAACAATGGGGCACTTATGCGCCCTTGAGAGAAAATTTCCATCCTGTCGCACTGTTCTATGATCATTGTATCAAGAGATGGAAATTGCAAAGTAGAAATCCCTTTATAAAAGCTTACTAGGCTTGATAAATGTCTTAAGGATAACTCTTTGAGCTGCCCAAATATGATCTCATCTTCAATTGATTTATCTTTCTCTTTGGCTACAATTTCTTTAATTGATTTGCAATGCCGTATGGACATCTTTTTAAGTCTCTCTAAGCTTGTGGCTGTGGACGATGTAAATAGATAGTCCAATCCATGACAGTTATATATATTCAATTCTTTAAGATTGGAAAAAGATACTGCAGATTGCACTAATTTTGTTAATCCTGGACAGCTGTATACACTTAAGTTTTCTAGAGTTTCAATGAATGGGTGTAACCAGGAGTGCTCTAACCCTATGGACTTGAGCCCAGGTAGTCCATCCAGGCATAATTCTTTCAATTGCTCGAGTATTGTAATGCATTCAACTTCAAGTTTTTGAGAAGGAAAAATCTGTTTGAATCCACTACAAGTTACTCCCAGCTTTTTGATATTGGGAACCTTCTGAAGAAATTCAAAAGGTAAAATATCTGCCTCCCCAACATTGTGAAAGCATATCAACCGAAGGTATTTTAAATTTTGAAGGCGGCTTTTTGGAAACTCTTCATCCCATGACAACATAGTGTCTTTCCCATTTAGTGACAGCATCTCCACGTTGGGAATAGACTATAGGAACCAAAAGAAGAATGAGAGACCGGTGTGGCAATTAATTAATTACATGAACATACAAACCTAGCTGGCTATAAACAACCATAATTAGCATATATCACGTTGTAAAATCATTGGTACGTACCTTCTCAACAAAGATAAGTGGTGGTTGAACTTGATCCTTAGGATGTGCTTGTTGGTGGCTTTGAGATTCTGATGCGAACATATTTAATTTGTCACAATGCTGAACATGTAGTTCTTTTAGTTCAGGGCATTTTAGCTCATGGGGTCCAAGGTAAAGGTAATTGAGTTCTGGTAATCCTTGTAATATCAATGAGGTCAGACAAGGGAACACAAAGTTTTTAGCTGCTCCTTCATCTGCTGCAATAATTTCCATCAACTCCTCGCAGTTATTCACATGCAGTCTTTCAAGTTTCACAAGAACTTCAGCCACACATGCTGGAAACAAACTTTTAAGGCCTTTACACCCATCAACATATATTTCACGTAGGGTTTGGTGATTGACAACTCCTTGGGGATCTTTATTCCAAACATAATCCAGATTTGGTAGCTTCTGCAAAGTCAATTTCTTCAAGGAAAAAGGAAGGGGGGCGAGAGGCCTCACATTTATCATTAATCTATCTCTTGTTATATCTGTCACATCAAATATTACCTTTACAGAATCACAGTTTCTTACTTCCAATTCTTCCAGATTATTTAGTAAAGGAATTAAGTGGCCAGGTATTACATTCGATAAGAATTGACAGCTCTCTACAATCAAAGATTTCAAATTGATAAAACTCCAGTCTGGGACTGGAATTACACCATGCCACATCTCTTCTAGCTCAGGGTGATCACTTAGTTTTACGCTAGTTGCAGACATTGTTACCTGCATGTGCACAACAATAAATCCATCAGGTTGAATACATACATACACACACACACACACACGTGTGTGTGTGTGTGTGTGTGATTTGTATTTGTGGGCAGCATACAAAACTATTCCTTAGCTATTGTCTAGAACTCTTCTCATTACTCTTAAAATTGATGAAATGTAATTGCTTCCAAATTCAAGTGAGCCCACTTTCAAAAAATTTAAGAGGGACTAAATTAAATGGATTTACCTACAATCACTAAAAATTGTAAAAGTGATAAAAATATTAGTTATGTAAACAGTGTTCCTCTTTTTTTAAAATTTGATAATAAATTAAACTCTAGTTCTAGAACTTTCTTGAATAATAATGAAGAGTAATAATAACTATAAATATCAAAAATAGAGAAATTTGTTACGACTTTAACAGCTATAATACATATTAGAGTACTCAATACTCAATTATTAGAATATAATCTTTTGAAACGAATAGTCCAATTTAAAACACAAAAATTGACATAATAAATATTCAAACTTAAAAAACTAAACGTTTGCTTTATTTAATTGTAAGAATCCAATTATATTATACCCTTGGGCCCTAAAAATCCTTTTAATCAAATGTTTCTATTTTGACAAAATGAAAAGAAAAAATGAATAACAATACATACCGATTCCTTCCTTAGAGTAGTATTAAGATCACCTTCCCAAGTGACTGCATGTATATGCTGCTGGAAGTTAACTGCAAACAAGTTGGGTGCAATATAATCTCCTTGACAGAAAACAACCATTCCAGGGCATTGTATTGCTGACACTTTGGTCAAGGACGGGAAATTTAGAGCGAAATTTCCACCGTAAAAACTTCTAAGATTTGGTAAGCTGTCAAGATACAATGTTTGGAGCCGGTTGAAAATGATCTCGTCTTGATGTGGCTCTTCCCTTTCGTCAGTCACTATTTCTTCTATCGATTCGCATTCCCTTATAGACATGTTCTTGAGTAGAGACAAACTTTTTGCTGTTGAGGTTGTGAATAAATATGCCATTTCGTGACATTTAGATACAGTCAAGTCCCTCAGATTTGAGAAAGAAACAGTGGATGATACTAAATTAATCAAACGATGACATCCAAAAACCTTCAAAGTTTCTATATTTTCAAGAAAAAGGTCCACCCGGGGTTGCTCAAACCCTATGGAATGGAGCTCGGGCAGATAATTAAGTTCTAATTCTTTCAACTGTGAAAGAATTTTTGTATGATAATCCGCATGTGCTCTTTGAGAGGCAAATATCTCTTTGAAGTGACTACAAAACACAGCAAGCTTTTCTATATTGGGCAGTGGTACCTTCCGAAGGAATTCATATGGAAATATATCTGAACTGTTATGGAAGCATTGCAATTTGAGAAATTTTAGTCTGTGAAGGAGGTTTGCCTGAAACTGTCCTTGCTCGATAATCATGGTGTCTTCCTTGCTGAGCGACAGTTCCTCCAGGTTGGAGATAACCTAAGAATCCAAAAAAATAAGAAAGATAAGAAAGCGGAAAAAAAAAAGGGTCGTACTTAATTTCCCTCAAAAGACTCGAAATTTTGTTTACATAGTTATGGCAATTCAATGTTTTTTCGATGTGGAACTGTGTTGGGTGTCCTGTGTTGTTGATGAAATATATAGCTGCAAGGGGAAGTGAAACCAAGTCGATTGGAATTGTTTTACAAGCCTTATAGTTGGGGCGTGGTTGTTTATCGTGAAGCTAAGGTTGGGTGTTGTCAGTCTTCGTTCCCTTCTCCTGCCAGTGAGAAATGGAATGAAAACTTTGACGTTACTAAGGATAAACCCTGAGGTAAACCCTAAACCCTGGTCAACTATGTAGGTAGATCCACATAATCATTAATAAATATATAAACATAGTGCGCATAGTCAATGAAATTCATCTCTGATAAACTTATATGTTTATGAATTATTAAATTAGTTTAAATTTTTTTAAAAGATTGCATCTATCTAAAGATAAGTTGTGCATTTATTGGTGAACAGACAAGTTGGGTGAAGGTCGAGGAGGCTAATGAGAAGCTATGTTACTAAGTTTTATAATTTTCAAAGGAACAGGTCCAATCAAACACATTGATTATTTTTCAATTAACTTCCTTTTAGTGTTGAAAAAATTGGACCAAAAAGGAAGAAACAGAAAACTGATCAGATAGAAAAATTTGAAACAAAGCTCTAGAATTTCAAGAACAACGGCAACTGTCAAAAGCAACCTCTATGAAAGACTGAAGTAGAAGGAGACAGAGCAACCACAAGCTGAAACACTTTCTCTTCTCATTTTTGTCATGTACGCTATCAATGGAAAAATCTACTTTACAAGAGTTGTTATGAGAAGCTCTATGTGCACATGAAATCCTTTCTTGAGAGTTTTGCTGACTTAGGCTGAGGTTGTAAAGGCTTTAGTTCCTCCCTGTTTGAGAGTTTGGCTAAGTTCTTGGTGGAGAAAAACTTAATGGTGAATTAAATTGCCTTGGTGAAGAGACTGTAAAATTTATGTGTTTCCCTATTTATATGAGTTTTACTAAGGTTTAAATTAAAAAAAAAAAATCAATGGGGTTAGGTTGTCTTCGTGAGAGGTTGTAAAGGATTGAAGCCTTCCTTGCATTGTGATAGCCCAAACTAATAAAATTCTCTTGTTTTGTACTTTTAGAGAGAACATAAAATTTATTTTTAAATCTGAACTCCTATAATTCTTGGTGTTCCTTGGTTTATATTGCAGCATTTTTCTTGCATAACTTTAATTTGCTATTATAAATCTAGCTTCTGTATTGTCAATCATTTTATTGGCTGTTCTCTTGAACTTTGTGGCTTTTAGAGAAAGCTAATTTTCAACAAGAAAGCCTCTATTTTCGCATTTTTTTTTCACAACATAGTCATAGTATTAACTATTAGGACTATACTCACAAAATTTAACACGTGGGCTATCCTAATAGATGAAATATATATGCACAAAATGGAAGTACGGAGAAAATCAGTTTTATATATATATATATATATATAAACCTGTTAGTATATATAAAAAAATGTGAAAACAATAATACCTCTTCAGCTGAGACAAGGGCATGCCGATCAATGGGAAAACGAACTTGACCCTTTGCTGGGAACGTCTTCAACTTATCACAATGATATACATCTAATTGTTTTAACTTTGGCCATTCCAGATTGTGTATTCCAGGGTAGATGCACCTGAGCTCGGGCAAATTACATAGCCTTAATAAGGTTACTCCAGGGAACATAATTGAGTTTTTAGTTTCGCCTTCTCTGCCTGTTTCGTCCTTTGCACTAATCTCCGCTGATCCTTCTGTGGCCACTGATGCTGGAAACAAACTCATAAGGCTTTTACATATTGTAACATGCAGTTGTTGCAGAAACTGAAAGATGAGAATTCCTCGAGGATTCTTATTCCAAACATACTCCAGATTAGGCAGCTCTTCCAAAGTCACTTTTTTCAAACGGGAGACCATTCCCGCATGTTTTTCCACATTCAAGTCATTTACATCAAAAACTACCTGAATTGGGCTACAATTCTGGACAATCAATTCTTCCAAGTTGTTGAAGTAAGGAAGCAGATGGGATGGAATCACATGTGGTACAAATTCACAATTCATTACCACCAAAGTTTTCAAATTACGAAAGCAATTGTCTAGCACCAAAACTTTACCATACCATACTTGTTCTAGCTCAGGATAGTTGGAAAGCTCCACGTGCTCTGAATATTGTAAAGAAACCTGTAAATTAATGCAAATAAATTACTTAAACTTATTATTGATAAAAAAAATGCTGGTAATTTTATCTTAATAATTAGTTTCATTAATAATTAGTTTCATCTAAATTTTGTGACAAACTCAATCTATATAATTGTAATTAATCATGTCTAAAAGTTGCAAAAATAATATTACGTTATCAGTTTTATATACTTTTTATTTTATATCAATTTTTATCTACCTATTATTATTTGCAAATTCCATTAAGAAAACTTCGTTCGGCTAGGTAGGATTTATAGTAAAGGTATTATAAGTTCTATCCTATTAAAGGAAGATAGGCTATCCTGAAATTATGAGACTATTGATATATGAGGGGGAAAAAATCAAGAACAACAACTGACATTTTACAATTTTATCTTAAATTCAATACTCTATTTTAATTCTAAACATATACTTTCACATTATATTTAACAGCGATGACTAGATTTTATATCTATAAATATTTCAACATACTATTCCTAATTAATGTTGAAAATATTGATAATTATCCACAAAAAAGAGTAAAAGGAAAAATGATTTGAAGGAAAAAATAAATAGTCATAAAAAAGGAGTATTTAGTGAATAAATTCGTACCATGCGTGTGAATCCCTTTCTTATGGTAGCATTCAAATCACCTTCCCAATACCATTTCCCTTCCTCCTCTCCTTCAACGGCACATACTTCTTGCAGCTTGGGGGCACTTATGACTCCTTCACTAAACATTTTCATTTTAGGGCAGTCTTTCACAATTAATTTTTCCAATGATGGGAAATCAAAGGCATGCTTCTTCGAGCTACAAAAACTCGTGAGGTTCGTTAGAGCCACAAGTGCCAAAGTTCTCAATTTGCGGAAAATAATCTTAACTTCTGTTTCTTCTGCATTTCCCTCTTCTGCTACAATTTCCTCCATCGCTTTACAATTCTTCACCTCCATTCTAGTGAGTTGAACCAAACTTTTGGCTGTGGAATATGCCATTAAGTTCCTTAATCTATTACAGTTACTTACTTTCAGATAAGTCAAGTGAGTGAAAGATGCTGAGCAAGCCGCTAACTCAATCAGTTTGGGACATCGCGTTAAGGTTAAGCTCTCTATTCTTTGAAGAGAGGGGTCTCTTTCCAACCCTAAATTTTGTAGGGTAGGAAAATCGTCTAACCACAAACCCTTAAGCTGTACAACTGTCCCGATTTTTTCTTGTGCAACCAGGCTTCCGTGAGGCAATACCTCTTTGAAGAGACAGTGAAACAATGCTAGATGTTGTAAATTAGGAATTCTGTGAAGGAACCAATAGATAATATCAATGTTCTTCAATGAGGACAACCGAAGCACTTTTAAATTGTGCATTCGGTAGTTGCCAATGCAATGCCTTAGCCACTCTGCTTCCTTCAAGCCTGCTCGTATATACTCCAATTTGGATATCACCTAAGAAAAATGTCAAGTAAAAGTAAATAAGGGAATACTTATAATTTTTGTGAAAATTACTTTTAGGTTTAATTATTTTGTCAGTTCCCATTACACTTAATTTTCAATTTCACTCTTATAGTTTAAAAGTTCATAATTAAGACTTTATAATTTTAAAATTTTTAATTGAGTTCCTCTCGTTAAGCTCCTAAAAAAATGGTTGAAGTGGCAAACAAGGTGTCAACTGAATAGATAAAATTTATATCAACTTAGTTTAATTTAGTCACTCAACCTAGGTGGCTACAATGACTAATGATGAGTATGATGTTGGAGGAAAAGATGACTCCTCAATCAGAACTCAGGTGGAAGGAACATGAACCACCTAAATGAGTGGCTAAATTAAACTAAGTTGGCATGTTTTTGTTTATTCACAATCTTAAGTTGACATCTTGTTTGTCATGTCACTAACCAATAACAACAGGTTAATGAGAGGTATTCAATGAAATTTTTTTAAAACTACAGAGATGCAACAACAAACTTTAAACTATAAAGGACGAAATCAAAATTAAATATAATATAACTATAAGGACCAAAAGAATAAGTAAACCTTACTTTTAATATTTTTTTTTTCTATCGTTAATGCTATATATTGTCTATGGAAAGAGATAGAATTCTTACTAGTTGAAATTGTTCAGTATTCATTGTGAATGCTTCCGGCTTGTAACAATTCAATGCCAATCGCTTCAGTGCTGGCCACTCTAAGGCATGTCTCTCCCGGTAGAAACTGCTTAGTTTCGGTAGTCTTACAAGGTACAGATTGGTTACTTGAGGAAACACAAATACAATACTGCTTGTTTCTGATCCTTCCTCCCAGTAAACAATTTCCTCCATTCTAACACACCCATATATTCCAAGTGTTTCCAACTTTTGAAGACCCTTGGCAACAGAAACTGGTAAGAGATGTTTCAAGTTAGGACATTCTTGTATTTTTATGGTTCGCAGCTTTTTGAAGTTAAGAATTCCTTTTGGATCTCTATTCCATACATGCTCTAGATTCGGGAGGAAATTTATGACAATATCCTGAAAGTTTGTCTCCTTCCCATCTTCATCTGTTTGTTGAGCATCTTTGAAATCAAATATCTCTTTCACTGACTTACATTTAACAACCTCCAACTTGATTATATTTTGAATTCTTCCTATCATGTGAGGAGGAAAAATGATGACAAGTTTTTCACACTGTTGAATAAATACAGAATCCAGATTGCGGAAAGAGTCTAAACTACTGTCTTTGGGCCATATTTTCCTCAACCTCTCCATGCGGGTAAGTTGGATTTTCTCCAACTTCGGAAAGATGATAACCTGCAGCAATGCACAGTAGGCGTTGGTAGATGAGACCAAAGATGTCAGCCATGCATTTATTAAATAAACGAAGGATGAATTAGTCGAAAACCAAAGTTGATGTAAAAGGATACAAAAAATAAATATCTGGTATGTCTGGAACCCAATCTATCAAGAATTCAATTGAATTTTCATTAATGATTTTAAATGAATTCTTTTAGTTAATTGATTTCTTTGTTTGAAATAAATCATAAATTTGTTAGAATTCAATTAAACTTACTTGTTTGGATTATATTTTAAAGTAATAGAATTCGATTGGATTGTTAATGTTACAATAATATCATTTTGTTTTTAATGTTACACCAAAGAAAATAATGAAAGATATATAAATCTTTTGTCACAAAATGAATTCTTGAGATTGAAATCCTATCAATTTTATAGAATTGAAACATACTTGAACTTACATTCCAAACAACTCAAATTAAAAATAAGATTTCAACTCAGTTGAATTACTAACTTTAAGGAGTTCCAAACACACCCAATTAAGAATCAAATTGATCTGTATATGCAAGTACTTATCATACCTCTGCTTCGTCCATACTAATTTCTTGGGGGTCAAATATATCCTCCATCATCTCACTTTCACTCACAGAAAGGCCTTTGAGATTCACCAGATTCTTGGCTATGGAGGACGAGAATAGATATGTCAGTTTGTTACAATTATTCACATTCAATTTCATCAAATTTTGAAAACAAAAACTTGATGAGGATTGGTAACTCCATATCATGTGGACGCTGATTGAGGACAACTCTAAGCTCTCAATTTTAGGAATACCAACCTGCAAATACACACAACTCTAAGCTCTGAATTAGTAAATGACGTTGATTTATGCTTAAAAAAACTAATAATACTTGGAGTAGTATCTCATGCCAATGCAACTACAAATCATTATAATGTAAGTTAACATGTTTGTAGCATGGAATCCTTAAATGCAGTATGAAACCACAATAAAAGATTTAGAAAAGTAAAACCAAAACTTGTATATGAAAAATTTATACATACCCGTTCACTGAAGAGAGAATGGGAAGGAGTAACAACAGGTTTATCCTCTGTGATGGTTTCGCAGAGCTCACTGTTTGGCACTCGCCTTTGAATTGATTTAGACATGGGAAGCATCTCAGTATTGGTGTAGAAACCAATAAACGATGGTAAAGATAGTAATGTCAAAGACTGTAATTGAGGAAATTCAATATTGTAATCTTCAACATCCCTGTCAGAATTTCCATTTAATTCCCCAACAACAATTTCCTCCAAAGAATCACATTGAGAAACTTCAATCCTTTCAAGCTTAGTTAAGAGTTTAACCAATTGGAAGGAGAAGAGATTCTTCAATCGGCTACAAATTTGAATCTTGATGGTTTTTAAATTGCTTAGGGAGTCATCTGTAAGTCGATTATGGCATAATATCTCCATGTTCACCACCTTGTAAAGGCATAATGATTCCAGCTTGGGAAAAACATTTTGAGGATGAACAAACTCAATTGAGTTGATGATGTACTGAATTTCAAAGTTGTTTACGATGGACAAATGTTTCAAACATGGAAATCCTTCCAAATTCAACTCATAAAAAGCATTACGAACGCCTTTTAGTTCTCCTAACAATAAATTTTCTACTCTTCCAAACAGTATTTTAATCCCCTTTTGAGAGTGAATATCAATGCCATCTTAATTGTAGTGCCAATGTCCTTGAAGCTTCATACTTATTGGGCATCTTGAAATCTCCTGCTGAAAGCGTCTTAAAATCTCCAATCACAATCTTATAATTATCCAACTTGTCAAAAAACAAGTTCCTTGGATAAACTACTGCATTCAGAATGCATATTTCAAGAGTCCTCAGTTGATGAAGATGTCTCAACTCATCAAGAATAGCAATTTGACTGTTGTTTGTCTCTCCTTCATCCTCCCTTAGATTCAAGCTATTTCTCATATATAACTCTTCCAAACTAGTCAAGCTTGACATGACATTAGGTGGAATCTTGAGTTTATAACAATTGTTGATGTCAAAAAATTGTAGCTTACATAACTTCCCTAACTCACATGGTAAAATTTCAATATCAGAATCTGAAAGACTAAGAATTCTCAATTTCTTTAGCTCACCTATGATGGATAAGTTGCCAAGCACACACCGCTCCAAACAAAGCATTCTGAGGTTTGTTAGGCATTTAATTGAAGGTGGCAAGTGCAGTAAATGAAAACCAGTCAATACCAATACTCTCAAATTTCTCATTCCTTCAAAAAAGTTATCTGGTATTTTCACTGAAGAATCATCATTGTCAATATGGAATACTTTAAGTTGAGGACAATTTAAGCTTTCAGGAAGCTCATCAATGATATCACTGTGGTGAAAAGAAATAGCAGTGCACCTCTCAAGTTTATCCTTGTCTGGCCATTCATCTAGCTTGCCATTTTTCAAAATAAATACATTGTGCTCCTTAGATGCTATTGACAGGGCAGCATCACGAATCATATCATGCATACTAAAATAATCATTAGAATCGATGTCTAACAACAAACCACAGTCCTTTAACTTTTTTATCAATCTACCTATTCTATTGCGAGCATCTCTTATTGTATGGATCCCTTGACATATACTTAAACCGATGCAGTACTTGATCAAGTCTATGATCAAGGGACGTGAACCCATTCGAGCACAAAGTAAGAAAGTAGATTTAAGCTCCTCACTTTCTAGATTATCATAACTCAACTTAATTGAAGACTCCATAGATTTTTCCACTCCTGTAATTCCTTCCCTCTTTAGTTGTTCAAGTGATTCATTCCACTCAGTGTACGTCTTATTTCTCAATGCTTTCCCAACTGCAATGATAGCCATGGGTAAACCCCCATACTTCTTGACAATATCACCTGCCAATTTTTCTCTTTCGGAATAATCTTCATTAAGTACTCCAGCCACCTTCTTAAACAATTTCTCAGCTTCATTTTCCTTCAAAAACCCCATGGAGAAAATTGATTCAGTCTTAACATCCATTTGGGCTGACAATACTTCTTCATTTCTAGAAGTGAGCAAAATTTTGCAACTACTGAAAGATTTTTCTTTCTTAATCATGTCATAATCAAAATTTTGTATATCATTGCTAGCCATGTGGCTAAAATCATTATCATTAAGTGGGATCCCTAGCTTATTCAAGTCTAATCCCTCCCAAAGATCATCTAGAATTATTAAGGTGTTCTCTTCCTCTTGACTTAATCTCTTCCTTAAACGATCTGCTCTTCCAAGTTCACTTTCTCCCTCAAATCTCAGCCCTAGTATGTCCGCAATTTCTCCTTGAATCTTTGATGGGTCAGGATTTCTTGTTATGCTTACCATAACCACCACATTGAACAACTTTTTTTCTCTAGCTCTGTTAGCAACTTCTTTTACTAAACTGGTCTTCCCTACACCACCTGGCCCATAAACTCCGATCATTCTGACACTTGAATCTTCTAGTGCTGCATTGATCCTTTCCATAATTTCAGATCTTGATTCAAATTCTTCATAATCGACGTTAGACAAAGTAGCATTCATGGTTGTTGGGTCAGAATCGTAATAAACAACATTAAAGCTGTCTGACTCAATTTTTAGTGACTTAAAATCTGGTGCCATCTTCTTTGCTTTTCTGCCTAGCTGATGCCTAAACCACAAGTAAGGAAGAAAACCCATGGAACACCCTATTTTGTGGCCTTTATCATCCTTAAACGTCTCATTTTCCCTTATCTTCTCGTCCATTACATCTTTCCAATGTCGAACACTAGCCAAAATATTTTTTCCATTCCTTTCAGCATCCCGAACTTTATGGTCTACTGTCTCTCTTGCAAGGCTGAGCTCCTCAACACAGTCATTTAATTCCTTAACATTATTCTTGTAACAAACAATATAACCCAGCTGGCGTACAGCCAACTCGACCACTAAATCCAGGCCTTTCTCTATAGCTTTAGACACAACTTCCATCAAGCTTCCTTCTAGTTTTTCTTCAACTAATATTATATAATCAATCAACGAGAAAGGAAAAGAAAATTAGAGAATATGGAAGAATCAGAATTCCTAACTAATTGACGTAAAAACAAGAAAGTTTAAGAAAAGCAAAAGACTAAATTAAGGAAACGCATTTTTTGTTGTGAAACTATAGTTTTGGCCCCATATGACTAGCTGTAATGTCACCATTTCTTACCTATTATAACGTGAAGACAGGTTTTCAAAGAACTATAAATACTGAAATAATAATAATTTTAAGAAAAAAATCATAACATGAAAAAATACGTTTAAAAAACTTATTCCAAAACAATTTTAGAAAAAAAATTATATATAATTTGAAGACTTAACTTGCTTGCACTGAAATTATAGCTTTAAAAATATATAAATAAAATCATAATATTACAGAATAAAAGTTGTTCAAATAATCCGATTTAAAAATTCAACTAAAATAATAATAATCATTTTAATTTTATATTTTAAAATAAAAAATTCTTTGTTTCATTAGGAAAATATTTCATTTGATTGGAGTAGTTGAAAAAAGAAGATGGCAAACAATAGACAGTTATGGTAAAGTGGTTGTTGATGATGATAAGACTATATACAGTGACAGTTGAGTGGGTGCCATTTAGGCTGATCCCCAAAAAAAAAAAGTTTTGTCTTTATATGAGCCTAAATTCAGTTCATTGACAAAGAATTTTCTGAGACCTTTCATAAAAAATTAACAACAAAGAATTTTCTGAGACCAAAGAGCGGTGTCATGATCTGATCACAAACCTATAGCACAGCTTATTTTTAAAATTTCTATTTAGACCCGAACTCAACTTGAACAAAAAAGTTTGAATTTTTTATTTTGATTTGGATAAAAATATCAGGATCTAAAACTGACCCAAGCTAAGATCCTTTTTTTTTAATTTAATTTTGGTCTAAACTCATCCTAAATAGAAATGTCCAATTTCATGTGCATTTTTAAACTTTTTGCTTAGTCCAAAAGAAATGTTTGAATCTAAAGTTCAGACACAATTTGTTTTAAACCATCTTTTATAAAGTCTATATTCGAGTGGCTGGACACCCAGCTTGTTCGTAAAGTTCATATTTAGGCCAAGCATAGCTCAAAATGGCAATGATGGCAGAGGTAAGTTGATAGCAACTATTGAAAAAAAAAATTAAATATTTTTTTTAGAAAAATATTCTTGTAAATAAAGATAAAATTTAAGTTTTCTTATACAAACACAAATCGATAAAATAAATAGCTTCCTGCTTTTAAGTTATTCTTTATAGCAGGCCACAACCTGCAGCCTGCAGTTCAGGCACATCCGGAAAAAATAAAAATCAGAAAGTCACTGCAAGATTATATTTTCCTGAATTTTATTTAAACTATCATATTCGCTTAAAGTTGTTGTGGGAAGAAATTTAGTCAAGTGAAATTCGAAAATATTCTGATAGTAATACTTAAAAAAAAATTTAACATAAAAATATATATTTTAGCTTAATAAGAGAACGGGTTTACAAATATATTGAAATATATAGTCGACCTTAATGTAACCTGGATTTTAAAAATAAAAGTTTTTATAGTTTATTATATTATACATATACTATATGTAAAAGACATATATTTTGTTGTTTACTAAAAAGATGATAATTTTTTGTAAATTAATTATGTTTGATTAACTAATATTTGATATATAAGTTTATAAAAATTAATTAATAATTAATTTTAAATTAAACATAATAATAGTTATACAAATTTATAAATACTTTTTAGTAAGGGTGAGCATTGGTAAGGTTGGATCGAGATCGGGTTATGAACTCGACCAGATGAAAATTGGGTTAAAAAAAATGATCCAAAACCGACTAATTTTTAAAATTATCTGAAAATTTTGAGTTAATTTGGATCGAGTTCATCAAGTTAAGTCAGTTTCTATCAAATTATGTCGAGTTAATCAAGTCGAATTTAAAAATTTAAAAACAAAAAATCATACGACTCATTCGTTTGAATTCAATTTTTAAAAATAATTTAACTCGTTTTCACTTGTTTATCCGACTCAAATTGACTTTTTTTCATCAGGTTGGACAATTGTTTGCGCTCACCCCTACTTTTTTAGTACAGTTTATAGTTTTTAGCTACCCTTACCTCAATTTTAAAAAATATCCTCAAAAATACTTTTAAAAAGTATTGTAGCTTTCACGTGTCTAATAACAAAATTACTTTTTGGTGAATAATTGAGTAAGTAAACAGTGTAAGACAACAAACGAATCTGTCCAAATAACAAAATTACTTTTTGGTGAATAATTGAGTAGGTAAACAGTGTAAGACGACAAACGAATCTGTCCAAATAGGATGAATCAACACTTGGAAGGCCAAAAACAGAGACAGACGCAAAGAGAGAGTAGGAGAGAGAAAGGAACCTGTAGTTCAAGTTGGAAGGATGAAGCTACTTCTTCAACACTTGGAAAGCAAAAAACAGAGACAGACATAAAAACAAAGTATGAGAGAGAAACGAACCTGGAGTTCAAATAGGATGGATGGATCAAGCTACTTCTTCAACACTTGGAAGGCAATACAGGACCAGAAAAGCTCAGACGAGTGAAAACACAGACTTGCAAGCAGTCAAGCATGAAGGAACAAAGTGCTGGTGGAGCAAAAAAAACAAGTACCGGTGGGGTTTGTGAAGAGCACGTGATCCTGTTGGGAAAAAGTACAAGCGATTTTGTGAAGGGAATTTTACTTTTTAAAAGATTGAATACTTTTAGCCAAAGAATTCTGATCTTATTCTAAGAATCCAATCATATATACATGGAAGGGGCATGTAACATTGTCGACATCTATGGCCCACGCACATGTCACCTTGTTCTTTTGTCCTTTTCGTCATTATTTTCTTACTTTTGCTCTATTTTCTTCATCTACAACTATTCTTTTGTCTTTTCTCTTTTCCACCCTCTGCAACTTTATCCTCACCAATCACCATTTGCGACTTTATTCTCTGCGACATTCATTATTTTAACAGTGTCGACATCTATGGCCCACGCACTTGTCTCGTTGTCTTTTCTCTTTTTCGTCATTATTTTAGTTCTTTTTATTTCAAGAATCCTACTATATAAAAGTAAATTCTACTAAAATCTTTTTCATCTTTCTTATTGAGCTTGAAAGTTTAAGTAAACTCGTGCGAGGCGGATAAACTCAACTTGTAAAAAGTTAATAATTTTTGATAAAAACATAAAGATATTAACTAGAATGAATTATTGTTATGGTTTTTAAAAGATATATATAAGAATAATAATAATAATAATTAAATTTTTTTTTACTAAATAAAATTAATTATATAAATTAAATAATACTACAGTGACTTATTATAAATAAAATTAATAGATATATTATTAGTTATTAAATTATTCTTAATAATTTTACCTATTATTATTTTTAACTTTCTTTTATCTTTAATTATCTAACTATTTTTTATATGATCTACTTTTTTCAATAGAATTTCTACATGTCTTCTTCACATGTTCAAACCATCAAATTCTACATTTTTTTCACAATAAGTGTTACATCAACCTTTTTTTTAATGCACTTATTTTTAATCATATCTCTGTGTCCACACATCTAGTACAACATTCTTATTTTTGTAACATTAAATTTATTTTCATGTTGTCTTTTAATAACTCAATATTTAATATCATACAATATAGCAAGCCCCAAGAGATATACATATTTTAAATTTTATTCTTCAAAGTTTAATTGTTTTTTATTTTGGTGCTTTAAAGACTGTTGCATTTTCAAAATCACTTTTGATAGAGTTAATGTGAAGAAGATTTTGAAAATGAGATAGTTTTTCAAGAATTAAAATAAAAATAAAATAAAATAAACTTTGAAAAATCAAATTAAGAAAAAATTTGGGTGATTGAACTCCAACAGAAGTGGACTATGTTTTGAGGTCTTGTTGCAAAGATTCTTCCATTTTAAACCTGAGTTAAGCTTGAGAGGATCAGGGAAACAAGGTGAACTAAGAATTTTTTTTTTAAATTAAAAAAAAATTATCTTGGCGAACAGAATTTATGAATCACGAACCATTAAGAAAAGAAAAAGTACGAAGATAAATAACTCGATACATAGATTAACAGAGGAAGACGAGTTAAGAAACGAACCTCAATTTCAAATAGGATGCATGGATGGATGAAGCTACTTCTTCGTCGCTTGAGGGGCAAATCCAATTATCGAATGAAGCAATCACTTGTACGTTGAACATGAAGGAAGAAATTAATAAAGTGCTCCACAACAAGGGACCCAGCATGTGAACCCCACGGGAAAAAGAATAAGCCTGCTCCTCCACATCTTCACCTTCAAACTTATCCATAAGATTTTTTTTTTTTTTTGTATAAGGATCCAATCATGCATGAAGCTATTTATCTATATATAAAGACCACGTCAATCACACGTAAACCAATGTTTTAAGAATCAGATCGATTATTAAGCTGAAGAATGATTATTACTGTTCAATAATTTAATTATGGCTAACTTATAGTTAGACTGGTATTTAATATGATATATATAATTTATTAAAGATATAATATTTTTTAAATAAATAATAGAATACAAATATAAATACCTTTAATTAATATTAAAATTTATAGTTTGATATTTTTGTTAATAAAATAATGCAGCATGAAAATAAATTTTAAAAAAATAAATGATATATTAAATTAATTAAAAATTAAAATTTTTTACATCAAAAGTATAAATTTTATAATGAAAGAGTATAATATATCTAACTTGTCAACTTTTTAAAACACACAATTATGTGGCATGAGGTTGAATGTGACTTAATGAAATAGAAATGCTAGTAATATATATAACGTTTTCAGTTATTCTCATTTCTTTCTTTTAATAAATAAATTAAAATTATTGATATTTTTTAAAATTTATGAGATCACCCCATAAATCTAATTAATTAGTTATGCCAATCCCTACTCTGTCCCCCACTCACTTCCCGTCACTTCCCTTTCCTTTTTCTTCCTATTTTTTTCCTTATCTCTTGACCCAAAAGGGGGAAAAAAAGGTCTTTTGTCGTTTCCCTCTTGTCCTTGTTAGACACAACGAATCTGAATCCGGAGTTTAATTTCTTAACTTTTTGAAATATTTAAGAGATCCAAAACTTTTATTACTGGATCTTTGGCTAATGAAAAAATGCATTACTTTATATGAGGATTAAAAATCCTAAAATAAAAAAAATAAAAGTTTAAAAGTGAGGTTGAAACACGTTAATTTTTCTTTTTAATTTCCTAATACATCTACAGCTAGATGATATCAACAAATTAATAGGTTCAGTAAATGACTCTTTCATCTTAATGTATATTTTTTTTGTTTATTAATTTTTTTTAGATAAGTGGTAAAAATTATATTCATACATAAAGATAAGCACACAAATCACCAAATAGAAGATAAAGATATGATTCCTCCCTTTTTAAAAATACAAAAAAACACCAAGTTTTATGATTAAAAAATAAAAAGACAACATACTTCTCAAATTTTAATATATTAAATAATATATTTCAACAATTCAAATACACAGTTAATATAATAAAAAAAAAAGAGACATATGATTGGAAAGACAACACATTTCTCAATTTTTTTTGAAAGTTAACTCTCCAAATTTTTTCTACTCCGTTGCAAGCCTAATATTGTATATTTGATTTTTTTTCTACTTAGATTTGAACTCGAGGTGATAGCTCTGAACTCAATGCTATAAATCTAAACAAGAGAAATGCATAATCTTAAAACGCTAAAATCTCTTTTATAAAGAGGAAGAATCTTCCTTACAGAGAAAAAGTCTTTCATACTAATAGAAAATACAAAAAAAAAAAAAAAAGCTTTGGTGAAGAAGAGAAGAGATAAGAGAAGGGCCCCTCCCCCAGAGCTTTGCAGCGTTACTCCTATGGCTAGGGTTCACAACTCTTCTTTGAGGCGCAACAACTGTGTTGCTCTATTGTTTTGTCTCGTCATTGTTGACTAGTTAGAGAGAGTGTTACATCTCCAACTAAATTAGTACAAATCATCTCACATAAAGTATTATTTAGTTCTGCAAAAGAAATAATGTCACCATTTAATATATGTTAAGTGGATACATTGAGTGAGCGGACATAACAAATATCATTTAGTAATATATATTTGATGTATGCAAGACATGTTAGAAGTAGAATAAATAATTAACTTGATATATGGACTATTTTGACACATTTAATAAAACTTGAAGGATTAAATTCATATTAAAAATGATTTAAAAAATAAATTGACTCATTCTCAAAAATAAAAATGGCTTAAAATGCAATTTAACTTAATTTTTATACACAAATAAGGAAGAAATTAACCCTCGAACCCGGCATGTGAACCTCGTGGGATAAAGAACAAGCCTGCTCCTCCGCATATTCACCTTCCACCTTTAACCATATGAGATTTTTTTAATAAGCATCCAATCATGCATGACGCTCTTTATCTATAAGGTCCATCTAAAATAATATTTTAAAAATTAGATCCACTATTAAAGTGAAGAGTGATAATTTACCATCAAATTGTGCTTAGACTACTATTAAATATTATATATATATATATATATATATATATATATATATATATATAATTTATTAAAAATATATTTTTTATTAAACAAATAAATTAATGAATAATAAAAATAAAATAAATATAAATACCTTTAAAAAATAGTAGATTATTTAAAAAAATTCTAGTTTAACAATTTTTTAATAAAATAATGCAGTATAAAAAATTTAAATGACATATTAAATTATTATTTAAAATTAAAATATTTTATGTCAAAATTATTAATTTTATTATAAAAGAATATAATATACATACATTGTCAACTTTTTTGACACAAACAATTATGTGGCTTAGCGTTGAAGGGGGCTTGACGGAATAGGAATGCTGGGGTTTGATTCCAAACATGGTCATATTTTAGAACAAATCACTTTCATTTTCACATATTAAACGAAAACCACGTCGTTTAATAACAAAATTAAAAAAAAAAAAAATCGGCAAAATCAGTTGAATTGGCTAGATTATCAGTTTGGGCAATTTGATACTGGTTTGGGATTACATGAATTTAATGGGCTTCACCGAATCGACATAAATATTCATTTTTTATTTTTATTTTTATTTTTTAAATTGATTCAAATGCCGTCTCCAAAAAAATAAAATATGATTCTAATTAGCATAACATACTATAAGATTTCCCCTTCTCCCTCTCTCTCTTTCTATATATATATTGGGACCCAGCATTTGAACCCCGTGAAAAAAAGAACAAGCCTGCTCCTCAACATCTTCACTTTCAAACTCATCCACAAGAGATTTGTTTGAAAAAGGATCCAATCATGCATGAAGCAATTTATCTGTAAGGTCCACTTCACTTATATGAAAAACTACATTTTAAAAGTTACATCAATTATTGAGTTGAAGAAAATAACATTTTACAGTTCATTAATTTAACTTTAATTAAATTGTGATTAGACTAATATCGATATTATGTATATAATTTATTAAAAATATAATATTTATCAAATAAATAAATTAATGAATACTAAAAATAAAATAAAAACTACAAATAATTTTTAAGAATATTAATTAAAATATTTAATGTCAAAAATATTAATTTTATATTGAAACGGTATAATATATATAACTTGTCAACTTTTTTAACACAAATAATTATCTGACATATTGTCGAAGGAGGCTTAATGAAATAGGAATACTAACGTTTGATTCCCAACATTGTCATTTTCTTAAAAGTAACTTTATTTTCATATATTTAATAGAAACGACTCATTTAGCAAAAAAAATAAAATAAAAATCAGCTAAGTTAGTTGAACTGGTTTGATTCATTGGTTTGGCCACAATCTCTCTCTCGGAGAGAGTGTGTGTGTGTGTGTTCACGTTTCTACTTATTCACATTACATTTTTAATAAAAAAAATAAAAATTGTCAATATTTTTAAAAATTTATGAGATCGCCCAATAAATCTAATTAATTAGTCACACCAATCCCTACTCTCGAACAGTCTAACTCTGCTTTTTATGCCCATCTTTTTTCCCATTCTAGCCCTATCACCTCCCTCCCATCCCCCCCTCCCGGGGGAACTTTCTCACTCACCCTCAGCACCCCTTCCTTTTTCTCTGTGTTTTTTTTTTCATCAAGGTCTTTATCCTTTTCTCTTGACAAAAAAAAAAATCATTTCCCTCTTATCCTAGTAGGGAGTTTAATTTCTTGAGCTTAACTTTCAAGATACGTAAGTGATCCAAAGTTTTTATTATTGGATCTTTTAATAATTAAAAAATATTTTTATTTGATAATTAAAAATATTAAAATCAAAATACAAATTTAAAAATGAGGTTGAAACAATTTTTTTAAAATTTTATAGTAGATCAATGACTAGATAACATTTACAAACACGTTTCAATAAATAGATCTTTTATCTTAATTTGTCTCTTCTCTTTCTACTTCAGAGAGGTAAATGGAACACATCTATCACTAAATAAGTGCAGTTTATCTTACATAAAACAGCGTATCTTACATAAAACATCATTTAGAGTCACAAATGAAATAGTGTCATCGTTTAGTGTCCGCTTAGTGGATACATTAAATGAGTAGACATAACATGTGTCATTTAGTACATAATGCATATGTGGTATACGCATAATAAATTAACAGCAAAATAGACAATCAATTTGATGAAAGGATCATTTTGATGCATTTTTTTTAAAAAAATAAGGACTAAAATAAATTAACTCATTCTCAAAAACAAAAAGACTAAAAATACGATTGAACTTAATTTTTGTACATAAAAAGTTTAAAGATAGATGTAATTAAAACCCGTCAAATATCATTTCCGTACTTTTCAATATCTTAATATTACCCTACAAAATATTGTGAATATGTAGAACAATAAAAAGTCAATAAATCTAATAAGAAAAGGAATGATTCTTCTAAAATCTTTGCCATGAGTTCTAAATGCACTAAACTTGAGTAATCGATCTGTTCAAGGGACAAATATTGATTTTTAAATCCATAATTTTCAAGGGGCAGGAATTGAAGGAACTCATACAGCGATACACATTGTATATTGGCATCATCTAATCAAGGGTGAACTCAAAGCAAATATGACAATGTCATATTTTTTGGAGTTTGATTATCAGGTATCACATTTATTAACATAAAAATCTTGAATCGTGTTTAGTTTCTTGAATATGTTATTTTGATTAACTCTTACTGATATAAGGAATAGACTTCTGGAGATATATCTAAAACTAGATTAAATCTATACTATACTATTTACATTGTAATTTGATTATCTTTAATTTATTTATTTTACTTAAACTATAATCAAGTAAGTGAATCGTAATTCAGTTGAATGAGAGATCCAATTTTTTGAAACATTGCAAACTTTTGTATAAGACTTGACTTGAAGAACAAGTCCAGGACGAATTTACCAACCACTACTTATTTATAAATATAATATAAAATTTTAAAAATATATTGTTTATAATATATCTAATCGCAGTTGGACCATAATCAAATACGTGAATCGTGGTTCATGATCAGTTGGATGAGTCATCCAATTTTTTGAAACATTGCAAATTTCTATATAAAATAAGACTGGAAGCACAACTATCGTATAAACATACCATGTGTGTGTGTGTATTATTACATTTTTAATCACAGTTGGATCGTAATCAAATAAGTAAATTGTGATTCACAAGCAGTTGAAAGAGTCATTCAACTTTTTAAAACATTGCAAATTTTTATAAAAGATAAGGCTGGGAAGAACAACTATCAGACCGAGCTGAGCTACTCACTGGTACACACTTCCTTTTTCTTTTCCCTTTTTATTTATTCCTTTTTCTCCACATCTAAGATTCAGTAAATGTAACGCCCCTAATTTACGTTACGTAAAATAAACAATTTTTTTTAATATAAGATAATCTCTATAAATATTCATAATTCAATTCTTTATCATGAGAACAAATACATATAGGATCTCTCATGTATACACAATATACAGACCAAATCTATAAACATCAGAATACAGCAGAAACAGAGATCCTACCTGTAGCGTTCAGAGCACACTAGAATACAAATACAGTATAATTCAAAGACCGTGAGTCTTGAAAGCAACGTAAACTCACCCAGAGAATATATCACATATCTGCCGAATCAGACTCTGATATTTTTATCTGAAAAATGTGGAAATATCGTGTAGTGAGTTTGACAACTCAGTGAGCAAATAATTCCTCTTATGACCTCCTAGGTCAGCATATGGATGTTCTTATGTTTTATTAAAATATGTCACATAGAAAATATAGTTTAGAAGTACATTCATATGAGACCCGTATTTCAAATATTCTCAAATCAAAAGATATTCAGATATTCAAAACCATATGCACCATGGTATAATTAGTAAAAAAATATTGTTATGCTCAGTTATATAAGCTATAGTAAAATATTAAAAATCTAGAGATAAAATCATCATTTTTAAAATGACCTGCCTCACTCGGCGATCTGGTTAATGCAATTTAAAAATGACCTGCCTCAGACGGCGATCTGGTCAATGCAATTTGAAAATGACCTGCCTCAGTCGGCGATCTGGTCAATGCAATTTGCTATACGCATAGTGACCTCGACCCTAGTCACAATAAGTGATCAGGGAATGTGAATACATCACCCTCCTATCTCCCCATATTACCACTGTCACCCGGTTGGAGCGGCCCTCCCCCGGCTCACTCAGGCTAATAGAGCGTCCCCTATTCGATATCGTCACAAGCCATACAACCAGCCGATATGCATCAATACATATATATACATGTAAAATATCAAGCAACTCGCCATAAGCTTTACGCTTGCCATTCAATCTCATTTATAATATGACATGCATCACTTTCACAAGTATATAACTTTACAAATCAATGCATTGTGTACATAATATTCACTTTATCAAATAATGATAAATACATTTAAAACCACATATTCAATGAGTTCCAAAATCCATTTCTAAAACCATACTCTTCTTGAACTATGTGCCAGTTCGTAAGTAGAACATATATTTTAACACATTTCAAAAACTTATAATAGTAAATAATTTATAATAAAAAATAATAATAAATTTATAATTCAAGAAGAGCATGGGGTAAGTCAGTGGCGGATCTTCGTGGAGACAGGGGGGGCGGTCGCCCCCCCCAGAAAAATTTTTTTTTATAAAATTTTGAAATAATTTTTTAAAATTTTAGTTAAATATATATTTTCGCCCCCCCTAAAATTAATTTTTTATTTTATATGAAGTTTCGCCCCCCCTGAAACCTTGTTCAAGATCCGCCACTAGGGTAAGTTATAGAAAGAAGTATCTATTCACAGGGTAGGGCTCCTGATTGGAGAGCCCTAAATTATACTTTTCCAAGTTGAATTTGACCAAATGTGTCAGGAGGGTCCAAAAACTTAGGAAATGACTTCAGAATCTTGGTCAACACTCAGAGTATTGTTCACCGCCGGAATCACTATTCACTGCCACTATTCATGCCGAAAATCACTATTCACCGCCACATAAAAAGTTACCAAATGACCGAAAGAAATACATATCCTAATGTTTATCTAACTTCTGAATCCATCTACGGTGTCAGATTTCTAATTTGAGGTCTTTAAGTAAGAGTTTTAGAATTTATCTTTTTTTGAAATTTTATACTTCAGATCTACGACGATTCAACGGTGGATTTGAAAAACTGATCGGTCAAAATTGAAGTATTCTTCGTCCTGAATCTAGTAACACCTTCAGTTTTGAGATCGGAGGCCAATAGGCACTCCAAATCTAAAGAAAAAGTTAAAAATTACTATTTATTCACTATTCACTCACTATTCATTTCTTGACTTTATGCCTCCGTCCCTTTTCCCGATTACGCTTATTTCCTTTCTCATTTTATTTATTTATTTTTAATAATAATTATTATTATTTAATATTAATAATAGAATTTTTTTAAAAATAAATTCCATTTTTCACTCTAAAATATTTCAAAAATTTCTAAAAATTTACATTCTCATAAACATTTAATTAAACTCTTAAATCATGATTTTTCTTGATAAAAATCATAATAAAACAAATCTCAAAATAAATATCTTTATACATATTAAAAGAAAGAATATTTCTAAAAGTATAACAAAAATTCATTAAAGACCAATATAACTATTTCAAGTAAAACAATAATTATTTTAATTAAAAACAGACTTACTTTTAGTAGAACATAATTATTTTTAAACAAATAAAAATATATTTGTTTATAAAAAAATATTATTCTTTAAAAATCAAAATTATGGGATGTTACAGTAAACAACTTATCCTTTTTCATTAGTCTTTTTCCTCCACTTCCTCTCACCAACCGCCTCTTTTTCCCTTTTCTTATCTATTTTCCTTCTTAAAGTATTTCTCCTCTTCGTCCGCCCTTTTGGTTTATTGTTCTATTTTTTCTAATAAGAGATTTGCCTCTCTATCAACCCTTTTCTAATAAGAAGGTACCTGTAAAGAGTTACAATTAAGGTCATTTACAAGTAAAATGGAGTTTCAGTGGTGAAAGGATTAGAGTTTGAGTTTGTAAAAAAACACTTGTAAGAATAGCTTCGACATTCCAAATGAAATTAGTATTTTAGAGAGATACTCATATGAACAAAAAATGTTAAACAAATTCAAAATGAACTAGCATACCAGTTTCCAATTTTTATAAAAATAATTATTGAGATAAATTTTCATGAAAAAAACTTAAGCACATGGTTTATACATATTTTAACAAATTGATTTAATAAAATGTGAAAATAAACATACAATTTTGTAGGTTGAATGGCCTATAAACGAGTCTAACCGTGATTAGTCCATTTATGGTACGATAGTTAGCTCCTTTTTAATTTTTTTTTATATGTAGATGATTGACTTACATAATTTAGCTCGCTTGTTAAAACAAAAAATGTTTTGCGTAGAGATTATCATTATTAATCATGGGCTTATCTTTTTTTGTTTTTTTGTTTTTTGCGACAAGAATCATACACTTATCTCATAAGTCATATAAGCTTCGATAAATGAGTCCGGGCCTGGATTTAATAATTTTCTTAACAAATTTTTTAGGTCGTGGGCCCATGTCAGGTGTTTGGATAATACAATATTCACTTTGTCTTATACTAGCAATATGTGTGTGCGCGCGCATTAGAAGTAGGAAAAAAAATTTACATTAGTGTTTACATTAAATGATTTTCTCCTATTTTAAAGGTTTCTCCCTCTAACTCTTTCATTAGTATTGAGGTTGAAAAATATTAACTGTTTAGAATCACTTCAATAATTGTAAATAAAACAAAAATGTTAGGATCAGCTCTTAGAGTAGACTTCAAAGTTAGGATTGACTTTTTGTATTAGGGCTACCTTAAGCCCTCAGAGGGTCGGGTTGGGGTGGCAAAATGACATTCTATTTTAGAAAAAAAAGGCATTTTGGTCAAATCACATTAGCCTTGAGGCTAACTAGGGTAAGGCCAAGTTAAGTTGGATTAGACCTAATTGACAACTCTAATGAAATGTAGGTATCTTGTAGAATGTTTTGAACTAGCTAACATGAACAACTAGGTACACTTAGTGCAAGACCCATTAGAGAAAGTAAAGTTAATAAGGTATGGTAAAATAATGAAGTACTGAGGACAACATAATCAACATAAGATTTTTTTTATTTCAATAAAAATAAAAACTTCACATGATTTTAAGAGATTGATCCAATTTGATTCGTTGGTTGTTGACTGTTATTTTTTTATTCACTATTAGTTGTCTTTATGATCAAGTTTCTATAGTTCGATTTTCATATTTCAAACCTTGGTTTTTTAGAATTTTGGACCTTCGAAACTCAATTTTGAAAGTCATCAGGGCCAAAATGGTTTGGTCAGACTTTGAAGTGAAGAACCTATTCAATATCACTCAATCAAACATACTTGGCATTGCCCTATTTGTTAAGCTAGTGATTCTAAATTTATTTGTCATCAAGTTATCCGTGAGAGGATTCTCTCTCTCTCTCTCTCTCTCTCTCTCTCTCTCTCTATATATATATATATATATATATATATATATATATCTTATTTCCATTACAATTATTTTATTTTACTAAGTATAATCATATTTATGATAATGTCTTTTTTTAACTATGAGTTGAGTAAAATGTGCCTTATAAAGCTTGTTTGAAAGTTATGCGTGAATTGTACCATGAGAATAAGATACATGACGTTTGAAATGACATATCATTATTTCCAAATGAGATTTAACTTGGGATCATAAATAATTTATGAGGCTGGACACAATGATATGCCTTCGAAATATTTACGTCAAGTTTTCACAACCCAAATTGGGAACTAACCAAGACGATGAACCTTGATCTTGTAAGTCTTAGGCGTACACGTACACACTTGACTAAACAAGGTTACATTAGAGAATTTGCACCCAACTAAACAATCAGGATTTTTCAAGGCTTGCATCAACAAGTAATAAATTATCATTTGACTTCTTTTTAAGGAGATTTTAAGCTTCTTTTAGCAATCTGTTTTTTCAATATTTTCTCTCATACTTGATAACTAGGCCTGTTACTCTCAACTATGATACTAAATATAGATGAGCTACTACTAAATCCTTGATTGAACTTATATGATAACAATGACTAAATTTAGTTATGAAAAAAAGAGGAACTTTTCTCTTTGTTTCCTGTTCTATCGTATGTCTTTTTTTTATGTTCTTTGTTGGTTTGTTTTGATATTCTTTGTAAATACACTAATTTTGATAGAGTAATTAATGCAATTTAATTATTTAATAGAGTAATTAGAACATTATTCTACAAGCTGAAATGTATTTATGTGAGTGTCCTTGGATAAGTCCTTAAGAGATGTTGAGAAAATTGGATGATTATTGGATTGCTTACAAATGAGGGGGTGAGTGGTTTATATAGGCTTTATCCTAAGCTTTTTGAGTTCATTAATGACGCTCATGCAAGTGGTACTTCCATGATCTTGCGTTCCCAAGCTGAGAAATCTTTTGGATTACTGAGAGAGAAAAAAATCTTTAAATAGAGATTTGGGTAAAATTGCCTTAATAAGCTCATTCTTGTCTTGCCATGCAAGGTTGAATGCTTCATTCTTTTTAACTAGTTTATTTCCATAACTTATCTTTGGATCTCTGAGTTAATTAAATACCTAGAAACATTCTTCAATGATTTGAACCTGTCTTTGCTACTAAAATTATACTATTTATACAAATATTGAACAATTGGCCAAAAGAAAAAAGAATAGCGATGGTTTTCTTGTGCTGAGATCGGCCATCTCCCCAAGACCAGAAGGTTCGCATCAACAGGTAACAGACCATCATTTGACTTCTTTTTAAGGGGACTTGAAGCCTCTTTTGGCATTCTATTGTTCAAAATTTTGCCTGGTACTTGTTAACCGGGTCAATATGGTACTTTTAACTATGACGCTAAATCCTTATCTTCCCATAAAGTAGATGATGGGTTATGCAAAGAAGAATTTTAACTAAATCATGCTCGAGTTTAGGTAGGTTTTGGTCTTGACACTTTTGAAAAGGGCGGAAGTGCTCTCAGAAGTTGGAGGTTTGCACGTTACTTTTGTATTATTTTCATATGCACGTATACATTTATTACTTATATGCATGTATTCTCTTAAAAATCTTGTCATCATCAAAAGGCAGAGATTGTTAGCCCCAAGATTTCAATTAATTTTTATTATTGCAAAATTTTAAAAAAGAGCAAATAACAGATTTATTCTAATTTAATTTAAAAATTATTACAACTTTCAATGAAAAAACTCATTAGTGAGCATATCCTGTTTAATGCTAACTGATAGCCATTTGAATTAAAAATCACCAAACTTTTAACTTAGTGTTAGATTATCTTAAATAAATGCAAGCTGTCAAGAGAAATTAAAAAGGGAAGGTTCTTGACATTTAAGAGAGTCACTGACCATTTATAAGGGCAAGATTTTAACAAGATACAAAGGGAATCGCATCAACTACAACAATAATGTCTAAAGTGATTTAACTTTTAAATCTGTCCAAATGAATTTCAAACGGCTAATTACATCAAGATAGCTAAAGTTATGAAAGAAAATGGAATGGAGAAGATCAAGGAAAAATGATATCTCATACGAATGTTAGTCACCCAGAAATTGATTTGGAGTCGCCCAAAAATGTCAAAAAGCAAGAAGCAGTTTGTAAAGGCCAGTGGAAAATTTGGGAGCATTTCCGATGGTCAAATCAAAATGGAGACACTATAAAAAGATCCCTTGGATGCTTGGAAGAAGTGCACGAGCATACCAAGATTGATTTGATCTTATTTGAGCTATTCGAGTAAGCTTACACTTGCATATCTGTTCTTATTCTGCTCAAGCCTTATTGAACGTGGTGTCTAGCTGTATTTTCTCCATTAGGAGTTGTGCTTTGATCCTTGAGTAAGAACCTACATTGTAGTAGGCCATTTTTCTTTTATTCTCTTGTATCATTGTTAGTGAACAATTGAAAACCAACTTTGTAATTAATCGTTGTTAGTGAACGAGTAAAAACCAACCTCAACATTGGGAGTGAGCATTATAAACATTTTTGTAACTATTTCTTGTGAGAAGGTTGAAAACTAAACATTTAAGATAGTGGAAAATCCTTTGGAAGTCAAGGGAATTGGACATAGGCCTTGATTTGAGGCTGAACATAGATATATTGCTTGTGTTCTTTCTAGTTCCCATTATTGCTTTTACTTATTGCCTTATTTTAATTCTTAATGCATTCCGTTAATTTTGGCATTTTTCCTATCTACTTTATCTTTGTTCTTATTCAAGAAAATTTTTCTTTATACTATTTTTGTGTTCTACTTTCAGTTTTGTCTAGTTCTGGTTCTGGTTCTGGGCCACTAGCTTGCAGTTATCTCTTAGGTGTATTAGTGCTTTGGGTTGCTTGCTTAACCCTTCATACATATTTTGTGATCTCTCTTGGTTATTTAATATTTTTTTAAGTTAAAAAATAAAGTTTGACGCTTCTGTTTATTGTTTTTGCTTTAAATATCTGTTATTAAGTTTGTCACCCAGTTTGCCCCCCTCTTGGGTGTTATTTTCACACAAGTGGCATGCTACTTGTCAGGAACTGAGGCTGACTCATCAATTCCTTGTTTAGTTGAGACTCATTAGTGATATGAAGGGTTTGGTTGCATAGTTTTGAGATTAATTAGTGAATTAACCAATTCCTTGTTTATGTCCTTTGTTCAGCTGCAACTGTCTCCCATCCTCTCAGTTAGTAAGCACAAAACTATTGCAAATCTATTTTGTTTGTCCAAATGTGGACCACCCAAGAAAGGGGATTGAATTGGATTATCAGAGTTTAAAACCTTTTTGCACCTTTTCAAACTTATTAAAAAGTTGTCAAATAACGAGGCAGAAAAAATTCTTAAAAAATTGATGCTTTGCGAATGAAGTTTTTGAACAGAAGTATACTACAAAAAACTGTAGATGGATTTGACAAGATATAAAATAAAACAGTTGTAAAACAAAACTTACAATGATTTGCAAGTTACTTTAAATCCAGATTTAATCGATGAAAACCAATTTTTCAGCACATTCAAACTTTAAAGGATAGTCTTTCAAATCAGAATGTAAAGCGTAAGTTTTAAAAAAATTTTAAACAAGTTTCCAGGGAAAGCAAAGCAATGACACTGCTATATATAGAGGTTCGAATCAAATTGATTTTTTTTTCTAAAATAAATGTGGGTTATAACAGTCCAAGGAAGCATTAAAATTTTACAATCCCAAACTAGAGCAACCAAATTAACCACCATTGAGTTTTTCCCAATATTATTCTCTGAGATCCTTAGTAATCATAGCGCTATCTCTGAGTTCCTTTAGGTTATATCTTTGTTAACACTTTCTTGCGAGCAGCTGCATATATGGTCCGAAAATCTCACTACTTGAGTTGGGGAAGTTGCCAACGTTCATATGAAGGTTGGCAACCTCCACACATGATAGCTGAATGTGGTTGGACGTGGTCAGATTTTTCTCCCCATATCCTACATCCTACATCCAACGTCTCTTTGTTTTTTAATCTGAACATGTTGTTTTAATTTTTGGTTTAAGAAATATGTTTAGATTATCACTGAGCTACTAATAGTTGATATCAAAGCAAGTTTTAAGCCTCTATCTTGCTGTTCTTAAATTTCATGTTTTGGATGTTATTGTGAAAATTTTTGATAAAATATTTTGGCATTTTTGACATTTATGAATATTATAGAGTTTTAGGAAATGTTTTTCTGAAAATTTTGATATAAAATACTTAATTTTGGATGTAAAAAATGTGAGAAAAATACGAGTTTTTAATGCAGGAAAAAACTGGGTAATAATCGGCTCAAGAAGACCTGACTGAAGGTAGAAGGCGAAGCTACAGTACTGATACAGTGTTTTGAGATTTTAACCAAAAAAAAAATCCCCGCTAAAACCTCTCAATCTTGAACACGGGACCACTGTTGCCATGAATGTAACTTTTGACGGTATTTAAGTCTTAGATTTTACATTTATGAACTACATTACAAACGTATTAGAAAATATATAAAAATCTGCCCTATATATATATAATATTTAAGTCGCAAGGACTCGAACCCAGACCCTTGGAGAGACCAAGGCCTTAACCACTGCATAAGTGACATTCTTCTTAGTGAATCTAGCACTAAATATATAAAAAATCAATTATTCACAGTAATTCATATGTTAAACTTTTATTTTAATCTCTGTGATTATCAAATTTTATATTTAGCATATATATGTTTGTTTTATATATATATATATTCAATTCAAATTATATATTCATGCAATTATTTTATGTTAATTCATATTATTTAGATGAGCTTATTTCATGTATATAATTATATTAAGAGCATAAATTAGGTTTTAGCGACTTTTTTTTAGTGGCATTTAATGACGATTCCAAAAACTGTCGTAGAATCGATGATCTAACGACGGTTTTGAAAATTGTGGGTAACCTGTCACTAAATCATACTTAACGAAAGTTTTGAAACTGTCGTTAAATTTATTTTTGCGACGGTATTTTAGCTACAATTTTTTAGCGATGGTTTAAAACCGTCGCTAAAACTATCTTTTGCTTTAGCGACGATTTAAAAATCATCGTTAAACCCTTTTATTTATTCTCTTTTTTTAATGAAATCTAATAGTCAATCCCTTAACCACGAACAGAGATTAGGCTACACCTTCTTCCTTTCCCTTATAGATTGACAGTTTATTTTTATTTTTATTTTTTATTTTGATGTTTTTTTAATATTCTTATAATTATATCTACAATAATAATAATATTCACATAAAAAACAATTCAATAATAAAAAATTAATTGAATTTTAGAATTAAAATTGATATTTAAATGGAGAGAAGATGAGGAAGAAGCATTGTTGACAAAAGTTTGAATCAGTATTGTTTCTTTGTACAAAAAAATGGAGGGAAGATGAAGGAGAAGCATTCTTCACAAAGGCTTGCATCGTTGTTGCTTCTTTGTAGAAAAAATAGAGAGAAAATATAAGAGAAAAACATTCTTCACAAAAACTCCAATAGCACGATTGAAAGGAGAAACCTTATCTAAATAAAAAATAATGGAGGGAAGATAAGGGAGAAAAATAAGGGGAAGACGTGCGAGGAATATATTAAAATTGGAGTATTTAGTGACAGTTTTTTAAAAACCGTCGTTAAAAATTGACATTTTAAAAAGAAACGCCATAAATAACATTTGTAGTGACTCTTTTCAAAAAACCGTCAGTAAAAACTGACAGTTTTAAAAGGTAAGTCAGAAATAACAATTTTTAGCGACAGTTTTTTTTTATAGAAAACCTTCGTTAAAAGTTGACGATTTTAAAAAATAAAAAAAATTAATGATACTTAAAGACGGTTGTTTAAAAAATTAACGACGTTTTTTAGAAAAATCATCACTAAATAACCACGGTTTTGAAAACCGTCGTTATTTTATATTTTAGTTATGGTTTTTTCTAACCGTCGCTAAAAGCTATTTTTGTTGTAGTGTCAATATGTGATAGATTATTATTATTCTCATAAAATTTAGTTTAATGTCTAATGATCTATGTAATTTTAATTAATTGAAGATTAGCCACAGCATCTTTAGTTAATTAAAATTATATATTAAGATTAGGATAAGATCACATAAGGACTTAGACATTCATTATGGTTAATTATACTTAATATAATAAATTTTTTTCCACAGAAACTTTTATTGTATTTATATAATTAATTAGAATAAATGTCATATTATTTTCATAATTTACCCACAAGAATTATGAATTAGTAAATAATTTGATAGTTTTATCATAAAATTTTAAGTAAATCTTATTGAATTAAAACTTTAACCCACAAGCAAGTTTTAGGTCACTAGATTCATAAATTGAACATGTGTTGCATTGGTGAAATATGAAATCTAATTTTCAAGTTGCTTCAATTATTGATCATGTACATACCTTTACGCAGCTTTTCCAACAGTTAACTTCTTTGATTTCCAAGTTTCTGTACTAAATGGTGATAATTATAAGGTTTGGAAGGAGAAAATTATCCTCCAATTAGGATGTATGGACTTTAATTATGCAATCAGAAAAGACGAAATTCCAACAATCACAAATACTAGCAGTCAAACAGATATTGCTCTTTATGAACATTGGAAGTGATCTAATTGCCTTAGTATTATGTACATTAAAACTAAAATATCTGCTAGTATTCGAGGATCATTGGGAGAGCATAAAAATGTCTGAGCTTTGCTTAGAGCCATTGATGAGCAATTCAAATCTTCAGACAAGGGTTTAGCAAGCACCCTAATTACAAGGTTATCATCAATGGAGCTCACTGAGATAAGGGGCGTGCAATAGCACATCATGTAGATGAGGTACATTGCAAGTCAACTAAAGACTCTTGAGGTTGAGATATCAAATTTTTTTCTTGTGCATTACATTTTGAACTCTCTACCAAGTCAATATGGGCCATTCAAAATATCTTATAACACATATAAAGAAAAATAGTCAATAAATGAACTTCTAATAACCATGTGTGTTCAAGAGGAAGGAAGGCTTCTAGCTGAAATGGGTGAGAATGTGCACATGGTAATATAAGGAAATAATCAAGACAAGCCTATATCAAAAGGGAAGGGGAAAATGCCCATTCAAGCCAACATCAAGAAGGAGTTAAGGTATTTTTTCTGTAAGAAGAAGGGACACATGAAGAAAAATTGCATCAAGTTTAAGGCTTGGCTTGAAAAGAAAGGTAACACAATTTCTTGCTTTTGTTATGAATCTAATATGGTAGATGTTAGTAGTAACAATTGGTGGATTGATTCTAGCTCAACAATTCATATCTCTAATACCTTGCAGGGCTTTCTAAACCAAAACAAACCAATGGACAATGAGAAAAACATCTATTTAGGAAATAAAATGGGCTCATGCGTAGAAGCTGTAGGAACATATAAATTAGTATTATTGGTTTTGTTTTGATTTTGGATAGGACTTTTTATCTACCAAGTTTCTCTAGAAACTTAATTTATATTTCAAAACTTGTACCATTTGGATATTCTTTTGAATTTTCGAATAATATAGTTAAATTGATTTATAAATATGATATTGTTGGAAATGGTACAATTTGTGATGGTCTATTCTAAATTCAATTGAATGACAGTTCATTAAATAATTCATTGTATGTTTCTAGTAGCATAGGTATTGAGAGAAGTGTTACTAACGAAGAATCCTCTATGTTGTAGCATTTTAGATTAGGTCATATCTCAATAAAGATGGTAAAAAGGTTAATAAAGGATGGAGTACTTAATACTCTTGACTATATTGACTTTGAATCTTGTATAGATTGCATTAAAGGAAAGCAGACTAATAAGACTAAAAAAGTTGCTAAGAGGAGTTTTACTTTATCAGAAACATACATACTGACATTTATTGTCTAGATTTGGACTCTAGTAGTTAGAAATGCTTCATCACCTTTATTAATTATTACTCATGATACATGTATCTCTATTTGCTTAATAATAAGCATGAGGCACTAATGCCTTCAAAATTTTTATAGTAGAATTAGAGAATTAGTGTGGAAAATAAATTAAGATAGTGAGATCAAATAGAGGTGGTGAGTATTATGGTAGATACACTGAAGATGGACAAGCACCCGGTCCGTTTACTAAGTTTCTTCAAGAACATGAGATTGTTGCCCAATACACCATGCTTGGTTCTCTAAACCAAAATAGTGTAGCAGAAAGAAGAAACTGAACATTATTAGACATGGTACGGAGCATGTTGAGTAGCTCCAAACTTCCTAAATTCTTGTAGACTGAAGCACTTAAGACAGTTATATATACTCTTAACTGAGTTCCAACTAAGGCTGTTGAAAAAACATTATTTGAGTTACGGAAATGTTAGAAATCGAGTTTAAGACATATGCGCATTTGGAGATGTCCATCAAAAGTAAGCATCTATAATCCAAAAAAAAATTGGACCCAAGGACTATTAGTAGCTACTTCATTGGGCATGCTAAAAGGTCAAAGGGATACGAGTTTTATTGTCCATCTCATAATACTAGGATTGTGGAGTCAAAAAATAAAAAATTTCTTGAGAATGACTTGATCAGTAGGAGTGATTAAATTTAGAACTCACATTCTGAAAATGATCATTTTAGTAACAAGGCTTCCACATCAAGTGAAAGATTGGTTGTTATAGATACTTCTCATGTTCCAATAGGTATTGAACAACCAATTATTGAATATCCACAAAATGTTGAGTATGAACAAGTTGATCCACAAGAGAATTACCAGAATGTGTTGAGCAACCAGTTGAGCAACATGATCCACAAGAGAATGTTGAACCAATATTAAGAAGGACAACTAAGATAAGGAGATCAGTAATCCCTAGTGATTATGCTGTGTACCTACAATAGTCTAATTATAATATTGGAGCTGAAAATGATTTTAAGACATTTTCACAAGTGTCGATTGCAGTCAATCTAAATTATGGCATAATGTCATAAAAGAAGAAATTGATTCCATGACGTTTGACAGAGTCTGGGATCTCGTCGAGTTGCTTAATGGTTGTAGGGCCATTAGATGTAAATTGATCTATAAGACAAAAAAGGACTCATTAGGTAATATTGAAAGATATAAGGCAAGACTCGTGGCCAAAGGATTCACTCAAAAGGAAAAAATTGATTACATAAAGACATTCTCTCATTTATCTGGGAAGGATTCTCTCCGTATTGTAATGGTATTAATAGCACATTTTGATTTAGAGTTGCATCATATGGATGTAAAAATAGCATTCCCCAATGGTGATCTAGAGGAGGTGGTATATATGAAACAACCTGAAAGATTCTCCTCTAGTACCGGTGAGCATTCAGTGTGCAAATTTAAAAAATCCATATATGGATTAAAACAGACCTCTCGCCAATGTTACTTAAAATTTCATGATATTATCTCTTCATTTGGTTTTGTAGAAAATGTCATATACCAAAAGGTCAATGGGAGCAAAATCTATTTCCTTGTACTATATGTGGATGATATACTACTTGCAATGAACGATAACGGATTGTTATATAAAGTGAAAAATTTTCTCTATAAGAATTTTGATATGAAAGATATGGGTGAGACATCTTATGTCATTGGCATTAAGATCCATAGGGATAGAACTCAACATATTTTGGGTCTATCACAAGAGACCTATATCAATAAGGTCTTAGAGAGATTTCAAATGAAAGATTAGTCACTGAGTATAGTACCCATTGTGAAGGGTGACAAGTTCTACTTGAACCAATGCCTGCAAAATGATTTGAAAAAGGAATATATGCATAACATTTCTTATGCCTCTACTATTGGAAGCTTTATGTATGCTTAGATTTGCACAAGACCTGACATTGCTTTTGCAGTTGGAATGTTAGACAGATATCAGAGTAATCCAGGATTAGACTATTGGAAAGCTGTCAAGAAGGTAATGCCATACCTTAAAGATACTAAAGATTACATGTTGATGTACAAACGGACTGAAAATCTTGAGGTAGTTGGATACTCAGATGCAGATTTGGTAGGATGTGTTGATTCTCGAAAACCAACATCATGCTACATCTTTATGTTTGCTGGTGGAATCGTATCTTGGAGAAGTGCAAAGTAGATATTGACTACTACTTTTACCATGGAGAATGAGTTTGTATCCTGTTTTGAAACAACTTTACATGGTGTATGGCTTAAAGGCTTTATTACTGAGCTTAGAATTGTGGATTTAATTTCTAGGCCATTGAGAATGTATTGTGACAACTTAGTTGCAATTTTTCTGGCTAAGAATAATAAGAGTAGAAGTCGAAGTAAACATATCGACAATAAGTATTTAGCCATTAGGGAACGTGTCAAGGAAAATAAAGTTTCCATTGAACACATTAGACTGAGTTGATGAAAGCTGATTTTTTGAAAACAGGCATGCCACCTACAGGTTTTATGGATTATGTAATAAGAATGGGACTTGGTTTCATATTAAGTATTTGATGTAAAAATTATATATCATTTGTAATAAAGTATTATTCAGTTGAAGTTGATTTTTCATTTTGTGTATACATTTATGGTTAGAGAAAAATCAACATTAAGAGAACCCAAAATAAGCATAAACCTTGTTTATTAAGTTGTTAAAAACAAGTGCATTGTAATACATAGAAGGTAATATTCACATATAGAGGACCTACCGTCATGGTTCATGCATTTGGGTTTTTTCAAAAATTATGAAGATATTTGGACCAAGTGGAAGAATGTGAGCGGCTGCGTATATGGTTCGAAAATCTCGTCACTTGAGTTGGGGAAGTTGCCAACATTCATATGAATGTTGGCAACCTCCACACATGATAGCTGAATGTGGTTGAACGTGGTTGGACTTTTTTCCCCATATCCTGCGTCCAACGTCTCTTTGATGGGAAGAGACATTGGAAAACTAGCTATAAATATGAAAGGGTCCCTAAGCTAGAAGAGTTACAAAAAATATCTATACACCATCACATAAACTCTATCTAGTTCAAAAGAGTTCATTTCAATTGCAAAACCCACAGCAAGAACAACAATGGCTGGAGGTTAGTGTTGATAATTTTAATTTCATTTTTTAATTTGAATATGTTGTTTTTGGTTTAAGAAATATGTTTAGATTATCACGGAGGTACTAACATTTCTTCCTTCGTGCTTGACAACAGTGTAACACCTCACCTAAAATTAGGATATTATAACCTTTATCATGAAAATTTTCAACTAAAAGCCACCCAAGAGGGATATATATGCATGGTTAGGGGTATAGATGAGTAAAATGTGATGAAATGGCTGTTTGTCATCTCTTTTCTCTCTACAACAAGTATACATAGAAACTTTCGATCATTTCCTATTTGCCACTTATCGCTCATAAACATTTAGGGTTAAGCCTGTTGTCTTTATTTTTTTTTTTCAAAGTTCATATTCTGCAGTAGATTGTTCATTTAGTTGTTTTATAATCTCAAGTTCATATTATTTATACCATATACATCCCTTCTTGCTTAAAAAATGTTTCCTTTAAGTTCTACCTCTCCTCTTTGCTTCCTGTAAGTTCTGCATTAATTTGCAAAGTAAAAAATGTAAGCCATATATACATTATTCATGGAGCTCAGTTGGTTTCTGCTTATACCCTTTAGTGGCCATATATTTTTCTTAAAATCCATTTCTTTCTTCAAACCTGTAGGCTGCTATATGCCTTCGTTGAATGAAGCTGCTAAATATGGCTTCTTCTTTTTTTCTATCTGCCTGGTGCTATGGTTTTTCTGTGTTTGGCCATAAATGAGCTGGTGTGATATGGTTCCTGAAGCCTCTTTCTTTTGACTTTAGTACAGTTAAAATTTAATTTTTAGATCATTTTCAGGTTTTGATGGCTCTTAAATGTTTTAATTTCTCAAGGTTATATACATTGTTCTTTTGATGTTGGCATGCTACTGCATGAAATTTCGTCTTCAATGATCAATTATCAGACACAAAAAGAAAATTGAAAGAAGAAAATGATACACATGTTGAAAGGAGGTATTATATCCTTTATTTATTTTATTTTTTTTGGTAAAGAAATGTTTAAAGTGAGAAGAGGCTACTCTATTTTAAAGTCAGAATATATCACAAATCTCAATCACGGCTTATAATAATATTTATAAATCACCTATTAAAGGAGACTGCTAGTAGCAAAAATCAAACCCAAACCTTACAAGCAAAGTATTTCGATCTTTACTAATTGAATCGATATATGTTGACAGTATATTATTTATTTTATCCAAGAGATATTTGTCCTGTTTTAGATCTTAAATTACAATGCTACTTTGGTCTCCGTTAAAACAGGGGTAGGAAAATTTGCAACAGTATGAATGATTTCATGTTTCATGGAGTTACTATTAGCTAATTAGCTACTTTGAACGTATGCTAAATTTTAATTGATTCTGTCTTCTTAAATTTTCTCATAAAATTGCTGCTATAAATGTTATTTTTGGTTCCGCCGTTATTTCGTCCAACTACATCAGGTTCTTTCTTGGGTGTTATTTGACAAGATTGGAACAACTTTTTTGAGATATTGCATTCTCTTGTACAGGGATGAGCAGAAAAGATGGGAACTCTTGAAGTGGAATTTAATTCAATCTCTTTGGGACTTTGTGCATTGCATGTGCACGTACAATGGGGTATGGGACCTTCTTTTTACCTTACTATAATGATTAGAGAAAATAAAATAATATTATGATGTCCGGATGAGTAATCTCTAATTGAAGTGCAAACACTTTCGTTTATCAAACCTATTAATAAAATTAATTTTTCTTTTATTAACTTTTCTTTATAGGCAATGTATGGATCAAAAGTTTGTGGTATAAAAAGTGCTAGGAAAAGAAGTGAAATTATTTGAATTTTATTGACCATTTTAATAGTCAATTTTTTATAAAAAAAATTCAGACAATGAAAGCAGTTCATACCGTCGCTAATTATATTTTGTAAAACTACAACGTCTTATAGCAGCAATTATAATTGCCGATAAATTGTTTTTAAATATTATAATGGCTCTGGTCAAAACCAAGGCAAGGTTAAACATAGAACTTAATAATAGTTACGACGAACACTAACAGTAAATTTCTAACTCATTTAAACTTAACGTCAATCAAAATCAGTGCTAAATATTTATTATTTCAAATAATTAATGCTAAAGCTCTCTCGGTGCTAAATTTAATGAACAGCCACATGTAGTAAAATGACTTTTGACAGGCGCGAAATGCCATTTTTGACCAATACTAAAAGAGAATTTCTTTAGAAAAGTTTTGTGAGAAAATCTGAGAACTCGAGATGGTAACAGCAAGATGACGAAAGGTAAAAAAGTGTTCAAAATCCATTTTTCATAAAATAAATAGACAATTCTCAACTTTCATCACTTTACTAACATTAATTAATTCTCATTTTCATGCATCTAACTTTTTTATTTGTCAGAGATATACAGACAGGATAAGGGGCATAAATAAATTTCTTGGAATTAAGTCGAATACAAGAAATTGAGGCATGTTTATTAAATAGGATATATATAGATGAAATTCTGATTGAAAAGCTCTTGCAATGTCTAGCATTACCGAAGTAACTCCGTGTCATGAGTTTGAATCATAATATAAAACTGACAAAACTTCAATCCCAAGTTTTGCCTTTGTTTTCTCCAAAAGCATGAAGGAAGCATATCAACCACACTAAACAGAAATCCAACACCAAACGTAACAAGAGATTGAACTATTGGGTTCATATTTTAATGGGCTAAACCCAACGTAGCAGAGATGGATTTTATAATTCTATTTTAAGTTAGTTTTCTGTTATGTATTTAGTTTTAGTCAAAGCACTGTATATATATATTTTTGTCTTCGTCTCCAATATGATAACCCTTTTTCTTGATAATACACAGAGGAATAGTTTACTCTCACGATTCTTTTCAATCAGGCTTTGGCCTATTTACATGGTATCAGAGCCTCAAAGCATCTGACCTTATTGCCTGAATTTTTTTTCTTCTTCAATCTTGGTTCTTCAGGTCTAAAGATGGCCAGCCGATCTGTGTCTTCTGCAAGTTTCCTCAATGGAGCTTCTGAAAATCTGCTTCTTGATTCTTCAAACCTATGTTCTTGCATTCTTCTGCTGCCAATCTTGAAATGGTTCTAGTTTCAAAGCAATTTGATAGAAACGGGTTTAATGCTTGGAAGAGAGCCATTGAGATTGCTCTTTCTGCGAAAAACAGAATTAAAACGCCCATCTCTGTTACATTGGGTTTAGCCCATTAAAGTATGAATCTAATATGAACTGCCACCAAAGCAAGCCAAGCCAACCATGGCGCACCAAGAGGTGAAGAGTGACCCAATCAAACCAACTGATCCTCAACCATTATAAAACCTGAAAAAAAAATTATGAATGTCACAAACAATTGGAACAAATTCCGAGGAAGCAGAAAAGCCAGAGGACCAGAAACAACCTTATTTTCTGTACCGAAAAATGGACGTAGTAATTAGTTATAGTCCCAAGTGGCCTCAATCACAATCAGACATACGTTACGTAGTTGAAGTCTAAAACCCACACATTACTCTTTTGTTTTTCAACTATACATATAAAAGTTCATAAATAAAAAAATGCCATTTTACTTCCTCATCAACGGCCTTTCCCATCATTCTCTTCTTCTATGGCATCAATGAAATCCCGCTCAGCCTGAAAATTGTAAAATGATTATTCAAACGGTCTTTGCCAAGATTATTTTAATACAAGGTCTGCATATATATCATAATAAGAAAGCATATAAAAAGGAGATTGGAAGAAACTGAATTCATGGAATCCTGTAAAGAGATCATAAACTGGCAAATAATATGAAAGGAAACTTTCACTTCAATTTTTTTTCTATGTTAAATTTAAATGAAATATTCTTTCGCTTCATTCTTGTCTTCCAATTCTAGCGAAGTCATTGCCTTCACTTTCATTTCTTCCAAGTAAAGTGAAAGAGATAAATGGTAATTAGTATTATAATTTTACCTTTTCCATGCACATTTTATCTACTGTGGTGTTAAGATCACCCTCCCAGAGTAGTTCATCTTCGTCCAATGAAGCTTGAATCTCCATCAACATGGGGGCACTTATCAACCCTTGAGAGAAAGATTTCGTCTTGGGCCATTGAGCTATGATCACTACTCAGAGATGGGAATTTTAAAACAGAATTCCCTGTATAAAAGCTTGCTAAGCTTGGTAGAGACTTTAAAGATAACTCTCTTAGCTTCTCAAATATTATCTCATCATGAGTTGATTCATCTCCCTCTTTGGCCACTATTTCTTTTATTGATCCACATTCCTCTATGGACATTTTTTTAAGGTTCACCAAACTTTGGCAGTTGAGGACGTGAATAAGTATGTAAATCCATCACACTTATTTAAAAGCAGTTCTCTTAGATTGGAGAAAAATACAGAAGATTGTACTAAATTTGTCAAGTGAAGACATCTGCATACTTCTAAGATTTTGAGATTTCCTGTGAGTTTATCAAGCCATGGGTGCTCTAACCCAATGGAGTTGAGCTAAGATAAATTCTCCATTGTTAGTCCCTTTAACTGTGTAAGTATACTCATCACATCGAAGTCAACTGCTTGAGAGGGGAATATTTCCTCAGAGTCACTACAAGCCACGGCAAGAGTTTCTATGTTAGGTACCTTTTGAAGAAATCCAAAAGGCAATGTATCTCCCTCTTTCACATTGTGAAAACAGTACAGCTGGAGGCGTATTACTCTGTTTACAGCAAAGTCTCCATGCCATAACATCATTGTCTCTTTCTCACTCAGTGAAAGTTCCACCAAGTTTTTCATGAACTAGGAAGCAAAACCAATACAGGAAAATAAAAAGGGATACAAATGCATTACTTTTCCACCATAAATGATAAAAATGAAGCGAAGGAATGTGACAAGAGGAAAATTCATCACACTTTTCATATCTTGTGAAGTTGGAAAAACATTAATGGTACCTTTTGAACCAAAAAGAGGGGTTGTGACTCGATGGAAATACCAACATGATCCTCTGGATGTGCTTCTGATGTGAAAATCTCCAACTTACCACAATGATACACTCGTAAAAGTTTTAATGCGGGGCATTGCAAATTGTGTTTTCCATTATAAAAGCACTTGAGTTTTGGCATCATACTTAGAGTCACCAAGTTTAAACAAGGGAATTCAAACTTAGCAGTTGTTCCTGCAATAGCATCCTCCTTCCCAACAATTTCTCCCAAGGCCTCACATGTTTCTATTATAAGCTTTTGAGGTTTCACAAGATTTTTGGCCATGGATGTAGGAAACAAAACCTTTAGACCTTCACAATCAGTGACATGCACATCTTGAAGATTTTCAAATCTGAGAGCCCCTTGAGGATCCTTATTCCATACATGCTTCATACTTGGCAGCCAATCTAAAGTCAATTGTTTCAAATGAAAGGCTATTCCCTTGGTTATTTTCATGTCTTTCATATTGAAGATTACCTCTACTGAAGTGCAACTCCGTACTTGTAACTCTTCCAAGTTCTTCAAGTAAGGAAGTAAATGAGATGGAATTGCTTCTGATAGAAATTTCAAATTCTCCATCACCAAACTTTTCAACCTGCGAAAGCAGTTTTCTGGTAGGGAAATTTTGCCGTGCCATACTTGTTCTAACTAGGAATACTTGAAAATTTTCAAATGCTCTGAATGTTGAAAAGACACCTGCATATGCATATAAATCCAACATCAGATGTATTCCAAACTCATACCTAAACTCCAAAAAACCAATCCCCAATCAAAATCTCATATTTTGAATATTCATGATACAAATAGCTCAATTTTAGTTTTTTTTCTTTAACATTTATTCCCTTTATACAACCTCGTGTAAAAGTTTAAATAAAAAAAGTAAGGTTCATGTAATCTTTCAAATAATAAAAAAATCTTAATTTATGTAAATTTTAAGATATAGACAACATAATTTATTCTTAGCACCTCTCCTCTAGATTATTCTAAAGATATTTATAAAGTTTGGAAAAAGAAATAATTCCAGAAGTTTACAAAAATTGCAGAAAAGAGGCATAATGGCAATAAAGAAGCTTCCAGGTCAATGGGGAAGTTCGATGCCTTGTACAACTATAAATAGGTGTATTTGTGTGAGTTGAAAAGTCAAAATGTGGTTGTGAATAATATTAATATAATATCCTCTAGGAATATATTCATACAAATACCATCCAAGAACAATAGCAAAGAACTTACAGTCACACAAATTTAAGAGAAGCAATATATTAATAAATAAATTCTTACCTTCTCCTTGAACAACTCGCCTCCTGTGGTCTTAAAATCTCCCTCCCAGTGTGTATGATATGCCTTCGGTGAAACTTGAATTTCTTACAACATTGGGGCACTTATGAGCCCTTGAGAGAAAATTTTCTGTAATATCTCAAAATTTTAAAATGCCATATCTTGCTTTAATAATTATGTTTTATGAGAAATATCTATGTTATTCCCTTAAAGATAAAAGTTTTTATTTTTATTTTATTTTTATTCTAAAAATATGGTTTACTAGAATTACTTATTTTTACCCTTTTTGTTGCACTAAAATCTCAAGAATGCCCAAAAAAAATCTGGTTTATGTGAAAAATGACAAAACTACCCCTGAGTGCTTATTTTCTCTTGGCCACGTAAGATTCTCTTAAAACCTTTGCATATTTTTTTCCTTCTTTCTCTCTGCATAATTTTCCCTTCTCCCTCCCTTATGCGTGCTCTTCATTTTCTAGCCCCAAATCTTCCTTTCTTCCATCTCCCAAAGTGGGAATGCGGAGAACATTTTAAAATAACGTCTGAGTATAGTATAAGTGATTAAGGTATATGTACTAATGGGTTAAGTCATACTAAGATGAAGTCTTTTATGTAAAACTTGGATAGTTCAAGATTAAAATTTTTTATGTGTATACATTTGCTATGAAACTCTTTAAGGTGCTAGGGTTAGTAAAATGGGAATTGAAGAGGTTAGAATTTTATGTCACTATATCAAAAGCATAATAAAGATTTTGAGTTCAATGGTGAGGATAGTGTAGCTTTAGAATAACGTTATAGAATCATCATGTTGAAATAAGTTAAAGTTGTTAGGTAAGTGTTAGTAACACATAGAAACTTAAAATGTTTAATGGATGTTAGACTTCGATGATGAGATGCATGGCTTGAACTTGACATATAAGATTTTAGGATGACTTAGTATAAGTTTGTGTGAGTTTAAACTAACACACTTTATTCATAGCAAAAGCAAATATAAATACACCAGCAGCTCCGGTAATTAAGGAGCAAATAAAGCAAAAAAAATAGAGAATCTCCTAAACTATTGTAACGGTAACAAACAAGGAGAGTAAAATCTGGAATTGATGTTGGCCTTATGTTGAGCTTTATACTCCCACACTCCCCCTCAAGTTGGAGCATAGATATCAAGCATGCCCAACTTGGTAATTAAATAGTCAAATTGTGATCGTAAAAGCCCCTTGGTAAGGATGTCCGCTGTCTGTTGATTTGAGGGCACAAACGGCATGCAAATAGTTCCAGCTTCCAATTTTTCTTTAATAAAGTGTCTGTCAATTTCAATATGCTTGGTCCTGTCGTGTTGAATAGGATTGTGTGCAATGCTAATAGCAGCTTTGTTATCACAGTATAGTTTCAAAGGAAGGTCTATAGTCTGTTTAAGTTCACAAAGAACTCTATAAATCCATAATTCCTCACATACTCCCTGAGCCATAGCTCTAAATTCAGCTTCTGCACTGCTTCTAGCCACAACATTTTGTTTCTTGCTCCGCCAAGTAACTAAATTGCCCCAAACAAAAGTACAATATCCTGATGTAGATTTTCTGTCCGTGACTGATCCAGCCCAGTCAGCATCAGTGAAGACTTCAATGTTCTTGAGATTGGTTTTTTTGAAAAGTAGACCCTTTCCAGGAAATGATTTGAGATATCTCAGAATCCTGTAAACAGCTTCAAGATGTTCTTCATATGGAGCATGCATGAATTGACTAACCAAACTAACAGAATATGCAATATCTGGTCTAGTATGAGATAGATAGATCAGTTTTCCAACCAACCTGTGATATCTTCCAGTGTCAACAGGTGTATTCCCATTTTCCCATAATTTTATATTTGGGTCAATAGGAGTCTCAGCTGGTTTGCATCCACTCATTCCTGTTTCCTTCAGAAGATCAAAGATATATTTTCGTTGGAAAATCACTATTCCCTTTCTAGAGCGAGCAACTTACATGCCAAGGAAATATTTAAGAGCTCCAAGGTCCTTGATTTCAAATTCTGACGCAAGATTTCTTTTTAACTGTTCCATTTCAACCATATCATTTCCTGTAAGAATGATATCATCAACATAAACAATTAATACAGCAATTTTCCCTTCTGGAGAAAACTTACAAAATAACGTGTGATCAGTCTGGCCTTGAGTATATACGTGCCTTTTGACTGACTGAGTGAATTTTCCAAACCAAGCCCTTGGGGACTGTTTGAGGCCATACAAGGATTTTTTTGATTTGCACACATTGTGACGAAACTTTTCCTCAAAACCAGGGGGACACTCCATAAATACCTCTTCCTCTAAGTCACCATTCAAGAAAGCATTTTTTACATTCAGTTGCAGTAATGGCCAGTCTAAATTAACAGCAATAGATAGCAGCACTCTAACTGTATTCAACTTTGCAACAGGTGCAAAAGTTTCAGAGTAGTCCACTCCATATGTTTGAGTGAATCCTTTAGCCACTAGTCTGGCTTTGTATCTTTCTATGGAACCATCTGAATTGTACTTCACATTGAAGACCCATTTACAACCCACTGTCTTCTTACCTGTTGGTAAGACTTCAACATTCCAGGTATTGTTTTTCTCAAGAGCTCTCATCTCTTCAAGTACAGCTTCCTTCCATTTTGGACATTTAAGAGCCTCCTGTACAGTTTTAGGAATCTTTATACTAGACAAATGAGATGTGAAAGCAGCAAATGAAGGTGACAGATTCGAGTATGAAACAAAGTTAGACAAAGGATGTTTAGTACAAGATCGAACTCCTTTTCGAAGAGCAATAGGCTTATCACATTCAAGAGATATGTTGTCAGACAAATAGTTACCTTTATTTTCCCCCGAGTTGGAGTCATGACAGTGCTGAAGTTCAATCTCAGCTCTATTTTTTCTTTTTGAGTAAACGAGCCCTTTCCAAGTTCTATCCTCTATGTCCTTCTCATGTTGTGACATAGTAGGTAGTTCCTCACTTTGTTTCTCATGTTCAAAAGCTTGATTTTCAACTATTTTAGAAGATGTAGGCCGAGGCTCATTTTGACATTCGCTCATGGAAGGAGAATGTCCAGAGGATGAGTCCCAGTCTTTTGCTGTAGGTGCAGAGGAATCTGAGTGTTCTGGCAAGAAACCAACTTCAAAGAGATTAGAGGAATCAAGTGAATCTTCCTTTAAGTTCTCCCCCTGAAGATGAATGTCTTTAAAATACGGTTGATGTTCAAAGAAGGTGACATCCATAGAAATATAAATTCTCTTTGAAAGGGGATCAAAACATTTGTAGCCTTTTTGGCCAGGGGAGTACCCTATGAATACACACTTGGTAGCTCGTGGTTTAAATTTTTCACCGTTTTTGTGGTTATGAATAAAAACAGTACACCCAAATATTTTTAGAGGTAAATCAGCTAACAGTCTTGCTGATGGAAAGTAATGCATAAACGTATGAAAAGGAGTTTGAAATTGTAAAACTTTGGAGGATATTCTGTTGATTAGATATGCAGCTATTAGAACTGTCTCCCCCCAAAGATACTTGAGAACATGAGTAGAAAAAAGAAGAGCTCGAGCCACCTCCAACAAATGTTTATTTTTCCGTTCGGCAATGCCATTTTGTTGGGGTGTTTCGATGCAAGTACTTTGATGAACAATTCCTTTTTCTAAGAAAAAGGTTCCCAAAATTCTATTAAAATACTCCTTTCCATTGTCACTTCAAAAAATTTGTATATTTGTTTGAAACTGAGTCTGCACCATATAATAAAAAATTTTGAAAATTTGTTCCGCTTTAGATTTCTCTTTTAATAGGTAGACCCAACATAGGCGAGTATGGTCATATATAAAAGTGATGAACCATCTCTTACTAGTAGGTGTACTTATTTTATGAGGACCCCACACATCACTATGTATAATGGTAAATGGCTTGGAAGGTTTATATGGTTGTGAGGGAAATGACGTCCTGTGATGTTTCGCTAATTCACAAGTTTCGCATTGAAAGGATGATGCATTTTTATCATAAAATAGATGAGGAAACAAACGTTTAAAATAAGAAAAGCTAGGGTGCCCTAGCCTGAAATGCCACAACATAATGTCATTGTTTTCCAAAACAGAAATAGATTTGAAACAAGAACAAGAACTTGAACTTGGCGATGGTTGACTTAGTTTTACTTTAGAATTAAGGAGATATAGGCCACTATGTTTTCTAGCACTGCCAATCATCCTCCCCGAGGTCAACTCCTGAAAAGCACAATGAGTAGGAAAAAAATTAGTTTGACAATTTAGATCACTGACTAGTTTACTAACAGACATCAGATTACAAGACAAGTTAGGAACATAAAGGACATTATGCAAGGTAAGAGAAGGAGAAATTATGATAGAACCTCTTCCAGCAATAGCTGATAGAGATCCATCGGCAATTTTTATTTTCTGATTCCCTGCACATGGACTATAAGACGAAAAAAAACTAGATATACCTGTTATATGGTCAGTTGCACCTGAATCTATGATCCAAGTGTGATCAAAGTTAACACTCAGAAGGGCTATTTTAGAATAGGTACCTTTTTGAACTAAAGAACAGGAGGGAGTCTTTTGAGATTCCAATAATTTGTACAGTTGGTCTATTTGTTCTTTTGTGAAAGGAAATGAACCTGAGGATGACTGTTGCTCTTGATTAGATACACTAGTCTGAAATGCACGCCCATCTCCTCCAGGTTTTTTCTTCTGATTTGGCGGTTTACCATGAATTTTCCAGCAAGTATCACGGAAGTGTCCAAGCCGTTTGCAAAAATCACACCATGGTCTCTTACCATCCCTCTTGGCAGTCTCATGAGTACTTCGTATAAAGAGAGCAGAGTTCTCCACCTCTGAGTCATGAGAGTGTTTGTTCATCATAACACTCTGTCGAGCTTCTTCTCGACGAATTTCAGAGAATGCTTCTCTGATAGTGGACAATTGATTTTTTCCCAAAGTACGACCCCGTACTTCATCCAATTCTTTGTTCAATCCGGCTAAAAACATAAATACTCGATCATTTTCCTGACGTTTCATAAATCGGATACTGTCTTCAGAACATTTCCAGTCATCATCATAACATAAATACAACTCTTGCCAAAGAGCCATTAACTCATTATAATAAGAAGTGACATTCTGATTTCCCTGCTTTGCATTCCACAGTTTTGACTTTAATTCAAATATTTGGGAAGAATTTTCAAGATTCGAGTATGTTTCTTTGACAGCCTCCCACACATCTCTAGCAGTAGGTAAAAACATAAAAGATTTTCCAATTATTGGTTCCATTGCATTGATCAACCAAGCAATAATTAAAGAGTTTTCTAATTTCCACATCTTCCAATGTTGATGATTTCCTTCTACAACTGGTTTAGAGATTTCTCCAGTTATATACCCAAGTTTTCCTTTACCATCCAAAATTAATTTCACAGTCTGAGCCCACTATACATAATTTCTACCGTTGAGTCTGTGAATACTTACTTGGAGAGAGGTCATAGAGGAGTCCATCCCATTGCTGATCCCCTGGTTTACTGGAAAAACACTAGTCCAGTTGTTGTGTACATCTGCAATACCTCTTCCTGCGGGCGATCCATTCCCTTCTCCCAGTACAGTTGATTCTCGGCCTGTTCCATCATGCACGGGTGAAGCCTGGCTGCTTGTTCCCGTTAAAGCAGTCTTCCAAGAGTTGTTGCGGCTTGCCATGGGTCGCGACTGGGTTTGGGTAGCGACTTAAGCTCTTTCTCTCGGAAGAAGAGTTTCACAGAGAAAATCAAAGGGTCCTTAGTCCGTGTGAAGAAAGTTGTATGGCTGAAGAGGTTGGTGTGTTCCAAGTTCAAATGCGGCTTCTGGCTCTGGAGAAGAAGGTTCTTCCGGCTCTTAAACAGCCAAAAATCCCCCGCAAAACTGGTAGTGAATGGGGTCGCGACTGGGTGCAGAGTGGTCGCGGAAGTGGAGTCGCCAGGAGTGGACGCGGAAGGTTTGGGTCGCGACTGGTGCAGAGTGGTTGCGACTTCCGCGAGGGCTTGGGTCACGACTGGTTCTGCCTATGTTACGGGAGTCGCAGCCTGCTCGTGACTTCCAGCGTGCTTCTGCCTTCGTTACTGGAGTTGCAGTCTGGCTTCCTCTGCTAATGAGTTCTCTGCGATAACAGGGAGAGGCAGAGAACGCACACGCACAGGGAACATGAATGTTACCCCATCTTCATGCTCTGATACCATGTGAGTTTAAACCAACACACTTTATTCATAGCAAAAGCAAATATAAATACACCAGCAGCTCCGGTAATTAAGGAGAAAATAAAGCAAAAAAGATAGAGAATCTCCTAAACTATTGTAACGGTAACAAACAAGGAGTAAAATCTGGAATTGATGTTGGCCTTATGTTGGGCTTTATACTCCCATAGTTTGGAATAAGAAAAGTTGGTTACTCAATATGGATGTGTATATATTATTTTAAGTGTATGGTTCCTAATTATATTGACTAATGTATATAAATATGCGAATTTAAGGATAGTTCAAATATTAGTGAAGATGATCTATAACGATTTGAGAATTTATTAAAATAAGTTATATATATGTATATAAAATGTATCAGGTTTCTTTTTATCCCAATGGTGTGAAATGTTCTAACCAAAAAGTTTAATATCACGATCTCCTGTAACGTATGATACTTATAGTATGAACATATATAAGTATGTAAATATTTATGTATAATGGCATCTCAAATAATATTTAATGTTGGCAACCCTAATGGATATTGAAATAATAAATAATGATACAAGATTATAAGACTATATGTAATGAAATGAGGTATGACTATCAAATTAAAATTTCTTTATTCAAGTAAGCACATGGATAAGTATACGTACACTTTAAAAATATAAATGAGTCAAAAGAAAACGCACGAATGAAAGTGATATGACGAAGTGTGATGATTATTAAATTTGATATTCAGTGATGATAAAATATCCACTGTGGATATAATAATTATGATGATGTGATCACAATAGGTTATCACTAAATATTGAGTAAAACGATATTTTATTTTTAAAATCTGAAAACAGTGAAATAAATAAATAAAATTAATAATAATTACATTGAATTATTTTTCGAAAACACTGTTAGCTAGCGGAAAAGATGGCTAGTCTTGGTGCAACTTGTAACCCTAGCTAGCAAGAGAGTTGCTAGCCCCTTGTGCGAAAGAGTACATGAGGATTGAATTGTGAATAAATATAGAGTTGAGGTATGTCTCTTTCAATAGCCAGTAGCATTTGGTCTGGTTATCTATTATAAGAATGTGATGATTTACTCGTTCTGTTGCTGTGTGCTTAAGACAATTATCATATGAAAAGGTTAAGTAGTTGAGGAGAGTTCCTCCCAATCTTATGATATAAATGATGAGAATGTGATGATTTACCCATCCTTATTATGTGCTTAGCTAATGTGATGATTTTCCCTTACTAAGCCTGTGTGCTTGGATATGTTAAAATGGTTCTGAATTGAAATCCTCCAAATTAAATAAAATACGCTAAATAAATAAGAAAAAGTATAAGAATAGATTAAACCAAAGTAAACGAATGAATTAATAATCTTCAATAATGTTGAATAAATTTTAAAATAAAGATACTATTCATAATATATTTCTAATGAGTATAAGTAAACAAAACTAGTAAAAATACTTTAAAATATTCATAACTTAAACAACATAAGCTGAGTCCTAACCTAATATATAATATAATTTTTTTATATGTTATAATTGTGTTATTTACTTGCTAAGTCACAAGACTCATCCCTTTCTTTAAATATTTTTTTTCAGTTAGTATCAGAGAAGCGTAACGGAAACGTAGAGAGGTTAGATTATCTCTGGTGATCCCAAATTGTTTTTGGACTTTATTCTTTTATTCTCTTTTATATTTAAAATATTATAAAGTATGCTCCATTACCACAGGTAAGATCTCATTTTCAATGTGTGAAAAGAAAAGGCAAAACTTATGTAAAATAAGAAATGAAAAATGAATTGACAACGCTTAATGAAGCTGTATCTTTATTTATGTAATGTAATACATCTAAATTTTTTTAGAGTAGTTATAAGCTCACATGCTAAACCAGGGTATCTAACGAGTTTTATATTGAGAATGTGATGGTTAGACTTACAAAGTGGAAAGAAATTCTCATTTCGTGCCAATCTCGTACTCGGATAAAATTCAGGACGTGACATTTTCATCCTAGGGCATTGGTCTATGATCATTGTATCAAGAGATGGAAATTTCAATGTGGAATTCCCATTATAAAATCTTACTAGGCTGGATAAATGTCTTAAGGATAACTCTTTGAGCTGCCCAAATATGATCTCATCTTCAGCTGATTAATCTTTCTCTTTGGCCACTATTTCTTTAATTGATTTGCAATGCTCTACAGACATCTCCTTAAGTCTCACCAAACATGTGGCTGTGGAGAATGTGAATAGATATTCCAATCCATGACATTTAGATATACCTAATTCTTTCAGATTGGAAAACAATACTGCAGATTGTACTAATTTTGTTAACCGAAGACAACTGTATACTTGTAAGTTTTCCAAAGTTTGAATGACATGGTGTAGCCAGGAGTGCTCTAACCCTATGGACTTGAGCCCAGGTAGTCCAACCAGGTGTAATTATTTTGGTTGTGCAAGTATCGTAATGCATTCAACTTCAAGTGTTTGAGAAGGAAAAATCTGTTTGAATCCACTACCAAATAGTCCCAGCTTTTCGATATTGGGAACCTTGTGAAGAAAATCAAAGGGTAAAATATCTGCCTCCCCAACATTGTGAAAGCATATCAACCGAAGGAATTTTAAATTTTGAAGGAGGCTTTCTGGCAACTCTTCATGCCATGACAGCATAGTATCTTTTCCATTTAACGACAGCTCCTCCACATTAGGAATAGCCTTGAGGAACCAAAAGAAGAATGAGAGACAAGTGTGGCAATTAATTACATGATATATAAACCTAGCTAGCTATAAACAACCTTAATTAGCATATATAACACTGTAAAATCATTTGAGTGTACCTTCTCAACAAAAATAAGTGGTCGTTGAACTTGATCCTCAGGAGGTGCTTCTTGGGAGCTTTGAGATTCAGATGTGAACATCTTCAATTTGTCACAATCAGCAACGTGTAGTTCTTTTAATTTGGGGCACTCTAGCTCGTGCTTTCCAGGGTAAAAGTAATTGAGCTCTGGCAATTCTTGTAATCTTAATGTGGTCAGACAAGGGAAGACAAAGTTTTTATCAGCTCCTTCTTCGTTCATTGTAACAATTGCCACCAATTCCTCACAGTTATTCACATTTAGTGTTTCAAGTTTCACAAGATCTTGGGCTACGCATGCTGGAAACAGACTTTTAAGGCCTTTACACCCATCTACATATACGTCACCCAGGGTTTGGTGGTTGACAATTCCTTGGGGATCTTTATTCCAAACATACTCCAGATTTGGTAGCTTCTGCAAAGTCGATTTCTTCAAGGAAAAGGGGAGGGGCGAGATAGGCCCCACATTTGTCATTAGTCTATCTCTTGTTATATCTGTCACATCAAATATTACCTTCACAGAATTGCAGTTCCTTACTTCCGACTCTTCCAAATTACTTAGAAAAGGAATTAAGTGATCAGGTACTACATTGGATAAAAATTGACAGCTCTCCACGATCAAAGACTTCAAATTGCTAAAACTCCAGTCTAGGATTGGAACTACACCATGCCACATTTCTCCTAATTCAGGGTGATCACCCAATTTTACATCACTTGCAAACATTACGACCTGTATACATGTACAACAACAAATACATCAGGTTATCTATATATATATATATATATGATTTGTTTCTGTGGACAGCATATGAAACTATTAATTAACTATTGTATATAACTCTTCCACTACTCTTAAAATTGATGAAATGTAATTGCTTCCAAATTCAAGTGACCCCAATTTAAAAAATTTTAAGAGGGACTAAATTAAATGGATTTACCTACAACCACTTATAATAATTGTAAAAGTGATAAAAAATATTAGTTATGTAGACAGTATTCTTCTGTTCTCCAAAAAAATTGACAATAAATTAAACTCTAGTTCAAGAACTTTCTTGAATAATAATGAAGAATAATAATAACTATAAATATCAAAAATAGAGAAATCTGATACTACTTTAGCAGTTATAATACATATTAGAGTATTCAATACTCAATTATTCGGATATATTCTTTTGAAACGAGTAGTCCAATTCAAAATACAATAAGTGACATTAAATATTCAAACTTAAAAGACTAAATGTTGTTTTTTCAATTGTAAGAATCCAATTATATTATATACCATTGGGCCCTGAAAATCCTCTTAATCTAATGTTTATATTTCGACAAAAGGAAAAGAAAGAAAAGAATAACGAACATACTGATGCCTTCTTTAGAGTAGTATTAAGATCACCTTCCCAAGCGACTTCATTTGTACCCTCCTGGAAATCAAATGCAAACAAGTTGGGTGCAATATAGTCTCCTTGACAGAAGACTTTCATTCCAGGGCATTGGATTGCTGACACTTTGGTCAAGGATGGGAAATTTAGTGCAAAAGTTCCACCATAAAAGCTTCTAAGATTTGGTAAAGTGTCAAGACACAATGGAGCTGGCTGAATATTGTCTCCTCCTGATGTGACTCTTCCCTTTCGTCAGACACTTTCTTCTATCGATTCACATTCCTTTATCGACATGCTCTTGAGTAGAGACAAACTTTTTGCCGTTGAGGTTGTGAATAAATATGCCATTTCATGACATTCAGATACAGTGGATGATACTAAGCTAGTCAAACGGCAACAGCCAATCAATTTCAAAGTTTCTAGATTTTTGAGAAAAGGGTCTACCCAGGGGTGCTCAAATCCTATGGAACCAAGATCAGGCAGATAATTAAGTTCTAATCCTTTCAACTGTGAACAGATTGTTGCATGATAATTCACATGAGGTCTTCGATAGGAAAATATCTCTTAGAAGCGACAACCAAACACTACAAGCTTTTCTATATTGGGTAACTTCTGAAGGAATTCATATGGAAATATATCTGAACTGTTATAGAAGCATTGCAATGTGAGAAATTTTACTCTGTGAAGGAGGTTTGCCTGAAACTGTCCTTGCTCGATAATCATGGTGTCTTCCTTGCTGAGAGGCAGTTCCTCCAGGTTGGAGATAACCTAAGAATCCAAAAAAATAAGAAAGATGAGAAGCCAAAAAAGAAAAAAAAAAGATCATACTTAATTTCCCTCAAACGATTTGAATTTGTTTTACATAGTTATGGCAATTCAACGTTTTTTGATGTGGAGCTGTGCTACGTGTCCTGTGTTGTTAATGAACTAGCTGCTAGGGGAAGTGAATCCAAGTTGATTGGAATTGTTTTACAAGCTTTATAGTTGGGGTGTCATTGTTTTGGTGAAGCTAAGGTGGATTGTTGCTACCAGTTCAACGATCGATCTAATTTTTAAAACTTTTTTTTTTCACAACACAGTGTTAGTATTAACTATTAGGACTATACTCACAAAATTTAACACATGGGCTATCCTGGTAGATGAAATATATACGCAAAAAATAGAAAGACTGTAGAAAATCAGTTTTATAAACAAAATGTGAAAATAATAATACCTCTTCAACCAGAACAAGGCCTTGCCGATCAATGGGAAAATGAACTTGACCCTTTGCTGGGAACATCTTCAACTTATCACAATGATATACATGTAATTGTTTTAACTTTGGCCATTCCAGATTGTGTATTCCAGGATAGATGCACTTGAGCTCGGGCAAACTCAATAGCATAAAAAAGGTTACTCCAGGGAACATAATTAACCTTTTCCACTGGTCCTTCTGTGCCCACTGATGCTGGAAACAAACTTTTAAGGCTTTTACATTTTCCAACATACAGTTGTTGCAGAAACTGAAAGCTGACAATTCCTCGAGGATCCTTGTTCCAAACATGCTCCAGATTAGGTAGTTGTTCTAAAACCAAAATTTTCAAATGGGACACTGTTTCCTCAGTTATCGTCACATTAGTGTCATTTAGATCAAATACTGAATTAATTAAACTACAACTCTCCACATACAATTCTTCCAAGTTGTTTAAGTAAGGAAGTAAATGAGATGGAATCACATGTGATAGAGATTCGCAATTCATCAACTCCAAAGTTTTCAAATAGCTAAAGCAATTGTCTACCACAGAAACTTTTCCATGCCATGCTTGTTCTAGCTCAAGATGGTCTGAAAGCTTCAAATACTCTGAATATTGAAAAGAAACCTGTAAAGGCAAATAAATCAAATTACCTAAGTTTGAATATCTACTTTACTCCAAAGTCTAAGTTTTAACACATATCAGAGAATAATTTCATTAGTATCTTTCATATGCCTTTTCCTGCGAGAAATCGCCCATAAATCATTTTTACATTACGTGTTGGGTATATATACCTTTATGTGGGAGTATAAAGCCCATCATGGGGCCTATACCATTAAGTAGCTTATCTGTTTCAATCCCTGATTTCCCTCCTTTTGTTTTTCCCGTTACGGTTGTTTAGGAGAATCTCTAGATCATTTTCTTTATCTGCTCCATAATTACAGGAGCTGCTCATGTATATATTCTTGCTTATGCTATGAATAATATGATCTTGGCTCAAATTCACATGGTATCAGAGCAGGGTTAAAGTCCCGCTCATGTTCTCTGTTTATCTCCTCTATCACAGAGGACTCATCCAAGCAAGATGCAAACCATCCAAGCCAGACGCAAACCTAGAACCACGTACCTAAGCCAGTCGCACACCGTCCACACCAGACGCGAACCCAGACCCGCATACCCAAGACAGACGCACACTCAGACCTTGATACACTCAGCCCAGCACTGAAAACGCACGCTTACGGCCGGAAGTCAGAACCCGATGGCAAGCCGTAACACATGGAAGACTGCTTTAATGGGAACGACTAGCCAAGCTTCACCCGTACATGATGGAACAAGCCGGGAATCAACCATACTGGGAGAAAGTAATGTATCGCCCGCATGAAGAGGTGTTGTAGATGTCCAACACAACTGGACCAATGTTTTTTCAGTGAACCAGGGAAGCAGCAATGGGATGGATTCATCTACGACCTCCCTCCAGGTAAATATACACCGACTCAATGGTAGGAATTATGTAAAGTGGGTTCAGATTGTGAAATTAATTCTAGATGGTAAAAGAAAATTTAGGTATTTAACTGGAGAAATTTCTAAACCAGTAGTAGAAGGAAATCAACAATGGAAAATTTGGAAATCAGAAAACTCTTTGATTATTGTTTGGTTGATAAATGCAATGAAACCAGTAATTGAAAAACCCTTTATGTTTTTATCCACTATTAGAGATGTGTGGGAGGCTGTCAAGGAAACATACTCGGATCTTGAAAATTCTTCTCAAATATTTGAGTTAAAATCAAAACTGTGGAATGCAAAGCAGGGAAATCGAGATGTCACGTCTTATTATAATGAGTTGATGACAATTTGGCAAGAGTTAGATTTATGTTATGATGATGATTGGAAATGTTCTAAAGACAGTATCCGATTTATGAAACGTCAAGAAAATGATCGGGTGTTTATGTTTTTAGCCAGATTGAACAAAGAGTTAGATGAAGTACGGGGTCGTATATTGGAAAAAAATCCTTTGCCCACTATTAGAGAAGCATTCTCTGAAATTCGTCGAGAAGAAGCTCAACAGAGTATTATGATGAACAAACGCTCTCATGACACAAAGGTGGAGAACTCTACTTTTTTTTACAAGAAATACTCATGAGACAGCCAAGAGAGATGGTAAAAGACCATATTGTGATTATTGCAAACGTCTCGGACACTCCCGAGAGACTTGCTGGAAAATTCTGGTAAGCCACTGAATCAAAAGAAGAAACCTAGAGGAGATGGGCATGCATTTCAGACTAGTATATCTGATTAAGAGCAGCAGTCATCTTCAGGTTCATTTCCTTTCACAAAAGAACAAATAGATCAACTGTACAAATTTTTGAAATCTCAAAAGACTCCCTCCTGTTCGTTAGCTCAAAAAGGTAACTATTCTAAAATATCCCTTCTAAGTGTTAACTTTGATCACACTTGAATCATAGATTCAGGTGCAACTGACCACATGACAGGTATATCTAGTCTTTTTTCATCCAATAGTCCATGTCCAGGAAATCAGAAAATAAAAATTGCTGATGGCTCTCTATCAGCTATTGCTGGAGGAGGTTCTATCATAATTTCTCCTTCTCTTACCCTACATAATGTCCTTCATGTTCCTAACATGTCTTATAATCTGCTGTCTATTAGTAAACTTGTCAGTGATCTAAATTGCCAAACTAGTTTCTTTCCTACTCATTGTGTTTTTCAGGAGTTGACCTTGGGGAGGATGATTGACAGTGCTAGAAAATATGGTGGCCTATATCTCCTTAATTCTAAATCAAAACCGAGTCAACAATCGCCAAGTACAAGTTCTAGTTCTTGTTTTAAATCTATTTCTATTTTTGAAAATAATGATATTATGTTATGACATTTTAGGTTAGGACATCCTAGTTTTCCATATCTTAAACATCTGTTTCCTCATTTATTTTATAATAAAAGTGCATCTTCTTTTCAATGCGAAATCTGTGAATTAGCCAAACATCACAGAACGTCATTTCCATCACAACCATATAAACCTTCCAAACCATTTACAATCATTCATAGTGATGTGTGGGGTCCTAATAAGATAAGTATACCTACTAGTAAGAGATGATTCATCACTTTTATAGATGACCATACTCGCCTATGTTGAGTATACTTATTAAAAGAGAAATCTAAAGCGGAACAAATTTTCACAAACTTTTATTATATGGTGCAGACTCAATTTCAAACAAATATACAAATTTTTAAAAGTGATAATGGAACGGAGTATTTTAATAGAATTTTGAGAACTTTTTTCTTAGAAAAAGGAATTGTTTATCAAAGTACTTGCATCGAAACACTCCAACAAAATGGCATTGCTGAACAGAAAAATAAACATTTGTTGGAGGTGGCTTGAACTCTTCTTTTTTCTACTCATGTTCCCAAGTATCTTTAGGGGGATGCAGTTCTAACAGCTGCATATCTAATAAATAGAATGCCCTCTAAAGTTTTACAATTTCAAACTCCTTTTCATACATTCATGTATTACTTTCCATCAGCTAGACTTTCAGCTGATTTGCCTCTAAAAATCTTTGGGTGTACTGTTTTTACTCATGACCACAAAAACGGTGAAAAACTTGAACCACGAGCTATCAAGTGTGTCTTCATAGGGTACTCCTCAAGCCAAAAGGGCTACAAAGGTTTTGATCCTATTTCAAAGAGAACCTATATCTCTATGGATGTCACTTTCTTTGAACATCAACCGTATTTCAAAGACATTCATCTTCAGGGGGAGAACTTGAAGGAAGATTCACTTGATTCCTCTAATCTCTTTGAAGTTTTTCTGTTACCAAAACACTCAGAATCATCTGTACCTATAGCAAATGACTGAGACTCATCCTCTGGACATCCTCCTTCCATGATCGAATGTCAAAATGAGCCCTGACCTACATCTACTAAAATTTTTGAAAATCAATTTTTTGAACATGAGAAACAAAATGAGGAACAACCTACTATGCCACAACATGAGAAGGACATGAAAAATAGAACTTGGAAAGGGATCGTTTACTCAAAAAGGAAAAATAGAGATGAGACTGCACTTCAGCACTGTCATAACTCCAACTCAGGGGCAAATAAAGGTAATTATAACTCGTTATCTGATAATCTACCTCTTGAATGTGATAAGCCTATTGCTCTTCGAAAAAGAGTTCGATCATGTACTAAACATCCTTTGTCTAACTGTGTTTCATATTCAAATCTGTCACCTTCATTTGCTACTTTTACATCTCACTTGTCTAGTATAGAGATTCCTAAAACTATACAGAAGACTCTTAAATTTCCAAAGTGGAAGGAAGCTATACTTGAGGAGATGAGAGTTCTTGAAAAGAACAATACCTGGAGTGTCGAAACCTTACCAACAGAAAAGAAGACAATGGGTTGTAAATGGATCTTCAATGTGAAGTACAATTCAGATGGTTTTATAGAAAGATACAAACTCAGACTAGTGGCTAAAGGATTCACTCAGATATATGAGTGGACTACTCTGAAACTTTTGCACCTGTTGCAAAGTTGAATACAGTTAGAGTACTGCTATCTATTGTAACATCCCCGATTTTCTCTTATATTATTAATTGAAATTTATTTCTTTCAGAGAGAAGAACGGATTTTGGATCTCATGGGAGGATTAAATTATTTTACTTAAGTCAAAATAAGATAGTAAATAAACCTCATCTATACTGTGATAATCTGAGCACTGTCATGCTCACAGCAAATCCCATTCTCCATGCACGTACCAAATACATCGAACTTGACCTTCATTTTGTTCGGGAAAAAGTGCAAGCCCGTGAAGTTGTTATTAGTCATATTCCCTCTACATAACAGATTGCAGATGCACTAACCAAGGTAGTTTCTAGCACTTTATTTTCAACTTTCAGACACAAGCTCAGAGTTTCACCTCTGACTCTGACCTTGAGGGGGGATGAAAGGGAACCATCACACTCCACTCACGTGGTTTAGTTAATAACAGAATATAGGTGTCAGTTACAGAGTGAACCTGTATATAAACCAATGTAAGACTGAATATGAGATATGAAAAACAATATGAAAATTCAGACTACTCTTCTTCTCTCATCTCTTTACGTTCAGTAAACTTTGTATCTTTGAAAATCTTTCAGAGTTGGACCCTCTTCATGGCTATTATCCCATGCATCCATTTCCGCGTCTGCATGGTTTGTTTCAGCTCCATTGGGTTCCTATCAGTTGCTATTTCAGATTTACATAGAGGTTGGGCTGCTGCTTTGCATATTTAGTTTTCTGTTTTGTTTTTCTTTCTGAATTTTTGTATTCTATACTTTTAGTCATCTTTTGGCGGAGAATATCTTACTCTCCTTTCTTGTATTTCTCTAAGAGAAAAAAAGAACATTTCAAAGAGTTTCTCCAAAGTATTTCTGATTTTCTTAAAACATGTCTATTGTCCAAGTGTCGGTCGGAGTATGTAGTTTTGCAAGTACTACACAGTAATCTTGCTGAGAAAATAATATGAACCATTAAGGGGAAAAACACAAAACACAAAGATAAGATAGATGAAGAGTTAGAAAAATTAACTAACCTCTATATGATCAGCTACGATGGATCAAGCTGCTGCTTCATCATTTGGAAGGGAGAAAAGACCAGAATAGCTGTGATGAAGGAAAGAATCATTTTTTTGTTTAAGTTAAACATGAAGGAATAATTGCTGGTTGACCAAAAAATGATAAAAGTTGTTATGAATTGCATTTCGATTGATAATGATTTTTGGTAAATACTGCTAATTATAAGCAGATGAAATTATCCAGAATTACCTAAACAGATCTTATATAGAAAAAAAAATGGTTTCAAAAATTTTAAAAGATGATGAATTGCTCTTTTACCAAAATAAAACCTTAGTAGGAAGACACTATATACATACATAAATACATACATACATACAGACATATATATATATATATATATATATATATATATATATATATATATATTTCTGATTTTCTACAAACATGATTATTTTATAAGTGTTGTGTGGGTTGAAGTAGTTTTGCCAGTAGTACTCCATTACATAGGTGAAAAATTTATGAATCATAAATTAATCAGAAAGGGGCAAAAATAAAACATAGATAAGTAATTAGATAGATGAATAGAGTAACATGAAGAAACTAACCTTAATGATTTCAAGTTAGATGGATCAAGCTGCTTCTTCATCACTTTGAATTACGGCAAGAAAGGACCAGAATAGCTCTGATTAATTAAATAAGATTTTGTGTGTAGGTTAAACATGAAGGAACAAGTGCTGGTCAACCAAGAAAAATAGCGGAAAACCGAAAGGATGAGGTGAAGGAAAGGAAGTGATTACTCAAACTTTAAAATCTTAAACAATAATGACCTATAAATGCATGATTCTGCATTCCTCGTAGACTTTGTCTATAAATAAAGATTAATGCTACATGACCAAACCACTTAAAAACAAGACTAGTATTTTAATTTGCTTGGGTTTGTTTAGTTGCCTGTATAAAGCATGCTCTAATTCAACCTTTATTATTGTTAGGATGCTCCCATTGACAATTTTATTAAGTACTGAATAGAAATGGTCAATAAACTAAATGCAGAATCCAATAATCAATGAAATGTCCTGTAACATGTTACTTCATTTTTTTAAAAGGTTTTTTATGACAATAATAAGAGGAATTTTTCTCACTTCCAAGCTTCAATATATCTACCATTGGATCTGTTACATTTTTAATTTGTGAGATTTGTTTTTAATTTTCCTTCAGAAACAAATATATATATATATATATATATATATATATATATATATATATATATATATATATATATATATATATATATATATATATATATATATATATATAAAGTAAGTTATAATACGTAACTATTGAAAAAATGAGAAGCAAATAATATTATCCAATAACTTATAAACTTCATGTCAATAACTTCTCTAATGAAAGTTTAATTAATTATTAATTCATCCTATTTAACATGAAAACATCATTTTAATTTTATACCTTCATGAATAATTAATGAAAAAAATAATCGACTATTGTTCATGCCACTCCTAATTGGATACAAAAAAAATCTCTTTAAACATAAAAATGCTTTTGGAGATGGGTATTGAGTTCATCAAAATACCATTTAGATCATTATTATTAGCCTAAGAATTGTTTACATTACCATAATTCTCTTTATCTGAAATTTAACCAAAAAGGAATACAAGAAAGAAAGAAAAATTGGACTATTTTATAGTGGGGGCTTAAATGTCTGGAAGTCATAGCATGAATTGGTTTCTTGTTCTTGGTCTTGGAATATTTATATCTTTGGTTAATTTTTTATTGGTCAATATAATTAGGTCATATCATAATTCTCTTTAACTTCTACGTTTATTACTATATTTAAGGTGGCGTCTCATATAAAATCAAAAGACATAAGCTGGTATGATAGCAATTCTTGGATGAGGACCTATTAGAAAATGCTTTGATAACTCGATTATCCCTCCCAAGAGAAGCATGCAATGGTTATCAAAATTTTAATTTAAAGTCTAAATTTTTATGCTTTCATAAATTTATTTGTATCCAATACTTTAGATCATTTTCAAAATTTAGGAATTCAGTATTTCTTACTGCCCCAGGCTTTTCTTTTCATTTTTTTTCCAATTTAGGATTCTTTGTTAAATATTTCAAAAAAAAATATTTTAAATTTCATATTTGTATATATTGTACGTAAAAAAATTTCCTTTATATTTAATCAATAAGAAAATACATGTGTGACAAGTAATGGCGTGTGTCCATTTGCTAGCACGGTTAACAAATAGGGAAAATTACTTCTTTTTTCATCTAGATTTTTGCATTAAGTTGCAACTTCTTCGTAATCTATTATCTTTTGTAACTCTATTACTATCTAAATTAGACATTATCTTTGGCGATAACTATGTGAAATTATTAAAATACTGTTTCCTTAAAGAGAGATGTATTTTGATAATTTTACCTATCATTAAAATTAATGTTTAATTTAGACTAAAAAAGTAATAAGACAAATAAATTAAAGAGTCGAGTACAAAATTAACAAGGTAAGAAAGAAATTGCAATGGAAGACAGAAAAATCAGGGTGAACAAATAAAATTTGTCCTAACAAATATGGAGAATGTGTTAAATCAAGTAGTTGCAAACGGTCAAGTGTTTGCATTTTTCTCAGATTGCAATTTGAATCCTTCAAATATAGTATGTCCCGTTTTTTCTATATACATAAGTTTTTTAAACTTAAATATAATTGTGTAGATGGATATTAAATTCACGAAAAATGGAAATTAGATGGTTCCTAGTCTAAGAATTGTTTACCAATACAAAAGTAGATTAAGCTAGAATTCGAAACGGAACTTTAACATGCTCAAGCTTGTTTAATAAATAAGTCAAGTCCAAACAATTTATGATCAATACTATAAATACAATGCATATTTTTATTATGTAAGTTATGGATATATGAAAAGTATTCCTAAAAATATATATTAGAATATTTTAATAATGTATAAATTATTTTATATATCTTTAATTTTTCATAAAATCGTATATAAATAAAAAAAAATTATAAAAATATATTTTAATAACCAAGTTATTCGTAAATATAACAGGTCGAGCGTTAAATTTTCAAATTCAACTCATTTACCTGAACGAATTGAATATGTTGATCAAACCTATTTATTTAATAAATGAACTAAGTCCAATTCTAACTTCTAACAAACTGAATTGGAGTAGTTGTCTAATTCATTTACATCCTCTACAGTGTGGCATAGATGTCTAGAAACTGTCTCACTAATTGGCTCATTACTATTGTATGAACTTTTAGAGTTTGTTTGGAATAAGCTCTCAAAACAATTTTTTTGCTCTTTTGTTTTATAAAAAAAAAAAAATATTTATCATGTTATTTTGATAAATTATTTTAAAAAATTGTTTTGTAAAAGTGTAACACAATTCAAAAAACACCATTTTGTTTCCTTATCTTTGTGTAAAATTATTTTCAAATTTTTTTCAAAAATAAAGATAACTATTTTATTATGATAAAATTATAAATAATTTGTCAAAATTAATCACTCGCTATTACACAAATTAGACTATTTTGTTCTCAAATATTATTTTCAAAATTTATATCTAAATAAATTTTCTGTTCTTTTGTTTTAAAAAACAATTTTTAGAATAACTTTTAAAAAAACAAACAATAAAACAAAAACATTCAAAGCACTTCCAAATAATTTCTGTCTCTTAGGTCAACTTAGTTGCATTATAAAATATTATCATTCAAATATTCACTTTTTCTTTTTTTCTTTTTTTTTCAAGATAATAACTTTTGTAAAAGTTAGATCAAGTAGTTTTTTATTTTTTTTATTCAAAATTTTCAATAATATAAAAAAAAATTAATCAGTAAAGAATAAGTTATTCCATCATAGAATGTGATTAATCCATTTCGAAATTGTTTTTTTGTTTGTTTTTTCAATTTTTCCTTTTGGCTGCGTTCGTTTCGTTGGAAAATTTTTCCACAGAAAAATTTTCTAACCAAAACATACTTGTTTTAATTTTACACGAATATTTTGAAAAAAATTTCACTAACTTAAATTTTTCTTCAATTTTTCAAGTTCAAAAAAAAAAGTGAAGAGACCATTTCTAATTTTTATTCATCACTTCTTCTTTTTTGACTAAATTTTTATTCATCACTTATCGTGTGCGAATACTGGCTGAGCTTTTTTTTTTTTCTGGACTGGCAATACCAGCCCAGCTTGAACCCAAGTAAGGACAAGTTGGGCCCCTGTCTAGGCTTTTAGATCCAACAACTTTTATTAGAGGAAAGCATTATTTTTAATAAATGAACTAAATCCCTGTCCAAACAACAGAAAAAAATTCCGCAACGAAAATAAAATTTTGTTATGAAATTATTTTAAAAAATTTCAAAAAAAAATTTAGCTTCTGTGAAAACAAATAGTGTCCTTACGCATTTTTTAGTTTCATCAAATTATTTTCCATACTCCTCATCGCGAACATTCCATATCTTGGATTAAAACTCGTACAGAAAAGGAAACGACGCTTTTTGTGAGCCCAATCTCCCTTCCCAAACAAAGTGACGTAGAGTAAAGGAAGGGAGAGCCTTTTTGGGAGGGGAGGAGCTACCATGGCTGCATTGTTAGTGTTTTCATGTATTGTGTGTTGTTTGTGTTTTCTTCTATTAAAAAGTTATTTTCTTTCTTTAAAAAAGTTATTTGCTTCCGTGAATTTTCAAATTATGACCTTTCATACATTCAAATTCACAACTTTAAATTCAAATTTACATTTTCATGTTTAGATCTAAAGAAAAGGAAACTAAATCTACAAACTCTATACTCATTTGAATAGAAAAAGACTGAAGAGTGTTAATTTCAAAAAATGTTAGAAAGTGTGTTACCTGTCTTTGTATTCTTTTTCTTTTAATTGTATGGATCAAGTTTTTATGATGTTTGATTTGCAATTTGATACACTAGTATTTTACAATTGTATTACCTTTAATATTTCTGATCATAGTATCTATTTTTTTGTAAGTTGATGTATTTGAAAACTGAATTTGAATGATCTCCCATTAGATCCTTTCATCTTTCTATGTCATGCCTTTAGTGGCTTGTATTATTATTATTATTATTTTGCCATTAAGCCTCTGTCTAAAAAAAATTAAAAATTAAAACTCTTTAACTTACCCATTACGATGGTAAGAGATTGAAAATAAAATACCATAAAAAAAATGTTATAAAAACTATACGTACTTGAAAACCTAGCTTTGAACTATTGTTTCTTTTTCATTATACACCTAAAGTGAAGGTTTTTCTAATCTTTCTATTTTGTTCTATCCGTTGTGCTATTTTTCGTCTCCTTTGCACCAGCATTGAGAATGAGACCTAACAAAATCATTCCCAAATTTACTGAGCCCCTTAAATTTAGTTTTTAAAATTTCACCGTTACTTCGAATTCACACAATTCACAGCATGTTAGTCCCTCTATTACTTTTACTATAAACAACATCCAAAAAACACTGACCTAACCGTTAAGTGCTCAATCGGCACCTTAATTGCCCGCATGGCACTCAGTCAAAGTGTGCTAAGTAAGGTTTCCCAAATCGCACGTTTTGGGAAGGCCCATAGTTTGGTTTTTCCACATCTGATGCCCAATTTCTCTCCCAAATCAAAATCTTGCAGGTACAAGAAATAGTTAAAAGAAGCAAAGGATTTATTACCTTTTCTTGCACGTATGACACAGGCCCAGCCAAGACTGGAATGATAAATGCTCCAAGCTACAAGAAGAAATTAAATATTCAACAACTTTATTATAGATAAATACATGAAAAGGGTAAAGAATTGAGATTTTATCATCTTGTATTTAAAAGTTATATATATGCACTGCTTTTTAGATGTGGCTGAATATTCTACAATCCACACATCTAATCCCACTATCTACCTTTATGGCTTTATCTTGCTAGTAAAGTTGCACATAATATGACTAAGGCTAGCATATGTTGTCACTTGTCTAGACAGAGACTTCGAACATGACAGTAGCACAAATTTTTTTTAGGATAAAATTTGCAGTACAACAAATTAATCTCCAAAGTAAGTGATAGTTTTCCCTAGACAAAGAAGTAATGGTTTGGGCTTATGCACAAGTTTATGATTTTGCCACTCCCATTATACATCCTAGGGTTTGCACTTTGATGATATAGAAAATTGAAAATATAGAAAATGCACACTCAACCTCTGATTAGGTGACTCAAACAAACCCTCATAATGGATGCATTTTGCTTTTGAGGTTAGCAGAACATATAAATTTACTTAATTGGATACATCATGCAGCTCCATGCAAATAGGATATGTGGGGAGGAATGGCAAATATGCAATGGGTGCTCAAATTGAGTGAGGGAATGAGAGGGCAAAAGGAATATTATGGATTTTTTTTTTGGGTGCTAAACCTGAAATGTTACAAACTTTTATACTAAGAAGCCTATTTTTTTTTTCAAAGCAGTTTCTTCATTCATTAATTTGCAGTAAATTTTGACATGAGTTAGATATTAATACAAATTAAAGTTTATTTTCTTTAAAAATTATACTTGAGATGAGATGGAGTAATTCATTTCTTCAAAAGTTATAAGACCCCTTGCCATAGGCTTCCCATTCACTTCACTTGGCTCTAGGTAATTGGAATCATTTCTATTATGGCAGCAATTTAATAGGTAGAATACTAAATATCTAAGAATTCTAAACTTATAAATTTAAGTTACTTGTCCTTCGGTTGTTACCTATAAATCCTATTTGTATTCTTGACATAAAAGTAAGGATCATTTGAAGAACCCTTGTCATCTAAATATCATCTAAATAAATATCTAGCTGTGAAGCTCCCATAAGGCAAGTACCAAGAACCAAGCAAAGCTAATTTGTACACGACAATGAAGCAAAATCTATAGTCATGACACTATCATATGTTTGAAACCTCCTCCAGCTTGTAGCGCAAGAACCCAATTCACTCCAACAATATGAAGAAATTGTTGTAGCCACCTCGTGGTTGTAGGGTGTCTTCCTGGATACATAAAGTAGACCAGCAAATGAACACCAACATGAAACAAAAATAACTCTATAAGAGCAAATGGAAGATCTTTAGCAATGAAATTAGGATTTGCAGAAATGGGTTAGTTTATGACCCTTCTCTTTAACCATAATTTTTTTTTTTAACAAAACTGCTTGACTTTATTGATAAGATCAAATTCATACACTATTAAGTATTACAAGAAGTACTTACATGAAGGCAGCTACTGAAAGTGGCATCTCTAAACATGTCTAGAAGACATCTTCTTAATGCATCACAAGCCCTGCTTCCCCATTCAGATAAAAGGTCAATTAGAAGTGACATTTCTACGATGGAAGGAAAGGAAAGGGGGTGGCATGAGGTAAACAGGTCCAAGGCACCAGGTCTTTAAGTATAGGAGAGTTTCAATCTATTAAACCAAACCTTGGGACTATCCAACGGATGGAGTTAACATTGAATGAATGATGTTTCGACAGATGAGATGAGGGCTTCTCAACAAGAGCCGCCATCATGTTCCAAAAAACTTGGCCTACTTCAAAAAATTGCTCTGCTGTAGTACAAATATAATCCAAGCCCACATCATCCAACAGAATCTTTCAAACCACAAATGTTGCAACCTGCCATGGTATATCTTTCATTAGACAATTATGTCAATTTCCTTTAAAGAACATAAAAGATCATGATGCAACATAATTTAATACGTAACTGTTTCATATCATCCACACACACCAAAAAACTGTGAATCTATATCAGTGATTCAGCTCAAGGATCAATAATTGTACTTGAGCCAATATAGTACAAAAGTCTGTATTCAAGTTACATTTTGATATAATTGAACATGCCAGGAAGAGTTCAAACTTCAAACAGTAAGACCACGAGATCAAAAATAAATAAATAAAAAGATCGGACCCTTAAGCAACAACCGCTCAAGTACCCATAACGGTACCATAGTGTCAAATTATCTTATGCCAAGACCACACACCTCAACAGCTAATGACATCTCCATTGATCAAAATATAAATGCATAAGCAGATAAATCACAAGCTAATCACCTATCAGGCTAACACTTTCCTCTGTAGCACAATAACAGAACAAAGCAAGATAGCTTCACATACATTCATGTCGAAAAATAATGTAGCTTATAAAGAAATATGAAGAAGGAAATTGCAACCAAGTCCAATTTATCTAGATAAAACACACTGTTAAACCAAAACTGCAGAAACTAAAACAAGAATAAAAGCTCAAATTAGTGAACTAAACTGTTTTTGACAATTCACTACCCATTTCCTTGGTGCGCAGATGGAATAGAATTATCTCCGTTGAAAGGAAACACATAATTTCTGTATCATCAACCTGATGATTAAAAAATAAAGGATGAAAAAGTTATTATAATCGACCAAACACATAAATAAACTAAATTAATGCCTCATAGATTATAATTGCCAATAATTGTGAAAAGGAATCAAAATAGTTGGTGAATAACTCATCCAAATATCTTGCATCTGTATGTTCCCATTCCATTAACAATTTCCACAAGATTGCAAATTTGCATATTCAAATGTAAATCTACCAATTATGTGACAAGTGCAAGAACCATCAGAATCAGCAAGGAATCAAGTGCCTTCACCAAGGCATCAATGACACCACTGGACTGGTACACCTCAAATACTCAAACAGTCTTGACTTGCTTGTGGTATTTAGGAAGGGATATACATATAGAGGTATATGAGCTGCAGAAGAGAGAAGGTAAGTGCAAAGAATTATACAGATTAAATGCATGAATATTAGACATTTCAAGAGTTATGAGTATTATCTTCTAATGAGCAAAAATCATACTAAGATATAATAATGTCAAAGAAATTTCCTCATATTCAATATCAAGAAAACTAAGGCCCTTCAACTCGCCCCAAAACTTCTGGCTGCTGATGCTTAGGAAAGTATAAATATTGGAAGTAAAAGGTCCAACAGCCCAATGGGCTAATATGAATGAAATCAATAAATAGATTATTAACTATTAAAGCATTCTTAATAATTTCATTTTATTTAACTTCTCTCTACTTTTAACTATCGGTTATTCTCCATCTAATCTACTCTTGTCAATAGGGCTTTTGCAGGTCTTCTCCACACCTCTGAATTGTTAACCAAAGAATCCATTTGCAAGTAGGAAATAGAGGAATTAAAGAGCTTCTGAGATGGGGCAAGGCAACAGAAAGGGTGCATCAGTTGCGATTATAATTTATCTGCAAGATTAATTTTCCCATGTTGAATCTAGTTTCGGGGCACCAGACATGGAGCTTCCAGGCAGACCATCTCTTATGAATTGAACATCCAGAGTCCAGACAACACCAAAGCAATCAGCAAAACAGGAATTATCAACACTAATGAGCAACGAAAATGTGATAGTCACCACTAATGAGCAACGAAAATAACTTTAAATGCACAAAAATTTCAGAAACATTTAAAAAAAAGAAAAGAAGTTATCCCTTTGAAAGCTATTGGAATTGTTACTTCAACGACCTAATACCAGGTCAATAAAATGTATGCAAACCCAACTTGCATTCTCATAGTTAAGTCCTTTTTGGAAACAGAATCTTATTATTCAGCAATTGACATTTACAAACTATATCATAGTACTAGTGATGGGCACCGTAGATAGCACCTTGCAAAAGTACTCTGTTTACCTCACCATGCCGGAGCGCAAACATCAGTTCAGGATTCACCACTTAAAATTTTGAAGCAAACTCTTTGGGGATATATAAAGAATATTCTAATTATAAATAAGCAAACCAAATACACATTCAAATAAAATTTATATTCAATATATATTTAACAATAATCAATTTGCAATTAAATCGAGAACTTCTCAAAATTGTTCAAATACTACTTATTGTATGGTAGACCAAGAAAGCCATCCTTTTGAAGCCAAGGTTAGCCACACTTTCCTTTATTTTGCGCAAAATCCACTAACAAATCCAAACGAACCCCGCTAGGCTCTTCGACAATTATAACCAAAATAGAAAATTTGGAAAGAATACATCCGGTTCTCATTCACTTAATTATAATAAACATACGTTGGGAAAATGCCCAATGAACTGAAAAGAAATTTAAGGGGAAAAAAAAAAGCCATTAGACACAAGGCAAAAGATGATCAAGTAATTTGAAGAAAAAAAATTAACAGATTAACTTTGTACTTATTTTGGGTTTCAAAATAGTGCAGATTCCTACCAACTCCATTCACGTTCCCTATGAATTACTGCCTGTAAGGCAACAGCGATTTCTTCTCACTTTGGTCCCCTTCCTTCGCCGTAGCTATGGCTCTGTTGGTGTATTGGGCTTCCTTCTCCATAGAAATGCTGGCATTATTGTCGCCGGAGCTGGGTTTGGACACTTCGTTAGCCACTTTGTTGTTCCTTTTGCTCGGTGTCAGAAATACGAGCGGTTCTTTCCCATCAATGTGGCTCCCGTCGAACTGCTCTTCTTGCCCGTCCTTCCCAGCGAGCTCGATGACGACGATGAAGACCTGGGATTCCATACGCAAAAGGTCCTGTTTCTCGTTCCTCGAACATGAGCTACCGCATGGAAGGCGGCCGCGACGAACACCCACCGTTTCGTTCGTGGTCGGGGTTAGTGAAATGGAAGAGACGCCGTCGTTTCGGGGAGCCAAGGCAGGATCGCTGAAGAGCAAAGTGACGTCGTTTTTTTTGTTTTGTTTTTGTTTTTTTTTTTGGGACTTGGAGCAAAGATACGTCAAGGATGCGTAATGAGGAATCATTGATGACTTGGGGCTGGAGATGATATGACCCAAGGCAAAGGCCCAAATTAGCAGCCCAGTTAGGTTAATGGATTCTTCACAAGATACACTAATAGTCCAAAAAAAAAAATAAGATACACTAATACTTGTCCAAAAAAAAAAACAAGATACACTTATCCGTGAACTATCAGACTAATCATAATGCTGCGCAAAGGTCTCCCAATCTAAAACTACCAATTTACTTTCTCAAAAAAAAAAAAAAAACTACCAATTTGAAAGGCGCTGTTTTTTAACAACCAATGGATATTAGAGAAATATGCCCAAAAATCTTCTGTCCAGTGTGGTTCAAAGTTATTAGTAAGACTCAACAGTTGCATTCAAACTGTATATCTAATCGAAGACAACAAGAAGATAGAGGCTCAATCAGTACAAATCAATCAGGAAATAGAAGTGAAGTAGAAGAAAGAGTTAAAAAGTGGAAGGTATCTCAAAAAGGATGGTTGAAAATTAATATCGATGCAGCTTTCTCTTCGACTACTATGAAATCCCATTTAGCGGTAATCTTTAGGGATGCGGAAGGTCATCTACCGATGGGAGCAGTTAAAATGGCTTTTGTCTTTTCACCGTTGGAAGCTGAGGCAAAAGCAATGGAAGAGACAGTCAAATTAGTTAGTAATCTCAACATCAACAAAGTCATCTTTGAATTAGATTGCAGAGAACTAATAAATGAATGTAATAGCAAGAAATATCACTAATACTTATCGCATATGAAGGGAATTGTAGAGCTGAGTAAGGAGTAGATTAGTAAATACAAATATGATGACGAGATCAAGGAATAGGGCTGCTCACCTACTGGCCAAACTCAGTGAAAAAGGAGTCTTGGGTAGAAATTGAATGTATAACCCCCCCTCTTGTCCTAAAGAAGCAGCTCCAAGAAGACATTGGAGGAGGAGGCTCAGGTGCGCGTTTGGTTGACAGGAATATAAAGAAATCTACAATAACAAATAGGATTCTACTATTTGGTTTGATAGAATAGAGTATTCTATAGAATGTTACATTCCATCATGTGATAGAAAATGGATTCATTTCAATAATTGATGGAATTCAAGATTCTATCATAAAATAATGTTAATTTTATATTTTTTTATTAAAATAATTTAATTTAATTATTTAAAAAATTAATTTGATTATATTTTGTAAAAATTAATTTGTAAGAATTTTAAAAAAAAATCTATTTTTTTATTTTTTTATTTAAAAAAAATAATTTAATTATTTTATATTAAAATTAATTTAATCATTTTTCTTATCTTATCTTTCTATTCTTTTAATTTATCTATTAATCAAATAATGAAATATCACATTACCTAATTTTTTCTATCGCATACTAAACAAGGTAATATCATTTCATTCTCTTTTTTATTCTCTCTTTATTTTTTTTAGATCTTCGGAGTCTCTTTGGTTGGGACCCATCAGGGCTGTATGTTATAATGGCTTAGGCCAAGTCCAAAAAAAAAATAAGAAAAAAAAAGGGTTTGTGTTTTACAGCAACCCTCTCTCTCTGTTTTTATATCTTATTTTATAATGTTTCTTTCTCCTTCTTTTTTTTTTTTATATTTTAATTTTATAATATGTTTTTCTCCTTTTTTTTTAATACAAGTTTTCTCTTTTCTTTTGTGGGAGTTCTCTTATTCTTATAAGAAAGGTTTATTCTCTTTTTGAAAAAAGTTATTGAAGTTTTAAGATTTTACATATCTTATATCTATATAACTTATTTATTAGTATTTTGATAAAACAAAATTGAAAAAAATTAACTCTCAAACAAAATTAAGAAGCTTATTGCTTTTTTATGTTTATCTATTTTTCTCGTATGCTATAGTATTAGTTGTGTTTCTATAACGTTGAGTTATAATTTTGATATAATAATTTAAATTAATATTTAAAAAATATGTTGTTTTGCTTTCATTAGTATATATTAGTATAGATTTTTTGTTTGCTCAAAAATGAATGACTAACTTTCTTTACTTATTTTACCTACTTTAATCTTCTAACAATACTGAATTTTATGTCTCAAGTAATTTTCATCTAAATGAATGTTTAAAAAAGAAGAAGCAAGATGCTCTCAGCTTTTCTCAGGCCCATTTCATGATATTTGGGGCTATATCGGTTATTAAGCACTTACCTTTTTGTCCAAAAAAAAAAAATTAAGCACTTACCTAAAATTGAATGTCAAAAAAAAAAAAAAAAAGAACAACAAAAGCACTAACCGAAAATTAGATGAGAGTTATAGACGTTATTAATTGTTGTTTGTTACTATTCCATTTTGGTTTGCAGCGTGAGTGTCATGGGATCACTAGGAATTCGATGTGAACCTGTTGGCCTTAGGATCTGGAATTGAATGTATATATAAAAGAATTCTATGCAACTTATCGAATTGAATTGTATTCCCTTGATACTGAATATAATTTCTTCCGGATCCTTGGAGTTTTTACTTTATATACCCATTTCAATTTTAGTGCTTATTGGAGGCATAGGAGAAACGTTTCCACGAATATGGTAGAGGCTACCCATTCGAAGAAAGTTTCAGAGCATTAGTTACACGAACAGATGAGCTTGTTGCGCGCACAAATGAGAGAGCAGCTAGCTTTCGGGATTCGAAAATGGGGGAAACAATGGAACTCCAAGAGCATTGAGTGGATTAACAGAGAAATGATTATCAGATTCCCACCAGATTCACCAAGAAGGAGTTTCCCAAGTTTATAGCAGCTGACGGGAAAGTCTAAAGAACATGATCAAATTTTTCAAATAACACAACCACTTAAATAAATTAAAATATAAATGATTTGTCTAACTTATTTAAAATTTTAATCTGTATATTTGATAAATAATCATAAATTTAAATGAGATATTTTTATATTAAAAAAATATTTTTAAATGTTTTACTGTATCTTTTTTTTATAAAAAAAATATATTTATAATTAATATATGATTATCATAATTACCTTATATTTTTTTACATAATAATTGATATTTTTTCACAAAAAAAATTTATTCGTATATAATTTATTTTTCTCGTAAAATCATATTTTTACGTACGTATAAAAATAGACCACGTAAATTTTTAATATAATTACGGGGATAGCTAGATGTGAGACTTTTTTTCACCCTGACAAGTAGCCTAATTAATTAGCCATAAATAGTAAAAATCCCCGATACCAGGCTCTTAAATATGAAACTTGAAGTCGTGGATGAAACTGACGTGGAACCCAGATCATCAGCATCAATGGCAGCAGTCTTCGAAGGGTGGAACACAGAGATACAGTTCTTGCTGGGTTTGGTGGGAGCGCCATTAATCCCTTTCCCAATCAACTCTGACAACCAATTCATCAGTTTAGCATTAAAGACCAACGCATTGTCCGTAATGATCAATGAAAGCTTTTTTAAAAATTCCTTTTTTAAGCTTAGCTAATTTGGAGTGAATTGGGTGTGTGTGCAAGGAGAGCAAGGGTTGAATTTGATGGGGCAAGTGAGAATGAGGACGCCAGAGTTTTAGGTTGGCAAAGTGCGTGTGAATTGTAAGAAGACAGCGAAGGTGAAAAACGTGCAAATGGGAGGGTTTTTGGTGTAGTAGAAAGGGCTGGAGGAAGTGAGGGCCACTTTTTAGCAACCGACACTGAATTCCAATAATGACAGCTTGCTAATAATTAGAATGTGTGTTATCTTATAATATAAATTTTGTTTATCATTTAGAAATGCAAGCTATGTTATAATTTTTATCTTAGTATTGTCTTGCTAAAACTTCTATAAATTTAGTATTTAATGAATATTATGATATTTGATCTATCCAAAAAATAATCATAGTTAATTATGTAATTTTAATTTATTTTATTTTTTTATTAAAAATGTTTAAATGTTAATAAAAGTAATATATTCTAAAGAATATTTCTAACATAATTAAATTTTAGTTTAATGTGTATTATTTTTAAAATAAAAGTAAGATTTATGTATTTAAAATAAAATATAAGAAAGGTTAAACTATTTTATTTAAAAAATATTAGTAAGTTGCATATGCCCCACCCCTGTCCATTGGTCCTTATCTTTTCCATAGTGAGCCCCTTAAATATATTTTCTTTTTGACAAGTGAAATATCATTATTCATACATTAAGACAGGTACTAAGGCTAGTAAACAAAAGATAAAGTTAAGATAAACAAATTTTATAATTTTTAAAGATAAAAATATAAATCAATTAATATTATGATTAAAAAATATAGAAACAATATACCTCTTAAATTTTAGTCTATTAAATATTATATATCAAAATTTTAAAATATAACTATTATAATATATTAAAAAAATATATCAATAAAAAAATAACACATCTCTCAATTTTTTCTGACATAATAATTAGTTGATAGGCTGATACAAAAGGCCCATATATGCATGATCCATCGATGAAATGCCCCATCGCCCCTAATCCACGAAAGGCCCAGCCAGTCCCAAAAAAAATTAAACAAAAGGCCATTTAGCATAAAGATTTTATCTTGTCCAAAAAAAAAGCATAAAGATTTTATAGACTTGTCAATATATAATTCATAACAAATATTTTTGAGAATATTTTATTACATTCTTCAGAATTTAATATTTCTTCATTTTTAAAATTAATTAACATATAAAAAAGATAAAATATACAATGAATTTTAAGATTTAAATTTCAATATTTTAAAATTTTAAAGTTTAGAGTTTATAATTTTATAATTTAGGGTTTAATGTTTAGACTTTAAAATTTTAAGTTTATAGTTTTTAATTGGATTATTGGGAATGCTATAGTCCCATTATTAAAAAAAACTTAAAACAAACATGGAAATATATTATTTTTATGTAATATTCTCAGGAATCCTAATACATTAGGTGAACCAACCACCATGTAAGAGTTTAAAATTTGTCATCAGAATTAAATTCTAAATTGTATTTTTCTCATGGATTTTATTTATTTGTTTATAACTTTTCCCCTTATTAAGTGGGGCATTGATTTGAACATCTTTCAAATATGATCGGATATTGACTTAAAGAAAGTACTAAGTTAACAAGTCATTGATTCAACTCTAATTATTAATTAAATTGGTTAAACTGTTTATAGTTAAAATAATTAAAAAATATTTTTATACATAAAAAGTAAGTTAAGAAGAATATAATAACATATAATATATAATAAGAGTTTTTTATTTGTAAATTAATTCATTTTGACAGAAGTCAATTCAATATCTGTTTTTTTTAATACATGAAGAAGTAAACTTTTACAAAGTAAAATGTCTCGGTATAAATAAAACGTATAATTGATAGAAACAATGTAGTACTTCATTTATGAATATTTTTATTTTAATCATATTCAATAGTTGTCATCATTGACTGAAATTGGTATGCATTATTTGTAGTGTAGAAATATAAAACAAAAGCTTGGAAAATTTTAACATCTCAATATATTTATATATAGTGTTAGTATTTCGTGCTTGAATAGGTAAAAATTAATATTTTATCTTTGAAAAATCGGATTGAATTCCAGAACCATCCGATTCCTAAAACAATGTTGAAACAAACAAAATTAAAGCTTCAAGGTAACAGCAATTCCGTTTGCTAATCCAAACAAGCATAATTTATAAGAATTTATCTCAAACTATCCCTGACAATCTTTCATAGGGAGCAATTATATATGAACAATAACAACATCAAATTATTAAATTAGTAGGAATTCTCGACCATGATGGAATTTACATCAGAGTTAGAGGCATACTTTTCACTTTATTATTAATTTAGTAATTTCATTGGCATATATAATTAAATCGATTTTTCCACAAGTCGTAACTCATGCCCTATCTTAATTTTTAAGATTGAAGTGAGTTTGTTATCAAAGGTTTTATTCTTAATTCTGTCCCTTTTTTCACTTCTTACTCTTAAGATATTAAGGCCTCCTTTGTAGTAAAAAAGAAAAAAAAATCAGCTTAATATCCAATTTTCTTTCTCCTAATATAAAATCCAATACTTGGTCAATTTTACTGGTTATATACAAAAGTTTCACTGATACATGAAGCTCAGGATTCAGGAAAGACATGCAGAAGGAAACAGTTAAAACCCCAAATGATGGCATTAATCATACAGCTAATATTAAAGTAATGTGAGTCTAAAATATAAGCAGTAATATTACAACGTATGTTTAAGTTACATAGACTACAGAAATGGGCATCATTATCAAACAAATAGTAGCATCACTCTCACCATTATTATTATTTATCTCAGGGAGAGAATTTGGGGCTTGGGCATCTGATATGCATTATTTAAACACTTGGGATTACCCTTATTTCCATATTTGCAGAGATGGCATGGATATGGATTTGATAATCTTCAACTAGAGTTGAAAAGGAGGAGGAATGCGTTTTGTTCTTGTTTCTGGTAGTCCAATGAACAAGGCAGTCTCCACATCTGAACTTGGAATATATTCCAAGTAAGGTGGTGGATTTTCTCTCTGATTCTGTGCTGCTTGCTTTGGCTGGATATTACCATACTGCACATGAAAATTAATCTGTCTTTCATTCTTAGGAAATATGCTGTCTTCTCTTAATGAGCATTTTATTTAACTTTAGCACCAAAAGTTGCAGACTTGAGGCTGTGTTTGGATGAAGTAATTTAAGGGACACAAAATAATTTGTTTGGATAACAAATCAAAGAACTTTAAAAATTAATTCCAAATAGTTTAATCATGGAATTATATTGTCAAAAATAGAAGATTTAAAATCTTCTTTCACTTACTTCCTACAAGCTGAACCCGGCCACTTCAAGAAGGCCTGAACTTGATCCCCCCCTCAAAACCTGACAGGACCTGACACATGACAAGAATTTTGACCCTAGACTGGATTCTAGCATCGGGTGGCTATAAAAAATATTATGAAAATATACAAAACTGCAAATTTCTTTATGATGATTAATTATCTAAATAAGATATTTTTCAAATGAAGAAAATTGAATTGCTGCAATTCAATTTTCTTGCAATTCAAATTCTATATATATTTAAAATTTCTCATCCAAGCACCACCTTTGGGCGACTATTATATAGTCCAAGCTACGTCACAAATTGATTTCCAGACAAGATTAACTATACTGTAGTCTCACCTTCTCAGATAGCCTTGCATTTTCAGCTTCTAGGGCTTTTTCCTGGATTGTATTCATAAACAAGCAAGTCAGCAACTTTTAAATCTAACTCATGCTGGGAAATCGTTTAATGGTCAGAATCCAAGATAAAGAAGAAAACCTGAAAACATATTTTTCTGGGGATGTGTCTACATATGAGTAAGGGAAGAAAAGTTTCATTAGGACCAATAGTACTCAGATGCAGACACTTGCGCAGTTGTGGCAAGCTGTAACCCTGAGCAATTTGTAGACAGAGTTACTTTGAAAAAAATACCAGGTTTCATTTTTTGACAGTTCTACATTTCTATTACTATTATGACAAGATTTAGATATAGTTATTTAGATTTTTTATATCATGCTTTACAATAAAAACATAATATGCAGACATTCAGCACATTATTGACTCCCTCAAAAGAACTCTTCTTTGTGTCATAATTTAATTGAGAAACCTAATAACAAATGCCGATAAAACTGTTTCTAATTTTTTTCTCTTTCTAGTGTACACAATCACATTCAAGTATTCAACAGCTTGTCAACTTTTGGACAGCTTACCTTTTCTTCTAGTTGCATAATTTTCTCCTTAAAAACATGAGTCTGAAAAATAAAAAGTTGAGATTTAGGTATAAATTAACTTTGAAATATTCAGAGTAAAATTTTATAGGCATATTATGTTAACCTTTCTTGCTCGAATGTTGATTACACTGTTTTGTAACTGTTGTTCTATCTGTTGTAGTTCTTCTAGGGAGCATGACGCCAAATCTTCTCCCAAGAGTTTCCTGAGGGATTGAAATTACAAAAGGAAATATGCTTTTACTGTAAGTGCAATGTTAAATTGAATTTAAAAAAATTTGAAGATGACAGAAGTTCGAAGAAGGTCTTGAACCGTTTTGAAGCTTCAATAAGCTCAATCTTCTTTGTCATACTTGCTGCTTCTTGCTTTAAATACTGCCATGTACAGTGCAATTTCATCCAAACATCAACAAAACGATAAGAAAACAGAAATAAATTGAATCCCAAGAAACCAACTTAATACTTATATTTATATATGACATATATGCATTGATAAAAGGAGGAGAGATTCTTAGGTGGACAGTATACTGAATATTGGTAAGCCAAGTTAATTATAAATAAACATGTAAGCATCTCAGGCACACTTTTTAGTGAGACCAATCTCTGATATGTTTACATATCTTTTGATTATTGATTTGACCTACTTATCTTCGGTAAGCTGGATATACTTAGAATTTCTTATAAAGATGTGCAAAACCTTTCACCAACTATTGTTTGCCTATCTAACACAAAGTATGTTTGTTGTTGTTGTTGATCAATTTTGACGTTGTAAAGACAATGCTTGTTCTGGGACAGTAAACAAAGAGTGAGGCTATTTGGCAAAATAAATTTCTTGTATTGCTTCATTCATTGGACGTACAAGTCAGTGCATACAGCATGCTTTTCCTTCCTAAAGGAGTTTTAGAAATAATGCATTTTCAGGAAAATTTTCTATGTATGCAAAGTTGGAAAAATTATTTGGTAGACAATCTGCAAAATATTAGTAGGGATACTATAATCTAAAGAAAAGAGATTTCTAGAGAGTTAGACTATCTAGAGAGACTAGAGGTGGAGGGAGAAATATTTGAGTAGAAGAGGAGAAAATTATCTCATAAATGAATTGGAGGAGATTTCTTATAGGTAGGGCATTAGGTGGAGACAAAAATCTAGGTTACAATGGGCTGAGGAAGAAAATGTGATTTCTAAATTTTCCCACAGATTGGCTTTTGGTAGAAAAAGGTGAAGCTTGAGGAGGGAAATGTGATTAGGGATATAAATGTGACTGCCGAGAAAATTACTAGTTTCTACTCATCTCTTTATACTCATGACTCTCCAAATAGACCTTTTTTGGAAGGTTTAGATTGGTGTGCTATTAATCATGACCAAGATATTTTGATAGAGAGACCGTTTGAAAGGGGGGGGGGAATTAAGAATGCAATGTGGCATATGGATACATAAAAATCTCGGGAGCTTGAAGGTTTTACTTTTGCCTTCTTTCAAAGTTGTTGGGATATGATTAAGAATGATCTTCTGAAGGAGTTTTAGGAATTCTATATGTTAGAAATCCCTCTTTTCTCAGTCTCTATCCTTCCGAGATTCTAAAGATATGTTTCTGTTTTTGTTTTTATATTTTTTTCCGTTATCCTTATTGTTAGACGTTATTTATGTTGATGTAATATGGTTGTTATTTTTATTCTTGACTTATCGGGATATTTGCACTAGGACTCTCCTATATATTTCTGGTGCATACATGTAGTTTGATATAGTAGAGAATAAAAAATATCCATTCTTCTGTGTCTCTTTCTCCTATCCAGTAACTCTTTGCACATTGTTTAGAGCTGGGATACCGTTGAGAGGAGGAATTATGGCTAGCTTTAAACAAGCACTTACCGGGTTAAGCAAGGACGATCAGGGGGAGAATGTCACGAAATCTTCTCCTAGTCCAAGCCTTACGATTAACCTAGTTATACCTTCGCTCGCTATACCTTCGTATGCAATAGCAGCCTTCGATCAGTCTCTTTTTCAAATCACGTCCTACAAACTTAATAGATGTAATTTTCTATAGTGGTCGTGGGCCATCCAAATGGTAATCAGAGGAAGAGGAAAGATTGGGTTCCTAGATGGAACAAAAACAAAAACTAGAACCAACCGACTAGTCCCCTGTATCTAATCTACCCAACTGCTAAAGACATATGGGAAAAGGTAAAACTTGCGTATTCAGATCTTGATAATTTTGCCCAATTATGTGAATTGAGAGATAGAGCTAAGAGTCTTAAACAAGGTAATCTGAGCACCACTGAATACTATACTTCACTCACGAAAATTTGGCAAGAACTGGATATATTTGAACCTATAGACTGGTGTGATAAATATAAAGATAAGTACTTGAAATTAGTGGAAAAAACCAGAATATAGGACTTTCTTTCTGATCTCAATCAAGAACTAGATGAAATTAGGGGGAGAATACTTGGGTTGAAACCTCTGCCTAGGATTGAAGAAGCTTTTTTAGAAGTTAGAAGGGAGGAAAGTAAGAGAAAAATGATGCTTGGAGAATTTAAAAGGTATGCACAACCAGAAGCTTCAGCACTGGTAACCTCAAGAAACTATGAGCATAATAAGAAGTTAGATCTTTCACATGAACAAAGACGCTTTAAGAGGGAGAACCTATGGTGTGATCATTGTCAAAAGTATAATCATACCAGAGAAACCTACTAGAAACTACACGAAAGGCCAACAAACATAGAACAGACAAAGCATCCTAGTCAAAGGGAAAACCATGCTTACCAGAAAAATACTGAGCATCCAGACTTGAAGAGAGAAGCTATAGGTAATCTTAATCTCAACAAGGAACAACTTGAAATACTGTTCAAGTTGCTAAGGACTGAAAAACCTGCTGTAACCTTATTAATAGCCCAGCTAGGTAATTTTTACTCTGCCTTAAATTGCACTAGAGATGAGAACAAATCCTGGATCATAGATTGAGGAGCTTCTGACCATATGACTGGATGTATCCAATTATTTTCCACACATCACCCTAATTACAGCCAAGCCAAGGTGAGAATTGCTTGTGGGATTTTATCCAATATTGCTGGTATTGGGACAGTAAAAGTAAGCCCAACACTTGTGCTAAAATTTGTTTTATATGTTCCAAACCTATCTTGTAATCTTCTATCAGTAAGTTATCCAATGACAGCAATTGTAGAATGATATTCTCACAAGAAAATTGTGAATTTCAGGACCTAACTTCGGGGAAGAGGAATGGCAATGCTAAGGAAAAAGGGGGACTATATTACTTTGATGAAAATGGAGAAGAGACAAAGCAAGCTTATACAGCCAACTGGGAATCTTCCTCAAGACAACAAGAAGTCATGCTATGGCACTTTAGGTTAGGCCATCCAATTTTTAGTTACTTGAAACATTTTTTTTCATCTTTATTTCAAATAAATGATAAATTTCAATGTGAAGTTTGTGAACTTTTAAAACACAAAAGATCTGCGTTTAAACCTAAAGCCTATAAACCAACTAAACCTTTTTCCATGATCCATAGCGACATTTGGGGACTTCACGAGCACATAACATTTACTCAAAATGATGGTTCATAACCTTTATAGATTATCACACCCGTATATGTTGGATTTACTTATTAAAAGACAAATTTGAGGCTACCAGCACATTATCAACTTCCATACAACAACAATAACTAAGCCTTTTTCCATTAGGTGGGGTCGACTACATGGATCAAACGATGCCACAGTGACCTATTATGAATGAGATCAATAGATAAGTTATTAATTATTAAATCATTCTTAATAGTTTCACCTATTATTTTCTTTAGCCTTCCTCTACCTCTAACTATCGGACTATTCTCTATCTGATCTACTATTCTTAATAGGGCATCTGTAGGTCTTCTCTACATATGACCAAACCACCTTAAGCGAGATTCCACCATCTTCTCCACAATAGGTGCTACCCTAACCTTCTCTCCAATGCACTCAATTCTAATCATATCTCTTCTGGTGTATCCACACATCCAGCACAATATTATCATCTTTGCAACACTAAGTTTATCTTCATGTTATCTTTGAACCGCCTAACATTCAGTGCCATACAATATAGCAGGTCTTATAGCTATTCGGTAGAATTTTCCTTTAACTTTGAGCAGCATTTTTTTATATCACAAATGACGTTCGAAACCTTCCTCCATTTCATCCATCCCACTTGAATCTTATGGCTTACGTCCTCCTTTACTTCATCATCATTTTGTATAATTAACCCAAGATATTTAAAACTTATAACTTGTTTTAATATATGGTCTCTAAGTTTTACATCTAAATTCGTATTTGTTCGTCTTTTACTAAAAATACATTCCATATATTCTATTTTATTTCTACTTATACGAAAACCATGTGTTTCCAAAGCTTATCTCCATGACTCTAACTTCATCTTTATTTCCTCTTTCAATTTACTAACTAAGACTATATCATCTGCAAAAATCATACATTAAGGCCACAAATCTTGTATATGTTCAATAACTGCGTCCAAAATCAAGTTAAAAATATACGGACTCAAAGCATATCCTTGATGTAGTCCAATAGTTGTGAGAAAATCCTTTATGTCCCCATTTTGTGTTCTCACACAAGTCGTGATCCTATCATACATGTCTTTGATTGCTCGAATATACGTAATAGGTACTCCTTTCTTCTCTAAAGCCTTCCATAAAACCTCTCTTAGCACTCTGTCATATGCATTTTCTAAATCAATAAAAACCATATGCAAATCTTTCTATCCTCTTTGATATCTTTCCATCAACCTCTACAGTAAATAGATTGCTTCCATAGTTGACCTTCCTGGCATAAAACCAAATTGATTCTCTATGATTTAAGTCTCTTGTCTTAATCTTTGCTCAATGATCTTCTCCCATAACTTCATAGTGTGGCTTATGAACTTAATCCCTCGTTAGTTAGAGCAGTTTTGTTTGTCCCCCTTATTTTTATAGATAGGGATTAAAGTACTTCTCCTCCATTCATCCAGCATTTTCTTAGATTTTATTATCACATTAAATAAATTAGTGAGCCAACTTATACCTTTCCTTCCTAGACTTTTCCACACCTCAATAGGTATATTATCGGGTCCTACTACTTTGCCATTTTCCATTCTCTTCAAAGCCTTCTCTACTTCAAGCTTCTGAATTCTACAATAAAATGTATAATTACAGTCCTCCTCTGCAACATTTAGTCTGTCAGAGTCACATGTCAACTCATGACCTTCGTTAAAAAGCCCTTGAAAGTAACTCATCCATCGTACTTGGATATCTTGCTCCCTTACCAAAACATTACCCTCTTCATTTTTAATACATTTCACTTGATTTAGGTCTCTTGTCTTTCTTTCCCTACCCTTCGCAAGTTTGTAAATTTTTATTTCCCCATCTTTAGTTCCTAAAGATTGATATAGCCCCTCAAAAGCTCTAGATCTTGCTTCACTCACAGCTTTCTTAGCATCTTTCTTAGCCGCTTTATATTTATCCCAATTTTCATTATCTTTACATAAGTGCCACGCCTTATAACACTCTCTTTTAATCGTAATCTTATTTTGCACCTCTGCATCCCACCACCAAGATTCTTTACCTTTTGGTCTAATGCCTCTTGATTCTTTAAGTATCTCTCTTGTTATATTCCTGATCCCTTTCGCCATCTCGTCCTACATATCATTAGCATTTCCCTGGACCTCTCAAAGCCTCTCTTCCTCCACTCTTCTTTGAAAACTCCTTTGTTGTTCATTCTTCAAAGACCACCACTTAATTTTGGGAACTATTTTCTTACTCTTTCTTTCTACTCTTCTCTTAACTCGTACGTCCAAAACTAAAACTATGTTGGATAGCTAAGCTCTCTCTAGGTATGACTTTGCAATTTGTGTAAAACTTTCTATCTGATTTTCTTATCAAGAAGAAATCTATTTGAGAGCTTGCTTCTCCACTCTTATATGTGGTAAGATGTTCTGGCCGCTTCTTAAAGCAAGTGTAGGGAATATATTAATCAGATTTTGGAGGCTTATCTCCAAAAAAATGGGATTATCCATCAAAGTTCCTGCCCTAATACTCCCCAAAAAAATGGCATTACTGAAAGAAAAAATAAATATCTTTTAGAAGTAGCAAGATCCCTCATGTTTACTACTAATACACCAAAACACTTGTGGGGAGATGCCATACTCACTGCATGTTACCTTATCAATCGGATGCTATCACAAGTTCTCAATTTCCAAACCCCCTTAAACACCTTCTCCAAGTATTTTCCAAAAAATAGAACTATCATTGATTTACCCCTAAAAGTATTCGGGTGTACAACCTATATCCATAACCATGACATCCACCGAAACAAGCTTGATCCTAGAGCCACAAAAGGTATCTTTCTCGGCTATGCTGCAAATCAAAAAGGATAGAAATGCTATATTTCAGAAAAAAAAACTCATTGTGACAATGGATGTTACATTCTTTGAAAACACTTCTTATTATCCTAAAAATTCCCTTTAGGGGGAGAAGGATGATGAAGGTAATTTTTTCCTTGCCAATGACACTACACCCATTAGTCTACTTGAAAATAGTGAACAAGTACCTGTGGTAACCTCTCCTCTTGAGGTTACCCGAAGTGAAAATGAGCATAATGACAGTACAGTTGAAGGAAAAAAAATGGAGATGAGTAGAAAGGGGAAAATCATGCCCCAAACCTTCAAGATTAGGAGAAAAATCGATCAAGATCGAAGATGCTTGTCTACACACGCAGGAAGAAACAACAAAGTAATATATCCTCCCCAAATCTTGAAAGTTTCCATGAATCAACCCCAGAATCAGGTAATGCCTCTGATTTAAATCTTAATCTAGATGATTTACCTATTGCCTTAAGGAAAAGTACAAGGTCATACACTCTACATCCTATTGCTCACTTTATACAATATGAATATCTCTCAAATTCTATGAAAGTTTTTATCTCAAATTTGGAGGAAATAGAAGTTCCTAAAGATATTGAAGAAGCATTAAAAAAACCAGAATGGAAGAAAGCTGTAGAAGAAGAAATGCAAGCTCTGAAAAAAATGAAACATGGTAGTTGGTGGAGAAACCTAGAGGTTGTATTCCAGTAGGAAGCAAATGGGTATTTACAATTAAGTACAACTCCAATGGAACCATTGAAAGGTATAAGGAACGGTTGGTTGCAAAGGGGTTTATTCAAATGTACGACATAGACTACCAAGAAACCTTTGCCCTTGTGGTAAAGCTAAATACTATTAGAGTTATTCTCTCTATTGGTGCAAATCTTGATTGGCCCCTTCATCAATTGGACATAAAAAATGCATTCCTAAATAGTGACCTAATTGAGGAAGTTTACACGAAGGCTCCTCCTGGATTCAAAAGTGGAGCTGGACAGATATGTAAGCTAAAGAAATCTCTATATAGTCTTAAACAGTCACCCAAAGCATGGTTTGAGAGATTCACCAAGGCTATTCTTTAGCAAGGATATAAGTAAGCATTCTGATCATACTCTTTTCTATAGACATAAAGGAGGAAAATCCACTATACTTATTGTCTATGTTGATGATATTATAGTAACATGAGATAATGATTCAGAAATAAACACTTTAAAAAGGAAATTGGCTAGTGAATTTGAAGTCAAAGACCTAGGGATGTTACGATATTTTTTGGGGATAGAAATAGCAAGAAACAAATCAAGAATTTTTATCTCGTAGAGAAAATATACCCTAGATCTTTTGAAGGAGACTAGACTTCTAGGATGTAAACCTATAGATACTCCTACTGACCCTAATATTAAACTTGGGGGTCATGAATCCAGTACACTAGTTGATAAGGGAAGATATCAGAGATTGGTTGGAAAACTTATCTATTTAGCTCACACAAGGCCAGATATTGCTTATGCAGTTAGCATGGTAAGTCAATTCATGCATAATCCAAGAGAAGAGCATATGGAAGTTGTGATCTAGATTTTAAAATATCTAAAAGGAAGTCCTGGAAGAGGATTATACTTCAAGAAGGGAAATTCCTGAGATGTGAAGGCCTACACAGATGCTGATTAGGCATAATCTATAATAGATAGAAGATCAACCTCTAGGTACTGTTCATTTATTTGGGGAAACCTTGTTACCTGGAGAAGTAAGAAACAATATGTAGTAGCCAGAAGCTGTGCTAAAGCTGAGTTAAGATCCCTTGCAAATTGGATTAGTGAGTTAATTTGGGTTCAATATCTTGTTGGAGAACTTAAGTGAAACAAGAAAGTCCTATAAAGATATACTGTGACAACAAGGCTGCCATTAGTATAGCTCACAACCCAGTACATCATGATCGTACTAAACATGTGAAAGTGGATAGATATTTTATCAAGGAAAAAGTGGAGAATGGAACTATCAACATTACTTATGTATGTTTAACAAAACAAACAGCAGATATTTTAACTAAGGGATTACACAGGCCTATCTTTGATAAGATGATATGCAAGCTAGGATTATTTGATATTTACAATCCAGCTTCAGGGGGAGTGTTAGAAATCCCTATTTTCTCGGTCTATCCTTATAAGATTCTAAAGATACGTTTCTGTTTTTATTTTTTTTTGTTATCCTTATTGTTAGACGTTATTTATGTTGATGTAATCTGGTTGTTATTTTTATTCCTGACTTATCAAAATATTTGCATTGGGACTCTCCTATATATTTCTGATCCATACATGTAGTTTGATATAGCAGAGAATAAAGATATCCATTCTTCTATGTCTCTTTCTCCTTTTTGGTAACTCTTTGCACACTATATTAACGGTAAGATAACTTGTTTTAAAGAAGGATAGGTCCGTAATGGTGAAGGATTATAGGTCTATTAGCTTGGTCACATGTGTTTATAAGCTCATCACTAAGGTTTTTTTTGTTAAGCTGAATGAGGTGTTGGTAGATACTATTTCGCATGATCAAAGTGCATTTATCTAAGGTAGGCAGATTCTTAATGTAGCATTGATAGCTAATGAGATTGTTCATAATGTTAAGCATAAAGGTGATAGTAGTTTTGTTTTAAAGTTAGACTTTGAGAAAGCTTATGATCAAGTTAGTTGGAATTTTTTTGGATAAAGTCCATTGAAAAGGCTTCGATGTGAAGTGGAGGAATTGGCTTTCAGGGTGCCTTTATTTGGATACTTTTTTAATGATTATGAATGGATAATCTAAGTCCAAGTTTACTTAGTAGTAGACGTGCTTAGTAAGGTGATAACAAGGGCAACTAATAGAGATCTTATTACAGGCATCAGGTTGGAATTGAGGAGATTGTTGCATAACATCTTCAATTTGCAAATGACACTGTTCTTTTCTTAGAATGGGATAGAGGAATCCTATTGAATACTTTTAGTATTCTAAATTTTTTTAAGATATTTCTAGTCCAAAGGTGAATTTGGCAAAGAGTGCTTTGGCAGTTATTAATGTTGGCACAGATGTTCTTTCTTCTTGGGCTTCTTTTATAGGATGCCAAGTTCTTCATTAGCCCCTTATTGATTTAGGAGTTACCTTTAGAGGAAATTCTAGAGCTACATCTTTTTGTGACCCTTTGGTGCAAAAGGTGACTAAGAGACTAGATAATTGGAAAGGTTTTCTCTTCTCTTTTGGTGATTGTATTACCCTCATTTAGTCATGCCTTTCAAGTGTTTTGTTATATTATTTGTCCTTTTTTCGAATCCCAATAGGGGTTGCATAATGGTTAGAGAGAATTATACACGATTTTACTTGGAGTGGTGTGGGGGAGTTGAGAAGGGATCCACTTGTTAATTGAGAAATATGTTGCAAAATGAGGACTGAATCGGGTTTAAGACTTAGAAATTTGGTGTTCAAGAAGAAGGCTCTAACTAGCAAATGGATTTTCCTCTTAAAACTACTTATGATGGAACCATTGTTAAAAGGTAGAATAAGAGGGCTATTTTGGGTTTTTATTGAGTAAGGACAGATGGCACGTTATAATAGAAGTGGTTTGTTAGGATGAAGGTTATAAATAGAGGGAGAAGCAGAGTTGTGAGGCATGGAAAGAATGGAATTGGGAATCGGGCTACTGGCTATCTAGTGTCAGGATTCTAGGTGTAACCTTTCTATATTTTTCTTTTCCTTCGCATTTTACTATTTTTGCCATGTGCTTTTCTGGTTGCTATGTTGAAGATTATACCTTGTATTCCTAGTGTATTTCAGATGGAGATCTAATTCTTCATCAAATGGTATCATAGCAATGAAAATTTAGGTTAACAACTTTGGAAAGAAGTATAAAAAGAATGGAGAAAAAAGCTATAAGCTACAATGATGAAGAAGGACATGAGCACAATAGTAGAATGCTTCTTGGAAATAAGAAAGATTTTGACAGAGCTATGAAATCCACAAGGAAAGTTGGATGAGTAGATGACTTTGAAGCAAGAAGGAACAATGACCAAATATTGCGAAAAAATTGAGGTACTCTTTACTCAATTGACGAAACCCACTGATGAGATGTTAATGGAGGCATTAAGGAATTGATTGAAAGAAGAAATCTAAGCAAAAATTTGTATGAAAAAAGTAGCTTCCCTTAAGCTAATAGAGATGGCTCACAAGGTGGAAGAAAGGAATGTAATTTTAGAAAAGGCTAGAGAGGCCCGAAGGAGCAAAGGAAAGAATTTGAGTGGCCCAAAAGATTCTAGAGTATCATTTTCCAGAATTTTGGGTTTTTATGAACTTGTGAAGAAGACCACCATTGTCAGTCCACCTAAGGGATATGATGAAGAGAATAAAATTGGAGAATTACCATTTTCATCCTATATAAAGAGCAATAAGCATTACTGAAGACTGACCAAGGTAGAGGATGTGAAAAGAAAGGAATAAGAGCTTTGTTGGTGCTACAATGCGGAAAAAATTAAGTCATTGTTGTCAGAAAAACTAATTCAAGAGTGGTTATTGGCCAAAGATTTTGGGTTGGATGATGAGCAGAAGATGGGAGAGGAGAATATAGAACCTAAAATAGAGGATCATAAAGAAGATGCAGAAGCTGAAGTAGAGAAGAGAGAAGGGAGAAACGAGGATATGGAGATATAAATAGAAGGCATGGGCATTGGTAATAGGGAGGAGGTGAAACTAGGTGGAACAAATTTAGGGAAACGTGAATCAGTGATGAAGTTTCAAAAATGGTCGTTTAACAAAGGGGAAAGTGACAGTGGAAAGAATGCAGAAGCATCATAGCTCCTTTTGCTTTAGTTGATGACCTTCACAAGGGGACAAAAGCAAGTGTGGTACTGTGGGGATAATTGGGTTGATCCTATTGGGCCTGACATAAAATATGGACTGGACCAAAACAATGTAGTCCACATTAGAATATGTCAAAACAAATATTTAAAGGATATTTAGCTAGAATTGAGAAGTTTGGGCCCCAAATATTTATCTATAAATTGATATGGGACTTTAAAAAAGAAAAAGCAAAGTGGGTTGGATAAAGAATTGAAAAAGGATGCTTTGAATATTTTTATAAGTTTGTTGGGCCTAATAAAAACTATGGGTTGATTAAAAAATCAGCTAAAGGATTTTGGATTTGGGAGTTACGCCTAGATAGCGTAAATAACCAAGAATTTAAGGCTTCTTTGGATGAAATAAAAAGAAAGAATGAAGATCAAAGAAAGGGGAAAAATAGTGTCACAGTGGGAAGAAGCCAACCATCTCTACCTCCACCATTCATGTTGAGGGCTAGGTGAAACTTCAAGGGCAGAGTAACAATGGAACCACAGTTAAAAGGCAGAATAAGAGGGATATTTTGGGTTTTTATTGGGTAAAGACACATGGCATATTATAATAAGAGTGGTTAGTTAGGAGGGAGGATACAAATAAAGGGAGGGGGCAGAGGAGTGAGACATGGAAAGAGTGGAATTGGGAATGGGGCTGCTGGCTACCTAGTGCTAGGATTCTAGGGGTGAATTTTCTATTTTTTGTTTTTTCTTCTCATTTTACTATTTTTACTGTGTGTTTTCTGGTTGCTGTGTTGAAGATTATATCTTGTATTCCTAGTGTATTTCAAATGGAGATTTAGGTTTCCATCAACTTCCTTGTGGCATCAAGTTATCTAGAGTAAGTATGGTTTGGATCTAAATGGGTGGAATAGCAATCTTGTAATTGTGTCTACTTATTAGTCATTGGGAATTTGTTTCTTAGGGCTATGATGCTTTTTGCTCTTTTATTTCTTTAAGGGTTGGTAACGGGTATCAAATTTTGGAATGATAATTAGATAATAAATATTTCTCTTTGTCTAGCTTGTCCTATTCTTTATCATCTTTTTTCTTTGCATAATGCTTTAGTTCATGATTTCTGTTCTACACAGTGGACTATACTTTCTTGGAATTTTCACTTTTCTAGGGACTTAACTGCTAGAGACCTAAATGAAATTGAAAAATCTTTTGTCTCTTCTTGAACATGTGAGAATTTCCAAATTTGAAGATAAGAGAGTTTGGAATCTTGATCCTTCTAATGTTTATTCTTATAAGTCCTACTTTCACTTCCTTATCTGTTTTCTTACAAAGGAAGTTTTCCTTCTTGAAAAATCCATTTGGAAATCAAAAGTTCCTTTAAAAATCAAATCTTTCATTTTGATAGTAGTACCCAATAGAACTAACACAAATGACATGTTGCAAATTCAAATACTAATTGGTTTCTTAACATTTGTATAAAGTGCATGAGTAGTGCAGAAACTAGTGATAATTAATTTTAATGAGAAGCAAATGTTGCCAATTTGTTATAAGTGGAGTCCGTTGAAAAGTTTTTTAATATGTGCCCTTGACTATTTTTCATTAATTTAGTCAACCCATTTTTGTGGTAGACTTGAGTCTATTCCTAACTAAAATATCTAAGGCATTAATGGAGATATTTTCATTATTTTCTATACCAACTTTTGACTAAATCCACAATTTGGAATTCAATACTTACAAGTTTTCCAAATCTTTATACTTGTATTTAAACTTTGATATTTCTATTACTAGGTGTGATATAGTTGTGAGAGGTATAAGTGTTTAGGAGGAGATCTTAAGTTCAAATGTTTGTTTGTCATGTAACAAAGAAAAACTATATTTGACGTGTACAATATCAGTTGTATGTAATACCAATCTTAGCTCAAAAATTGATTAAAGAAAAGGATGATCAGCTACTTAGTTAATTTGGACTTAAAGGAACAATAAAAGGAGCATGCAATTTTCTCTTCCCATAATGGCCAACATAAAATTTCTCTTCCTATGGAAAAAGTAACCAAGAAAACATTAGGAGGAAAAGGAAAAGCCATACACATTTTCATCATCCCTTGAGTGTAACCAAATAACAGAGCAGTTAAATACCAGATTATTAATTTGGAATGCAAGATGATGAAAAAAAAGGAATAAGGAATAACCTGCAAATTTTGTTCAACTGATGTGTTGTTTATTAGAGTATCCCTTTTGTAACTGCGGTAGCGTTCAATTGTCTCCTGCATTCTGTAGCATTGAAGCAAAATTTTTTGTACTCAGATGATCTACTGCTAAACTAATACGTGAATGACTAGCAGTTGCTTGAAAATGATGAGAAAAGAGGCAAATGCCACGATAAGTATCTATAAAGGTTCTTTAGAATTTTGCTGGGAACAAAGACAAGATAATGAAAATGGTTTAGGGAATTTTCATTTCTTCTTGTTTAGATTACACATAAATGGGAGGAAATGAAATGAACAGAAAATGTGAAAAAAATGTATTACCCATTGCCTTTTATTGGCATAACATTTCAAGAAGGATAATTGTGTAATTCAGATATAATATAACACATATGCCTATTTTCATTAGTGGAGAGATTCGTTATAGTGAGTTCAAGGTAAACTTGTTCTCTTCATTTTTAATCATCTTATATTTCATTGAATTTAGTGGCATAATTGAAAAATATACTTAATTTTATACTCATTTCTATGCCGTGGTATACCAAATGAGACACTTATTGTTGAAATTGTATCGTGATATTTTCAAAGTGTGCAACTTCAATGCTTGTCCATGTACTTAAAATGTTTAAGTTTTGTTACATTTAAATAAGTGTAACACACCGTTTATGGGAGAAAGGATAGAAATAGCAAGTCAATTAGTGTACATGTGTCCATAATTAGTTAAAGGAATTATGGGAGTTACCAGTTGTTGGATATGTTATTTGATATAAGGGTAGCTAGTTAAGGGAGACACGAAGAAGAAAAATTCTTTTGTAATTCCCAAATTGGGATCTTTTTAGAAAAAATGGAATAAGAAGCTTATCACTTCTTGGTTTTATGGATAACCAAGAATTATCACGTTTCATTGGTATCAGAATAGTGAGCGATCATGGTGAAGAAGATGACAATCAAGTAGGTTCAGCAAAAGATTGTTGAGCTAGAAAAAAGAATGGAAGGTGTAAAAAGCAAGATAGATAGCCTAAGAGATAACAGGAAAAAAAATCTTGATGTCAATGGAGGGATTTTTGAATCAGCATCAATTAGCATTAAGGACAATTGCAGGGAGGACAAGGCCAAGTTTGGAGTAAGCTTCCATCGCGATACATCCAAGGTACTCTCTTCAATCTTTGACAAAAATGGGTTTAGGGAACGGAGAGACAAGTGTGAGCAATTTTTTACCTTAGAGGAGGTATCTAAGGAGCAAAGGCTTAAATTATTGCTAATGGCAATTGAGGGAAGAGCTTCCGCTTGGCAGAAACATTTCTTTTGTTTTGGGGACTCTCACTTTCTATCTTGGAAAAAGTTTTTGGATATAGTTGGGGCTAAGTTTGATGTTAGCAGTTACAATGATCCTGTATCTGAATTGGTTAATCTAAAATAGTCTAGAAGCTTGATAAAATATATGGAAGTTTTTGATGAACTACTTACCAAGACTACCATAGATGAACAAACAGCTTTAAGCAACTTCTTAGAGGTATTGAAGGGTCTATTGGAAAAGGCCCTTAGGCTATAGAAACCCAAAACGGTCAATGAAGCTATGAGCATGGCTAGAATTCAAGAGGACCTTTTGATTGAATTAAGCACGTGACCATATCATTGGACTCTAGGGAAAAACCCACACCATAAACCATTCTACACCTCAAACCACCACAAAATTTTACAAGTCCCATTTTAATACCAATCTCATAAATACATACACTAGAACTTCTCAATCCCAACCTTACACTGGCCATCAAAACACCTTCAGAAACCCTAGCTGAACAACCACACTTAACTATCAAGCAATACCAATTGAGAGACATGACCTTCAAACTATAGACCCAACAATAGGAGTAATAAAGGGGTAAGTCAATTTGAGGTTTCATTAGGATGGCAAAGGGCCTGTGGACATTTTGTGGAGATAAATATGAACCTAACCATCGTAATGTTTGTAAAGTTTGGTGCAGGCTTAATGCTTTGTGGTTAGAACACGAGGAGGAAGAGGAGTTTATGATAGATGAAGTCAAGGTTGAACAGAGACCATAAGAGAATGCCAAGGAAAGTGGAGATATTCTTATTTCCAAGCAAGCCCTGCAAGGAACAATAAGGAATAGCACCGTGCAACTGATGGGAAGAAGCAAGAAACAACAACTAAGGTTTCTAGTGGACACTGGTAGTACCCATAACTTTATTAGTCATAAGTGGGTTAAAAAGCTGGGGTTGAGAACCCAACAAATTCGTGTGTATAAGATTATGGTAGCAAATGAGGAAGTAATATTAGTAAATGCCAAATATGAAGCACTATCCTAAGATATGGATAATTATAAATTCTCTAATGAATTCTTGGTGTTACCTACTTCTAATCATGAAACATTTTAGGAATGTAGTGGTTAAAGTCATTGGGGATCACTCATTGGGATTTTAGTTTGCTCACCATGTCATCTACATAGCTGGGCCAAGAAAATTATTTAAAGGGTCTGCAACAAAGCTAACAGGTACAAGAATCAAGAAGGAATTTTTTAGAATATCCACAAGAGTAGATGTATTCCTAGTTAGAATAACCAACAATAAAAAAAAAGGAACATTGATTAATACAACAACCATATCAGAACAGAATGAAGAATAGGACATTGACACACTGTTGTCTAAGTATGAGGCAATATTTTGAGAGCCTTCTCAATTGCCTCCAAAGAGATTATATGAGCATAAAATACCTATTATGCAAGGTAGCAACCCCATAAATAAAAAACCATACCTTTACCCCTAGATTCAAAAAGATGTAATTGAAAAGATGGTTAGAGAGATGCTAGATTCAAGGGTTATTCGGTAGAGTAACAACCCATATGCTTCTCCCATTGTGTTAGTAAAGAAAAAAGACAACACTTGGAGGTTTTACGTGGACTACAAGAAGTTGAACCAAATCACAATTAAGGATTATTTCCTCATGAACTCCATGAAGCCAAATTTTTTAGCAAGTTGGACCTCAGAGCTAGGTATCACTAGATTAGAATGCATACTCCTGACATCCACAAGAAAACTTTTAGAACATATAATGACCATTACTAGGGGTTGGTCATGCTGTTCGGATTGACTAACACCCTTATGGCCTTCCAGGCACTAATGAATGATCTATTTAGACTACTTTTGAGGAAGTTTGTATTGGGTTTTTTTATGACATCCTAGTATATAGGAAGAATTGGCAAGACCATTTGGGCCACTTGAGAATAATATTAGAAATTCTCAGGGCTAACACTATAAGCCAAGAAGAGCAAATGTTCATTTGCCATTACTCAAGTTTAATACCTTGGCCATATCATCTTGAGTCAAGGGGTGGCCGTGGATCCAAAAAAATGGAAGCTGTCAAGAATTGGCCTACACCTCAGACACTTAAGGAATCAAAAGGATTCTTAGGTCTCTCAACGTACTATAGACGGTTTGTGAAGGGGTATGGAATCATTACCAAGCCTCTTACTAACCTTTTAAAAAAAGCATTCCTATGGGATGATCAAGCTCAAAATACTTTTGAGAAATTATAAACCCTGCTGACTGAAGCCCTCTTGTTAAGTATTCCTGATTTTAATCATTCTTTTGAAATTAAGACTGATGCTTCAAGTTCAAGCATTATAGCTATTCTAATTTAAAAGGGCAGACCCTTGGCTTACATTAGTAAGGCCATAGGACAGAAATATCAACCAAAGTCTACATATGAAAGGGAGCTCTTTGCCTTGCTTTTTGTTGTTTAAAATTGGTTAGCCTATCTCTTGGGACACCACTTCATTGTGAGAATAGATCAATAGCATTGAAGCACCTTTTACAACAACATTTTTACGCAGGTATGCAAAATTGGGGACTAGAGAAACTCATGGGTCTTGATTTTGACATTCAATATAGAAAGGGGAAGGATAATGTGAGAGTTGATGCACTATCTAGAAGACTTAAGAATGACACATTATTAGCAATTTCAATTGTAAGGTTAGGGCTGTTGAAAAAAATAAAGAATACCTATGCTACAGATGCTAAACTCCAACTTATCATTTAAGATCTTAAAACTCATTCATGAGGTAATTCTAGGTATCAGTGGGAGGGTGATGTTTTGAAGAGAAAAGTAAGGCTAGTAATTAGGAAGGATAGCTAGCTTAAGGAGGAAATTATGTCTTTCTCTTATGGTTCCCCATCAGGAGTTCATTTAGGAATTAATAAAACATACAGGAGGATCAAAGCCCTTTTTTTTATTGGAAGGGTCTACAGAAGGAAGTACACCAATTTGTGCAACAATGTGAGATGTGTCAAAGAAATAAGACAGAGACAATAGCTCTTCTTAGACTTTTGTAACCAATTCCTATTCCCAACACAGCATGGCACACCATATCCCTGGATTTCATCACTGGATTACCCAGTTCCTATGGAAAAATCACTATCCTGGTGGTCATTGATAAGCTAACCAAATGTGGTCACTTTATAGCCCTTTCAAGTCCTATAACAGCAGTTTTAGTAGCCAAAACACTCCTAAAAAATGTAATTAAATTGAATGGGTGGCCATCCGATCTCATATTTAACATAGACCTACTTTTCTTGAGTGATTTCTAGAAAGAGCTCTTTAAATTTTAGAGGGTTAAGCATCATAAGTCCATAGCTTACCACCCTCAAACGGACGGTCAGGCATAAGTACACAACAAGATATTAGAATGCTACTTGAGGTTCTCAATTGGACAGAAACCATACAAATGGGAGGACTATCTTCACCTAGCTAAATTTTGGTATAACACTACATACCACTCTACTATATAGATGACCCCCTTCGAAGCATTGTATGGGTACAAGCCTACATTTTTCAAGTTGTACATTGCTGGTCAGTTAGTGATAGAAGCCGTTGATTCAATGGAAAGATCACGGGAGACCATTTCCAAGCTATTACAAGAAAATCTTAAAAAGGCACAGGAGAGGATGAAGCTACAGGTAGATAAGCACAGAACTGAGAGAGAATTCTAGGAAGAAGATATGGTTTATCTTAAGCTTCAACCCTACAGATAGTCCTTCATCCGTAATAGACATTTTCACAAACTAACAGCTATTTATTATAGACCTTTCAAAATCCTTGAAAGGGTGGGCTTAGTAGCCTATAGGCTTTCCTTCCTGCTGGAACCAAGATACACAATGTCTTCGATGTGTCTTGACTAAAATGAAGAAATGGTAATAAACAGGTTTTAGCGACCCTACCTCCCCTGCATGAGCATGGAAACATGCCTCTCATTCCTATTAAGACTCTAGACAAACAATTGAAGAATAAGAAGGGAGCTACCATTACTGAAGTTTTGGTACAGTAGGCTTATACAGTAGAGAAAAATGCTACCTGGGTTAACTGGCATCAATTTCAATAATAGTTTCCTAGCTTCTCGAGCCCCTGAAAACTTGTCATTCCTTGAGAATAAGGAACAGTTTAAGGGGGGACTTTGTTATAGCTGAATAAGTGTAACACACTGTTTAAGGGAGAAATGATAGAAATAGCAATTCAATTAGTGTACACATGTCCATAGTTAGTTAAAACAGTTAAGGGAGTTACCAATTGCTAGGTCTGTTATTTGATATAAAGGTAGCTAGTTGAGGGATACACAGAGAAGAACAATTCTTTTGTAATTCCTAAATTATGATCTTTTCAAAAAACCAGAATAAGAAGATTATCACTTCTTGGTTTTGTGGATAACCAAGAATTATCACGTTTCAAGTTCAATGCTTGACTATATACCTAGACTAGATTTTGTATCTAGATTATTATAGTTCATTTACGTGTATTAATTAATAGTTCATGTATGTAGATGTTAAAGGATCACTTTAATGTGCCTGTATATACCCTTTTTATTTGGTAGTATTTGAAAAAACTAGAAAACAGAGGTAATATTCCTTCGGGCTATTTTATTCTGTAAACCATAGCATACATATATATCATTCATATCGATTAAAAAATTAAATCCCATGAAATCAAGGATAAGCATAAAACATCAGAAAAACATGAAGAAGGAAATTCAAAAAATTAAACAAAAGAAATCTCGGCTAGATGAAGGCATAAAGCCCAAAACTTCATAGACCTAAAAATCACACACCAACACTCCCCCTCAAGCTGTGGAGTAGATATTCAGCATGCCCAGCTTGTCATTGAGTTCTTCAAATTTAGCTCTTAAGAGAGCTTTAATTAATAAATTAGCAACTTGAGAGCTAGTACAAATGTAAGAGAGATCAATCAACCCAGATTCAATTTTCTCCTTTATGAAATGGCAATCTATTTTTATATACTTGGTCCTGTCATGATGAATAGGATTGTTTGCAATCCCTATTGTAGCCATATTGTCATACCACACCTTAATAGGAAGTTAAATGTCTATTTTCAATTCTGTAGCAAATGTTTTTTCCAAATTGCTTTACATACTCCCAAGGCTAAAGTATGGTACTCAACCTCTGCACTGCTTTTGGCAACTACAGGTTGTTTCTTATTTCTCCAAGTAACTAGATTGCCCCAAACAAAAGTGTAGTATATTGTTGTGGATCTTCTATTAGTGATAGACCTTACCTAGTCAGCATCAGTGAATACTTCAACACCCCTTGACGTTCCCTTATGGAAAAATAAACCCTTTTTAGGTGTCATCTTAAGATATCTCAAAATCCTATACACTGCCTCTATGTGTTGTTTATTTGGTTTGCTCATGAACTGACTAGAAAGCTGATGTCAAGCCTAATATGAGAAAGATATATGAGTTTACCTACTAGCCTTTGGTATCTTCCAGTATCAATTGGTGTGCCTTCTTGTTTCAAGTTGAGCTTATAGGTAGTCTCCATAGGTGTACCTGCCAGTTTGGATCCCATCATACCAGTCTCCTTTAATAAGTCTAGTGTATACTTTCTCTAAGATATTGTAATTCCTTTGCTTGACCTTGTAATCTCCATCCCAAGGAAGTATCTCAAATTTCCTAAGTCTTTTACATTAAATTCAGCAACCAATAATTCTTTCAAGCATCGCATCTCATCATTTTCATCTCCTGTGATTATTATATCATCAACATTGACAATTAAAATTGATAATTTACCACCTAAGCCATGTTTAATGAATAGAGTATGGTCCGTCTGACACTGCATATAGCCATATCATTTTACTACATTTGTAAATATTCCAACCATGCTCTAGGGGACTGCTTTAACTCGTAGAGAGATTTATAGAGTCTCTACATACTTTAGTTGAGCTACTATTTGTCTCAACTCAAGGGGAAATCTCCATGTACACTTCCTCTTCTAGGTCCCCATTCAAAAAGGCATTCTTGATGTCTAATTGATGCAAAGACCAATCTAAATTTGCTACAAGAGAAATGAGTACCTCTATGATGTTAAACTTTGCAACTAGTGCAAATGTTTCTTGATAGTTAATGCCATAGGTTTGAGTGAACCCTTTTGCCACCAATTGGGGTTTGTGTCTGCTTATGCTACTATCTAGATTGTACTTGATGGTAAACACCCATTTACATCACACCTTGTCCTTGCTAGGAGGAAGTTCAATTATCTTCCATGTTTTATTCTTCTCCAATGCATTTAATTCTTCTTGAATGGCCTTTCTCCATTTTAGTTTCTTCACTGCTTCATAAAAATTCTTAGGTAAAATTTCAGCTGATACATTAGTCACAAAAGCCTGTAGTTTGGGTGATAATTTATCATATGAAATAAATTAATTGATGGGATGTTGGGTATAGGTCCTTACCCCTTTCCGCAATGCAATTGGCATGTCTAACTCCTCAAAATTTAGAGTAAGGGAAGCTTCTTGGCATTGTTTAGGAATAGTGCATGGTTCTTCATTGTATTGTTGTTGGGCAGCCTCCATCTCTTGCCTTTTTCTACTGGAATACACCAGAAGTTCCTTTTGCTTGTTGGCATGGGATAGTCTACCTCAGTTTTAGGATTTTGGTCCAAAGGTTCATTGTTTTGGGTATGGTTTGATCGGTTTTAGGTATAGTTCTAGTTTCAGGGTCAGATTCTAAAATAAAGGGGATAATAGGTAGATTATGAATAACTTAATTGCTGTCAGTGTGAAAAAACAACCATTCATCCTTAGAATTCTCCCCTTGAATGGGTGTTTTGCTATAATAAGGCTGGTTTTCAAAGAAGGTATTCATAGTGACAAAGAACTATTTTTAGCTAGGGGAGTAACATTTGTAGCCTTTTTGTGTAGGATAATATCCTAGAAAAATGCATTTGATGGCTCTTGGGTCAAGTATCCCCCCATGATCATTATGTACAAAAGTAGTGCATCTAAATATTTTTTGTGAATGGTAGTCACGAGTTTAGTGTTAGGATATGTGTCCAGGAGTTTATGCAAAGGTGCCTGGAGGTTTATTCGTTTGGATAACATTTAGTTTATTAGATAGGCTGCGGTAAGGACAGTTTCCTCCCAATAAAAGTGTGGGTCATTAGAAGTGAGCATTATAGCTCTAGCCACCTCAAGTAAATGACAATTTTTTCTTTCAGCTATTCCATTTTTTTTTGGGGTGTTCACACTTGAGCTTTGGTGTATGATTCCATGGCTATTTAGATATTGTTCAAAGGAGAAATTAAAGTAATACTTAGCATTATTTGTTCAAAAATTTTTTATATTAGCTTTGAACTAATTTTGGATTAGGATATGGAAATTTTTAAAGATGTTTGTAAATTCTAATTTCTCTTTTAGGAGGAAGACCCAAGTGAGGCGAGTGTGGCCATCTATGAATGTCACAAACCATCTTGCACCTTTCATTGTTTTAACACGAGATAGTCCCCAAATATCACTGTGATAATGGTAAATGGTTAGGTTGGTTTGTAATTATGTGCAGGATAAGGTTGTTTGGCATTCTTAGAGAGTTGACAAAATTCACATTGAAAAGGAAAACACTTTTTATTGATTAAATTTGGGAATATTTGTTGCATGTAACGAAAATTAGGATGACCTAACCTAAATGCCATATCATAAATTTGTCATCAACAGAAATACATGTAAAATCAGCTTTTGTCTCTGCCCTTTCAGGCTCATTTAAGTAGTACAGTCTAGCCCTTTCCTTAACATTGCCAATCTTCTTTCCTAACTCCAAATCTTGAAAAATACAATCATCAGCATAGAAATTAGTAATGCATTTTTTTATCCCTTGCAAGTTTACTAATGGATAACAAATTACAAGTCAATTTGGGGACAAATAACACATCCTTTAACACTAAGGTATATGAAATTATAGCAGTAACAGAATCACATACTTTTGTGATTGTCCTATTAGCAATTTTAACATTTAAGTTCTCTGAGCAAGGTTTGAAGTTATTGAGTAACGAAATATTATCGGACATATGGTTTGTAGCTCCTAAATTAACTATCCAGGAGTTTGCTTTATGAACTTGAGTATTAAGGGCCATAATGTATTTACCTGACTGTGCTATAGTACCAGTTTCAACAACCTTCTCAAGGGTTTGATGGTTATGCTTCTTAATCATTTTCTTTAAGAGTTCCATTTCCTCATTGCTAAAGGCCATATTCTCATGATGTATCTTCTCTTCTCCAATCACCATATATCCATTGTTATCCGTTCTGTGTTTTGGTTTCCAATTAGCTGGTTTGCCATGAATTTTCTAGCACACATCCTTGGTGTGACCACCTTTTTGACAATGATCACACCATTTATTTCCTTTCTTCATTTTCTGATTAAGTGCTGGACCTCCTTTGGTAGCCAAGGCAGAGGATTCTAACACAAGTTGGACATGTGGAACTCTAAGAATAAATTGATTCCTACTTTCCTCCCATTTGATAGCATTAAAGACCTCCTTTAGAGTGGGAAGGGGACGGGTCCCTATAATTCTACTTCTTACCTCTTTAAATGCAGGTTGGAAGCCTAGAAGGAAGTCATAAATTCTCTCCTTTCAACAATTTTTCTTGTAGAATGCTACATCTACACCACAGCTCCATTGGTGGGATTCATTTACATCTAATTATTGCCAATAATTCACTAGGGAATTGTAGTATTAAGTTACACCATCTCTCCTTGTTTCAACTTTCTAAGAAAGCCTTTGATTTGAAACAGGGCTACTATATTTTTCAAGGAAGAGTATGTTTCTTTTATAGCATCCCATATTTCCTTTGCAGATTTAGCTAGCAGATAGGTCTCTCCAATCTAAAGACTCATTGAATTCACAAGCCAGAACATCACCATATTATTCTCTGCAAGCTAGGTTTCATACCTCGTGTCTGCTTCACTTGGTTAGGCTTCTACTCCAATGAGATAATTTTTCTTTCCCCTACCTCTAATAAACATTAGAGTTTGTGACCATTAAACATAGTTGTTTCCATTGAGCTGGTGACTTGTGATCATTAGGGAGGGGTTTTCGGCACTTATGGATGAAACAAAGCTCATGTGCATGATGTTTGGCTGAGTTGAAGTGGTCGGCTCAGACGCGGTATCCATGGAGCTAACTTTCAAGAATTCCATAGAGCTAAATGATATCATGGTTTACGGTACTCAACTAATTTTGGCTCTAATACCATGAAAAAACTAGAAAACAGAGGTGATATTCCTTTGGGCTATTTTATTCCATAAACCATAGCATACATATATATCATTCATATTGATCAAAAAATTAAATCCCATGAAATAAGGGATAAGCAAAAAACACCAAAAAAACATGAAGATAGGAAATTCAAAAAATTAAACAACAGAAATCTCAGCTAGATGAAGGCATGGGGCCTGAAACTTCAGAGGCCTAAATATCACGCACCAACAGTATTAAGTAAAATAAGAAATTCAAGCAATTTAAGTGAGATACGAGTGACTTCAAAAACAAAAATTCCTCTTCCATATATAAATTTTTTTTCTTCCTACTTCCAACAAATTGATATTAGAGCATGGAGAAAGATGATGAAAAGACAAAGATGACAAGGATGATGGCCCATGGATTAAAATTTTGAGGTGGAGGCTAATGAAGAAAGTTGTAGGATGATTGATGATAAAATTTTCAAGGTTTTCTTGTAGTTTGATTTCGTGATGTAGATAAAGAGTCAATCTCTTAAGTTTATTAGCCATGGAAGGTGTGAAGAACCCACACAAGAGGAGTGCAGATGGGCCTCCTAGGGTTATGCCTACATTTATGAAAAAGAAAGGTGGATGAACTATCTAATAGAGATTTCATAGTTGAAGTGAGAGCTTACAGAAAAGGAGTGTTAAGGTAAGCCTCTTAAATGAAACCCATAACACTTGAAATTGGTAGCTGACATCCAATCAAGAGTTAAAGAAATGAAAAAACTCTTTAAGTCATGGGGTGCATTGAAATTGGTAATTATTTTTTTCAAAGTTCAATGCTTAAGTTAATGTAGTTTATATATATGAATATTAACTAATAGTTCATGTAACTAGATAGTAAATGGTCACTTTGTGTACACATATATACATTTTGTGTTTGCTAATTTTAAATAAGAGAAGAAAGTCATTCAAGAAAGAAAATAAGAGAGTGACTTTAAAAGAATTACTCAAAATCTACATTCCTCCATCCAACACTTGTTTCATTAAACGATTTTGCATAAATTAATTTATAATGAACTTGAATAAAGGTCTCTTTCTTGAGCTTATGGTTGGTATTGCCAAAAACTTTTTTTCTTTCTTTTTGTGGGTGTGGGCATATGCTAGGGGACAATATACTTGCATCATTTGTTATAAACTTTAAAAATTAGTTGAAAAAGTCATTGCATCTATTTGGTATTGTTCAAAGTATTAGAATAAAGTTGATGGAAATAGGCTTGTATTAATTGTCCTGCACATGACCTAATTTATAATCATAAATAGACATATGGAGAGCTTGCTAAGTTAGCCCGTTATTAGCATTTCTATATGGCATCGCAACTAGGTTCGAGAGAAATGTAGTATTTCAACTGATTATAGTTTCAGGGTTGGAACTCCAACCACTCTTTTGAGTAGGCACCTTTTTTTATCCAGTATAGATCTTGTATCTTTTTTAGCTATTGTTTGACAATTGTTATATTTTTTAGGGACTGGAAATTTTTTCTAAAAGTTTGCTTTGGATCAGAATCACTCAAATTAGATTCAAAAATCTCTTATGAGTGTGTCCTTGAGAATAAAGGTGTCAGAAAGCATCCTACACGCTGTCATGCATAGGTGAATAACTTGATTAGCACCCACGAGTTTGCATGTGTAGGCTTGTGAAATGGCAGAGACCATACCAGAGGAGCCAAAACACATTGACGTCTTTTCCTAGATCCATTCTTGGTCTTGTTTTGTAATAAAGATCTATACTTCTCATTTGTGGTTTGCACTTTTTTGGTTTTTTCCAAGTCTTATTTAAGTTTTTTGAGTCTTGTGGAAGTTTGAATGAACTAAAGACTTCAACACACTAAAGTTATGTGATTGGGTGCATGGTGAGCAACCCAAGTAATGGAGACCAACTAGAAAAAGGTAAAGGGGACTACTAAGGAGAAGTAGATTGAAGGCTTTTTAGAGATGTGTCATGTGTTAGACAATGTTGCCAACGAGAGCAGTTAGGAGAATGTTGAGGGGCCTACTCATAGGAAGTAAATAGAAGAATTTTTGGAGTTGTTTGTCTACCGAGGGCACCATTAAAAGAAGTGTTAGTTGCTAAAGTTCTTGAATTAGTATAGTGTTTATGTTTTAGTATAGTGTTGATAAAGAATGGAATAATAATGTTAGGATAGGTATAGTCAATGGTGATATAGGTCATTATTTGTGAACTATGCATTTAGCCATCAATTAAGGCTGCAATTAGTAGGGTTACTTAGTATTGTTTCCTTTTTATTTTAGGCAAGCTTATTGTTAGGGATCTTTTATTATAGTTTCCTATTATCGTTTCATGCATGTGGTTATAGTTTCTTTTATATACAACCCTAGTTGTAGACTTTGCTTTTAGTTTGGTGAATTAATAAGAATTATTAGTTTGGTTCCCTCTCCTTTTCTCCTCATTTTCTCTCTATTTCTTCCTTTTTCCCCTTCTACATAACTATTCCTACATGAAGTGGTATTAAAGCCTCTCAAATTCAACCTTGCACAACTACATTTTCAACACCCTTAAAGAGTTTTGGTTCCTCTAAAATTCAGTCACCTGACCCATGAGTCATTTTCTTTTCTTTTATTGTTCTGTTTTAAAAAAAGAAAATACAACAGGGTTTAAATGTAACATATAAGGGAGCTTAGCAAAGCACAAACTAGGGACATCCACCACCAATTGCCATAAATCAAGGTCTCACTGGCCTATTCTCGGAGCTTTGTTGCCGGGGACATTGTCAACCTTGCCAAAAAAAAATTAGAGGCTGTTTTGTTCGGTTTTCTTCAATTTTGACCTCCTCACCATTATGCAACCTCCTGTAAGTGATTTTGAAGGTATCCTATTTTGTTTTTTTTTAGGTTTTCAAGGTAGTTTTTGATAAATTATTCCAATTTTTCGTCCTTATGGTATTACTATCTTATGGCTTATACCTACTATTAACATAAACCGGATGCCTCCATATATTATTCATCATATTGGTGCGTATATATACATGAACAGCTCTTAAACATATTGAGCAGATAAAGGAAAATATGGAGCAAACAAAGGAGAGAATCCTAAACTATCATAACGGGAGAAGAAAATCAGGGAATCAGGGATTGAAAAATAAAAGTCAATAAATGAGCAGATTCTCATATCAGATTTACGCTCCCACACTCCCCCTCAAGTTGGAGCATAGATATCAAACATGCCCAACTTGGTAACTAAGTAGTCATACTGTGATCGTGGAAGTCCTTTGGTCAGGATGTCTGCTATTTGTTGATTTGAGGGCACAAAAGGCATACAAATAGTTCCAGCTTCCAATTTTTCTTTAATGAAGTGTCTGTCAACTTCAATATGTTTGATCCGGTCATGTTGAACCGGATTGTGTGCAATGTTAATGGCAACTTTGTTATCACAATATAGTTTCAAAGGAAGATCTATAGGCTGTTTAAGTTCACAAAGAATCTTATAAATTCATAATTCCTCACATATTCCCTGAGCCATAGCTCGAAATTCAGCTTCTGCACTACTTCTGGCCACAACATTTTGTTTCTTGCTTCTCCAAGTAACTAGATTGCCCCAAACAAAGGTACAATATCTTGATGTGGATTTTCTATCCGTGACTGATCCAGCCCAGTCTGCATCTGTGAAAACTTCAATGTTTCTGTGATTGGTCTTTCTGAAGAATAAACCTTTTCCAGGAGATGATTTTAGATATCTCAAGATCCTATAAACTGCTTCAAGATGTTCTTCATATGGAGCATGCATGAATTGACTAACCAAACTAATAGAAAAGGCGATATCTGGTCTAGTATGAGAGAGATAGATTAGCTTCCCAACTAACTTATGATATCTTCCCGTGTCAACAGGTGTAGTCCCATTTTCCCATAGTTTTACATTTGGGTCAATAGGAGTCTCAGCTGGTTTGCATCCACTCATCCTCGTTTCCTTCAGAAGGTCAAGGATATATTTACGTTGAGAAATGACTATTCCATTTTGAGAGCGAGCAACTTCCATGCCAAGGAAATATTTAAGAGCTCCAAGTTCTTTGATTTCAAATTCTAATGCAAGATTTCTTTTTAATCGTTCCATTTCAGCCATATCATCTCCTGTAAGAATGATATCATCAACATAAACAATTAGCACAACAATTTTCCCTTCTACAGAAAATTTAAAGAACAACGTGTGATCAGTCTGGCCTTGAGTGTATCCTTGTCTTTTTACTGACTTAGTAAATTTTTCAAACCAAGCCCTTGGGGACTGTTTGAGGCCATATAAGGATTTCTTTAATCTGCATACTTTGTGGTGAAACTTTTCCTCAAATCCAGGGGACACTCCATAAAAACTTCTTCCTTTAAATCACCGTTCAAGAAAGCATTTTTGACATCTAATTGCTACAGCGGCCAGTCTGAATTAACAGCAATAGATAGCAGTACTCAAACTGTATTCAACTTTGCAATAGGTGCAAAAATTTTAGAGTAGTCCACTCCATATGTCTGAGTGAATCCTCTAGCCACTAGTCTGGCTTTGTATCTTTTTATGGAACCATCTGAATTGTACTTCACATTGAAGACCCATTTACAACCCACTATCTTCTTTCCTGTTGGTAAGGCCTCGACACTCCAATTATTGTTCTTTTCAAGAGCTCTCATCTCCTCAAGCACAGCTTTCTTCCACTTTGGAACTTTAAGAGCCTCCTGTACAGTTTTAGGAATCTCTATATGAGACAACTGTGATGTAAAAGCAGCAAATGAAGATGACATATTTGAGTAAGAAATGAAGTTAGACATAGGATGTTTAGTACATGATCGAACTCCTTTTTGAAGAGCAATAGGCTTATCACATTCAAGAGATGGATTATCAGACAAGGAGTTGTAGTTACCTTTAATTGCCCCCGAGTTGGAGTCATGACAGTGCTGAAATGCAGTCTCATCTCTATTTTTCTTTTTAGAGTAAACAAGCCCTTTCCAAGTTCCATTGTTCATATCTTTCTCATGTTGTGGCATAGTAGGTTGTTCCTCATTTTATGTCTCATGTTCAAAAGATTGATTGTCAAAAAATTTAGTAGATGTAGGCTGACGCTCATTTTGACACTCACTCATAAAAGGAGGATGTCCAGAGGATGAGTCTCAGTCATTTGCTGTCGGTGCAGATGATTTTGGGTGTTCTGGTAAAAGAAAAACTTCAAAGAAATTAGAGGAATCAATTGAATCTTTCGTCAAGTTCTCTCCCTAAAGATGAATGTTATTGAAATACGGTTGATGTTCAAAGAAAGTAACATCCATAGAAATATAGGTTCTCTTGGAAATAGGGTCGAAACATTTATAGCCTTTTTGGCTGGGGGAGTACCCGATGAAGACACACTTGATAGCTCGTGGTTCAAGTTTGCCACCATTTTTGTGGTCATGGGTAAAAACAGTACACCCAAAGATTTTTAGAGGTAAATCAGCTGAAAGTCTAGCTGATGGAAAATAATGCATGAATGTATGAAAAGGAGTTTGAAATTGTAAAACTTTGGAGGGCATTCTGTTGATGAGATATGCAGTGGTGAGAACTGCATCCCCCCAAAGATACTTGGGAACATGAGTAGAAAAAAGAAGAGCTTGAGTCACCTCCAACAAATGTTTATTTTTTCGTTCAGCAATACCATTTTGTTGGGGTGTGTCAATGCATGTACTTTGATGAACAATTCCTTTTCTAAGAAAATGTTCCCAAAATTTTATTAAAATACTCCTTTCCATTATCACTTCTAAAAATCTGTATATTTGTTTGAAATTGAGTCTGCACCATATAATAAAAGTTTTTAAAAATTTGTTCTGCTTTAGATTTCTCTTTTAATAACTATACCCAACATAGTCGAGTATGGTCATCTATAAAAGTAATGAACCATCTCTTACTAGTAGGTGTACTTATCTTGTTAGGACCCCACACATCACTATGTATGATTGCAAATGGTTTGGATGGTTTATATGGTTGTGATGGAAATGATGTCCTGTGATGTTTGGCCAATTCACAAATTTCACACTGAAACGAAGATGCACTTTTATTATAAAATAAATGAGGAAACAGATGTTTAAGATAAGGAAAACTAGGGTGACCTAACCTAAAATGCCATAACATAATGTCATTATTTTCAAAACTAGAAGTCGATTTAAAACAAGAATGAGAACTTGTACTTGGCGATGATTGACTCGATTTTGATTTAGGAGTAAGGAGATAGAGACCACCATGATTTCTAGCATTGCCAATCATCCTCCCTGAGGTCAATTCCTGGAAAACACAATGAGTAGAAAAGAAATTAGTTTGGCAATTTAGATCACTGACAAGTTTACTAACAGACAGCAGATTACAAGACAGGTTAAGAATGTGAAGGACATTATGCAGGGTAAGAGAAGAAGAAACAATAATAGAACCTCTTCCAGCAATAGCTGATAGAGAACCATTAGCAATTTTTATTTTATGATTCCCTGCACATGGACTATAAGACGAAAAAAAACTAGATATACCTGTCATGTGATCAGTTGCACCGGAATCTATGATCCATGATCAAAGCTAACACTTAGAAGGGCAATTTTAGAGTAGTTACCTATTTGGGCTAAAGAACAGGAAGGAGTCCTTTGAGATTTCAATAATTTGTACAGTTGATCTATTTGTTCTTTTGTGAAAGGAAATGAACCTGAGGATGACTGCTGCTCTTGATCAGAGACACTAGTCTGAAATGCGCGCCCATCTCCTCCAGGTTTCTTCTTCTAATTAGACCGCTTACCATGAATTTTCCAGCAAGTGTCTCGGAAGTGTCCGAGACATTTGCAATAATCACACCATAGTCTTTTACCATATCTTTTTGCTCTCTCATGAGTATTTCTAGTAAAGAGAGCAGAGTTTTCCACCTCTAAGACAGGAGGATGTTTGTGCATCATAACACTCTGTTGAGCTTCTTCTTGACGAATTTCAGAGAATGCTTCTATAATAGTGGGCAAAGGATTTTTTCCCAAGATACGACCTCGTACTTCATCTAACTCTTTGTTTAAACCAGCTAAAAACATAAACACCCGATCATTTTCTTGACGTTTCATAAATTGGATACTGTCTTCGGAATATTTCCAATCATCATCATAACATAAATCCAACTCTTGCCAAAGTGTCATTAACTCATTATAATAAGATGTGACATCTCGATTTCCCTGCTTTGCATTCCATAGTTTTGTTTTTAACTCAAATATTTGAGAAGAATTTTCAAGATTCGAATATGTTTCCTTTATAGCCTCCCATACATCTTTAGCGGTGGGTAAAAACATAAAGGGTTTTCCAATTACTGGTTCCATTGCATTAATCAACCAAGCAATAATCAAAGAGTTTTCTGATTTCCAAATCTTCCATTGTTGATTACCTTCTACTACTGGTTTAGAAATTTCCCCAGTTAAATAGCCAAATTTTACTTTACCATCCAGAATCAATTTCATAGTCTGAGCCCACTCTACATAATTTCTACCATTAAGTCGATGAATATTTACCTGGAGAGAGGTCGCTGAGGAGTCCATCCCATTGCTGCTCCACTGGGTCACAGGAAAAACACTGGCCCAATTGTGTTGGACATCTGTAGCGCCTCTCCCTGCTGGCGAGACATTGCTTTCTCCCAGTATGGGTGATTCTCGGCCTGTTCCATCAAGCACAGGTGAAGTCTGGCTGGTCGCTCCCGTTAAGGCCGTCTTTCATGAGTTGCGGCTTGCCTGTGGGTTCTGCATTCCGACCATGAAGCGTGCGTGGTGACTGGGCTAAGTTTGTCGAGAGCTGGCGTGCGTGTAGACTGCGGGATGGCGCCTGTCTTGGGTTGGACAGCGTGCGACTGGCTGGGTTGGCGTCTGTCTTGGGTTGGACAGCGTGCGACTGGCTTAGACACGAGGTTCTGGATGTGTGTTAGCTGAGATAGTGGGCGTCCAGCTGGAGGAAATTCCCTATGAGTCCTCTGCAATAGAGGAGAGGAACAGAGAACATAGAAAAATGCACAGGATGTTTACCCCGGCTCTGATACCATATTAACGTAAACCGGATGCCTCCATATATTATTCATTATATTGGTGAGTATATATACATGAACAACTCCTAAACATATGGAGCAGATAAAGGAAAATATGGAGCAAACAAAGGAGAGAATCCTAAACTACCATAACGGGAGAAGAAAATAAGGGAATCAGGGATTGAAAAATAAAAGTCAATAAATGAGCAGATTCTCATATCAGATTTACGCTCCCACACCTACTCTAATGTTGGAAGAAGTCACTATCATGAGAAAAAACATTATTATAGGCATATGAAATTCAAAATTGGCCATTAAATGCTAGAGCCTCCTCCCATCTAGGTCAGTTATATATTTCTAATTCCTATTATGATTAGTGCTTAAGTGGTAGATAAAATAAGAGTTCCAAATACAAAATTTAGGATGATATTCTCTATATGAAGATGAGCATTCAAGTGCAAAACATCAAGCCTCATCCTATTATGATCAGACATACTTTTCTACTAACTTTTCTGACCTCTATTATTATAATAATTGTGGCTCTTATTACTCTTATATAGAAGATCAAGATCATCGTCGATTTGTTTCTGAATTTGATCAAGAAAAATATCCTTAAGATTGTTACACAATAGAGGAATCTGTCAAAGAGTAGCTCAATGATGTCATTATAGTACAATCCTTAGATTGCTTATCTAATATTGATGATGACGGTAATATTATTATGGTAAATTCTAAAGAGCATTTTGAAGCAAAGTTAGAGTGTAAAGAGGAGGAAGTTTTTGAAGAGCATTCAAAAGAAAAGTTAAAATCCAAGAAAGATGAAAATATTCATTTTTCAAGGACACAAATTGAAGAAAATGATGTTTTGATAGATGATGAAGTAGAGAAAGTTAAACCCTAGGATTCAAAAGTTCACATTCAAGATTAACCAATTGAAGTGATATGCAAAGTTGAATTTTTTATTCCTGCTAGGTTGGAGAATCCAAATATACATTTATTGACATTTTTTCCATCATTGTCTGTTGCCCTACTTACTACTTGTTGGACTTTTCTCTTGCTTCTACACTTCAAAAATCGAGGTCAATTTTTTTCCAATCAGGGGAGATTGATGAAGAATGGAATAAGAATGTTAGGATTGCTAAGGTCAATGGTGATATGGGTAATTATTTGTAAGCCATGAATGAAGCCAATAATTAAGTCTGCCATTAGTAGAGTTACTTAGTATTGTTTCGTTTTTATTTTAAGAAGCTTATTGTTAGAGATCTTTTATTATAGGTTCCTATTATCATTTTATGTATGTACTTATAGTTCCCTTCATATATATCCCTAGTTGTAGACTTAGTTTTCAATTTTGGAAAATTAAATAAGAATTATTAGTCTATCTCCCTCTCTCTTTTTGTCCTCCTTTTCTCTTTATCGCTTCCCCTTCCCCATAACTAGTCCTGCATAAGGTGTCTAGGTGATGTGTGCATAATTAAATATAATTTTAATACTTTTAAACTTAATTTTTGTTTGATTTAATTAAAATATGATTAGAAATTAGATTGTTTTTATGTTGTAAGAGAAAAGGAAGAAGAAAAGAGGATAAAAAGAGAAGAAATTCATGAAAAAAAATATGTTGAATTGTAGTTATTTTAGACCTATTGGCACTAATTAGATCATAACTCCCTGATATAAAATTCAATTGTTATGATTCAAGTTCCTATGAAAAGCTAAGATAATTATCTATAACTTTTAGTTTATTATTTTGACAAATTCTGGAAAAATTGAAGTGATATTGTACCCAAATGTTAGAAATGCAGTGTAGTGAATTCTGATCTTTCATCGATAATTAGAGCATATATCTCTCATATGAACTCCAATTAAGGTGATTCAAGTGGTTATGAAAATCTAAGAGACAGATCTACAACTTTCATGTTGACCACTTTTCTAAATTTTGAAAAAATCTTATCGCCGCAGTGCTCCCTAACCGCTTCAGAAAATAAAAGTACGATTTTAAGCCCTTTTTGACTCTAATTGAAGCCCAAAAGCTCGAAAACTGGCCTAGAAGCAATTCTACTTCATTTAGGACTCTCTCAAACTATAAATAAGAGGGAAAGCAAGCATAAAATATCATCCAAGGATCTAAAGATCAAATCATCCAATCCTCTAATCATCAATTCTCATTTATCTTATTCTCTAGATTTTCTTATGGCCCTGTGTGGCTAATTTCTTTTTTGTTTGTTGAGGGAGGTTGAAACCTCAAGGATCTTTTAGACATTGTGATATTTTGAATTGATTTTATTAGATCAATTTTAATTGAGTATTGATTATTCACCTACTCTACTTCTCCATGATTATTCATATGATTGCCAGGAAGTCCTACTAGCATATTGTTTGTTTTAATCTACTGCTTAATCATATATTAAACAAAGTTTTCATCATTATGATTTAAGAGGCAAATAGGGTTAATACTTGTATGATTATGAATTATTAAATTTATGGTGAATGATCGAATAAATTAAATATAACCAATGTGTCTATGTTGTTTTAGCTTTATCAGTTTTTTTAATTCTTCATGCAGATAATAAGTTATCATTTACCGATGTACTAAAGATTACTTATTAATTAAGGTTAATTGAGGCAATCGCCATCAATTGACTAAATCTGAGGAGGAACAGGGATAATATTCCAATGGTAGATACTCAATTTAAGATTGATTATGTTGTCAATGATCAATGTGATTCTTTGATAGTGGATGTCAACCAAAATCAACTTTTTCATCATTAATCACACTCTTTTATTTTTTATTTGCGATTATTTTCTTTTGCCTTATTTACAGTACTCAAACCCCTTTATTTGATTCCCAAAATGTAATACCAATCTTTGTATATCGACCTTTACTCCCACTACTACAGGATAGTTTTGAGGTAAGATATTTATTATATTTAGTGCACCTGTGACAATACTCACTACTAGGTTTTTGTTTTTTAATTGGATTTTATTTGTAACAAGTTGAAGTTTGTATAATCTTGAGTTTGAAGGAAAGTGTTGGAAGTATTAGAATGGTCAATGGCTAGGTTTAAATAAGTACGTTAGTAACTAGTGAATCAGGCTCGTACTAGTTATACTTCTCATATATTTGACTTAATTTATAATTATAAATAGACACATAAGGGGTTTGTCTAAGAAAGTCAATTATCTCATTTAGTCTTTCTACAAATACATTACATAGTTGCAGCTTTTTAAAAAACAAATAGAAAACAGGTGTGAATAAACCATATACATAACTCAAAATTAAGTGTTCTTGATGGCTACAAACTAAACCATAAAATAGGAGACAAATAAAATTAGGATTTGTAAGGAAAAAGTGATGAACTACTGTTTCAATGTAACTCCTATAAAACGAATAGATTATATTCACCAAACAAATAAAGCCAAGTAAAAGTGTTTGAACAAGACCAAGAACCCGAACTTCAAGAAATTTACCCTTATCATATAAATTTGATAAACAGAAAACGCTGCTTTAAGCCACACCAAATGCTATACAAGAAGCTCTAAATGTTATATGAACATATGAGCCTCATGCCATTACACACCAGCTTTCTGTCGACAGCTCTATTACTAGTTGTATTTGATTACAGATAAAAGAATACTATGGGAAAATCTGATTCAATTTTATTATGAAAACCACTAATCTAGAATAACTGTAGAAGAAAATAGAGCCATGAATTCACTCTTCACTCTTCAGATATAACTTGGTGCAGTTGTTTACATCAAGTTTCGGTGACATGAAGGCAAATTAGGAGCAATAGTTCCACATGAAGTAGGAGGGAAGGAGTTAATATGGGGTAAAGAAATAGAGCAGACATTGGATATTGATGGACCCCCACGGTTACCAGGAGAAATATGGATCTGTTAATATGTTATGAGCAGCAAGGAGACATAGAAGGGTTTGTTAGAAAGTTCTACGGGCAGTTTGTTAGGAATTTGGTTATAAAAAAGGGTGAGGCTGACAAGGGAGGATAGGTAATAATTTGGGGTGTTTGTGGGAGGTCTAGCCCCTCGAAGTGCTAGGGTTTTCTTCTTCTTTTTTTCTTTCCATTTTTTTGTTATTCCTACTGTAAGATATGCTATGAAATATCCTAAGACTCGATTGTTGGCCAACTCAGTGCAGACTTCAAAAATTTTTTTTCTATGGCTCATCTTTATTCCTAGTAGAGTTGTAATTGGAAATCTTTTGTAACCCATCTTTATTTTTCTATCTGGTTCTTAGAAAAGAATCTAAAAAATGCCTTTATTTTCTGACAAAATAAATGAAGTCTAAAGAGAGGATCTTTCAGTTACTAAAATTGAGACTTAGTCACAACGTAGCTGTAATTCATCTTCAAGGCCAAAGCTTCGAGTTCCTCTTTCTTCATCATTGTAACATAATTCAAAAACATATTCGAAGTCCAAACCAATTTGACATGGGATAGCTTGTTAATGTAAGGGCCGTTGGGGCTTCTTATCATAATGATGACAACCACTTAGGAGTCTATGACAAAGCCAAACCCTAAAGTCCTCCTTCTACTTAAGAGACTAAATTGAAGAAAGGAAAATGAGGTAACATTAAATCACTAAAATCACAACTACCAACTGCTGCTAGTTTTTCAGGGTACTATATTTAGGAGTTGGAAGATTTAAAGAAAAAAAAGAAGAGAAAGGATGATAATGGATGGTTAAATAATAATTTTTAAGTTGAAAATATTTCAAAGCATTTTGAAGAGTTAGTTGAAAATCTTTAACTCTCTCCTCCTAGTAATAAAAACTCCCACATAAAGGGAATGTTTCAGGAAATTTTCCCTTTTCTTCTATTATTTCTTATCCAAACATACTTTTAGTTTCTTTTTTAGGTGAAAAGTCCTAATAACTTTGAATAGATATGTAGAAAATCATAGTTCCATCTGGAAGTTGAAAAACGCATATGGGGCATGTTTAGTGTATTACAAGATCATAATTAAGAATAATATAATTTTTTTATACAGAGATGAAATATTCATACAAAGGGGACAAGAAAAAAAATAAAAAACTATGCGAAGCAAATTATTAATGATAGCAACTATTGCATTTGATAAGGACATTTTCAAATTCACAAAAACAAGAAAAAAAAAAGTTGACATCATCATCTTGGTGTGAGGGAGAGAAGAAATGAAAATTATAATTGTAAGTTTAGGCGTTCATTATTTGTGCTTTGGTTAAAAAATATGAGTGTCAAATATTATGTAGAAGAATGAGCTACAAAGAAGTGATGAAATTGTTGGAATTAGTATTTTGATATTTTCTATATATTTATGATTGTGCATGTTCATGAATCTATATTAGTATGTATGGTTTAAGTTGGAACAAGGAAAAGTTGATAAATAATTAAAATTAAATATCTTCCTAAATTTGATTATTAAAATATTCTGCCGTAGGTTTTGATGATGCAACCCATATACAATGGAGAACCCTTGGAACTTTAGAAACAAAGCTTAACAAAAAATCCGACAGGAGCTATCTATTTTTTTTTTTTTTTTTTTACAGAAACTCTCCCGTCAAGATTTTGCTTATTTTAATATATCCTCTTTGCTTTGTTTGTAAGCTAGATATATTATCAATCCCTTGAAGAAGGCTGGCCGTCCTATCTGAACTGAAAACTAACTGAGCCCAACAGCTAGATGAAGCTCTGGACCTAAAGCAAGAAACGCCTTGTATCATGAGAATGAACTACGGGAAACCAGAAAAATGAAGGCAAATTGGGAACTAGGGAAGTCCGGAAAATCTTAGCAAAAAATTTAAAATCTCAAAAGCTTCCTTTGGGCCAAGAGTTGAACGTTAGAAGGGAGAAAAAGCGGACCAAAGCTCTTCAATGCCTAGTTTCAAGCCTGCTTATATATCTGGCCCATTCAACCATTCAAGAGTAAGAAGAAAGCACTTAAGCAAGCTGTGAAAATCATGCCTCTTCTATTTCTGAATACTGAGCTTTGAGCGTGTGATTTAATGTGTAGAAGTTTTGCTGAGCTCTTTATGAGCATTCTCCTCGTTCTTCTTTGAGTTTCTTAAGATCTTGTCAAAATTATAGTGGTTAGAGTTTTAGGATCTTGGAGAAATCTAGGGGTTTGAAGGTTGCTCCGTGTTGGGTCGTAAATACTATTTTGGTCTTTCTTCACTTAAGTTTTGTTAGGTTTTTGTAAGGAAGAAACTTGGTGGTACTGTTGTAAGTTTCCCTTGTGGGGTTTGTAAAGGCTTTCAACATCCGGGTACTGTGATTATCCATTATTTATAAAAATTCTCTTGCCTTATGTTTAAGGGGAGGATGTTGTGTCCTTCTTATTTTCTTGTTGCAAGCTTCGTTTAAAATCTGTTATACATTTCTGCTTAAAAATATTGATTTGAGAAATTTGTTTTACAAAGAATTAGATCTGTTCAAAAACTAGTTTACATCTCCACTTATATCACTACCCTTTGAAATTTATTTTAAAAAGAACTAGCTCTTTCTAGGAAGATTTGTTTAAGAGATGTTTTCTATTACAACTTGTCTAATTTAAAATAAAAACACTTCGTATGAATCTCAGTTTACAAACTAAGTTTTTAAACAAGGCAGCCCAACACTTTATATTCAAAGAAGCTTTTCTGCTTTACAATTTTCTAGTTCATCAAAAGGTTTTTAAAAGATGCTAAAATTCCCATCACCCAATTCATCTCCTTTTTGGATGATCTACCTTTGGACTAACAATGTATTAATTAATGGTTCTTATAACTAGATGCTAAATTTAGTGTCTCTACCTATATCCACGATGCTTGGTGATTGGAAGTATGCCAAGTAAAGTTATTCAAGTAAGAAAATGAGTGACTTTAAAGAAATTTCCTTCCCATTCCTCCTTCCAAAAAAGTGGTATCAGAGCTTAGAGGAAAGATGATTAAGGAGATGAAGATTATGAGGATAACGGTGGAGTAAAAGTTTGAGGTGGAATAAGTACACATGCACATGGAACTGAACTCATAAAGAATGTGATTCGATGAGTAATGATAAATTATATAAGGTGTTCATGCTGTTTGATGTTCTGTGATGCGAAAGAGGAGTAAATCCCTCGGTTGAATTATCTGTGAAAGATGAGAAAAATTCACAGAAGAGGAGTGCATATAGGCCTCCTACGTTGATGTCCGTGTTAGCAGAAAGGGACGGTATATGAATCTCCTAATGGAAAGCCCACGGATAAAGGGAGCCTGCGGAAGAGGATTACTGGAGTAAGCCTCCCAATGAAACTCCTGACATTTGAAATCTTAGACGGCATCAAATCAAGAATTAGAGATAGAAGAATACTTCAAATTAGGGGAGACTGTTTAAATTAGTAATTTAATATGTATAGTGTATTAATCATCAGTGTTTCATGTATATAGATGTTAAAAGCTCACTTAATGTGCCTATATATAACCATTTCAGTGGGTGCTTTGATATAATTGACATAAAATTTAGTATATTTCGGCCAACATTACCTATGTTAGAAGGGAATGTGAGGATGAAATTCCACTACTTGACTGCACTCAAAATCTCACATTCTAACCAAAGGGGTGTGTGTATATATATTGTGTACACTCTTAACAAATCAAAAATATTATACTACTAATGAGGTCATTTTTTTATTCCATACTAAAACATGTTCAATAAATGAACATGATCTTTTTTAACTTCAACTTTAATCTCTTTCGTTTGTTGCGAGAAAATCTACTCCTCAAGGTCACCAGATGGGAGCAGTATTTTGACATTGAGCTTTTTTTGGGATAAAGAAAAAAAAGAAACTTCATTGAGAAGGAACTAAAAAAATACATCAAAGGATCCTCCTAAACAAAGAAGGAAAAAACAAGAGCAGAAGAAGGAGAATAAAAAAAAAAAGGAAATCTAATGTGCAAGAAAGCTGCCCAATCTGTTTACATATCTAATAAACTGACTGAATAACAGCCATAAGCCGAACACTAATGAGAGGCCACAAAAGTTATTATATCCCACAAAGTTACTTCTAAAGGCTAAGTACGAGCTTCCTTTCAATTTTTTCCAAAAGCCCAAAACATTTTATGCCACAAAAAGCCAGCCACTTTGCAGTGTAAAAATAAATGGGCACCACTTTCTACACTAGACATGCACATAGCACAAACATGGGAGATAAAGTTGTATTAGGCTAGCGAGTTTTGTGTTAATTCTATTGAGTACTGCTGTCCAAACAAAAGATTTTCCGTTTGAAGGGGTTTTAAATTTTCAAATATTTCAAGAAGGAAAACATCTCTATTAGGTGTCTGAGTAAGAAAAGGAAAATAGGATTTTGCAAGTACATACGCTGGAAGCATCTAGGACCCAAACTCTCCTATCCTTAGTAGTTGATAAATGAACTGAATCAAGAAGTTAAAGGGATTCAATCTCAGTTGCATTTTATCACTAAGATCTCGTGAAAAAAATGAAAATTTTAAGATTGCATACTCCCCAAAATAAAACAAAACCTCTGAATTGGAGTATCATGTAAAGAAGAAAGATGATAAAGATTCAACTAAGCCTGAAATAAAGGAGCATTCGCAACCCACATTGATGAATGAGTTTTGTACTCATAAATTAAATATTTCTATCTTATCTTTTTACCTTAATTAAGTATTTATCTCCCTTATTTGTCTTTAGTTTTGTGTATTTTTATAGATAAAGAGAAGAATAGGAAATTGACTCAATTGGAGGAATCAAAGCTAAATTGTGATTCTTTAGAAATGATGTCTATAAATCAAGCAGATAAAATAAATTCATTAAGGATGGCAGAGTAAGGAGCATTATCTTTTTGTCTCTTGAGACGCATCCTAATGGATATATGCATCAATTCAATCTTGATTTATGACCACATTTCTAAAAGAATTGAAACATAAAGATTCAAGGCAAAACACTCAATGTTAAAAATTTGTTTGTTGCTTGCTTTTCAACTTGACCTTACTACAGTATTTTGGCCGTATCTCAGAAAATACGTATATATTATGTACGAAATTTGGTAGATGAATATCTGACATAATTTCAAACAACTTTCATGTTTATGTGATCAGCAAATTCAGATATACAAAGGGCCGAAATTGGGCTAAAACAGAACATGTTTACTGTTGCAGTCCAGTCCAACCTTACTGTAGTGTTTGGGCCATATTTCAACAAATACATATCTAATGGACACGAAATTTTGTAGGTGCATAGCAGATATAATTTGCTACAACTTTGATGTTCAAGTGGTCAGCAAATTCGGACACTAAAAGGGCCGAAATTGGGCTATAACCGAACATGTTTACTATTGCAGTCCAGCCTGACCTTGCTATAGTGTTTCGGCCATAAATCACAAAATACGTGGCCAATTTTTGTCTACCTTATATGGATGGAAAGATAATGAAAATATCTACAACTCTTATGTTGATTGGATGAGCAGATTCGGTGGCTATCAAGGAGATATATCACGATGACTTTCGGGGCAGATAATGGAACACTATTGTCAACTTTAGTGCAATTTGCTACCCACCATTTTTGTCACCTACTTCCCTTGTTTTGTCTATAAATAGAGACATATTGTGAGCTAAAAGGAGGGGGGGAAAGGCTGAAGAGGGAGCTTGGGAAATCTTTGTGGAAGTTCTAAGTGTTTGTAATCCTTTTCTCTCTTTATATATTTTGTATCTTTACTTTCTTTCATAAGTTTTATCATGCTTCTTCATCTTTCATTTTATTTTCTTACCTTGATTATGGAGAACTAATCTCCTAATGCTAAGGTGAAAGGGTGAAACTCTTGGTATAAAAATAATAATTTATCTAACTCTTAATTTTAATGTTTATACTTGATGTTGTATTTATCTTCTTATTTATTTTCTTGTTATTTACTTTCTTAGAGGATGGCTTTGTTGCCCCTCTGTATTTATTTTTTACATTTTTATTATTTACTTTTGTGTTATTTACTTTCTTAGAGGATGGCTTTGTTGCCCCTCTGTATTTATTTTTTATGTTATTATTTTCTTATTATTTTTCTTCTGAGAGGACGGCTCTGTCGCCTCTCTGTTATTTATTTTCTGCACTTTTATTATTTACTTTCTTGTTATTTACTTTTTTTAGAGGATGGTTTTATTGCCCCTCTGTTATTTATTTTCTGCACTTTTTGTATTTATTTTCTTGTTATTTCTTTTCTCAATGGATGGTTTTACTGCCTACTTTATATTATTATTATTGACTTTGTTTGTATATTTTTATTTTAAATTTTGTAAAGTGCAAATCTTGATACATTGTAGACAATCGTTGGCACAATAAATACTTGAATTATTCTTGATTTGTTGTAGACAATATGATTGGCACGATGTATACTTGAATCCATTTTACAAAAGTTATTTACTATTAGTAATAGAATAAAAGAAGGCAAATACACTTCATCTATAAACCAAAGCGCGTTTAATGTAATATCTTCCGAATGGAACCTCATTTACGTGAGGATTCCATTTGAGTAATAAAAGAGTTAAAATTTATTATTATTTGATGTACCAAGAGTAGATCCCCTAACCTTAGCATGTTTCTTACTTTGAATACATTCATATTTAATTTTAGTATTTTAGTTCTTTACAAACTTTGTTCAATACTCTTCTCGCAAAACAAACATTCTGGCAACTAGGTTAGAAATATTTATTTTGGATCTGAATTAAATTTTCTCAATTGGCAATCCTCGTGGGATCGACCTTGCATACCACTAAATCTATACTCCAATAGATTCGTGCGCTTGCGAGTTTTAATAAAAACAACAACACACATATCCTCCCAAAATCTAATCCTACGACCATCACCAACTTTCAAAGAAACCAAAGGTTTGAAACAAGTATATCCCTAAGATATAAATTTCCAAGGGCTAATATGAGTAGCATGAGTCACCGGATTAGCATCCCACCCATTCTAATCCAAACCACGCTTAGCCAAATTCACCTTTAGGCCAAAAATGAACTTAAAGGTCTGCAAAATACTAAGAGTATTAGAAAGGCTCATCCTATCCTATTCCAAGAAAAGAATAGTATCATCTACAAATTGAAGGTGAGACACAATCTCCTCCCTAGCTACTCGAATTCCCCTAAGATTTCTATCAACTTCCCTCGTAATTATCCTACTAAGCCCATCCATCACTAAGGTAAACAAAAGGGGAGATAATGGATCTCTTTGCCTCATCCAGTTTGCCCTTGAAACCAAGACTTTTGGCTCCCTCTTCACTGTTACTGAAAAAGTTGCAAAGAATAAACAACCTGAAATCCATCTCCTCCATCTAACTCCAAAACCTTTACTATCGAGATCTTATCAATAGAAGAATACGAATAAAACTGTTTTTTTTTCAACAAAGAGAAACTGTTTGTGAACGCCCTCAACTTGACTGTAGTCCATGGCTACAAATTAACTATCCCTTCTACTCAAAATTCTCATCTCGAGGAGTTCTTTCTATTTGTATATCCACTTACATCCATCTAGCTTCTTACAACATATGTTTATATTTACAACACTAATCGGCTCAAATTATTGATATGGATATGCCAGACCAATAGTGTTAAACCAAGTTTGAACTAAACCAGTTTATTAACTAAAACATTTAACTATGTTCATTTAAGCACTAATTTAATATGTACCTTTTGTTTAGATGATGTCTTAGTTATCTAAATCTTGTCAAAGGTTTTATCCAAGGGACTATACGTTTATATGTTGGAATATGTTAAAAATAGTTTGTACTTCAAAGTATACTATCTCTTTATTTTCAGGACACTTACCAAAAAGTTACTTTTTGTACTCCACTCTTTGATGTTCACCAAAAACCTACTGAACCGAAAGATGGATGGCTTGCAGGTTTTCTGAAACAAAAAGATCTGACCTAAGCAAAGTTCCTATCTGTACTTTCAAGTCTGCCCAGAATTAAACAAGCAAGGTCCTCGAGTTAAAGAATTCAAGTGTAGATTAATGAAGGGCAAGAAGAAAACAGCATTCCAGAGAGCCAAACTTCAGTCTCCTTCCTTTTGTCTGAAATAATTTTGAGCTATTGTCATAGGTTGTTGTCTCTACTCATTAGGATTTACTTTTCTGTGAGGCTCTTGTGACCATTTATGCTCTTCAAAATGTTTTTGAGCTAAGTTCTTATTGTAAGACTTAGTGATTGAGTGTTTTCTAGGTTCTTGGTGAATAACCTAGGGTGTTCAAGGTTGTAAAGGCCTTAATGACCTCCTTGTTTAGAATTTTGTTGAGGGTTATCTTGTGAGAAACTTAGTGGAATAGGTATGTAAAAGTTTGTTGAAGCTTTCTCTATGTTGAAGCTTCCTTGTATTGTGATTACCCAAACTTAAAAAAAATCTCTAACTTTGTACTTGAGCGGAGGATTTAAATTCTAACTTTTGGATCCTGACCTCTCTATAAATCTTAATATGTTCTGTCTGTTCTTTCTGTTTACTTATTTCACAATTCTTGCTAAATTAGATTGATCATTTGAAACTGCCATCATTCTTTTTTGTATAATCTTTTTTCACTTAGCTTGCTTATAAAGAAATTAGTACTACGAGGAATATCTGTTCTTGAACTCTACATGATAGACTAAGTTTTTATCAAACTACCTTACTGGAGTTAAACGAGCAAGCAATCTAGTTGTTTTGCAAAATAATCATTTGAACTTGTGAATTTAAAATTTTCTGCATTTGAAAGTTAAGTTATTCTTCAGAAAAATCTTTTATAGTCTTGAAAAATATACAAAGTCTCCTTCACCCAATTCAACTGCCCTTCTTTGCTGCTACATATTGACTAACAAATAGGACCTGCGACTGTTAAGGCAAAAGCTACCATGTCCTCAAAATTATATCTCCAAGGTATTTTTATATGTTTACACTGTCTACCCTCAACTAAGGTGTAAAGTGTTGTTTAATCCCTTTAATCCCACCTTTCTCCTATATTCTCCTTCGCTATATTAGATGGGATTAAAGACTCTCCTTTCCTGAATATGCCATGCTAGTCTCATCAAAGATAACACATCTCTACTAATCATAAATTTTATATGTTGGATACGTAACCTATCTATAACTGGAATTGTGTCGGAAGAACACGTGTATCTTTGACTTGAGCTCTATAATTTTCTTTCATTAACATTAACAACAAAATTTTTGCTAAGTTTAAATAATTGTCCCGTTTACAAAACCATGTCTCTACATGAGTCTTCCCTTCGATGGATTCATTAGAAGGTTTACCAAGAAGTACACCATATTAAATGCTTTAACACCAGAACTCCTTGCCAAGTCTTCGTAAATTGTGCCTTTTCTAATTGGCTTCTAATTTCTATTCATATGTTCTATTGTGATATCCTAGCTACCGTTAAGTGTTTCACAATGCATGTTCTTCTCACAAAATTAGTTGAACTCGTTGTTGCAAAACTCAAGACCAGCATCATCGCTCAATCTGTTTTAGTTGCTTTTGGGTTTCCTTCTCCAATAAGGTTTTCCATTACTCAAAAATGGAAGAAACTTACTATCTAGATTCAAGCTATATACCCAAACCTTCATGGAGAAGTCATCAATTGTTGTTCTAAAGTTCTTACACTTTGTTTTCTAAAACTGCTATACTTATATAAGTCAATCTTTCCCATACTATGACCTCCTACTTCTAGTATGCAGCCAATCCTTTTTCACCCATATATATATATGTCCTAGGCGGATTTATAAGAACTGACTGATGTAAATTTCGAACATGGAGGAACTGATTTCATAAGAACTTGTAAGTTGTAACTAGATCCTTGTAGGATGTATATAAACTATCAACCATCTTGCCTTTCAACAAAAGAAGAGCATCTCTAGAGACTTTTAAAATTTCAACTTCAATATGAACACTACCTTCGACAATAGCCTTGCGTGATGCATAATTGCCCATTAAAACAACTTCAGTAGTTACAAACTTGTAGGTGGAGAACCGACCCCATTTGGGACATATGTGGTAATAAGAGAACCATGAATTCATAATCCACTCATCGGTGTCTGATCTTCCATCAGCCACTAATAGAAATTTTGCATTCTTATCTTCGACAACACTAGCATCTGTGGACTCATCTTCCAATTTTTATCTCCCTTAATATCATTTTGCTTCCTTTTTAACTTTCAACTCTCTCATTTGATATATCCCTTCTTGTGAAAATAATTATCTATTATGAGACTTTGATTACTATTTTGCTTATCATTACTACTTGAACCTCAACAATAGCTCCTCACTCTTGCAATTAGACCCTAGCTTTTTCATCACAACTGTTGGCATAAAACTTGTTATCCAGTTTGTTTTCTCTCATCATCCTTGAGGACAATTGTCTCAAACATGAACAATTATTTCCTTAACAGGGCGTTTGATTGGCTGATTGGAGGCAGCATTTCAAAGAATATTACATTGGAATAATATGTTCTCATATTTAGTTTAAGTTTTTTAAAAATTATTCTTGAGAATACAACATTTCCAGGAATATATAAGATGGGAATAAATTGTCATATGTTCCCATGTTTTATTCTCATAGGGAGAGGTGGGAATGTTATAGTCCCACAGGGAGAGATTATTTTTTCCATAAAATTAAAAGACTTTTTTTGTCTTCTTGCCCTCTAACCCTAAACCTTAAATCCTGAACTCTAATTTCAAACTCCAAAACCTCAAAATCCAAAATCCCCAAACCCCAAAACTTCAAAACTCCAAAACTCCAAAACTATAACTCTGAAACCCCAAACCTCAAACCCCAAAACTCCAAAACCTCAAAAATCCAAACATCAAACACCAAACCCTAACCCTAAATTGCAAACCTAAAATACTAAACCCTAAATTATAAAATCCTATACCATAATGTGTATTTTTTTTAAATTTCATTTAATTACATGTGATTTTTGCCTTTTTTATATGCTAAAAACTAGTAGGAGTAATTTTGAAAACTTGTCAAATATTTCTATGAATATTGACATAAACCAAGCATGAAAATGCTAGATTTCATGAACATAATAAAATATTCTCAAGAATATTTATGAAGAATCAAATAAGGAAATATTATATTCCCTGAAACGTGATTCCTAGAAACCACATTCCCAAGAATGTGCTCATTTAAGGCGTCTTTGATTTTGTGAACGCCTCCTAAATGTGTTTACAATTGACAGTAGTTGACATATTAAAGATTAGGCTTGATCTCCATAACTAATTTGAGATCGAGTTTACTTAAATTAGAGTTAAGAGAGTTGAATGAACTTATGTGCAATTTAATGGATGTACCTTCAGCTATATGGAGTATGTATAATCGTTTTAAGGCCAAGCAATTCATCAATGAATTCGTCAAATACAACTCTTTCAACTTGATCTATGGTGATTTTCTCTTAAAGCACCTCTTTCAAAGTGAATTTGTGAATCCAAAGTCAAGTTTGAATGTTTTAGCCATCAAATTCATATACCGAGTGTGTCTTGTAGCACTTCCCTTAAAGATCCATCATTTCTTTTTCTCTTTAGACCTTTCGCTGCAGTATATAAGTTGAGCTATCCATAAGTGACACAAATTGACTTGTTACAATATTATTCATCTAATTAATTAAACCCAACCTTAGACTTAAAACTTGTTATTTAAATTTTGATATACTTTCCAATAAACTAATTAGCATATATACATAGATAAGAACAAGTTTTTTTTTTATTAATAGTCAAATCAAGTTTTTGGTATATGCTAAGGTAGTTGAGAGAGCATTCAAACAAAAATTAATCTCCCAATTTGTCGAATGATATTTAGATTTTAAAATTCTAGGATTTTTCAGGTTCTTAAGTTAGAGTATGATTTTATTTTCTTGAATAATGTTTAGTCTTAAAGCCAGAATAATCTCTTAGGAAAATTTTCAACTTTATGCAATATTCTTGCTCTAGGTTTTTACTGTCTAGATTGCAAGAGTGCAAGGCCAAGGCAGACGCTACTGCAGATAGAGATGGCATTCACTCTCATGAATTTCTTTCATCCATCAAACACAAAGGAAACACCAGCCTAGGCTTGATCATTAAATATTTAAAATGATCACTTGAGATCAAGTTCGTAATATTTATCCTCAAAACATGTCCAAATATGTCAAAAATTGGCTTAATTCCACCCTTAGCTGCAGGCTTTAGTAATTTAAGTTTCACAAATTTTTGAAAGCATTCTTCTCTAATGCTGCTTCATATAAAGCAGGGAGTTCTTGCAGTTAAGCAGCCTAGCAATAGTGGTATAATTTATATTACTAGTTTAGTATTTTATTGTTTCAACTGCAGCTCCTTGTTTCCTTATTATTTTGGTTAAAAAATATATTTTAGCACTTTTATATTTTTCAGTGTAAATCATGAGTATATGTATATAAATATTTGCATATATTGAACTGCCTTAGAGGAGCCCATATCACAGGTGATATGGTGAAATAATCATTGTAGGGGAGAGGAATTTTTTATGCAGAATGGGCATCAATTTTCCAATGGGTAGGATATCAACCTCGAGAAACTAGATATTTCTTAGAGGTAATTTGATTTCCTTAAAAAAAAAATTAACTTTTTGTGTATATATGAAAGGCAACTTGATTTCTGGAATAAATAAAAAAAGAGAGTAAGAAGCATATTAAAGTTGCAAGATCAAGTGCAGGATCAGAAAAAAGTAAGACATATTTCTACCTGACATTTTCATTGGGGTTCCTAATTAGAACAAGACTATTTGTGGCATAAAAAAAAATCTTCAGCATAGGATTTGTGGCAAATCTCTCAAAGCTGTAGCTAACTTTTGTTTTTGTTTTATAATTTTTTTATTTTATTAAACAAAAGATGTTTCTGTGGATGTGTGTTTGTCTATATATATCCCATAATAAGATTTATAATTCAATAATAAAAAAGAGAGTTTAGTAGCGATCCTAAGATCTGGTGTACTAGAAAAACTTATAACCTAAAAGAGTGGAAGTAACAATGATCAAGTTTTGGTCATTAATATCACATAGAAAAATGATTAATACAATTGTATATGCAATAAAGTTTTGATTTAAGAATAAGAAAAAAAAGGAAGAAATAAATCCCAAAAGGGTAATCAAAGTGAAACAAAAATAGAATAAAATCATAAAGCTATTATCGTATGATCATGAAGTACACATTATAAGGCTTAGGCTTTAATTTACGTGACAATAAACTTTTTCAAATCATCTTGTACCTTTGCCACTTTTCTTTTCTTTTTACATCTTTTAGAGTTCATTTAAGTTCTTCCTCTTGTTTGCAAACTCGTCCTCCGAATTATGTCCGTCTTCTGAATAATTTAAATTAATTATTATATGCAGAATTACATTCAACATTTTTTAAATCCTACAAACCTTAATTGCCTATAGTTATCTATACAAGAAACCATTATTTGAAAGTTACTATATATATGCTCAAGCGACTGACATTTTTATCCTACCTTAAAAGCAACCAAACATGAAAGCAAGGATGATAAATTAAGGAAATTACAGGTCGATCTAAGGCTTTCAAAAGATACCCACAGATAGCCTTGGACAGAGGTAAGTACGTGTACTTTAGATGAATAAAAAACTATGGTGATCTATCAGTGCAATGAAACATCAGAAGCTCCCTCGTACATATAGTATATAGTTTTTGCTATCTTTTGGCACGCAGCTTGGACAAAATTTACTCACTTAGATTGGAGATAATGCTGTTACATAGAGGTTTGTGTCAATAAAACGTACATATGATCAAAAGACTATTTTTCCACTAACCGACGGTATACATATGATCAATCAGGCTCTCTCTCTCTCTCAATGAGCATTTTATGTCAACTTTGGGTTCACACAGCATTAACACGTACATATGCTACTGCTGATAGCTATTTGCTCGCTAACTGAGGGAACCCAAGTACAACTCCTTTCTTTTTTTTTTGTCCCTTTTCTAGTGTTACTTTGGGAGAGGTGGGATTCTATTTGAGGTAAACTTTAGTCCTTAATCAGCACAGAGGCCTCGGCCTTTCGTTCAAGTTGTACATGGAAAAATATAGCCTAATTGAGGAAATTTTCTCATAAATGTAAGAACTGTGAAGTTTTAAACAAATTAACTATCAAAGTAGATCGTACTCAAACCCAGAAACCCAAGTTTATGCTAACTTGCTAAACTTACACTACAATCTTGCACATTTATCATAATTTGAATCCCCCTTTCGTTGGTTAAAACTAGCATAGATGATATAACTTGTAAGCTAACTATTAGGGTTAGCTTCAAGTAAATAATCTCTAACTATGCTCAGGTAAATCATTAATTATAATGTCATGAAACATAACTAAGTTCTGACAAAAAGAACATATATATATAAATGCTTGTCATTCCATAATTTATGTACAGAACTGACTAGCTTAGCTCCCAATGTAGTTGACACGTTACTTCTGTGTTTTACTTCACCTACCCCACTGTATTAATGGAAAGTGTGAAGATAACCTTTGTGGGAATGATGAAAAGCTCGACTACATGACACACAATGAGGCGTAAAAGAACATACACAAGCTTGCATGAAATTTACCATAAATGAAAGGAACCTTTTATGAAGGAATTACAAAATTAGCAGACAAAGATGCATTTACACAAACAATATGTGATCAAGAGAATCTGATAATAGTGAACTCCATACCCGGAGCTTGCAAATTCATAAAGCTTGCCGCTTGGAGAGAAGATTATACTAGCGACCTCAGCATCACACAAAACTGATAGCTCAAAAGCCTTCTTTAGCAGCCCATTTCGCCGCTTTGAGAAGGTGACTTGCCGGCTTGTGTTGTTCTCTATACGCTTCATCTGAGTCTTTCCTCTCGCCATCTTTGACACTGAGAATCTGTTTCCAGAAACCACATACTAAATTAGAAAATTCTTACAAAATTTAAACAAGTAGACCCCTTAGTCAGAAAGGAGTCCTGACCAAGCAGGATAAAACCAGAAATATTTCTGGAGAGAAAGATAGAGACAAGAGCCAAGTCTAAGCCAATTTCGGCAAATTCAAGCCTTCTAAGCAAGACCTGAAGACCCAGAAAGGTATAGCAGATTGAAAATGCTAGTATCAACTATCAAAGTATAAGGATTAAAACCCAACATAAACTGAGTAAATGTGAAGGGTGTGTCATGTGTGTGATGGAAGATGAAGGTTTCAAAGACGTGGAAGTCTCAGAAAAAGCAGAATAAATTTTCCAGAGTTCAGATAGCTGTTAATGGAACGAGACCCAATAGTCTAAGTAGAAGCAAATCTAAAGTCCTAATTCCGAGCAAAGGACTCTAAACACCAAGAAAGCTAAATCCCAGAGGTGGGTTTTCTATTAGGTTGGTTCTTACCCAGCTAGAAAGCAATTTCAATTCAAGTATTCTTTCTCAATAAGACAGGAAAAGGGTGGAAGCAAATTTATAACTAATTGGCAAAAACCCAGAAATATCCAGACCAGGGAAAAAGAGAATTAAGAGTTATGCATAAAGAAGGAAAGAAGGGGAAGGCAGAAAATGAGGGTTGCGAATCAAAAGAAAGGAGAAACTCCCAAAAGAGGGCACACTGCACGGATTCCAGAAATGGATGCTATGCATAATGGAGGAAGTAAGAGGGCGTTGGAATGACCTTTCTTTAGGTAGGACGGGACCTTTCCTTATTAATCCAACACCGCCCCCCTGTCTCCCACTACATTAAGAAACAAAAAAATATTGAAAAAGTATTTGATTTATCGATGATAAATAATTTTTTATTTATTAATAATATTTAAATTGTGATACATAATAAAAATAATAATTTTTAAAATTATTTTTATTATATATTATAATTTAAATATTGCTAATAGATAAAAAATTATCTGATGTATTAAATATCAACTTAAAAATATTTATGGTAATAAAAAACTGAAATCTCATCCTTTTCTTGTTTTGGTAAAAATATCTCTAAATACATAAAAAAAAACGGAACATTTCGCATAAAGAAGTAAAATTATGAAAATGATATTGCAAAATTTGTCTGAAAAGGAAAGACTTTACGAAAAGAAAATATAAAAAGCACGATAATGAGAGCCTTGGAGGAACATTAATTAATATTAATACCTTTTTTTTTCAGATTCTCCTTCGAACAAAAAAAGGAGAGGGAGGGAAAAAGAATCTGTTTTGCAGGGTTAAAAATAAGGAGAATAGTACAACTTAGCAACTAGTCCCTGTCATCGGTACAGTAACGTACTCAGAGAACCAATGAGGAGACAAAACGCGTTTTATAGCGTCAGGGCTTTATTGTCAGCTGGTCTATCAGCTTCTTCTTTTTTTCTTTTTTATCAGATTTTTTGTTTGAAATAGATTTTGGCGTTTTAATATCTGGCTTTAGGTTCAGAACGATTATCCCTTGTATGCTTGATCAGCATCGCATAAGGATGAATATTAGGACAACCTAACTACACAAAGTTCACGTCAGAGAGAGAGAGTCAGCCTCCACAATCAGCTTTTCCCTTGATACTTTTAGTTATTTATTTGAATACGTATTAATGTTTCATAATTTTTTTTTTAGTTCATATCAAAAAATAAAAAATATTAATTTATGATATTTAATTTATTGAATTGTAAGTCTACGTAACTGATTTAGTTAAAAAAATTTGGTTTACTTCAAAATGGCACGTCTCACTATTTCAATTTTAATAGTAAATTTTGATTGAATCAACATAAATTTTTTAATATTTGAAAAATATATTACTATTTAAAATTTTTAAAATATATGCTTATAATAATTGTTAATTAAGATGTTAAAAGTCAATTATAATATAAATTTTAATTCTAAAATACCTAAAATGTCTTTATCAACAAAATTTTTAAATTTAAAAAATATGTACTATTTAATTCTCAATCTCTTTTTTTTTTGTACATAATTCTCAATCTCTTTTTTTTTTTACATAATTTTCAATCTCTTTAAATAGACACAAATAATATTTTTAAGTCATAATATACAATAAATCAGTGGTGTTTTTGGCTTTTGATAAACAAATATAGCCTTTCATTGACTTTTCAACATTTTAGATCATAGTTATCTCAAATATTATTTTTAAAAAGACCTAAATGATATCGTACTTCAAGAATAAGTGTATTCAATATTTAAGGCCAAATTATTTATTTAAATCATATTAAAATTTAAATTTAAATAGTTAATAATTAGTTCTAATCATAGTTATAAAATTTAGGTTAACTCAATTTAACTTTTGAAGTAATGAACTGATTCTATTTTAATAATTAAACTTTTTATGAGTGAATAGATTGACATAGTGATTGAAATGATGAATTAGTGATTAAAAATAATTGAATTAAATGTTATCTAATTTTTTCTTTTTGATAATTAATTTTATTATTAATATTTAATAAAAGTTTTAATTATAATTTTTTTATAGTTCTATATTTTAATCAGTGAACTAACCTTCACTATTTTCCAATTATCATAAATTATTATTGATGCTTTGCACTTAAAAAATGTTGGCCACTTTAGAAAGGTGGACCGATTTTTCGTAGTCAAGGGAATTATACGACTATAGATTGAGTGGCTTTAAAAGTAAATACTGAAAATTAGATACCATAGCTAAAAAAGAAAAAAAAAAGGATGAAATATCAAAAATGGAATGCCATGATGATTAATTAGAAATAATATTGCCTCTTTGAATATGTTTTTTAAAATAATTTTGTAAAAGTTTTTAAAAACAGTTTTGATGAATAAGAAGAAACTTGTTTGAAAGATTTGTTTTTAATATTTTGAAAAATCTAGTACAAAATTTTTATAATTATTTTTGTGATAAATTTAACATACACAAAAGTACTAAACCCTAAAATCTCAAAAGTCTTAAACTCTAAACTTCAAATCCACAGCCCAAAAATACTAAATGTTAAAGTCTTAAACCCTAAATTTTAATATCTCAAATTTCAAAACTCAAAACTCTAGACTTTAAATGTTAAATCTAAAAATTTCAAATCCCAAACCCCAACTTTTGGGGTTTGGAGTTTTGGGATTTGGGGTTATAAGATTTAGAATTTAGAGTTTTAGGATTTTAAAGTTTAGGGTTTATGGTTTGGAGTTTTTTTGCTTCACATTTTAAGATTTGCAGTTTTCAACTTTGAAATTTTTGGATTTGGGTGTTTAAGTTTTGGGTTTTGAAATTTGAAATTTGAAATTTTTGTGTTTTGAGTTTTGAAATTTAAAGTTTAGAGGTTAGAGTTTTCTTTTAATTGTACAAGTATTATTTACCAAAATGTCATTAATGAATTCACATATTTACAATATTATCACTTTGAAAACAAGTGTTTTTGAAAAAATGGTAAAGATTTTTGTTTTCTGTTTTTTAAACAATAATTTTCGAAAATTGTTTTTGAAACACACCCTTCAAAAACACATTACCAAACATGTTATTCTTTTTTTTTTTGTTTTAAAAAACAAAAGATTGTTTCTAAAAACACTTTTCAAACATGCTGGTAAAGTTATTTTTGGTTTTCTTTTTTGAAAACAAGAAATTTTAAAACTATTTTTAAGACACACTGCTCAAAAGCACATTGTCAAACATATTTTATGTTTTTTTTTTCAAAAAATTGTTTCTAAAACAATTTCTAAATAGTTCCATATAAATCAGGCATTTTTTTAACGATAAAATTGACTGTAATAAAAGTGAGTAATCCCTCTTAGATGTTTCATCCATTTCATTCTAATAAAAGTTTAAACTTAAATGTTTTTTTTTCTGAAATGCTTAGTGTTCAACTAGTATACAATATACCAACATGAGTTGAGAATTTGATAAGGTCTTCGTAGTTACCCATGTTGTGTGGATTTGAATACCCCTAATGCTAGGAGCTTGTATTGGTGGTCAACCCTTCCCAAGGAGATCTCTTGGTACCCAGTCTTTTGGGTGGGTCTTTGTTCACCCTACTCTTAGCTAAAGTGTCATACATAGGTGCCTTGGACTTGGCATATGTGAATGAAAGGCTAAAAAGTGATCCCAAACATGTTGTTGATGCCTTAATTGATAACATTGACCTAATCTATTTTCATTACCATTTTATATCACAAAAAAATATACAATATCTCCATGTAAACTTGAATAATCCACATTTTTCTGAGTCATTTAATGATTTTTTTTTGTTAGAAACAATTTGTGCTAAAATCCTAACACTGACATACAAAGATGGCTTTTTCTTTGCTAAAAGTTATTTTGATTTCATTCAAGAGAATAAAAAATGGGATGTTATTACCAAACAATATAATAAATAAAGAGTTTATCTTAACTACTCTATGTACATTTTTAGATTAAATGAAAAACGAAAAAACTAAAGATAACTGAATTGTAAAGATCAAATCTAAAAAACTATATCATTTTGAGTATTCTAAAGGCACAAAAGAAGATAGGGTAGCAAGTTCCAACTAATCTTCATCACCATTTATAGTCTTCACCCCAATCACAAGGTCTCTCCACTATCTACTATAGAAGAGTGAAAAAATATTGGAGATTTGTATCTGGCACTAACTTGACTTTGATGGATATTACTAGCACCATCATAAAAGACAGCATTCATAACACTTTTGTCTATAACATAGAAGGTAAACAACGATGGAATCATCAATAAAGTGATTAGAGAAAGGAGCATAGCAAATTTCAGAACACAAAAACTATAATGGCTAAAAGCTTCCACAAAGAAAATAAAAAAAACTCCCATGCAAAAGAGAATAAAAAAGGTGAAAATCAGAGGAAGAAGAAATGAGGGTAGCCATTGCAACAATCCCTCCTAACCATCAAAGTAGTGATACTAGGGAGAGAGAAAACCTATAGTGAAACCTAAAATTATATTTTGTTTTTGGAGAAAAAACTAATGGAGCATTTTTTTTTGTATTATGGTCTATTGTACTTAATCCAAAATTACATTTTCTTCTCAAACCATCATAAGGGTATACTCTCTCATATTAATTAATGAATTTATAATTATGTTCATAAAGTACTCTTAAAAGAAAAGAAAAAACATACAAATTGGTCTCTTAATTTATTAGGACTCTAAACTTTGGTCCCTAAATTTATACCACTATACAATTTAATTCTTGAATTTATTGAATACTAAACAATTTAGCCCTTTTATCATTTCACTCTTAATTTCTTTAAAAAATGTTGATGTGACCAGCTAAGTGTCTATTTGGTTGTTTAATTTTGTGTGGCACAACATTTCAACTTGTTGCATCACCATTCCTTAAACGAAAGCCTAAATTACTCTATTGATCTCTTAATTTATTTTTTTCATTTTGTTTTGGTCCCTTAACTACAAAAAAAGTAAACATACAAATTGTTCCTAAATTGACTAGGGCCCCATACTTTAGTTCCTAAATTTATACTATGACACGACTTAGTCTCCAAATTCATGTAAACATTCAATAATTTAGTCCTTTCATCATTTTATTCTTAACTGTTATTAACAAAATGCTGATTTTGCCTATTAAGTGCCCATTTGACATGTCAAGTCCAACATAGCACCAAACTTCAAACCCTAAATACAAAATCTTAAACCCTAAACTCCAAACTCCAAAACATAATTCCCAAAAGATTAAACCCTAAACCTCAAAAGCCCCAACACCTAAAAACCATAACCCCAAAACCCAAAAACTCAAAGCCTAAGAGCCAGAGCCTCAATATGTCAAAATCCAATACCACAAATGCCAAACCTCAAACCCCAAATCCGAAGCCCTAATCTCTAAAATCTAAACTCTAAATCTCTAAGCCCAAACTCCAAACATCAAACACCAAAAACCTAAAGCTCTAAACTTCAAACCTTAAAGCCTCAAAACCTAAAATCTAAAAACCTTAAACACCAAAGTTCAATATTCCTAATCCAAAAACTACAAATGTCAAAACTTAAAACTCAGATCCTCAAAACCTAAATCACAAAATCTATAGCTCTAAACCCTAAATATCAAACCTCAAACCAAAATCCTCAAAACTACAAATCACAAAACCTTAAACCCTAGATCTCAACTTTCCAAACACCCCAACCCCAAACCACTAAACCCTAAACCCAAACCTCAAAACCCCAAAATCTGAAGCCATAAATCCTAAGCTTTAAACATCAAACTCCAAACAACAAAACTAGAAAACCAAAACCCTAAACTCGAAACCCAATAATCTAAAACCCAAAACTTCAAACCTCAAAACCCATAAAATCTAAACACCAAAAAACCCAAAGCCCCAAACCCTAAACTCCTAAACCCAAAACCTCAAATCACAAAATCGCAAACCTCATAACCTTAAAACCCAATTCCCTAAATTGTAAACCATAAAACTCAAACCCTAATTTTGAAAACCTAAAACACTAAACCCTATATTGAAAAATCTAAACCCAAATGTGTATTTTCTCCTTTTCTTTTTAGATGTTTTAATATACAAATTTTGAATTTTTAGGTTTAGCAATTAAGGTTGAACACTTTGAGGTTGGGAGTTTTAGGGTTAGGGATTTATGGTTTTGGGGTTTGAGTTTTGAGCTTTATTGTTTTAAGGAATAGAGATAAATTTTGTGTTTTTAGGTTTGTGGTTTTGTGGTTTGAGATTTGATGTTGAGGGTTTGGGGATTAGGGCTTTGGGTGTAATATCCCAAAATTTTAAAATGTCATATCTTGCTTTAATAATTATATTTTATGAGAAATATTTATGTTTTTCCCTTAAAGATAAAAATTTATTTTCATTTTATTTTTATTCTAAAAATATGGTTAATTTACTAGAATTACTTATTTTTTTTTCTTCTTACCACTTTTGTTGCACCAAAATTCCAAGAATGTCCCTTTAAAAAAATCTGGCCCTTTGAAATTTCGAAAATATCCTTCTGCAAAAAAAAAAAAAAACTGAAGCATGAAAAGAAAATCACGTAGGGAAGGGGGAGGCTCAAGCTTTCATTTTGGGTTCTTTTCCTTTCTCCCATAATTCCATTATTTTCTCCCAAATCCAGCCATAAACAGGCCTTCCATCTTGGAACTGAGTATCCTACCATACATAAGCATGAACCTCTGCCAAAATCTAGTTGAAAGTGCAACAAAACAAAATCAGAAACAGCAAAAAATGCAGCTACAGTTACCTGCGCCCAGCTTAGGTAAAATTTCAGAAATCTTGTAATTTTTGGTGTTTTCTTGAAATACTAAGTTATGGGTTTTCTTAAGGACATAGTGTAGTATATGTATGACAAATTTCATGGCAAGATAACATGATTTGGTGCCTAAATCATGCAAAACAATTTCGGATGAACAGTAAACATGAACAGTATTTTACCTGCGTGAACAGTGTCAGATGCATGAACAGTACCTGCCAATGAATTTTTGGATTTCGAAATAGCTAAGTTGAAGAGCATAATTTAGAGTTGTTGGTGATCAATTTCATTTGGAAAAAGGCAAGAAGAAGTTAGTCCAATTGAAGCTTCAAATTTGTAAGTAAATAGCAAAAATTATAATATGATGTTGAATTATATTTTGTATTTAAATTTTATACTATGTGTTGAGGTTATGTAATTTAAGTTATTGGCCAATTCTTTTAGTTGGAAATTGGTGAGTTGGATGGTGTATGAATTTATGTGGGTGAAGCTAAACGTATGTGATTATAAGGTAAATTTTTTTTGGAAATAGGGAGCATTAAGAAAATGTTTTAGAGAGAGAAATTGAGATATGTGGAATTTATGTGAGCATAGGAAAAATGAGACAAGGGAATTAGTGATCATAATTTTTTATTTGGAAGTGTTGATAGTGGAAATTTTGTTGGTACTTAGACATTAAATTTCTTATAATGTAATTCTAGAGTACGAATACATAAGAAAACAAGAAATTAAGTCCATTAGGACAAATTTGGGCTTACCTCAGAAATTTTACTGCTTTGGCGCATGCCTTCAATTTTTACCTTATCTGGAAGCATTTTAAAGATTGGGGCGAGTCTTGCGACTCAGCAAGTAAATAACACAATTATAACATGTAGAAAAATTATATTTTATATTAGGTTATGATTCAGCTTATGTTGTTTAAGTTATGAATATTTTGAAGTATTCTTGCTAGTTTTATTTACTTATACTCATTAGAAATATGTTATGAATAATATTTTATTTATAAAATTTATTCAACATTATTGAAGATTACTAGTTCATTCGTTTACCTTGGTTTAATCCATTCTCATACTTTTCCTTATCTAGTTTCATCATCATAAACATGTAGGCCTCTAAAAGACTCCTTGACTTTTCTCAGTCACTTTCCTTTATTGTTCTTCCTTTAAGTAGACATTTGAACATTTCTACGTGCAAACTTTTGCACACGCTGTATCAAATGGGCTAGATCCACTTTATCATCTTTCTTAAAATTATGCCACTATATTATTATGCTCCTACGTCATATAACATTATCTTATGTTATTTTTGTACATATAGATATGTATTTAATACTCAAGCTATGTATATTCAAGAGTATAATTAAAGTAAAATAATTATATTAATTTATTATATATAAATAAGACTTATTCTTTTATTAATATCTTTCAATTTTATTCTTAAATTATTATTATTTTTAGCAAATTTTATTTAGTTTGGAGGATCCCAATTCAGAACCATTTTAACATACCCAAACACACAGCCTGGTAAGGAAAAATCACCTTTTTACCCAAGCACACAGCAAGGGTGGGTAAATCACCACATACATGTCTTATCCCAAGCACATAGCAATGGGACGAGTAACATCATCATATTCTCGTCATTCATATCATAAGGTTGGGAGGAGCTCTCCTCAACTCCCTAACCTTTCCATATGTTGACTGTTCTAAGCACACAACAATAGGACGGGTAAATCACCTCATTCTCATCATAAGTAACCAGGCCAATTGCCACTGGCCATTGGAGGAGACATACTCAACTCCCTAACCTTTACTTGCTGAGTCGCAAGACTCACCCCAATTTTTTAAATGATTCCAGATAAGGTAAAAATTGAAGGAATGCGCCGAAGCAGTAGAATTTTTGAGGTAAGCCCAAATTTATCCTGATGGGCTTAATTTCTTGTTTTCTTATGTATTCGTACTCTAGAATTGCTCCACATTATCACAGGCAGGATCCTCATTTCCTATGCGTGAAAAGAAAAGGTAAAACCTTTGTAAAGCAAGAAATGAAAAATGTAACCATATAGTTTTGAGGCTAGATCTTTATTTATGTTTTATGTGTGTTTAAAGTTTTACAGAGTGATTATGTGATCACATGCTAAACCAGGGTATTTAATGAGTTTTAGATTCAGAATGGAATGGTTAGGCTTACGGAGTGGGGAGAAATCTTCATTTCGTGCCAGTCTCGTGCTCGGATAAAATCTGGGACGTGACATTGGGTTTTAAACTTTTGAGGTTTGTAATTATGAGTTTTGAGGTTTAGGGTTTAGGGCTATGTAGTTTTGGGATTTGAGGTTTGATGTTTAGGGTTTAGGGTTTAGGACTTTGGGTTTTATGATTTTGAGATTTCAAGTTTAGGGCTTTGGATTTTTGGGTTTTGAGGTTTTTGTGTTAGAAGTTTAGCTTTCATAGGTTTGATGTTTAGAGATTAGGGTTTTGAGGTTTAGGTTTTATGGTTTTGAGGTTTGGAGTTTTGGGTTTTTGGGTTTGGGGTATTGAAATTTATGGTTTTGTGGTTTAGAATTTAGAGATTAAAGTTTTGGGTTTTGAAATTTTAAGTTTTGGAGTTTGGGGTTTGGGTTTTGGGATTAGGAACTTGGAGTTTAGGATTTAGGGATTTGAGGTTTGGGGTTTGAGTTTTAGAGTTTAAAATTTTAGGGTTTAAGGTTTGAAGTTTGAGGTTTTAGTATTTGGGGTTTTTTTTTTGGTTTAGGACTTTTAGTTTTGTGGGTTTGATCTTTGGAGTTTGGGATTTAAGGATTTAGGATTTAAAGTTTCAAGCTTCACAGTTTAGGGTTTAAAACTTGGGGTTTGTGTTTTGAGGTTTAAGGATTACATATTGAGGTTTGAGGTTTAGGGTGTTGGGTTTTGGCGAGTTGAAATATTGGGGTTTAAGGTCTTGGGCTTTGGGTTTTATAGCTTTTAGGTTTATATTTTGGATTTTGGAGTTTTGATATTTGGAATTTAGAGTGTGGGGTTAAGGGTTTTGTGTTTAGGGCTTTGGGCTTTTGGGTTTTGAAATTTAGAGTATAGGGTTTTGGGAACTGGGTTTTGTAGTTTTGAGGTTGGGATTTGAGGTTTTGGGTTTTAGGTTTCATGGTTTTGAGTTTAGGACATTCGGTTTTAGGGTTTTGAGATTTACAATTTTACGATTAAGGGTTTAAGGGTTTGATGTTTGAGATTTAGGGATTTTAGGTTTGAATTTTTGAGTTTTGTGATATGAAGTTTGGGTTTGAGGTTTTAGGTTTTAGGGATTTGAGTTTAAAGATTTTGAGTTTTGAGGTTTAGGGTTTAGGACCCAAGGCTTTCAATTTTTGAATTTTGAGGTTTGGGGTTTCATGATCAATGTTTAAAGTTTAGGATTTTATGATTTTAAATTTGAGGTTTAGGGTTTTATGGTTTTTTTGTTTGGTTGTGTTATGGTGTTTTATGGGTTCAATTTCAAAATTTTATGGTTTTGAACTTTGGTGTTTAGGGCTAGAATTTAGAGTTTATATTTTAGTGTTTACTATTGAAGGTTTTGAGATTTGGGTTTTATAGTTTAAAGTTGATAGTTTAGGGTTAGGGTATAAATGATAATGTTTTGTAAGTTAAGGGGCTTTAGAGAAGTTTTTTAAAATTATGGGACCAAAACAAACAAAAAATCAAGGAACAATAAAGCAATTTAACTTTTTTCTTTTCTTAAGAAATAGTGACTTAGTAAGTTAAAGTATTGTGTCACACTTGACTTAATATGTAAAATAGACATTTGTAATATTCCATTTTTTTTATTCATTTATTATAAAGACAATTACCCAATTACCCCCTATTATCCTAGAAAAGACTAGACTGCCCCTCTTTAGTTTTTTTTTCCCATTTGCTTCTCCTTCCTGTAGGCACACCAGCAACAACATTAGCGGAGACAAAAAACGCATCTCCTTCTTCCTCATTTGAAAACTTTCTTCCTTCTCTCATATGAGAGCTCTTCTTCCCCTAAAAATTTGCCCACTCAATTATACCATTGGAAGCAACAAAACCCCTCTTAAATTAGCTTTAATTGTGACCCAAAGAGCTGCCAGAAAATTCAGCACAAACCAGAAGCGCGAAATCACTGTAGCAGAGGTAAAAGGTTGAAAATTTTCAATTCTTTTCTTGGTTTATGCAATTTCTGGGTATAGAATTATGTTAAGGACTTGTTGTACTAGATCTATACCAATTTTTATAACTAGAAAACATCATTTGATTACCTAGATCATGGATTTATGCTCCGGTGAACAGTAACATGAACAGTACCGTGCTCAAGAAATTTGATTTTGGATATTCTAGGTTGTAGGGAATGAATTGGAGGTTCAAATAATCAAATAAGTTTTGGAGTATGCATTTAAGAAGCTATAAGTATGGAAGCTTAAAGTTGGTATGTGTATGTGATAGGAATTTTGAAAGTATAAGGAAAATTCTTGAATTTTGGATTATAAGCTAGCTACTAAAGGAATTGGAAATGCATATAAAATTAAAAGTTGGTGTTAGATTGAGAAGTATATAGCTTTAGCCAAATTGATGTAGGAACCAAAAGGTTGGTCTTGAAAGAAATATAAATTTGTATGTGATGAAATATAAATTTGTATGTGATGAAATATAAATTTGTATGGTAATTATGTGCCATGCAAGAATAATGATTATGTGATGTTGTATCATAGGTCTCGAAGAAAGTCCTAACCAAGTTGGAAGTTCGCTTAATAGCTTGGACATTGGAAGTGAAAGGAAAAAGGGGTTGCCCTCCATGAATCCCTAAAGTGTGAGTGGATATAGTTTACTATAACGCCTTTCTAAATCCCTCTCATGTTCATGCATTTTAAAACAAAGTTTTAATTGTGAATAGCATAACTTGAGTTTCATGTTAACATTGATTTATATTCGTAGAAGCCATAGGACATGCAGAACAGACCTCTAATAATCCCTCCTGAGTTTGAGATGAAAATATGGTGTTATGTGACACTTTATTGAAAGTTATAATTGTATTATTTTTTTTCAAATTGTTTCATATGATTTATGTTATACTGATAACTCATTATTTCATTAATATGGTGAAATTGTATCTAGATTTATGTTTGGAATGTGTCTTTGGGACTGAATATCATGATTTGTCTTGACTGTAATAAAACTGTTGTATTTCTAATTTTGGAGAATGAATTTATATGCCGGAACTCTGTCCGATGAATGTCTTGAAAGGGAGGGATATATTTATGTCTTAAAAAGAATTTTAACTTCATGTTTTCCAATTTTCTTTTCGTTTTATATTTTTGGTTTATAAAATTTGTTTATTATGGAGGAATCATTGTCAGAAACACTGTTAGCTAGCGACAGAGATAGTTAGCCTTGGTGCACCATGTAACTCAAGCTAGCAAGGGAGTTGCTAGCCCCTTGTGCGAACGGGCACATGAGGATTGAAATGTGAATAAATGTGGAGTTGATGTATGTCTCCTCCAATAGCCAGTGGCAATTGGCCTGGTTACCTATGATAAGAATGAGGTGATTTACCCGTCCTATTGCTGCGTGCTTGGGACAGTCAATATATGAAAAGGTTAGGGAGTTGAGAAAAGCTCCTCCCAACTTTATGATATGAATGATGAGAATATGATGATTTACTCGACCCATTGCTATGTGCTTGGGATAAAACATATATGTGGTGATTGCCCTTACCAGACTTCGTGCTTGAGTATAAAAATTATAGTTATGGTTCTACTTTGAGTCTTCCTCTACACATTTATTTTTAAAGAATTAATTTCTTATTTGATTTTGAAATTATTGTTTATTATATTAAATCTCAAGATCTCATAATTTCTCTTAATCAAATTTATTTAGTTTGTTGTTATTTACATTGATTTAGATATGTTATATTCTTGCATACTTTTTATTTATGAAAACTCGTGCGTAAGGTCTGTTCTGTTTTAGTTATAGTAAACTATATTTGCTCACTGAGTTGCGTAAACTCATCCCCTCATATTTTATGTTTTCAGATAGTATTAAAAAGTCCAACCCGCATCCATCCGAACTTGAATAAAGTGGTAGTTCCAATGGTGAGCCCAATTGTTCTTAGGGCTCCTTAATATATCTTTGTAATCTTGTTTATTTTCTTTTGTAATCTAGATTGTGCTCCGATGATCATGGGCAGGATCCTGCTTCTGTTGTGTACTTTATGTATGTTGGTTAATGTTATCTATATACAAGGACTGTATGACATAAATTAGTAAGAAGATGATTATGTATATAACTGAAATGTTCATTTATGATATTGTGTGCTAGGTTCTAATTGTCTATTTTGTGGCTTACGGTTTAAGGGTCATCCCCTTATGCTGTGCCAGTCATGTATCCCAAATTGGGGTCGTGACAACATTTGATGAAGTACATCAATATTTTTTAATGATAGTTAAGAGTGAAATAATGAAAAAAATCTAATTTTTTTAATATATAGTTGGAAGTTCAAAGAGTAAATTGTGTAATATTATAAATTCAAGAACTAAAGTTGAGGGTTTTAGTAAATTAAGAGATTAATTTGTATGTTTACTTAAAAAAATCTAAAATATTCTTTTATAATTCCCAAGACTTAGTTCAAACTATCTCAATTATAAATAATCACACGAGATATAGACATGAAAATAATGCTAGACAAAACTTAAAGGGTTCAAATATTTGTTAAAACATTTCAAAAACATCTCCCTTTTTTTTTGGAATTAGAGTAAATAACAATTTCATATCTTAATTTAGACTAACTTATTTTTAGTTTTTAAATTCTTTTTTACATCCTAGTTAATATCCAAAAATATCAAACTTGCTATATATTAATATCTATAGGAATTAATATACAACAAGTTTAATATTTTTTAAAAATAATAAAATAACTAAAGTGCAACAAGTTAATAATTTCATGGATTAATTTATACTCTAAAACAATTTAAAAACTAAAACAAAATAATTCTACAAATTGAAAGAATAAATTGTTAATTCACTTTTTTGAATTAGTTATCTTTCACAATTCTCACTGGCTCCAACATAAGTAAAGCCTTAAGGAATGGGCAAAAAGCCACAAGGCCGAATAATGATGCTAGTAACTTTGGGAAAGCAAATGTTACCAGTTCAATGTTAGCCAGCATCTACTTTGAGTCCTCCTCTAAACAATTTTTTTTAAAGAGTTATCTTCCTATTTCCTTATCTGATTTTGAAATTATTGTTTATTATACTGAATCTAAAGATTTTAGATTTTCTTTTAACAAAATTTAGCCTATTTAAAGCTTTAGTTTGTTGTTATATACATTGATTTAGATAATGTTATATTCTAACATAATTTTTATTTATGAAAACTCATGCGTATGGTCTGTTCTGTTTCAGTTATAGTAAGCTATATTTACTCACTGAGTTGTTAAACTCACTACACGATATTTCTACATTTTATTTTTAGATAGTTGACCAGCTAGACGACATGATCTCCGAGTGAGCCTACTTTGTTTCTAAGGCTCGTAGATTTTGATTTATATTGTACTTGTACTCTAGAGTTGCTGCATATATCACAGGCATGATCTCAGCTTCCATTTGCATAATATTTATGTATATTTTGAGATAATTGAAATTATACAGTATAGATAATTAAACTCTCAAATGAATGTGATTATGTGTTGTAATATCCTGTATTTTTTTAAATAATTATTTTATTTTATAAACAAGTATTATTTTTAAATGATTATATTTTGCTAAAAGTAAATATATTCCAATTAAAATGATTTTTGTTTTGCTTAAAATAATTATATTGACCTCTAATAAATTTTTATTTTATTTTTAGAAATATTATTTCTTTTATTATGTATAAAGATATTTATTTTGTGATTTTTTTTATTAAAATTTTTATCAAGAAAAGTCATGATTTAAGAGTTCAACTAAAGTTTTATAAGAATGTAAATTTTTAGAAATTTTTGGGATATTTTAGGATGAAAAATAATATTTATATGTATTTATATAAAAAGAAATTCTATTATTTAATCATTAAATAATAATAATCATCAAAATAATTAAAAAAAATAAAAACAAAGAAAGCTGAAGCGAGAGGTAGAAGGTCGGGCAGCTACAGGAAATGCATTTTTCTTTCTCTCTCTAAAAAAAACCAAACTTTTCTCTAAGATATCTCCCAACTTAGACATCCAATTGAGATATCGAAAGTACCGTTGGACTCGTGGCGATGGGAGTTTCAAAATTCACCAATCAATTTCGCCGGAAGCTCGCTGAAAAATTTCTGGAAACTGTGAACAGTAGGGAATGAACAGTAACTACGAGGTAAATTTGATGATTTTGAAATTTCTTGGTGTTTTGTGGTGATTTTGGCCCTAGAATTATGTTTAAGAGGTAGAATACTCCTTGTATGCATGCTTTTCTGGTTGGATAACATGATTTGGTGCTTAAATCATGCAAAAAATTTCTCGGATGAACAGTGTCTGCGTGTGAACAGTATCTGCCTGCGTGAACAGTACATGAACAATACCTGTGCAATAAATTTTTGGATTCCGAAATAGCTAAGTTGAAGAGCATAATTTGGAGTTGTTGGTGATCATTTTTATTTGAAAAAAAAAGGCAAAAAGAAGCTAGTCCAATTGAAGCATCAAATGGGTGAGTAAATCACATAAATTATGACATGGAGAAAAGAATTATAATTTGTCTCTAAATTTATAAATTGTATAATATGGTTATGTAATATAAATTGATGACAATTTTTGTATGTCGAGATTGTGACTTGGGTGATATTTGATATTTGGATAGTATGTCATTAAAATATAGAAATGTGTGAGAAGTGAATTGAGATAAGTAGGTTGTAGACATGTTAAGAATAATAAAAGTAAGATTTGTTAGGATTGCTTGAGGATTGACTAGTGATGGAAAAATGTCATAAGAGGAAGATTTGAGCATATTAGGTTTACTTAAGGATAGGTAAGACAAAATTAGATTAGCGATTCCAATTTGTTGGAAGTGATTAATGGAGGAAATTTTGGAGAAAGTTGGGCATTAAACTATTCATAATTTAAAATAGTGAGTTTGCACACCGAATTGAATAATAAATCTTTAGGTGAAAGAAACAGACGTTTGATGGTCTTAAGATGCTTTGAGGAATGTAATAAAGTGAATTAGTGGTGTCGAAATTCTTGAGGAATAAAATATGGGAAGTAGGATTACCATGCTAAACTGAGTTTAGTTTTAGGATATGAATTATGTCGAGATTGGAAAGTTATGTGTGAATAATTGTTGAGAAAAGTCTTAGAATGAACGAACTAGTTAAACAAAGTTGATAGGAACTAGAATGATATGCTTTTAGAAATAAAAGTAAGAAAGGCTTGAGATTAATGGGAGGACGTTGACACGTGAGAATCAAAGATGATTTGATAGAAGTCTGGAATAACAATAGTTGGATACCCTATATGGATGTGTATATATTCTTTTATGTCTATAGTTCTTAATTATATCGACTTGTGGATATAAATATGCGAATTTGAGGATAGTCCAGAAATTAGTGAAGATGATCCATAATGGTTTGAGAATTTATTAGGATAAGCCATATATGTATAATGTATTGGGTATATTTTATCCCAAGAGTGTTCTAACCGAAAAATTTAATATGATGATCTTCCGTAATATATGATGCTTATATTATGAATACATATAAGTATGTGAATATTTATGTATAATGGAATCTCAAATAATATTTAATAATGGAAACCCTAATGGATATTAAAATAAGAAATAATGATACAAGAATATAAGGTTATATACAATGAAATGAGGTATGACTATCAAATTGAAATTTTTTTATTCAAGTAAGCACATGGATATATATACATACATACACTTGAAAAATATAAATGAGTCAAAAGAAAAGGAATGAATGAAAGTGATATGACTAAAAGTGATGATTATTAAATTTGATACTCAATGATGGTAAAGTATCCATTGAGGATATAATGAGTATGATGATATGATCACGATGGGTTATTATTAGATATTGATTAAAAAAATAATTTATCTTAAAACTTGAAAACAAAGAAATAATTAAATAAGATTAATAATAATTACATTGGATTCCTTTTCGGAAACACTGTCAGCTAGCGGCAGAGATTGCTAGCCTTGGTGCACCTTGTAACCCTAGCTAGCAAGGGAGTTGCTAGCCCCTTGTGCGAATGGGCACATGAGGATTGAATTGTGAATAAGTATGGAGTTGAGTATGTCTCCTCCAATAGCCAGTGGCAATTGGCCTGGTTACTTATGATGAGAATGAGGTGATTTACCCGTCCTATTGTTGTGTGCTTAGAACAGTCAACATATGGAAATGTTAGGGAGTTGAGGAGAGCTCCTCCAACCTTATGATATGAATGATGAGAATATGATGATGTTACTCGTCCCATTGCTATGTGCTTGGGATATGACATGTATGTGGTGATTTACCCACCCTTGCTGTGTGCTTGGGTAAAATGGTGATTTTCCCTTACCAGGCTGTGTGCTTGGGTATGTTGAAATGATTCTGGATTGGGATCCTCCAAACTAAATAAAATATGCTAAAAATAATAATAATTAAAGAATAAAACTGAAAGATATTAATAAAAGAATAAGTTTTATTAATATATAATAAATTAATAAAATAATATATATAGCTTGAATATTAAATACATAATTATATGTACACAAATAACATAGGATATTTTTATATGACGTAGGAGCACACTAATATAGTGGCATAATTTTAAGAAAGATGATAAAGTGGATCTAGCCCATTTGTTACAGTGTGTGCAATGTTTGCACGTAGATATGTTCAAGTGTTTACTTAAAGGAAAAATAATAAAGGAAAGTGACTGAGAAAAGTCAAGAAGTCCCTAAGAGACCTGTATGTACATGATGGTAAAACTAGATAAGAAAAAGTATGAGAATAGGTTAAAACCATGGTAAATGAATGATCAAAAATATGAATTTGAAGTTTAAAAATATACTATTCATAACTTATTTCTAATGAGAATAAGTAAACAAAACAAGTAAGAATATTTCAAAATATTCATAAGCTAAATCATAACCTAATATGTAAGATAATTTTTCTACATGATATAATTGTGTTATTTACTTACTGAGTCGCAAGACTCGCCCCAATCTTTTAAATGCTTCCAGATAAGGTAAAAATTGAAGGGATGCGCCGAAGCAGTAGAATTTTTGAGGTAAGCCCAAAATTGTCCTGATGGGCTTAATTTCTTGTTTTCTTATGTATTTGTACTCTAGAGTTGCTCCACATTATCACAGGCAGGATCCTCGTTTTCGATGCGTGAGAAGAAATGTAAAATGTATGTGTATAATAAGGAATGAAAAATGTATTTGATATAGTTTTGAAGTTAGATATTTATTTATGTTTTACATGTATTATTATCAAGTTGTAGATTTAGAATGCATCGATTAGGCTTACGAAGTGGGGAGAAATCCTTATTTCGTGCCGGTCTTGTGCTCGGATAAAATTCAGGACGTGACATGTGTTTGGTTACAATCTATACTATTTATGAGAAAATCATTTATATATATCATACTAGAGGTTTACGAGATGAGATTATTCTCAAAACTCGTGCCGGTTACGTACTCTTATCTTGGGGTCGTGACATAAATGAATTGAAGGAGATTTCCTATAGGGAGGGCATTAGTTGGAGACAAAAATCTAGGCTACAATGGGCAGAGGAAGGGGATGTGAATTCTAAATGTTTCCATAGAATGGCCTCTGGTAGAAGTGTGGTCAAAGAAATTGAGCTTGAGGATGGAAGTGTGATCAGAGATATAAATGTGATTGCCAAGAAAATTGCTAGTTTCTACTCAGCTCTTTATACTGATGATTCTCCAAATAGATCTTTTTTGGAAGGTTTAGGTTGGTCTGTTATTAATCATGAACAAGATATTTGGCTACTGAGACTGTTTGAAGAGGAGGAAATTAAGAATGCGGTGTAGAATATGGGTACAGAAAATTCTCTAGGGTTTGATGCTTTTACTATTGCCTTCTTTCAAAGTTGTTGGGATACGATTAAGGAGAATCTTTTGAAGGTGTTTTAGGAATTTTATATTAGTGGTAAGATAGGAGTGGGAATGAATTCAACTTTCATGACACTTGTTTAAAAGAAGGATTGGTTCATAAGGGTGAAAGATTATAGGCCTTTTAACTTGGTAACAAATGTTTATAAGCTCATCACTAAATTTCTTTCTATTAAGCTAAATTAGGTGCTAGCAGGTACTATTTCCCATAATCAAAGTGCATTTATCTCAAATAGGCACTTGAAGAAGCTTTGATGGTTGATGAGGTTGTCCATGATGTTAAGCATAGAGGTAATAGTGGTGGTTTTAAGGTTGGACTTTGAGAAAGCATATGGTCAAGTTAGTTGGAATTTTCTTGATAAATTCCTTCACCAAAAGCTTTGGTGCGAAGTGGAGGAATTGGGTTTCAGCGTGCCTTTGTTTTGTTACTTTTTTAGTGATTGTGAATGGAGAGCCTAAGTCTTGGCTTAAGAAGAATACACCAATTTTTATAGGTGTGTAGCTTTTTTTAAATGACTTATAGGCAAGGATTGTGGTCTGAGGATTCTTGTAGTGTTTGGGTTAAGGGTTATTTAAAGGAGTGTACCATTTGGATATGTAGAGGGATTGGGCAACTTAGTTGCATGCCTAAATTTTTAGCTGCTGTGTTTTTTTTTTCTGATTTTTTAATTATGATTTCTATGTTTCTTTAGGCGGATAACTAATTGTAATAACCGTAAAATTTAATGAAAATTTCAATTAAAGGAAATTTAGAATAAAAGAGAGAATTTTGAAAATATGAGAATTTATGTTTTGGCGCGTACTTTTTATTTATTTATTACTATTATTTTTAAATGATAGTATTTTGCTATAAGCAAATATATTTTTATTTATGTAGAAATGATTATGATTTGTTAAAAGTAAGTGGACTTTTAAGTAAAAGAAGTATTGTGTTGCTTAAAATAATTATATCGGCCTCTAATGAATTTGTATGGTATTTTTAGAAATATTCTTTCTTTTAATATGAATAAAGATATTTGTTTTAAAATTTGTTTTATTACAATTTTTATTAAGAAAAATTATGATTTAAGAGTTTAACAAAAATTTATGAGAAAGGAAATTTTTAGAAATTTTTGGGATATTTTATGATGAAAAATGGAATTTATATGAATTTTTATAAAAGAAAATCCTATTATTAATTATTTAATTATTATTATTATATTAAAAAAAAACAAAAGCTGCAGAATGATAAAACGAAACCGGGGGCGAAATTTCAGAAAGAAGAAAGGAAAAAAACGGAGAGAAATAGTGCTGCATAGTGAGTGAATAGTGACATCAAATTTTATCTTTCGATCTGGAGTATTGATTGGCTTTCGATATCAAAACTGAAGGTGTTACTGGATTCAGGATGAAGAGTACTTCAGTTTTGACCGATCAGTTTTTGAAATCAACCGTTGAATCGCCGTAGATCTGAAGTAGAAAATCTCAGTAAAAAGTAAGTTCTGAAAAACCTTACTTAAGGACTTCTAATTAGAAATCTGACTCCGTAGATGGATTCAGAAACTAGATAAATATTAGGATATGAAATTGTTTTGTTGATTCGGTAAAATTTTTGTGACAGTGAATAGTATTTTCTGGCGTGAATAGTGTTTTCCGGCGGTGAACAATACCAAAGCTCATTTAAGGTTTTTGGACCTTCCGGACTCGATTTTGGGGTTTTTTTTTTACCGAATTCAGATCAGAAACAAGGATTTTAGGGCTGTCCAATCTGGAGCCCTTACCGGTGAGTGGGTTTTTCATATTATAGCGCATGTTTTACGAATTCGGTTTATAACTCTCTCTCTCTCGTATGATTTTAACTAGTTGGAATGTATGCTAAATTGTTTTACCGCTTTGAAAACCAATATGTTCCAACCATGTTAGAAATTATAAATTTAAATCCTAGTTGAACTCTAGGTATGCAGGGCAAGCATCTAGGCTGATAATTCTCCATTTGAGCTAGATTTATAGAAATGCGAACTTAGTCATAGAAATGAACTAAGTTAGCCATGAAATGATTTGATGCATGATGAGCATCTATGTGACGTCTACGGACGATCTATGTTTAAAAGGGAAAGTTTATGATTATAAAGGTCTCCATGGGAATTCATGGATGAGATATATTTTAGAACGGAATTTTATGCATGAAAAGAGCTAGATGGAGAATTATAGCTTTATTGTAATGTTATTGAAATGTTTTACTTTAAACTCTTTGAATAGCATATTTCAAATGTTTTCTATTGGAGGGACCCTTTTAGATCACTGTTAGCTAGTCGCAGGGAGTGCTAGCCCTGGTGCACCATGGTCATGTGAAGGCTTCGGCCTAGGATACTGTGACGGGCATATGACTGCCTAAGACACAGGGATTTAGGGTGGACTTATGTCTACGCCTACAGTGATTACCATACCCTTGCTGTGTGCTTGGGGGATTTAGGGTGGACTTATGTCTATGCCTACAGTGATTACCATACCCTTGCTATGTGCTTGGGGAATTTAGGGTGGACTTATGTCTACGCCTACAGTGATTACCCTACCTTTGCTGTGTGCTTGGGGGAGATGATAAATCTGTTAGGAAAAACCTCCAATAAACTAGTGCATTTTTCTTAAAGATTAAATATTTCTAAACAATCTCATTTATCATTGTTATTGCATAAATAACTTCATTTATTACTTACAATGCATAATTGATTTGCTCTACTGTTACTGATTTAATCCTGTTTTATCTTTTGAACATACATTCGAACTGTTTAGGTTTTCTTTCAATAAATTATGGTTAAATGCTTAATGTTTCTATTATTATCTTTACACTTTGATTTCAATTATTAAACTCATTGCGAAACATTCGTGCTTGGTTTGCCTTGTTTCTGTTATAGTGTGATTTATCCATTCACTGAGATGTGGTGATCTCACCCCTCTTCTGTTTCCTCCCCACAGATAGTCACAGAGACTTTGATCCAGCTACAGCTTCCTAGGAGCCTGAAGATAGTGTTGGAGAGCCCCAGTTTGAGCAAGGCTCTTTTGTACTGTTTGTTTAGTTTAGTTTATGTCTAGCGTACCTCCATGAACTTACAGGTAGGATCCTCGCTTCTTGCGTATTTTGATGTGTTGTTTGGAAAACAGTTTTATATTTTACAACGATGTTGGTATTATGAGGCCTTGGGCCAAGTTGAATCACAGATGTTAGATTTATGAGATATATATATATACAGTATTTTTCTGATATTGGATGTGGAATATGTGGCCAGTTATATTTATTATGTACTCTGGATTGTGTGCTGGATGTTTGTGCATGCTATGTGTTAGGCTTGCGGCTAGGGGGAAACCCTTATGCCGTGCCGGTCATGTGTTCCATCATTTGGGGCCGTGACACTAATCCTCATGTGTTGTACTTCTCTTCTTTCTCAATAAAATTCCTTCTTTTATAAAAACAAAATTGAAAGTGTAAAGAGAATACTTTTTTTCAAAATGGACATGAAGAGAGACACTTTTTGGTTGAACAAATCCTTCTTATATTGCTCCATTCATTGCAGACACAAGTCAGCATATATATAGAAGACTTTTTCGTCCCAATTGACCACTTAGGTCCTAGAATTTGCTTATATCATCTTGCACCTCCTAGGTAGACCAATCTTCAGCATTCTAATCGTTTATATTTCTTTTTACTTTGATTTGCTCTCATTTTTTGACTAGACTGTTTTAGTACATATACAATATCACTTTTGTATAGATTTGTTCTATCAAATGGGTACAATAAGCTAACAAGAAGCAAACGCTGGAATTTGTTAAAAGTGGAGTCCATTGAAGAATTTCTTAATATGGGCCCTTGACCACTTTTCATTAACTTAGTCTACCCATTTTTTTGGTAGACTTGATTAATCTATTCCTGATCAAAATATCTAAGGCATTAATGGAGATGTTTTCATTATTTTCTAGATCAAATTTTAACTAAGTCCACAATTTGGAATTCAATATTTATAAGTTTGCCTAATCTTTAGACTTGCATTTGAACTTTGATATTTAAGTTACTGGTTATGATATAGTTGATAGAGATAGCTCTCTTAAACTACATTTATCTATATTTAAATTTTAAACATTCAAACCCAAGTTTATCTTCTCCTTAGGTTTAGCCTATTCTGTTGTAACACTCAATCTTCACAAGATGCACATAAACACTCAACATGTATGATGAATATACAGGTTTTCATTTTACTTCATTATTTACGTTTCTTTATGGTATTAGAGCCACTCGCTTAATAGCTCCTTCCATGGTAAACATTATTTTCCCCACCTCAGACATGTCAGACTCATCTTCTTCAAATACTCATCCACACTCTACTTCTCAATCTGCTCCTCACTCAACTACAACGTTAATTTCTTTCACCTCAGCCCACATTCCTCTCAAACTCAATCGCGATAATTACTCATCATGGTGGACTCTTGTTGATGCATTACTCTTTGGCCATAATCTCATGTCTTACGTTGATGGCACTCATCCTTGCCCTCCACCCACTCTCCTATCCCAAACATCACTATCCCCAACTCTGAATTCACCCTCTGGACTAGGCAGGACAAACTTATAGTTCATGCAATCGTCGCCTCTCTTGAACCCGATGTCTTGAAATTATTAGGCAACCCCAAAACATATAAAGAAGCCTGGGACCATCTTCAAACTCTCATCGCAAATCAATCCCGATCACGACTCATGTCACTAAAAGAAAAACTCTCCACAACCACTAAAGTCACTCAATCTATCACCACCTATCTCCAACACTTAAAAAATCTTGCTGATGAAATTGCACTCATATCCAACCCTATCGATGACCTTGATCTTGTTATCTATGCCTTAAATGGCCTTAGACCTGATTTTAAAGATATATCAAGTCTCCTTCGTGCTCGTGACACCCCCATCTCCTTCCTAGAGCTACGATATAAATTGGTGAACTTTGAATCCTACATGAAGAAAGATGATATCTCCCACTCACCCATTCCTCTCACTACTAACCCTACCTACAAATACAATCCTCACTTCAAACGCCGACCACTTCCATATTCTCCTAGACCCTTACTCCCCACACCAACACCTTCAAATACCTCCTCTCCCATAACTTGCCAACTATGTTCCAAACCTGGTCACCCTGCCTCCAAATGCTACAAATATTTTCCTCATCTTAGACCCCATCGAGCTCCACAAGCAAACTTCACCTACTCTCTATCCTCCCTCAATCCTCAGACTTGGCTTCTTGACACTAGTGCCTCTCATCATGTCACACATGATTCCAGCAACCTCTCCCATAAAACTCCATATGAAGAGTTTGATTCCATGCTGGTTGGCAATGGTGTAGGTTTGCCTATTTCTTACATAGGTTCCTTAACTCTTTCTTCTCCTTCCTCTACGTTTGCACTTAACAATGTGCACTGTGTTCCCTCCATAACACAACTTAATTTTGGTTTCCCAATTCTGTAAAACTAACAACACCTCTATTGAATTCTTACCTAACTCTTTCCTTGTGAAGGATCTCACCACAGGGGCGTGTCTTCTCCAAGGGCTGAGTAAATCCTACACCTATCCCATTCTAGCCACCATCTCCACATCTCGCTCATCTCCTCAGGCATTGTCTCTCCAACGCACCTCATTTCCTTCGCTTTGGCATCATCGCTTGGGACATCCACACTCTCGCATCCTCCATCACATTGCTACAGCTTCTCAGTTTTCCATTCCTAAGAGTTTATCTACTAGTAATTCTTGTGCATGTAATAAGAGTCATAAGACTCCATTTTCCATCTCTAGCTTAAGTACTTCAGCACCACTAGAATGTATTTTCGCAAATGTATGGGGTCTTACACCCTCAACCTCCATTGATCAATATAGATATTACGTTGTGTTTGTTGATCATTTTACGAGTTATTCTTGGCTTTATCCACTTGCTCTAAAATGAGATGTACTCAAAATCTTCACTCAATTTAAACTGGTCGTAGAAAAATATTTTAACCTTCCTATACGCTCTTTTCACTTAGATAATGGAGGCAAATTTCTTAAACTCAAACCCCTTCTTGCACAATCTGACATCTCCTTCCTCACCACTCCACCCTACACACCTGAATGAAATGCTTTGGCTGAGCAAAAACACAAGCACATTGTTGAAACTGGCTTAGCCTTACTTCATCATGCTGGCCTCCCATCCACATTCTGGTTCTTTGCTTTCCATATTGCCAATTACCTAATCAACTGTCTCCCCACTCCCATCCTTAACATGTCTTCTCCCTATCACACTCTCTTCCAGCATCATCCTAATTATACCTCCCTTCGAGTGTTTGGCTGCCTCTTCTATCCATGGCTTCGTCCCTACTCCACAAACAAATTGTGCCCTCGCTCATCTCCATGTATCTTCCTTGGCTACTCCTCTGACAAACATGCTTACCTTTGCTATGACTACACTCACTCCAAGTTTTATGTTTCACGCCATGTCCAATTCTTTGAAATCACTTTTCCATATCATCATCTCTCTTCCACTCCTTCCATGATCCCTCCCAAACCTCCCATCTCTCCTTATCTCTCTGTTCCCACTTCCACCTTCACCTCCATACCCCATTCACTAACCTCTTCCTCACCAAATACTCCCCTACCCTCTACCAACTAGCCCGTTCTCATCAACTCATCCAACCATGATCCCTTCCCCACCTCATCTACCTCTTCCCATCCCATTCCTTTCCTACCTCACTCTCCTACTCCTACCTCACCCATACCTTCTTCTATATCTCTCATTCCCTCCTCTGACCCCACTCCACCCGACCCATCTTCCTCCTTACATACCACATCTTCTCCACTTTCTTCCATCATTCCTGCACCTTCACTTAACCAAATCATCACTCGATCTAAAAACAACATTTTCAAACCTAAAATTTCCTTCAACCTCACCGCCTCCAAACACCCTCTTCCTCCTAGTTCTGAACCCACATGTCTCACACAAGCTCTTAAGCATAATGACTGGTGTCCAGCCATGTCTTAAGATTTAATGCCTTGATCACAAATGGCACCTGGTCTCTTGTTCCTAAGCCTCCTTCAGCCAATGTCATAGGCTGCAAATGGATTTACAAAGTTAAACGGCTCCCTACCGATGAGATTGAATGTTACAAAGCCCAGTTGGTTGTAAAAGGCTTCCATCAACGCAGTGGCATGGATTACAAAGACACATTCAGTCCGGTTGTCAAGCCTCCCACAATCAGGTCAGCTTTAACCATTGCACTCTATCATCGTTGGCCCCTCAAGCATATGGATGTCAACAATGCCTTCCTTCAAGGAACCCTTCATGATGAGGTCTACATGAGTCAACCTCCGGGCCACATTGATCCCATGCACCCTGATCATGTTTGCAGACTTCATAAGGCAATTTATGGCTAGAAACAAGCTCCCCAAGCTTGGTATCATGAGCTTGCCCAATTTTTTTTATCATATGGTTTCATTAATTCTAAATCTGACGGTTCCTTATTTATCTATCGATCGCATAGTATTATAGCCTACTTTCTTATATATGTGGATGACTTACTCTTCATAGGCAATCATACCACATTCTTGACTAGCTTCTGCACTGCCTTGGCTGCCAAATTCTCCCTCAAAGATCTCGGTCAACCCACTTATTTTCTCGGCATTGAATTCATCCCACATGACAAAGATCTGTTTCTATCCTAACAGAAGTATATCAAAGATCTCTTGGGGAAGACCGCCATGACCAAAGCTAAAGGTACTAATACCCCCATGTCCACTTTTGTTTCTCTCAAACTTAATGATGGCTCAGCTCCAGTTAATGCCACAGGATACTAAAGCATAGTAGGTGGTCTTCAATACTTGTCTATGACCGGCCAGATATTAGATTTGTTGTCAACAAGTGTGCTCAATTCATGCATTGCCCTTCTACCTTACATCTTCAAGCTGTCAAGATGATCCTAAGGTACCTTAAATCCACCATTAATTTTGGTCTTCATATATCTCCTACTTCCATGTTACAACTACATGCCTTCTCGGATGCGGACTGGGTTGGCAACCCTGATGACAGAACTTCAACATTGGGCCACTTAGTATTCCTTGGATCTAATGCTATTTCTTGGTCTTCCAAGAAGAAAAGATTAGTGGCCAGATCATTCACAGAGGTTGAATATCATGCGGTTGCCTCCACTACTGCTGAACTCACTTGGCTCCTTAACCTACTTCAAGAGTTTGGCATTTCTTCATCTCACACTCCAATTATACACTGTGACAATGTTGGGGACACTTATCTCTATCCCAACTCAGTGTTTCACTCACACATGAAGCACATTGCACTTGACTATCATTTTGTTCGAGAACTTGTCTCATCCAATCAGCTCCACGTCATTCATGTTTCCTCCAAAGATCAACTGGCAGATCTTCTTACAAAACCTCTACCAGCATCTCATTTTTGTCTTCTATGGTCCAAGATTGGCGTCCTTGATGGCATGCCTATCTTGCAGGGGCATGATCGAAATAGGGTCACTTAAACTACATTGATCTAAATTTTAAACATTCAAACACAAGTTTATCTTTTCCTTAGGTTTAGCCTATTCTGTTGTAACACTCAATCTTCACAAGATGTACATAAACACTCAACATGTATGATGAATATACAGGTTTTCATTTTACTTCATTATTTACGTTTCTTTAATAGTTGTGAGTGGTATAGATAGTTAGCGGGAGATCTTAAGTTCAAACAAATGTTTGTCACGTAACAAAGAAAAACTATATTTGACGTGTAGAGTATCATTTGTAAGCTATACCAATCATAGCTAAATAATTAATCAAAGAAAAGGACCAATAGATACTTAGTTAATTAGGACTTGAAAGGAACAAAGAAAGGTGCATGCGATTTTCTCTTCCCATAATGGCCAAAAAAAAATTTCTCTTCCCATTGAAAAAGTAACCAAGTAAACATTACGAGGAACAGGAAAAGGCATCCGCATTTTCATCATCTCTTGAGTGTAGCCAAATAACAAAGCATTTAAATACCATATGATTGATTTGGAATTCAAGATGATGGAAAAAAACAAAATGATGGAGGAACAACTTGCAAATTTTGTTCAACTGTTGTGCTGTCTGTTAGAGTATCCCTTTTATAATTGTGGTAGCGTTCAATTGTCTCCTGCATGCTGTAGCATTTAAGCAAAAATTGTTGGAGTCAGATGATCTTTTGCCAAACTAATACGTGAATGACAAGCAGTTTCTTGAACAAAATGAGGAAAAAGAAAAATGCCATGATAAATATCTATAAAGGTTCTTTAGGCTTATGTTGGGAACAAAAACAAAGTAATGAATATGATTAGGGAAAATTTCATTTCTCGTTGTTTAGATTCCAAATATGGGAGGAAATGAAATGAACAGAAAATGTTAATAAAAAAAATATTACCCATTGCCTTTTATTGACATAACTTTTCAAGAAGGATAATTGTGTAATTTATATATGAGACAAATGCCTGTTTTCATTAGTCGAGAGATTCATTATAGTGAGTTCATGGTAAACTTGTTCTCTTCATTTTTACTCATCTCATATTTTCTTGAAGTTGGGGGCATCATTAAAAAAAATAACATACTTTTATACTCACATCTACGATGTGCTGTACCAAATGAGATGGTTATTGTTGAAGTTGTATTTTGATATTTTCAAAGTGTGCAATATCAGTGCTTGCCATTGTACTTAAAATGTTCAAGTTCAATGCTTGGCTATATACCTAGAATATGATAGATTTTGTGTCTAGATTATTATAGTTGATGTACGGGTATTAATTAGTAGTACATGTAAGTAGACGTTTAAGGATCACTTACTGTGCTTATATATACCCTTTTTATTTGGTAGTATTCAGTAAAATAAGAAATTCAAGTAATTCAAGAGAGATATGAGTGACTTCAAAAAAAAATTCCTCTTCAACGATGAAAAAGACAAAGATGACAAGGATGACAAGGATGATGGCCCATGGAGTAAAAATTTGAGGTGGAACAAGTACGCATTGAGCTAATGAAGAAAGTTGTAGGATTAGTGATGATAAATTTTCAAGGTTTTCTTGTAGTTTGATGTTGTGATGCAGATAAAGAGTCAATCTCTTAAGTGGATTAGCCATGGAAGGTGAGAAGAACTCACACAAGGGGAGTTCAGATGGGTCTCCTAGGGTTATGCCTGCATTTATGAAAAGGAAGGGTGGATGAATTATCTAGCAGAGATCTCATAGTTGAAGTGAGAGCTTGCAGAAGAGGAGCATTAAGGTAAGTCTCCTAAGTGAAACCCATAACACTTGAAACTGGTAGCTGACATCCAATCAAGAGTTAGAAAAATGAAGAAACTTTTAAGTTATAGGGCGCATTGAAATTGACAATTGATTTTTTCAAATTATGCAAGTTCAATGCTTGGCTATGTACCTAGAGTATGATAGTTAATGTATCTAAGTTAATATAGTTTATATATATATGAATATTAATTAGTAGTTCATGTAACTAGATATTAAAGGGTCACTTAGTGTACACAAATATACACTTTGTGTTTGTTGATTGTAAATAAGAGAAGAAAGTCATTCAAGAAAGAAAATACGAGAATGACTTTAAAAGAATTCCTCAAAATCTATCTTCCTCCCTCCAACACTTATTTCATTAGACCATTTTGCACAAATTAATTTATAACAAGCTTGAACAGAAGTCCCTTTCTCATTCCTAAGGCTGGTATCACCAACTACTTTTTCTTTTCTTTTCCTTTGGGTGGGGTGCGGGCATAGGCTAGGGGACAATATACCAGCATCATTTGTTATAAACTTCAAAATTAGTTAAGGAAGTCAATGCATCTATTTGGTATTGTTAAAAAAGTATTAGAATAAAGTTGATGGCTAAGTTAAAATAAATGTGTTAGTGACTAGTAAGCTGGTTTTGTATTAATTGTACTACACATATACTAACCTAATTTATAATTATAAATAGACATATTGGAGCAGTTATTTCGTTCAGCATTTCTACATAGTATCAAAGCTAGGTTTGAGAGAAGAGTAACCTTTCAATTGTTTACAATTTTTAGGGTTGGAGCTCCAACCACTCCTTCGAGCAGACCGCTTTTTCTCTAGTATAGATCGTGTATCTTTTTTTGCTATTGTTTGAAAACTGTTGTTTTTTTCGGGGCACAGGAGAATTTTTTGAAAAGTTTACTTTGCATTGGAATCACTCAAATTAGATTCTGAACTCTCTTATTAGTCCATCCTCGAGAACAGATGTGTTAGAAAGTATCCCATGCACTCTCATACACAGGTGAAGAACTTGACCAGCACTTATGAGTCGACACATATGGGTTTGTGAATGCGGCGACCATGCCAGAGGACCCAGAACACACTGACCCCTCTTCTTAATCCCATTCCTGGTCTTGTTTTGTATTTGGTCTGGATTGTTTTGGAGTTTCAAATTTACCCTATCGTGTTTTGTGTGAATCTCAACTCTATATGGTCAATGGTGCATTGAAATGGGTTTCAATCATTTTTCTATTTGTTCTATTAGGTGCTATTTTCTACAAGAGGATGACAGTTTCGATTAAAGGTTTAGTGTTTGTAAAATATCTCAATCACAATAATCAGAGTAATAAGCATAGATTAAGAAAGCGTACTTGAAGAATCCATGAATTAAAGAAAAGGAGAATTGCAACCTACTGGACTCCTTTGACTTTCAGAGAGAGTTTAGAGAGAGAGAGAGAGAGAGAGTTTAAAATTGTGGTCGTTTAATCAGTCACGTTAAACTAACTCTTATAGACGTTGTTTAACGGACAAAAGAATAAATCAAATAAACTACTAATTAATTAAATAAATTAATATAATTAAAATTATTTCTTTCTCTCTAACTCAGTCAGCATTTTGATAGGACCAAAGCTGACAGCCAAAAAAATTGTAGGTTGGGCGTCTGCCTAAATTTCTTGTGCAGTCTACCTATCACAGTCTATACAAGATTATAACGGCCCAATTTGTACTGGGCTTAATAATTAATAAAATAACAATCCATATGAAATATTCCAACAATCTCCCACTTGGATTGTATTTAATTAATTATTTGAAAAATATCATTAAGCCACTATCAAGATTCAGAAAATAAAACTTTACAAAATCACTGGATCCTATGGGGAAGCAAGTGATATCAGACACAAATACAATGTTTCATAATCTGAATATGACAGAATGTATATTATTATTTTTAACTCAGTTCAGTAAGAGAATAATACAGATTCACTGATTCCTATAGGGAAACAAGTGATATGTATATATAAAGCGTATCATGACAAAATCATTGAATCCTATAGGGATACAAATGATATAAAATGCATCAAATTGAACTGAATAAAACTTGCAAAAAATAAAATAAATAATGACATGATATCAAATATTTATCATACTCCCACTAAACCAAGGAATCAAAAGAATTCACAATACCCATATAAGTTACATGATTTCGAAAAACTTCTACGGGTAAGCCCTTGGTCAATGGATTTGCAAGCATCTGCGTACCAGGAATGTGAATTATTTGAGTCTGAGATTCTGCAATTTTCTCTTTAACGAACATGAATTTGATATCAAAATGTTTTGTACGGCTCAAATTTCTGTGGTTGTTAGCACAATACACTGCAGACTTGTTATCACAATAGATGGTTAGAGGATGTGATATTGAATCAATTAAGCGCATGCCAGATATCAACTTCCTCAACCATACAGCCTACCGTGTAGTCTCAAAACAAGCAATATATTCTGCTTCTATAGATGAGATAGCTGTAAGTGTTTGCTTTACACTTTTCCATGAAACAGCTCCTCCAAACACCATGAAGATGTATCCAGTTGTTGACTTACGATCATCTAGACAAGAACCGTAATCAGAATCTGAATAGCCAACAACCTCAAGAGGATCTGATCTTCTATAAGTCAACATAAGATTCTTTGTGCCCTGAAGATACCTCATAACTTTCTTGGCAGCTTTCCAATGATCCATGCTAGGATCACTCAGATATCGACTGAGTACTCCAATAGCAAAAGCTATATTTGGACGAGTACAGACCTGAGCATACATAAGGCCGCCAACAACGGAAGCGTATGGTATCTTTCTCATTTCAGCCCTTGTCTTATCATCCTTGGGACACTGTGAGTTGGATAACATGTCACCTTTCTGAACAGGAGCAGGAGAGGAAGCACAAGACTCCATTTTGAATTTCTTAAATACTCGCTCAATATAAGTTGCTTGTGATAAACCAAGGGTGCCACGAGATCTATCACAATAAATTTGTATCCCAAGAACAAAAGAGGCTTCACCGAGATCTTTCATATCAAATTCACACGATAATAATTGCTTCATCTCATTGAGAAAATTCATCAAATTACTAGCTAGCAAAATATCATCAACATAAAGAACCAAAATTATAAAATTGATTCCATCAAATTTCTTATAAATGCATTGATCTGAGACATTCTCAACAAAGCCGAGTAAGGTGATGACTTCATCAAATTTTAAATACCACTGCCTGGAGGCTTGTTTTAACCCATAGATAGACCTCTTCAATTTACACACTAAGTGCTCTTTTCCTGATTCAATAAAGCCATCAGGCTGGGTCATATAGACTTCTTCATACAAGTCTCCATTCATAAAAACAGTCTTGACATCCATCTGGTGAAGTTCAAGATCAAATTGTGCAACTAGAGCCATGACCACTCTAAACGAATCTTTAGTGGAAACTGGAGAGAAAGTATCTGTGTAATCAATACCTTCTTTCTGATTGTAGCCTTTAACTACAAGTCTGGTTTTATGTTTATCAACTTCACCTGTAGGTCCTCGTTTAGTTTTGAAAACTCATTTGCAACCAACTGGCTTAAACCCCTGTGGTAACTCTACAAGTTCCCACACATGATTGTGATACATTGAAGCAATCTCTTCCTTCATAGCCTCTAGCCATTTAGAAGAGTGAGTACCCGATGTAGCTTCTTGGTAAGATATAGGGTCTAAATTATCAATATCTGAATTAAATTGCTGTAAATACACCATGTAATCACTAGGAATAGCAGACCTACGAACCCTTTGAGACCGTCTCGGTTCTGCAACTGACTTTTCATCACCTTCTAAGGGTGGTCCTACCTCACATTTATCTTGATCCACAATACTATTTCTTTCTGCTGAAGAGGGTGTCACAATAGGCACAGGCAAAATATTGTTTTCATCTCGTAAAGAGATAGATCTAGGCACAGAACTCCCACTTGCCAAGACATCTTCAAAGAAATATGCTCGATCTGACTCGATGACCCTAGTAGTGAGATCTGGACAATAAAATCTGTACCCACGAGAACCAATGCAATATCCAATAAAGAAACCGGTAACGGTTTTAAAATCGAGCTTCATCTATTGTGGATTACAAAATTTTACCTATGCTTTACAACCCCATACTCGCATATGCTTTAATATTGGAGTCTTTCCAAAATACAATTCATATGGGTTCTTTGGAACCGTCTTGCTAAGGACTTGATTCAAAATGTAGACAACAGTTTTCAATGTATCACCCCACAAGAACTCTGGCAATGAGGAATGACTGATCATACTTCTGACCATATCCATAAGAGTACGATTCCACCTTTCTACTACCCCATTTTGTTGTGGGGTGCCAGGCATTGTATACTGAGCTTTAATTCCATGTTCTTGTAAATATAAAGCAAACGGGCCAGGATTCCGACCAATCTCAGTATACCTCCCATAGTACTCACCACCCCTGTCAGATCTGACAGCTTTAATTAATTTTCCAGATTTTAATTCAACTGCTGCTTTGAAAGTTTTAAAAGCATTTAGAGATTCTCCCTTTTCACGCAAAAGATCAATCCATCCATACCGTGAATAATCATCTATGAAAGTAATAAAGTATTTGAACCCACTCATAACCATAGGTGTGATAGGTATATATCAATGTGGATAAGATCTAAAATATTTTCAGACCTCTTTTCCCCTTTATGTCTAGTTTTAGCTGTGAATTTTCCTTTAATGCAATCAACACAAGTTTCAAAATCCGAGAAATCAAGATCTTGTAGAACATTTTGTTTGGTCATTCTTTCTAATCTCTCTCTAGAGATGTGGCCCAATCGACGATGCCACAACATAGAAGAATTCTCACCAGGTCTCTGGCATTTATTCCCAATTACAACATTGACTTGAGGATTAGAAAGTTCAAGTGACCAACCATTCAGACGATATAAACCACATGTTAAGGATGCAGAGCCAATAATGATAGAATTAAAACAAATATCAATCTTTCCATTTCCTTGAAAAAATGAATAACCATTAACATCCAATATAGAAGTCGAAATCAAATTCTTTCTCGCAGAAGGTATATAAATAACATTATTCAAATTCAAAACATGTCCAGAATTCAAATTTAAAGAAATGGATCCTATATATTCTACTGATGCCTTATTCCCTGCAATGCCTAAAACTGTCCTCTGTGCCTCACTGGGGACCCTCTTGTCTTTGAGCCCCCGCAAAGAATTCACAACATGTACAGTTGCACCAGAATCCAACCACCAAGAGTCAGAAGATGTTTCAATACTATTAGACTCAAAACAAACTAGAGCTAGAGGAGAAAGATGAAGAAATGTACCTTCTTTTTCCTGCTTATTTTTAAGTTTAAAACAATCAGTTCTCTTGTGGCCGAATTTCTTACAGTAATTGCAGGTTCCTTTAAAGAATTTTCATCTCGCTTTGCCATTCTGTTCACCATTTTTCTTAAAGTTAGGTTTTCCACCCTTTTGTACCTCGGGCTTTTTCCCTTTCTTCTTATTCCATCCTCCAGATTGGTTACTGGAGCCATGAGATACATAATTTACAGAGTGAGAATTATTCTTCTTTATTGCTTCTTCTTCTTGAGTAACAATAGAAATTAATTGATCAATCGACTATTCTGCTTCTTGCGAATTATATGAAGTTCTCAAGAATCCATACTCTGTCGGCAATGATTGAAGAGCACGATAAACTAATGTGCTTTCACCCAAATCAACTCCATATGATTTTAACTTGTTATAGTAATGAACAAGTTTAAAAATATGCTCCCTGACACCAGATACTCCATCATACCGAGTATTATCAAGCTGTGAGAGATAAAAAAATTTCTGACTTTTATCTAGTCTTTTGTATTTATCACCAATAGATTTCAAATAGTCAACTGCAGTATCCTTTTCAGGAATACTATCCCTGATTCCCTTTTCAATGGTATACTTAATTACTGCCAAACAGATTCGGTTGAACTCAAACCATTGTTTATAATAGGTCTTATCAGTAGCACTGGGCTGCGGAGTGAGATCCACTGGTTTGAGTTCTCTCAAAGCCAAATCTTTCTCAGAAATAGTCAGATACATATTTAGGGACTCTTTCCAGTCATCATAATTAGTCCCATTAAGAGTCTTCACAAAAGATAGTTGCGCAAAAGTAGAAACTGAAATCAACAACAAAAAATGGGAAATAGTAATTATGCGCACTCAACATAATTATAATAAAATATTCCCAAAATAAAATTTCAGTTATGCAACTATAATGGCACACATAAAATTATTTTATAACATTAAGATTTGGCTCACATAAAAATCCATACAAAATATATTTAATATTTCCATACCTATAGGGTCTAACAAATATTTAATACATTATAAGTGCTATATTTATGCCTATCCTTAAAAGTCTAAACCCTCAAAATTACATTAACAATGTCACATCTATGGGGTATATCCATTATCAATGTAATGTGATCTTAAATTTGACAAATAATAAGATTTCCATGATTTCTAAGACAAATTAAAGAAATTTCATGAGTCTCTAGAGTTTATTAAGAATTAGGGAAAGCATAGGTGAATAAATACAAGATTAAGAGATGTCTAGGGCAAAAATTATAATTCTGACATTTTTTTTTGAAACCGGTCTGGGCCTGTCACTCGGCCCAATTTTTTTTTTTTGATTGGGCCTCACTTTCGGCCCAGTCAGCAGGTATTCTGGGCTTAAACCAAGCCCAGAATAATAAGCCCAAGCCCATGACTCTTCTTCCTCTTCACTGGCCGGATCCCTAGCGCCCGACCCGCCATTCATCGTGACCTAGTTGGGCAGTTGCTCAGCGCCGCAGACGAGCAGACTTCCAGGCGAGATTTTCGGCATTCTGGTCGGCAGTTTCCAACGAGAAAACCCCCGTTCTGACTAGAGTCCCGAGGAACTTGTTTCTCACATAGAGAAACGCGATCAAACACCGAAATAACAAGATCTATAAACCAAAATATTTGTGATGCAAACCAAAGAATGCACCGAAGGCTTAGTGAAAAACAACAGAGCGAGAAAAAAGTCTCGCTTTGGGAGAATCAGATCGCGAGCGAGAGGGAGGCCGCGTTTTTGATCCTTGCGCACCTCCATCGCGATTTGAATGCATCAGAGTGGCGCAGCGTGAGGGAGGAAGTGACCCTCTATCGCGATGCACCTCCAGCAAATGCACGAAAAAGAAAGAAAGAAAGAATATGCATCCAAAAGTCAAATACAAGAGACCGAAATAACATTAAAACTATACCCATCAAAATATTCTCAAAGACAATGAAATTAATAAGTAAAATTGGAGTTTTACAATTGAACATAATTGAACACTAAATTGAGATACTACAACATATGCTCTGATACCAAGTGTAAAATATCTCAATCACAATAATCAGAGTAATAAGTATAGATTAAGAAAGCGTACCTGAAGAATCCATGAATTAAAGAAAAGGAGAATTGCAACCTACTGGACTCTTTTGACTTTCAGAGAGAGTTCAGAGAGAGAGAGAGAGTTTAAGATTGTGGTCGTTTAATCAGTCACGTTAAACTAACTCTTATAGACGTTATTTAATGGACAAAAGAATAAATCAAATAAACCACTAAATAAATAAATAAATAAATATAATTAAAATTATTTCTTTCTCTCTGACTCAGTCAGTATTTTGATAGGACCAAAGCTGACAGTCAAAAAAGTTGTAGGTTGGGCATCTGCCTAAATTTTCTGTACAGTCTACCTATCACAGTCTACACAAGATTATAACAGCCCAATCTGTACTGGGCTTAATAATTAATAAAATAATAATCCATATGAAATATTCCAACAGTGTTGTCATTTGTGGTTTGTACTTTTTTAGTTTTGTCCGAGACTTACATAGGTTTTTTGAGTCTTATGGAAGTATGAATGAATTAAAGACCTCAGCACACAAAAGTTGAAGATAATGATGTTTCGATAGATGACGAGGTGGAGGAAGTTAAACCCCAGGTTCTAGAAGTTCACGTTTGAGTTCAGAAAACTAAAGTGATATGCAAAGCTGAATTTATTATTCCTTATAGGTTGGAGAATCTAAATTTGCATTTATCTTCATTTTTTTCATCACTTTCTGTTGCTTTACCTACTACTCGTTGGATTTTTCTCTTGCTTTTACACTTCAAAACCTGAGGTCTGAGTTTTTTTCCAACCAGGAGACATTGATGAAGAATGGAATAAGAATGTCAGGATTGCTATGGTCAATGGTGATATGGGTAATTATTTGTAAGCCACGAATTAAGCCATCAATTAAGGCAGCAATTAGTAGGGTTACTTAATATTATTTCCTTTTTATTTTAGGCAAACTTATTGTTAGGGATATTTTATTATAGTTTCCTATTAAAGGGATTCAATTTCAGTTGCATTCTATCAGTAAGATCTCGTTAAAAATGAAAATTCCAAGATTGCATACTCCCCTGAATGAAACAAAAACTTTGAACAGGAGCATCACGCAAAGACGAAAGGTTTGAAAGAAGTATATCCCTAAGAGATAAATTTCCAAGGGCTAATCTGAGTAGCATGACTCACCGGATTAGCACCCAACCCATTCTGATCCAAACCACTCTTGGCCAAATTTACGTTTAGACCAAAAATCACCGCAAAGGTATGCAGAATACTAAGAGTATTAGGTAGGTCCATCCTATCCTATTCCAAATAAAGAATAGTATCATAAGCAAACTGAAGATGGGACACTACAATCTCTTCCCTCCCTACTCGAATTAAGATTTCTATCAACTTCCCTCGTAATCTTCCTACTAAGCACATGCACCACTAAGGTAAACGAAGTGGAGATAATATATCTCCTTGCCTCATCCCTCTTTTCCCTCGAAACCAAGACTTTGGCTCCCCATTCACTATTACTGAAAAGGTTGCAAAGAATAAACAACCTAAAACCCATCCCCTCCATACTGTTTGCGAAGAATGAACCTTATCAATAGAAAAATACGAATAAAATAGTTTTTTTACAACAAAGAGAAACTGTTTGCAAAGTTAATTAATCCCCTCAACTTGTATATAGTCCATGGCTACAAATTAGCCATGCCTTCTACTTAAAATTCTCAGCGCGAGGAGCAACTTCTTTCTACTTGTAAATCAACTTACAATCATTAAGTTCCTTACAAACATGTACATAAGCTCTCAAATGTGGTTTTTAGAGAGAAGTCCAATCTCTTTTGGCATTATCAAAAGTCATTTGTTTATATTTACAAAACTAATGACCTCAAAGTATTGATATGGATATGCCACAGCAATACCAAGTCTGAACTAAACCAGTTTACTAACTAAAACATTAGCTTGATTCATTTAAGCACTTATTCAATATTATACTTTTTGTTTAAATGATATCTTAGTTATCTAGATTTTGAAAAAGGTTTTATCCAAAGGACTATATATTTATGTGTTGGAATATGTTCAAAATATTTTGTACTTTAAAATATATTATCTCCCAGGACACTTACCAAAAAGTTACTTTTGTACTCATTTCTTCGATTTTCACGAAAAAACTATTGAACGGAAAATGGATGGCTTGCAGCTTTTCTGAAACAAAAAATCCAAAGGACTATATGTTTATATGTTGGAATATGTTAAAAATATTTTGTACTTTAAAGTATATTATCTTCATATTTTCAGGACACTTGCGAAAAAGTTACTTTTTGTACTCACTTCTTCGATGTTCACGAAAAAACTACTGAAGGGAAAAATGGATGGCTTGCAGCTTTTCTGAAACAAAAAGATCTGACCTAAGCAAAGTTCACATCTGTACTTTCATGTCTGCCCAGAATTAAACAAGCAAGCTCTTCGAGTTAGAGAATTCAAGGGTACATTAATGAAGGGCAAGAAGAGAAAAGCATTCGGGAGAGCAAAACTTACTCTCCTTTTCTTGGCAATATTAAGTTGTTTAATATTTAATAAATTTAAAAATTAAATTATATAATAATATAAATTCATGAACTAAAGTTTAAAACTATAATAAATTCATGGATAATACAATATAAGAAACTAAAGCAAGAAGGAGGATGCCGCTAATGATTGGCAATTCTGGTGAAAGGGGGCTAGGGCTTGGGCAGCGCTGTTCTGTTTTTTCCCGGGTAAAACTGAATTATCATTATTATTATTTTTTTGGACTAGTAAAACTGACCCATTAAGGGTGTGTTTGGATTGGCGGTGGAAAGCTCCAAAAACCCGTTTCCACCGGGATTTTGCCAGAAGCAACAAAATGTTGCTTCTGCAAATTGCTCCAAAATCACGTTTGCGTTGGAAAAAAAGCCAATCCAAACACACACTAAAAATGATAGGAAAACACATACAAGTAACCAAATTATTAGGCTTTAGTTGATTGAGTTTGCAGAGAGCTTGATATGGAAAGCCCAGATCCCAGTGACTTTCTGACTCCCTTTGGGCCGTCTGTAGCTTGTTCGGCCTTTGCCAGTCCCCCCTCTCCCCCCTTCCCCCCCCCCCCCCCCGCCAAAAAAAAAACACTCCCTAGCCCTTTTTCTTCTGTGTACCCTTGTATGTACAAAAGAGAACCCAGAAAAGACCGTAAGCATATGTACCCTGCAAATTCCATGGAAAAACATCCATCACGCTCTCTCTAGCACTCCACTACCGCTTAACAAGTCACAGTGCTGCACGTGAAGCGGAAAAAAATGCTATTAACAGAGAAAGATAATCATCCTTGCTGATGCTCCCTTTATTATCATGACCAGTTATCTTTGGTCAGAATAATAAAAGAGAGCTAAAATATGTCAGTGACTGAAAAAGCTGAGAAGAAAAACCAAAAAAATAAAAGTAGTTTTTTAGGAGGTGAATTGGCTGTTCCAACCCCAAGTGCAAGGTGCATCTCTATCCTGTCAATTGAGCCAATTCTTGTTGGCGAAGAAAAGTATATTACTATATTATTGACAGTTACCTCATCCTCCTTCCAGCCAGGGATAGCAGTTCGAATTAAATCTTGGAAATGATTAAAAATAATGAAAAGAAAGCACCAATTGATAGAGTTAGTCAAATATAAAATTAAGGGCAGAAAGAAAAATTAGGAAAGAGCAGAGTACTTGTTCTACAGTGTAGACCCTTACTGCTCCACCACATTCTGCAAAAGCTAATTTGCAGGGTTGACGGAATAACGGCTGCTTCAGGACATGCGCTGATGCCCTGAATGTGATGATGCCCTTCTCCACATCAATGAATGCAAAAATCTAAAATCCAATATAGTCTTCAGGTTAATATAAAGAAGTTGGGAGTTTAGGTTTTGAGAGCAGAGAACAAAAGAAGTTGGGATGACTAGGTATTAAAGTTACCTATCTGAATTTAATCTCAACTTCTAAGAATCCAAATACTAAAGCTGATTCAGCCATGTCAAACATTGGTATATATAATTAAATCAACTTGTCAACAGTTAGATAACTCACACGACACTTTCACTTTCTACTCCAACGAAATTGGGCCCTCCTTTGTAACCATAATAAAAAATAAAAAATTAGCTTAATATCCAACTTTCTTTCTCCTATTATAAAATCCAATATTTTGTCAATTTCACTGGTTTTATAATACAAAAATTTCTACTGACACATAAAGCTCAAGATTCAGGAAAGACATGCAGATACAAACAGTTAAAACCCTAAAAGATGTCATTTACCATACAGCTAATATTAAAATAACGAGAATCTAAAATATAAGAAGTAATATTACAATATATCTCTCATTTACATAGACTACAGGAATGCGAATCATTATTAAACAAACAGTAGCATCACTCTCACCAATCACCATTATTATTATTATTATTGATCTCAAGGGGAGCAATTGGTGCTTGGGCATCTGATATACATTTCTAAAACACTTGGGATTACCCTTATTTTCATATTTGCAGAGATGGCATGGATATGGCATTGATAATCTTCAACTAGACTTGAGAAGGAGGAGGAATGCATTCCGTCCTTATTTCTGGTAGTCCAATGAACAAGGCAGTCTCCACATCTGAGCTTGGAATATATTCCAAGTAAGGTAGTGGAATTTCTTTCAGATTCTATGTTGCTTGTTTTGGCTGGATACTACCATACTGCACAGGAAAATCAATGTCTTTCATTCCAAACAAAAGAAATATGCAGTCTTCTCTTAGGGAGCATTTTTATTTAACTTTAGCACCAAAAGTTGCAAGACAAAATAGAGTGTGTTAGGATGAAGTAATTTAAGGGCAGTATTGATACTCTCAACGCGAATAATTTGTTTGGATAACTAATCAAAGAATTTTAAAAATTAAAATATAAGACTTCTAATTTTCTTTCGCTTCCTTCCTAATAACTGAAGCCAGCCACTAGATCAGGCCTGAACTTGACACAACCTGCCGCCCCAAAAACCCAAAAGAAAAAAGAAAAAAGAAAAACCCTCAACCCGCACTTCGGTTCCAGACCTTGGCCATGGACTGGACTCAGGCATCTATAGCTATAGATTAATATTATGAAAAAATAAAATGCAAATGTCTTTATAATGATTAATTATTCAACTAAAATATTTTTTACAGGAAAAAAAACTCAATTGCAGCAATTCAATTTTCATGCAAATGGAATTATGTAGATTTTTAAAATTTATCGTATAAACCCCATCATAGGGTGACGACTATATAACCCAAGTCACAAATTGATTTCCAGAAAACATTATCTACACTGTAATCTCACCTTCTCAGATAGCCTTGCAATTTCAGCTTCTAGGTCTTCTGCCTGGATTGTATTCATAAACAAGCAAGTCAGCATCTTTTAAATGTAACTCGTGCTGTAATCGTGCAATGGTCAGAATCCAAGATAAAGAAGAAAACCTTAAAACATAGTTTTCTTGGCATATATCGGAATATGAGCTGTGGCAAGTTGTAACCCTAACTAAGTTGTAGGTATAATTACTTTGTAAAAAATACCAGGTTTCTCTTTTTTAACAATTTTTAATATCCTTTCCATTATGGTAAGACACACAAACAATCCTCCATATATTTGTTATCATAATTTGCAACAAAAGTATAATATGCAAACATTCAGCATATTATTGACTCCTTCAAAAGATCTCTTCTCCATGTCATAATTTAATTGAAAAACCTAAAAAAAAGCCAAAAAAATTGCTTCTAAGTTTTTCCCTTTCTAATATACACAATCACATTCAAGTATTCAACACATTATCAATTAGTTGACAGCTTACCTTTTCTTTTAGTTGCTTGGTTTGTTCCATAAAAACTTGTGTCAGGAAAATAGAAAATTGAGATTTAGAAATAAATTAACTTTGAAATATTCAGAGTAAAATTTTATAGGCATGTTATGTTAACCTTTCTCGCTCGAATGTTGATTACACTCTTTTGCAACTGTTGTTCTATCTGTTGTAGTTCTTCTACAGAGCATGACCCCAAACCTTCTCCCAAGAGTTTCCTGAGGGATTGAAATTGCAAAAGCAAAATATGCTTTCACTGTGAGTGCAATGTTAAATTGAACTTAAATAATTTTGAAGAAGATAGAAGTTCAATGTAGGTCTTGAACCGTTTTGAAACTTCAAGAAGCTCAATCTTCTTCATCATACTTGCTGCTTCTTGCTTTAAATGCTGCCGTGTACAATGCAATTTCATTCAAACATCAACAAGACAATAAGAAAACAGAAATAACCGGCATACAAAGAAACCAATTTAAGACTTATATTTACATCTGCCATATATACATTGATAGAAGTAGGAGATATCCTTAGATGGACAGTCTACTAAATGTAAGTAAACCAAATCAATCACAAATAGACATGTTAGCATATTAGGCACACAATTTCAATAAGACCACATTCTGACATGCTTACGTATCTTTAGATTTGTTTGGTCTAAGGTCCACTGAGTATACTCAGAATATCTCATAAAGGTGTGCAAAAACCTTTCGCCAACTATTGTTTACCTATGTGACACAGTCTGTTTGTCGTTGTTGTAATTAATTTTGACAGTGTAAAGAGAAAGCTTCTTTTGGGGCTGTACACGAAGAAAGGTCTTCAGCAAAATAAAATTCTTGTAGTGCTTCATTCGTTAAATGTTCAATTTAGTATATGTACAGCATGCTTTTGCTTCCAAAAGGAGTTTTAGAAATAATGCATTTTCAGTTAATTCTCTTTGTATAAAAAGTTGGCAAAATTTTTAGGTAGACAATCTACCAAACATTAGTGGATCAAACCAATTATAAATAGATCTGAAAGTATATTGAATTTTTTTTTATCAGGACCCATCTAGAATATACTTGATTTAGTCTACAGGTAGGCCGGATCTATTTAGAATTTCTCATAAACTTGTGCATAAACCTCTTTACCAAGTACTTTTCTGATTACTACTACCTCAATATCGTACTCAAATTATACTAGTAATTGGTGTTAATTAATTTCAAAAGTGTAAAGAGAATGCTTGTATTCAAGCTGGACATGAAGAGATAGACTATTTGGTTTAACAAATCTTTCTTAGATTGTTCCATTCATTGGAGGGACAAGTCCGCATATACAACGTGGTTTATCCTCCCAATTGACCAACTTTGGTATCTAGAATTTTTTGATATTATCCTGCTCCTCCGAAGTAGACCAATCTTAAGCATTCTAATCGTTCAGCTTTCTTTTATTTTGATTTGCACTCATTTTTCAGTTAATTTATTTAACACATATACAATATCACTTTTGTATAGACTTAGGCTCTCAAAAAATGGGTAGATTAAGCTAATAAGAATCAACCGTTGTCAATTTGTTGGAAGTAGAGTCAATTGACAAGTTTTTTAACATGTGCACATGACTATTTTTCATTAACTTAGTCTACCCATTTTTTTGTTACACTTAAGTCTATTCCTAACTAAAATATCTAAGGCATTAATGAAGATATTTTCATTATTTTCCAGCCCAACTTTTAACCAAGTCCACAATTTGGAATTCATTACTTATAAGTTTTCCAAATCTTTATACTTGTAATAAATTTGAACTTCAACATTTAAGTCATCGCGTGTGATCTAACTGTGAGGGGTGTAGGTAGTTAGAAGGAAATTTTAGGTTCAATCCTGTAATATCCTGTATTTTTTTAAATAATTATTTTATTTTATAAACAAGTATTATTTTTAAATGATTATATTTTGTTAAAAGTAAATATATTCCAATTAAAATGATTTTTGTTTTGTTTAAAATAATTATATTGACCTCTAATAAATTTTTGTTTTATTTTAAAAAATATTATTTCTTTTATTATGTATAAAGATATTTATTTTGTGATTTGTTTTATTAAAATTTTTATCAAGAAAAGTCATGATTTAAGAGTTCAACTAAAGTTTTATAAGAATGTAAATTTTTAGAAATTTTTGGGATACTTTAGGATGAAAAATAGTATTTATATGTATTTATATTAAAAGAAATTCCATTACTTAATTATTAAATAATAATAATAATAATAATAATAATAATAATAATAATTAAAAATAAATAAAAAAAACAAAGAAGGCAGAAGCAGCGGGAGAGACGCAGAAGGTAGCAGTAGGAGAAAATATTTTTTGTTCTTTCTCTCTCTAAAAATTAAACTTCTCTCTAAGATATCTCACATCCAATTGAGATACCGGAAGTACCGTTGAACTCGTAGCGATGAGAGCTTTAAAACCCACCGATTAATTTTGCCGGAAACTCGTCAGAAAATTTATGAAAATGGTGAACAATAGATGGTGAACAGTAACTACGAGGTAAATTTGATGATTTTGAAATTTCTTAGTGTTTTCTGGTGATTTTGACCCTAGAATTATGTTTAAGAGGTAGAATACTCTTTGTATGCATGTTTTTCTGGTTGGATGACATGATTTGGTGCTTAAATCATGCAAATGTTTCTCGAATGAACAGTACTCTATGAACAGTGTTTTACCTGTGTGAACAGTGTCATTTATGTAAATAGTACGTGAACAGTATCTGCACACTGAATTTTTGGATTCCGAAATAGTTAAGTTGAATAGCATAATTTGGAGTTGTTGGTGATTAATTTTATTTGAAAAAAAGCGAGAAAAAGTTAGTCCAATTGAAGCTTCAAATTGGTGAGTAAATAACATAAATTATGGCATGGAAAAAAGAATTATAATTTATAAATTGTATAATATGATTATGTAAATTTATGACAATTTTCGTATGTCGAGATTGTGACTTGGGTGATGTTTGATATTTGGATAGTATGTCATTAAAATATATGAATGTGTGAGAAAGGAATTGAGATAGGTAGGTAGTAGACATGTTAGGAATAGTGAAAGTAAGATTTGTTAGGATTGCTTGTGTCACGACCCTAATTTTAGGGCACGTGAAATCCATATACCATACACATATATTTTCCATAAATGTACATAATGTCATTCTTTATCATATAAACCAATACATATAAGTTCTCATACACATATACAATATACAGTGTACGTCTATAAACACCAGAGTAACAGTAGAAGCAAGGATCCTGCCTGTGACGTTCAGAGCAACTCTAGAATACAAATATTTTACAAATATAAAACATTGAGAGCCTAGAAACAATGTAGGCTCACCACTGAAGTACGACCTCTAGTCGATCACGTGGCTGTTGGACCAAACTCTATGTCTTTATCTGAAAAAAATAGATCCACATCGTGTAGTGAGTTTTACAACTCAGTGAGCAGATAATACCTCCTATGACCTCTTAGGTCAACATATGGATGTACTCATATAATAAAATTTATGTTATCAAAAATTACATTTCAGAAGTACATCCACATGGGACCCGCATTTTCAAATTTTCTCTGTTCAAAACAATCATAATCATGTCTTTCAAACCGAATGCGGTACTGTATACACAATGCTCATGTCAAGTTCAAAATCATATTCAATACTATAAAATCATTAATCAAATTATGCTATGCATCAAAACATTTCTTATAAAATATTCGGAGGATCCCATATCAGAACCACCATACCAGAGTTTGACCCCTTCCGTACTTTGTTGGTATAGGATTTGCCTAAACTCAGTATCCCGCTGAGGTTTGCCCTACTACCATTCAAGAGGACACGCGAAGGGACTCTGTATGGGTCTTTCCCAAGCACACAGCAAGGGAAGGCAAAATAACATCTCATATAACTGGCATCTCGCCCATATATAGGAGGCATTCCGCTCTCATTCACATATAATCTCCCATGTGTTGGCCCTCACACGAGGCTAGCACCACCTCCCCTGCTAGCTGAGGCAATCAAGGTGCGCACCAAGGCTAACATCACCTGCTGTTAGCAGACAGTGTTTCCAATAGGATTCCTCCACAGAAAATACCATATGCACATATGCCATATAATACAGTATAAATTCTCAATATAATACAGACTTTCAGTCTCAAAATATTCATCTGTCAAAACTTCCCATTCAGGGGAATCATGTATACATGCCCATATTCGAGGCAAACATTTTATTGTATAAACCAATGTCATGTACATAACATATTTCATTTCCCATATAATGAAAAATATATGTAAAAATCACATGTTCAATGCATTTCAAAATTCATCTATTATAAATTACCCATTCAGGGTTTATCACATATATATGCCTTTTCTCGAGGCAACCATATATCTTTATAAATCAATGCCACGTGTAATAATATTCAATTTATCATTTAATGAGAAATACATATAAAATCAGATATTCCATGGATTCAGAAATCTAGTTTCAAAACTATACTCTTCTTGAACTGTATTTCAAAATGTAAGCATATCATATCATTTTAATGCATTTTAGAAACATATCAAAGTGTGAATATATCATAAACATAATCATATACATATTCAAGTATCAAGAAGAGTATAGGTAAGCCATAGGAAGAATTATCTACTCACATGGTAGGGCTCCAGATTGAACAGCCCTAAAATGCTCTTTTCTAATCTGAATTTGACCAAATAAGCTTCAAAAACGTGTCCGGAGGGTCCAAAAACCTTAAAAATGACTTCCGGGGCTTGTTCAACGCTGGGTACTATTCACCACCGGAGTTACTATTCATCCACCACTATTCATGCCAAAAACACTATTCATCAGCCACTATTCACGGCCAAAACTACTATTCACCACCATATAAAAAGTTACCAAATGACTAAATCAATTACATATCCTAATATTTATCAAGCTTCTGAACCCATCTACGGTGTCAGATTTCTAATTTGAGGTCTCTAAGTAAGAGTTTTCAGAAGTTACCTTTTACCGAGATTTTCTACTTCAGATCTACGGTGTTTCAACGGTAGATTTGAAAAACTGATCGGTCAAAATTGAAGTACTCTTCGTCCTGAATCCAAAAACACCTTCAATTTTGATATCGGAAGCCCATAAGCACTCCAAATTAAAGGATAAAATTGGATGTCACTATTCACTACTATTTAACACTATGCATCGTTTTCGTTTTTTTTTTCTTTCCCTTTTTGATATTTGGTCGCCTCCGCCTCCGTTTCATTTTATCAGCTTCCGTTTTTTTTTTTTTTTTTTAATAATAATTATTAAATAATTAATAATATGATTTTTTTATAAAAATTCGTATAAATTCCATTTTTTATCATCAAAAATCCCAAAAATTTCTAAAAATTTCCTTTCTCATAAATCTTTAGTTAAACTCTTAAATCATGATTTTTCTTGATAAAAATCACATTAAAAAAAATTTCAAAACAAATTTCTTTATTCATATTAAAAGAAAGAATATTTCTAAAAATACCATAAAAATTCAATAGAGGCCGATATAATTATTTTAAACAATACAATACTTTTTTTTACTTAAAAGTCAACTTACTTTTAACAAATCATAATTATTTCTACATAAATAATAATATTTTTGCTAATAGCGCGCCAAAAATATAAATTCTCATATTTCTTTTGTAATTCTTTAATCCATGTAATAAATATACATATTTTCACTGGTTCTTATCTCTATTGTCAAAATTCTCTTTTTTATTCTACATTCCCTTTAATTGGAATTTTTTTGTTAAATTTTACGGTTATTACATTCTTCCCCCCTTAAAGAAATTCGGTCCCCGAATTTCATCACCACAGTTGCAGATAAACACTAACCTCATTATTCAAACAAATACAGATATCTGACACATATATCATTTTTCCTTTTTCAAGTAGCTTCATCAGAAGAGTGATTTTTCCATATCACCTTTACTGTAGGTATTTCTTTTTTTTTTACCGTAACTTCTTTATTTATCTGCCCGCTATTGCTACTGGTTGTTCCTCATAGGTTAATCTTTTTGTAACTGAATCTATGGACACTGTATAACATGTGTAGAATCCAGTAAATATTTCTGTAGTATAGACATATGAAAAAAACTGAATAAACATTATCTAATGCAAGTGATAAAACCAAACAATAAGCCACTGAACCGATCCTATCAAGAATTCAAATAACTCTATATACCGAGAGGGTAACTTCCCTTTCTTTCCAAATCTCATTACCTCTTTCATGGTGAGTCATTAAAGAATATATGATCACCAACTGAAAATTCCTAGTGCTCAACATTCATAGTCCTTGTAAACTTTTGACTTGTATTGAGTTTCCAGGATTCTTTTTCTAATCAATTTCACTTTATCAATGACATCTTATAATAAATATAACTCCACTGAGTCATTTAACAGGACATTTGTAACACCTCTTACATAAGGTTTAAATCTTCTAATATCATTTTATTATAGACAAATTCTGCTAAGAAATCTCCTACCAATCTCAAAAACATATGCTTGAAGCATGCTCTCCAAGCTAGCATCATCAATTTAGATAAGGTATATTTTATCTATTGCATGTTATTCCAAATTAGATTTCCAAAGTTTAACTTTTCTCAATTCACTCACATATTAAGAAACCTATGATGTTCATGTAAAACTTCAAATGATGCCATTGTATATTGGCATGATAATTACTACTATGAGTAAGTTCAACTAAGGACAATTAATTTCTCCCAACTTCCACCATAATAAGATAAAGATACGTAAGTCATAACTTCTAATGTATAAACACATCATTTAATTTTAGTATCAGTCATACTATAATTTAATAAAGATCCTTAGACTTCCTGAATATCTCTCTTGAGATAATACATTCAATTCGTACTTGCCAACATACCCGCCAATGAAAAATTTTACTTGTATCTTCTTTTTACCATTATACTAGTACCATTTTTTTTTATATCTCAGTATATCTTTGTTACCTCGGTTTATCCATATTTACAATCTATGGCTTCTTCTGAAATCTCTTTTCTCAACACTTATTTATACGTGAATTTCTAATCTCAACATGAGTCTCAATTTAATAAGGTATAAATCCTTAACATAAATATCTTAATCACTTACATTATTCTCAAAGATAATTCTCAAAATATTCTTCATATGTCCAAATTAAAATTTCGAGATTATCTTAAATCTTACTTTTCATACTTTACTCTTCAAAAATTTCAACACCGTTAATTCCTTTGATTCCATTCATCAAAGCACCATTACATCATCATCCATCTAGTCTTTTCAAAATGTCTATTACTTTAATCCACTAATCAGCTGAACACCATAATAATCCATTATTAGAAATTATCTTTCCTTGATATGAGGGAAAACAACCTTGCTTTTAATGCCAACCGTTAATGAGGGAGAATGCAGTAAAACAGACAAAAAGCACAATAGAGAATGGTGCCAAAATAGAAAGTAAAAAATTTGGACAAACATTGAAAAGCATTAAAATCGGTGGCCGTAATTCTTGAAAATCTATAAACAAAATCTATTTACGATTTCGGCAAAAATCGGTGGCCGCAAGTTTTGAATATATGTGTAAATATTTAATACAAAGATATTGTTATTCGGCGGAAGCATATCATATGAAAAAGAGATATCTCTGAGCTTATAAAGTCTGTGAAAAATAATAGCACATAGTTAACTGGTAGGATGCAGTTGATTGCTTCAGAATAGATGTAATCAATCAACTGTAAAATAACCAGTTCAAATTAAAATTTCTCAAAATAACTAGTCGACTTATAAACCAATAGTCGACTGGTAAGAATATTGAGAAAAACAAGATAACTCTTTTGTCCCTCTTCAACAACTAACTGGTTTGCATTTTTCAATCTTTTTTTTTTCTTTATGTGTTTAATATGGGTCATAGTCATAACTGCTGTATATATACATGCTTGCCGTCATTTTTTTTTTGAAAATTTTATCTTCAATTTAGCTGATATTTATCAATCACTCACATAGTTGTTATATTTATGTCCGGCCTATTCACATAGCTATTATAAATATGCCCTTCTCTGAGTTCTATACATGCTTACATTAGTATCTTTATCTTCATACTCAGAGTTAAGGTGATAGAAATTATGGAGGGAAACGCATTCCGTCAGTTTCGAAATATTTGTGTCTTTTGTGGTTCCAGTCCTGGAAAGGACGGAGAATATGTGAAAGCAGCACAAAATCTAGGTATGGTGCTGGCCAGGAGAAAAATTCATCTAGTCTATGGTGGAGGTAACCGTGGGTTAATGGGATGTGTGTCTACAGCTGTACATGTAGGAGGATGCCAAGTTTTAGGTATTATTCCTACAGCTCTAGCTGCATCTAACATCGTAGGAAAGACAATTGGGGAAGAGTTTAAAGTTGCATCCATGCATGAGCGCATGGCTAGAATGATGAGCAATGCTGATGCCTTCATTGCCTTACCAGGGGGTTTTGGTACTTTAGAAGAAATTTTCCAAATAGTCTCTTGGGCACAACTAAATCTGCATCACAAACCGATAGGTTTGTTAAATGTTAATCACTTCTTTGATGGTCTGTTATCTTTCATTGATCATGCTGTGGAACAAAGGTTTATCCCACACTCAGCACGACGAATTCTCATCTCAGCTTCAGATGCTGAGGAGTTGATTAATGCTTTACAAGCATATGTTCATGTACCTGATCCAATCACAGCTCAAATAGAATGGACAACAGACCACAGCAGAAAGCGAAAATTGGACTTGGATCTTCATCTGTAACTGTAGCAACTTTTACTTTCTTAGGGTTATCTTAGATACCATCTTGTTAGCCACATACCTTAAGAAAGTACTATTACTAAGTCAAAATTTATATTTTGAGAACTTAGTATATAGCTGATATTCCCTTGGAGTTTGTAATACTATCTTTAAATGTTGCTTATGATCCTCTACACTCTTGAAATATTCTAGTATATTATCAATAATTATAATAATATCTTAATCCAGGGATGGTTTCATTACTCTATTTATCAAGTCCATGAATGCATCTAGACATTTGTCTGACAAAATGACATCTCTAAAACTCCTAGTGCCCATGCTGAATCCTAAAAGAAATGTTCTAATTATTCTCTTCCCTTGTCCACAATTAATGATATCCAGATATCAAATCAATTCAATTTTTTTTTTTAAATGTTGAGCACCTTGTAGCTGGTCAAACATATCATCTATATGAGGTAATGAGTATTTATTTCACATTGTTACTTTATTGAACTGTCTATAATCTATACATATTCATAATGATCCATCTTTCTTTTTCACAGATAGAACTGGGGCACTCCAAGTAAAAGTACTAGGGTATATAAATCCCTTGTATAACAAGTATTTCAACTCATCCTTCCATTCTTTAAGTTCATTCGGTGCCATTATATATAGAGGTATAAACACTGGTTGTGTTCCAGGAAGTAAATCAATACCAAATTATATTTTACATTTCGAGGTAATCCTGGCAATTCCTCAGGAATTACATCAGAAAATTCGTTAACCACTGGAACGTATACTTTATATCAACATCTCATAACACCGCCAAATATCCTTGGCATCATTTTGTAATATACATCGTTTTGTAATAACTTATAGGCTGCTAAATCAAAGATTAGATTACTGGATACTTCACTATAATCTCTTCGTATCAAGAAAGGAAATTCCCCAATAATATTGAATTTAATCACCTTATAGTGATATTTCATAATGACATGACATAATGCCAATTAATCCATTCTCAATATCACATCAAAGTCTACCATATCTAGACAACCAGGTACATCGGATGTCACATTCAGAAACCACCATATTTAGTATCTGTATCAATTCTTTAAATTTTCTGGGATGCCTATCCCTTTCACTTTCAAACTGTAATTGATCCATAAATATCTCTTACCATCTTATACTATAAACTTTAGCAACTTGGAATAGAAAGGAAACTGAAATCCTATAGAATCCTTCAGCAGCACCTGAAGTATAAATATGTCCGGCTCATATCGATACTAAAGGTCCTACTAAAGAATCCTTTACTCTGATTGTCACAGGGAAACCTAATGCTCTGATACCAACTTGTCACGACCCTAATTTTAGGGCACGTGAAATCCATATACCATACACATATATTTTCCATAAATGTACATAATGTCATTCTTTATCATATAAACCAATACATATAAGTTCTCATACACATATACAATATACAGTGTACGTCTATAAACACCAGAGTAACAGTAGAAGCAAGGATCCTGCCTGTGACGTTCAGAGCAACTCTAGAATACAAATATTTTACAAATATAAAACATTGAGAGCCTAGAAACAATGTAGGCTCACCACTGAAGTACGACCTCTAGTCGATCACGTGGCTGTTGGACCAAACTCTATGTCTTTATCTGAAAAAAATAGATCCACATCGTGTAGTGAGTTTTACAACTCAGTGAGCAGATAATACCTCCTATGACCTCTTAGGTCAACATATGGATGTACTCATATAATAAAATTTATGTTATCAAAAATTACATTTCAGAAGTACATCCACATGGGACCCGCATTTTCAAATTTTCTCTGTTCAAAACAATCATAATCATGTCTTTCAAACCGAATGCGGTACTGTATACACAATGCTCATGTCAAGTTCAAAATCATATTCAATACTATAAAATCATTAATCAAATTATGCTATGCATCAAAACATTTCTTATAAAATATTCGGAGGATCCCATATCAGAACCACCATACCAGAGTTTGACCCCTTCCGTACTTTGTTGGTATAGGATTTGCCTAAACTCAGTATCCCGCTGAGGTTTGCCCTACTACCATTCAAGAGGACACGCGAAGGGACTCTGTATGGGTCTTTCCCAAGCACACAGCAAGGGAAGGCAAAATAACATCTCATATAACTGGCATCTCGCCCATATATAGGAGGCATTCCGCTCTCATTCACATATAATCTCCCATGTGTTGGCCCTCACACGAGGCTAGCACCACCTCCCCTGCTAGCTGAGGCAATCAAGGTGCGCACCAAGGCTAACATCACCTGCTGTTAGCAGACAGTGTTTCCAATAGGATTCCTCCACAGAAAATACCATATGCACATATGCCATATAATACAGTATAAATTCTCAATATAATACAGACTTTCAGTCTCAAAATATTCATCTGTCAAAACTTCCCATTCAGGGGAATCATGTATACATGCCCATATTCGAGGCAAACATTTTATTGTATAAACCAATGTCATGTACATAACATATTTCATTTCCCATATAATGAAAAATATATGTAAAAATCACATGTTCAATGCATTTCAAAATTCATCTATTATAAATTACCCATTCAGGGTTTATCACATATATATGCCTTTTCTCGAGGCAACCATATATCTTTATAAATCAATGCCACGTGTAATAATATTCAATTTATCATTTAATGAGAAATACATATAAAATCAGATATTCCATGGATTCAGAAATCTAGTTTCAAAACTATACTCTTCTTGAACTGTATTTCAAAATGTAAGCATATCATATCATTTTAATGCATTTTAGAAACATATCAAAGTGTGAATATATCATAAACATAATCATATACATATTCAAGTATCAAGAAGAGTATAGGTAAGCCATAGGAAGAATTATCTACTCACATGGTAGGGCTCCAGATTGGACAGCCCTAAAATGCTCTTTTCTAATCTGAATTTGACCAAATAAGCTTCAAAAACGTGTCCGGAGGGTCCAAAAACCTTAAAAATGACTTCCGGGGCTTGTTCAACGCTGGGTACTATTCACCACCGGAGTTACTATTCATCCACCACTATTCATGCCAAAAACACTATTCATCAGCCACTATTCACGGCCAAAACTACTATTCACCACCATATAAAAAGTTACCAAATGACTAAATCAATTACATATCCTAATATTTATCAAGCTTCTGAACCCATCTACGGTGTCAGATTTCTAATTTGAGGTCTCTAAGTAAGAGTTTTCAGAAGTTACCTTTTACCGAGATTTTCTACTTCAGATCTACGGTGTTTCAACGGTAGATTTGAAAAACTGATCGGTCAAAATTGAAGTACTCTTCGTCCTGAATCCAAAAACACCTTCAATTTTGATATCGGAAGCCCATAAGCACTCCAAATTAAAGGATAAAATTGGATGTCACTATTCACTACTATTTAACACTATGCATCGTTTTCGTTTTTTTTTTCTTTCCCTTTTTGATATTTGGTCGCCTCCGCCTCCGTTTCATTTTATCAGCTTCCGTTTTTTTTTTTTTTTTTAATAATAATTATTAAATAATTAATAATATGATTTTTTTATAAAAATTCGTATAAATTCCATTTTTTATCATCAAAAATCCCAAAAATTTCTAAAAATTTCCTTTCTCATAAATCTTTAGTTAAACTCTTAAATCATGATTTTTCTTGATAAAAATCACATTAAAAAAAATTTCAAAACAAATTTCTTTATTCATATTAAAAGAAAGAATATTTCTAAAAATACCATAAAAATTCAATAGAGGCCGATATAATTATTTTAAACAATACAATACTTTTTTTTACTTAAAAGTCAACTTACTTTTAACAAATCATAATTATTTCTACATAAATAATAATATTTTTGCTAATAGCGCGCCAAAAATATAAATTCTCATATTTCTTTTGTAATTCTTTAATCCATGTAATAAATATACATATTTTCACTGGTTCTTATCTCTATTGTCAAAATTCTCTTTTTTATTCTACATTCCCTTTAATTGGAATTTTTTTGTTAAATTTTACGGTTATTACATTCTTCCCCCCTTAAAGAAATTCGGTCCCCGAATTTCATCACCACAGTTGCAGATAAACACTAACCTCATTATTCAAACAAATACAGATATCTGACACATATATCATTTTTCCTTTTTCAAGTAGCTTCATCAGAAGAGTGATTTTTCCATATCACCTTTACTGTAGGTATTTCTTTTTTTTTTACCGTAACTTCTTTATTTATCTGCCCGCTATTGCTACTGGTTGTTCCTCATAGGTTAATCTTTTTGTAACTGAATCTATGGACACTGTATAACATGTGTAGAATCCAGTAAATATTTCTGTAGTATAGACATATGAAAAAAACTGAATAAACATTATCTAATGCAAGTGATAAAACCAAACAATAAGCCACTGAACCGATCCTATCAAGAATTCAAATAACTCTATATACCGAGAGGGTAACTTCCCTTTCTTTCCAAATCTCATTACCTCTTTCATGGTGAGTCATTAAAGAATATATGATCACCAACTGAAAATTCCTAGTGCTCAACATTCATAGTCCTTGTAAACTTTTGACTTGTATTGAGTTTCCAGGATTCTTTTTCTAATCAATTTCACTTTATCAATGACATCTTATAATAAATATAACTCCACTGAGTCATTTAACAGGACATTTGTAACACCTCTTACATAAGGTTTAAATCTTCTAATATCATTTTATTATAGACAAATTCTGCTAAGAAATCTCCTACCAATCTCAAAAACATATGCTTGAAGCATGCTCTCCAAGCTAGCATCATCAATTTAGATAAGGTATATTTTATCTATTGCATGTTATTCCAAATTAGATTTCCAAAGTTTAACTTTTCTCAATTCACTCACATATTAAGAAACCTATGATGTTCATGTAAAACTTCAAATGATGCCATTGTATATTGGCATGATAATTACTACTATGAGTAAGTTCAACTAAGGACAATTAATTTCTCCCAACTTCCACCATAATAAGATAAAGATACGTAAGTCATAACTTCTAATGTATAAACACATCATTTAATTTTAGTATCAGTCATACTATAATTTAATAAAGATCCTTAGACTTCCTGAATATCTCTCTTGAGATAATACATTCAATTCGTACTTGCCAACATACCCGCCAATGAAAAATTTTACTTGTATCTTCTTTTTACCATTATACTAGTACCATTTTTTTTTATATCTCAGTATATCTTTGTTACCTCGGTTTATCCATATTTACAATCTATGGCTTCTTCTGAAATCTCTTTTCTCAACACTTATTTATACGTGAATTTCTAATCTCAACATGAGTCTCAATTTAATAAGGTATAAATCCTTAACATAAATATCTTAATCACTTACATTATTCTCAAAGATAATTCTCAAAATATTCTTCATATGTCCAAATTAAAATTTCGAGATTATCTTAAATCTTACTTTTCATACTTTACTCTTCAAAAATTTCAACACCGTTAATTCCTTTGATTCCATTCATCAAAGCACCATTACATCATCATCCATCTAGTCTTTTCAAAATGTCTATTACTTTAATCCACTAATCAGCTGAACACCATAATAATCCATTATTAGAAATTATCTTTCCTTGATATGAGGGAAAACAACCTTGCTTTTAATGCCAACCGTTAATGAGGGAGAATGCAGTAAAACAGACAAAAAGCACAATAGAGAATGGTGCCAAAATAGAAAGTAAAAAATTTGGACAAACATTGAAAAGCATTAAAATCGGTGGCCGTAATTCTTGAAAATCTATAAACAAAATCTATTTACGATTTCGGCAAAAATCGGTGGCCGCAAGTTTTGAATATATGTGTAAATATTTAATACAAAGATATTGTTATTCGGCGGAAGCATATCATATGAAAAAGAGATATCTCTGAGCTTATAAAGTCTGTGAAAAATAATAGCACATAGTTAACTGGTAGGATGCAGTTGATTGCTTCAGAATAGATGTAATCAATCAACTGTAAAATAACCAGTTCAAATTAAAATTTCTCAAAATAACTAGTCGACTTATAAACCAATAGTCGACTGGTAAGAATATTGAGAAAAACAAGATAACTCTTTTGTCCCTCTTCAACAACTAACTGGTTTGCATTTTTCAATCTTTTTTTTTTCTTTATGTGTTTAATATGGGTCATAGTCATAACTGCTGTATATATACATGCTTGCCGTCATTTTTTTTTTGAAAATTTTATCTTCAATTTAGCTGATATTTATCAATCACTCACATAGTTGTTATATTTATGTCCGGCCTATTCACATAGCTATTATAAATATGCCCTTCTCTGAGTTCTATACATGCTTACATTAGTATCTTTATCTTCATACTCAGAGTTAAGGTGATAGAAATTATGGAGGGAAACGCATTCCGTCAGTTTCGAAATATTTGTGTCTTTTGTGGTTCCAGTCCTGGAAAGGACGGAGAATATGTGAAAGCAGCACAAAATCTAGGTATGGTGCTGGCCAGGAGAAAAATTCATCTAGTCTATGGTGGAGGTAACCGTGGGTTAATGGGATGTGTGTCTACAGCTGTACATGTAGGAGGATGCCAAGTTTTAGGTATTATTCCTACAGCTCTAGCTGCATCTAACATCGTAGGAAAGACAATTGGGGAAGAGTTTAAAGTTGCATCCATGCATGAGCGCATGGCTAGAATGATGAGCAATGCTGATGCCTTCATTGCCTTACCAGGGGGTTTTGGTACTTTAGAAGAAATTTTCCAAATAGTCTCTTGGGCACAACTAAATCTGCATCACAAACCGATAGGTTTGTTAAATGTTAATCACTTCTTTGATGGTCTGTTATCTTTCATTGATCATGCTGTGGAACAAAGGTTTATCCCACACTCAGCACGACGAATTCTCATCTCAGCTTCAGATGCTGAGGAGTTGATTAATGCTTTACAAGCATATGTTCATGTACCTGATCCAATCACAGCTCAAATAGAATGGACAACAGACCACAGCAGAAAGCGAAAATTGGACTTGGATCTTCATCTGTAACTGTAGCAACTTTTACTTTCTTAGGGTTATCTTAGATACCATCTTGTTAGCCACATACCTTAAGAAAGTACTATTACTAAGTCAAAATTTATATTTTGAGAACTTAGTATATAGCTGATATTCCCTTGGAGTTTGTAATACTATCTTTAAATGTTGCTTATGATCCTCTACACTCTTGAAATATTCTAGTATATTATCAATAATTATAATAATATCTTAATCCAGGGATGGTTTCATTACTCTATTTATCAAGTCCATGAATGCATCTAGACATTTGTCTGACAAAATGACATCTCTAAAACTCCTAGTGCCCATGCTGAATCCTAAAAGAAATGTTCTAATTATTCTCTTCCCTTGTCCACAATTAATGATATCCAGATATCAAATCAATTCAATTTTTTTTTTTAAATGTTGAGCACCTTGTAGCTGGTCAAACATATCATCTATATGAGGTAATGAGTATTTATTTCACATTGTTACTTTATTGAACTGTCTATAATCTATACATATTCATAATGATCCATCTTTCTTTTTCACAGATAGAACTGGGGCACTCCAAGTAAAAGTACTAGGGTATATAAATCCCTTGTATAACAAGTATTTCAACTCATCCTTCCATTCTTTAAGTTCATTCGGTGCCATTATATATAGAGGTATAAACACTGGTTGTGTTCCAGGAAGTAAATCAATACCAAATTATATTTTACATTTCGAGGTAATCCTGGCAATTCCTCAGGAATTACATCAGAAAATTCGTTAACCACTGGAACGTATACTTTATATCAACATCTCATAACACCGCCAAATATCCTTGGCATCATTTTGTAATATACATCGTTTTGTAATAACTTATAGGCTGCTAAATCAAAGATTAGATTACTGGATACTTCACTATAATCTCTTCGTATCAAGAAAGGAAATTCCCCAATAATATTGAATTTAATCACCTTATAGTGATATTTCATAATGACATGACATAATGCCAATTAATCCATTCTCAATATCACATCAAAGTCTACCATATCTAGACAACCAGGTACATCGGATGTCACATTCAGAAACCACCATATTTAGTATCTGTATCAATTCTTTAAATTTTCTGGGATGCCTATCCCTTTCACTTTCAAACTGTAATTGATCCATAAATATCTCTTACCATCTTATACTATAAACTTTAGCAACTTGGAATAGAAAGGAAACTGAAATCCTATAGAATCCTTCAGCAGCACCTGAAGTATAAATATGTCCGGCTCATATCGATACTAAAGGTCCTACTAAAGAATCCTTTACTCTGATTGTCACAGGGAAACCTAATGCTCTGATACCAACTTGTCACGACCCTAATTTTAGGGCACGTGAAATCCATATACCATACACATATATTTTCCATAAATGTACATAATGTCATTCTTTATCATATAAACCAATACATATAAGTTCTCATACACATATACAATATACAGTGTACGTCTATAAACACCAGAGTAACAGTAGAAGCAAGGATCCTGCCTGTGACGTTCAGAGCAACTCTAGAATACAAATATTTTACAAATATAAAACATTGAGAGCCTAGAAACAATGTAGGCTCACCACTGAAGTACGACCTCTAGTCGATCACGTGGCTGTTGGACCAAACTCTATGTCTTTATCTGAAAAAAATAGATCCACATCGTGTAGTGAGTTTTACAACTCAGTGAGCAGATAATACCTCCTATGACCTCTTAGGTCAACATATGGATGTACTCATATAATAAAATTTATGTTATCAAAAATTACATTTCAGAAGTACATCCACATGGGACCCGCATTTTCAAATTTTCTCTGTTCAAAACAATCATAATCATGTCTTTCAAACCGAATGCGGTACTGTATACACAATGCTCATGTCAAGTTCAAAATCATATTCAATACTATAAAATCATTAATCAAATTATGCTATGCATCAAAACATTTCTTATAAAATATTCGGAGGATCCCATATCAGAACCACCATACCAGAGTTTGACCCCTTCCGTACTTTGTTGGTATAGGATTTGCCTAAACTCAGTATCCCGCTGAGGTTTGCCCTACTACCATTCAAGAGGACACGCGAAGGGACTCTATATGGGTCTTTCCCAAGCACACAGCAAGGGAAGGCAAAATAACATCTCATATAACTGGCATCTCGCCCATATATAGGAGGCATTCCGCTCTCATTCACATATAATCTCCCATGTGTTGGCCCTCACACGAGGCTAGCACCACCTCCCCTGCTAGCTGAGGCAATCAAGGTGCGCACCAAGGCTAACATCACCTGCTGTTAGCAGACAGTGTTTCCAATAGGATTCCTCCACAGAAAATACCATATGCACATATGCCATATAATACAGTATAAATTCTCAATATAATACAGACTTTCAGTCTCAAAATATTCATCTGTCAAAACTTCCCATTCAGGGGAATCATGTATACATGCCCATATTCGAGGCAAACATTTTATTGTATAAACCAATGTCATGTACATAACATATTTCATTTCCCATATAATGAAAAATATATGTAAAAATCACATGTTCAATGCATTTCAAAATTCATCTATTATAAATTACCCATTCAGGGTTTATCACATATATATGCCTTTTCTCGAGGCAACCATATATCTTTATAAATCAATGCCACGTGTAATAATATTCAATTTATCATTTAATGAGAAATACATATAAAATCAGATATTCCATGGATTCAGAAATCTAGTTTCAAAACTATACTCTTCTTGAACTGTATTTCAAAATGTAAGCATATCATATCATTTTAATGCATTTTAGAAACATATCAAAGTGTGAATATATCATAAACATAATCATATACATATTCAAGTATCAAGAAGAGTATAGGTAAGCCATAGGAAGAATTATCTACTCACATGGTAGGGCTCCAGATTGGACAGCCCTAAAATGCTCTTTTCTAATCTGAATTTGACCAAATAAGCTTCAAAAACGTGTCCGGAGGGTCCAAAAACCTTAAAAATGACTTCCGGGGCTTGTTCAACGCTGGGTACTATTCACCACCGGAGTTACTATTCATCCACCACTATTCATGCCAAAAACACTATTCATCAGCCACTATTCACGGCCAAAACTACTATTCACCACCATATAAAAAGTTACCAAATGACTAAATCAATTACATATCCTAATATTTATCAAGCTTCTGAACCCATCTACGGTGTCAGATTTCTAATTTGAGGTCTCTAAGTAAGAGTTTTCAGAAGTTACCTTTTACCGAGATTTTCTACTTCAGATCTACGGTGTTTCAACGGTAGATTTGAAAAACTGATCGGTCAAAATTGAAGTACTCTTCGTCCTGAATCCAAAAACACCTTCAATTTTGATATCGGAAGCCCATAAGCACTCCAAATTAAAGGATAAAATTGGATGTCACTATTCACTACTATTTAACACTATGCATCGTTTTCGTTTTTTTTTTCTTTCCCTTTCTGATATTTGGTCGCCTCCGCCTCCGTTTCATTTTATCAGCTTCCGTTTTTTTTTTTTTAATAATAATTATTAAATAATTAATAATATGATTTTTTTATAAAAATTCGTATAAATTCCATTTTTTATCATCAAAAATCCCAAAAATTTCTAAAAATTTCCTTTCTCATAAATCTTTAGTTAAACTCTTAAATCATGATTTTTCTTGATAAAAATCACATTAAAAAAAATTTCAAAACAAATTTCTTTATTCATATTAAAAGAAAGAATATTTCTAAAAATACCATAAAAATTCAATAGAGGCCGATATAATTATTTTAAACAATACAATACTTTTTTTACTTAAAAGTCAACTTACTTTTAACAAATCATAATTATTTCTACATAAATAATAATATTTTTGCTAATAGCGCGCCAAAAATATAAATTCTCATATTTCTTTTGTAATTCTTTAATCCATGTAATAAATATACATATTTTCACTGGTTCTTATCTCTATTGTCAAAATTCTCTTTTTTATTCTACATTCCCTTTAATTGGAATTTTTTTGTTAAATTTTACGGTTATTACAGCTTGAGGATTGGCTAGTGATGGAAAACATCATAAGATGAAGATTTGAGCATATTGAGTTTAATTGAGGTTAGGTAAAACAAAATTAAGAAATTAGCGATTTCAATTTGTTGAAAGTGGTTAATGGAGGAAATTTTTTAGGAAGTTGAGCATTAAACTATTCATAATTTAAAATAGTGAGTTTGGACACCGAACTGTATAATAAATTTTTAAGTGAAAGAAACAGACATTTAATGGTCTTAAAGTACTTTGAGGAATGTAATAAAGTGAATTAGTGATGTTAAAATTCTTGAGGAATAAAATATGGGAAGTAGGATTACCATGCTAAATTGAGTCTAGTTTTAAGATATGAATTATGTCGAGATTGGAAAGTTATATGTGAATAATTGTTGAGGAAAGTCTTAGAACGAACGGACTAGTTAAACGAAGTTGATAGGAACTAGAATGATATGCTTTTAGAAATAAAAGTAAGAAAGGCTTGAGATTAATGGGAGGATGTTGACATGTGAGAATAAAAAATGATTTAATAGAAGTTTGGAATAACAAAAGTTGAATACCCTATATGGATGTGTATATATTCTTTTATGTCTATGGTTCTTAATTATATTGACTTGTGGATATAAATATGCGAATTTGAGGATAGTTCAGAAATTAGTGAAGATGATCCATAATGGTTTAAGAATTTATTAGGATAAGCTATATATGTATAATGTATCGGGTATATTTTGTCCCAAGGGTGAATAATGTTCTAACCGAAAAATTTATTATGATGATATTCCGTAACATATGATGCTTATACTATGAATACATATAAGTATATGAATATTTATGTATAATGGCATCTCAAATAATATTTAATGATGGCAACCCTAATGGATATTGAAATAATAAATAATGATACAAGAATATAAGGTTATATACAATGAAATGAGGTATGACTATCAAATTGAAATTTCTTTATTCAAGTAAGCACATAGATATGTATACGTGCACCTTGAAAATATAAATGAATCAAAAGGAAATGAATGAATGAACGTGATATGACTAAATGTGATGATGATTGAATTTGATGTTAAGTGATAGTAAAGTATTCACTGTGGATATAATGATTATGATGATATGATCACAGTGGGTTATCACTTGATACTGAGTAAAACGATATTTTATTTCTAAAACCTAGAAACAATGAAATAAATAAATAAAACTAATAATAATTACATTGGATTCCTTTTCGGAAACACTGTCAGCTAGTGGCAGAGATGGCTAGCCTTGGTGCACCTTGTAATCCTAGCTAGTAAGGGAGTTGCTAGCCCCTTGTGCGAACGAGCACATAAGGATTGATTTGTGAATAAATATAGAGTTGAGTATGTCTCCTCTAATAGCCAGTGGCATTTGGCCTGGTTACCTATGATAAGAATGAGGTGATTTACACGTCCTATTGCTGTGTGCTTAGGACAGTCATCATATGGAAATGTTAGAGAGTTGAAGAGAGCTCCTCCCAACCTTATGATATGAATGACGAGAATATGATGATATTACTTGTCCCATTGCTATGTGCTTGGGATAAGACATGTATGTGGTGATTTATCCACCCTTGTTGTGTGCTTGAGTAAAATAGTGATTTTCCCTTACCAGGCTGTGTGCTTGAGTATGTTGAAATGGTTCTGGATTGGGATCCTCCAAACTAAATAAAATATGCTAAAAATAATAATAATTTAAGAATAAAACTGAAAGATATTAATAAAAGAATAAGTCCTATTTATATATAATAAATTAATATAATTATTTTACTTTAATTATACACTTATATATATATATATATATATATATAGCTTGAGTATTAAATACATATCTATATGTACACAAATAACATAGAAGATTTTTATATGACGTAGGAGCATAATAATATAGTGGCATAATTTTAAGAAAAATGATAAAGTGGATCTAGCCCATTTGTTATAGTGTGTGCAAATGTTTGCACATAGAGATGTTCAAGTGTTTACTTAAAGGAAGAACGACAAAGGAAAGTGACTGAAAAAAGTCAAGAAGTCCCTTAGAGACCTGTATGTATATGATGATAAACTAGATAAGGAAAAGTATGAGAATAGGTTAAATTAAGGTAAATGAATGAATTAATAATCTTCAATAATATTGAATAACTTTTAAAATAAAGATACTATGCATAACTTATTTCTAATGAGAATAAGTAAACAAAACTAGCAAGAATACTTCAAAATATTCATAAGTTGAATCATAACCTAATATATAATATAAATTTTTTTACATGTTATAATTGTGTTATTTACTCGCTGAGTCACAAGACTCACCCCAATCTTTTACATGCTTCCAGATAAGGTAAAAATTGAAGGCATACGCCGAAGCAGTAAAATTTTCAAGGTAAGCCCTAATTTGTCCTGATGGGCTTAGTTTCTTGTTATCTTACGTATTTGTACTCTAGAGTTGCTCCACATTACCACAAGCAAGATCCCCATTTCCTATGCGTGAAAAGAAAAGGTAAACCCTATGTAAAGCAAGAAATGCAAAATGAATTGGCATCGCTTAATGAAGTTAGATCTTTATTTATGTTTTATATGTGCTTACAATTTTAAAGAGTGAGTATGTGATCATATGACCAGATTGATTATTGAGTTTTAGATTCAGAATGCGACACTGAGACTTATGAAGTGGGGAGAAATCTTCATTTCGTGTCAGTCTCGTGCTCGAATAAAATCCGGGACGTGACAAATCTCCTGCTTGTCATGTAACAAAGCAAAACTATATTTGACGGATAGAGTATCAGTTGTAAGCAATGCAAAACTTAGCTAAATAATTAATCAAAGAAAAGGACAAACAGTTAATTCATTATTTTGGACTTGTAAGGAACAATAAAAGGCACATGCAATTTTCTCTTCCCATGGAAAAAGTAACCAAGAAAACATTTGGAGGAACAGGAAAACCATAATCATTTTCATTATCCCTTGAGCGTAACCAAATAGCAGATGATTAATTAGGATTGCAAGATGATGAAAAAAAAGATAAGGAATGAGGAATAGCCTGCAAATTTTGTTCAACAGATGTGCTCTGTTTTAGAATATCCATGTTATAAGGGCAGTAGCGTTCAACTGTCTCCTGCACGCTGCATTGAAGCAAAAATTGCGGGATTCAAATGATCTATTGCCAAACTAATACGTGAATGACAAGCAGTTGCTTGAACAAAATGAGAAAAGAGACAAATATCATTCTCAACGCCTATAAAGGTTTTTTAGGCTTATTGGAAGCAAAGACAAGGGAATGAAAATGGGAGGAAATGAAATGAACAGAAAATGTTAATAATCTTATGCCGTAGTGTATCAAAAAATAAATCAATAATCTCTAATACTAATGAGATACTTATTATTGAAATTGGTATTTTGATTATTTTCAAAGTGTGCAAGTTCAATCCTTGTGTACATACTCAAAACAAGAGGTCTGGCTAAGTAGGTCAGTTATCTCATTTAATCTTTCCCAAGTACATTATACAGCAACAGGTTTTTTTTTAAAGAAAAAAAAATAGAAAACTGGTGAAGAAACCATACCCATAAATCAAGATTAAGTGTCCTTGATGCCTACAAAGTAAATCATAGAAAGAGAGAAATAAAATTAGGATTTGTATGAAAAAAGTGATGAACTACTGTTTCAATGTCACTTGTCTAAAAGGAATAGATGCCTTCACCAAACAAATCAAGCTAAGTAAAAGTGTTAGAACAAGAACAAGATCCCAAACTTCAAGAAATTTCTCCTTACATTAACCATATAACTTGTTGTTAAACTAAAAATGCCACTTTAACCCCAATCAAATGCTATACAAGAGGCCCTAAACCTTATCTGAAAATATCAATCATATGACATTAGACAACAGCTTTCTATCAACAGCTCTATTACTAGTCGTACTTGATCACAGAGAAAAGAATGCTACGGTAAAATTTGATTCCATGATTAGTATATGGGTTATACCTTCTACAATACAAGGATTAGTAAGTTGTGAAGCTCCAATGAGTCTATCAATAAAACAAATCCTTGAATAAAAAAAAATAATGAAAATATTAATCTAACCATGCAGTGCTCATATCTTTCGGAATATCTTTGTCTTTAGATGTCTAATGGGTTAGAACAAATTTTTGCAGACTCTCGTTGATGTTTAGCTTCGAGTTTATTTAAGGGAATGATCAATCTCTTCTGTTATGCCGGAGGATTGGTAACTTTGTGGCATGATTAAGTTTCAATCTTAAATTCTTAATAAAATTTATTTTACTAAAAAATAACAAATAATCATGCAATGTGAGTTGTCAGCACAAATTATATAAATGAGAAGAAATTTCCACATAAGCTTTCATTTCATTTGTTAAATGATAAAAGTCTCTAAGAAAAGTTAACTGAATAGCTGTATTTCCTAAAATTTAAAATTTTCAAGGAATATGTTAAATGTATCATTTAGTTAGAACACAAATAAGCATGGACTCAAGGATACTCCATTTTTAAAAATGTTGCCATACCATTTAATGCCTCAAGTGAAGTATGGCCAGTTCCCTCAGGCCCAGAACTTCAAGTTCCTCTCTCTTCACCATTACAAACCTAAAATGCTAAACCCTAAATTATAAAATTCTATACACTAACGAGTATTTTTTTAAAAAAATTCATTTAATTACATGTGATTTTTGCCTTTTTTATATGCTAAAAACTAGTAGGAGTAATTTTAAAACCTTGTCAAATATTTCTATGAATATTGACATAAACCAAGCGTGAAAATGCTGGTTTCCAGGAACATAATAAAATATTCTCAAGAATATTTATGAAGAATCAAATAAGGAAATATTACATTCCCTAAAACGTGATTCCTAGAAATCACATTCCCAAGAATGTACTCATTTAAGGTGTCTTTAATTTTGCGAACCTCCTAAATGTGTTTACAATTGACAGTAGTTGACATATTAACAATAAGGCCTGATCTCCATAACTAATTTGAAATCAAGTTTACTTAAATTAGAGTTAAGAGAGTTGAATGAACTTATGTGTAATTGAATGGATGTACCTTCAGCTATATGGAGTATGTATAGTCGTTTTAAGGCCAAGCAATTCATCAATGCATTCATCAAATACAACTCTTTCAATTTGATCTATGGTGATTTTCTCTTAAAGCACCTCTTTCAAAGTGAATTTGTGAATCCAAAGTCGAGTTTGCATGTTTTAGCCATCAAATTCATATACCGAGTGTGTCTTGTAGCACTTCCCTTAAAGATCCATCATTTCTTTTTCTCTTTAGACCTTTTGCCGCAGTATATAAGTTGAGCTATCCATAAGTGAGACAAATTGACTTGTTACAATATTATTCATCTAATTAATTAAACCCAACCTTAGACTTAAAACTTGTTATTTAAATTTTGATATACTTTCCATTAAACTAATTAGCATATATACATAGATAAGAACAAGTTTTTTTTTTATTAGTAGTCAAATCAAGTTTTTGGTATATGCTAAGGTTGTTGAGAGAGCATTCAAAAAAAAAAATTAATCTCCCAATTTGTCGAATGATATTTAGATTTTAAAATTCTAGGATTTTTCAGGTTCTTAAGTTGGAGTATGATTTCCTTTTCTTGAATAATGTTTAGTTTTAAAGCCAGAATAATCTCTTAGGAAAATTTTCAACTTTATGCAATATTCTTGCTCTAGGTTTTACTGTCTAGATTGCAAAAAGTGCAAGGCCAAGGCAGACGCTACTGCGGATAGAGATGGTATTCACTCTCATGAATTTATTTCATCCGTAAAACACATAGGAAACACCAGCCTAGGTTCGATCATTAAATATTTAAAATGATCACTTGAGATCAAGTTTGTAATATTTATCCTCAAAACATGTCCAAATATGTCAAAACTTGGCTTAATTCCACCCTTAGCTGCAGGCTTTAGTAATTTAAGTTTCACTAATTTTTGTAAGCATTCTTCCCTAATGCTGCTTCATATAAAGCGGGGAGTTCTTGCAGTTAAGAAGCCTAGCAATAGTGGTATAATTTATATTACTAGTTTAGTATTTTATGTTTTCAACTGCAGCTCCTTGTTTCTGTAATAACCGTAAAAATTTAACAAAAAATCCAATTAAAAGAAATTTAGAATAAAAGAGAGAATTTTGAAAATGGAGATAAGAACCATAGAAAATATGTATATTTATTACATGGATTAAAGAATTACAAAAGAAATATGAAAATTTATGTTTTGGCGCGCTATAAGCAAATATATTTTTATTTGTTTAAAAATGATTATGTTTTGCTAAAAGTAAGTAGACTTTTAAGTAAAAGAAGTATTGTATTGCTTAAAATAATTATACCGGCCTCTATTGAATTTTTATGATATTTTTAGAAATATTCTTTCTTTTAATATGAATTAAGATATTTGTTTTGAAATTTATTTTATTATGATTTTTATAAAAAAAAATCATGATTTAAGAGTTTAACTAAAGATTTATGAGAATGGAAATTTTTAAAAAAATTTGGGATATTTTATGATGAAAAATGGAATTTATATGAATTTTTATAAAAGAAAATCCTATTATTAATTATTTAATAATTATTATTATATTTAAAAAAAACAAAACAAAACCTCAGAAACCATAAAACGAAACCGGGGGCGACTGCGTATCGAATTCGAAGAAAAATCAGAAAAAAATGAATAGTAATGAATAGTAACATCCAACATTTTCTTTCGATTTGGAGTACCGATTGACTTCTGATTTCAAAACTGAAAGTGTTATTGGATTCAGGACGAAAAGTACTTCAGTTTTGACCGATCAGTTTTTCAAATCAATCGTTGAATCGCCGTAGATCTGAAGTAGAAAATCTCGGTAAAAGGTAAGTTTTGAAAAACCTTACTTAGGGACTTCTAATTAGAAATCTGACTCTATAGATGGATTCAGAAACTAGATAAATATTAAGATATGAAATTGTTTTGTTGATTCGATAAAATTTTTGTGACAGTGAATAGTATTTTCTGGCGGTGAACAGTAACCAAGCTCATTTAAGGTTTTTGGACCTTCCGGACTCGATTTTGGGGTCTGTTTTACCGAATTCAGACCAGGAACTAGGATTTTAGGGCTGTCCAATCTGGAGCCCTTACCTGTGAGTGGGTTTTTCATACTATAGCGCATGTTTTACAAATTTGGTTTATAATTCTCTCGTATGATTTTAACTAGTTGGAATGTATGCTAAATTGTTTTATCGCTTTGAAAACTAATATGTTCCAACCATGTTAGAAATTACAAATTTAAATCCTAGTTGAACTCTAGGTATGCAGGGCAAGCATCTAGGCTGATAATTCTCTATTTGAGCTAGATTTATAGAAATGCGAACTTAGTCATAGAAATGAACTAAGTTAGCCATGAAATGATTTGATGCATGATGAGCATCTATGTGACGTCTACGGACGATCTATGTTTAAAAGGGAAAGTTTACGATTATAAAGGTCTCCATGGGAATTCATGGATGAAATATATTTTAGAAAGGAATTTTATGCATGAAAAAAGCTAGATGGAGAATTATAGCTTTATTGTAATGTTATTGAAATGTTTTACTTTAAACTCTTTGAATAGCATATTTCAAATGTTTTCTATTGGAAGGACCCTTTTAAATCACTGTTAGCTAGCCGCAGGGAGTGCTAGCCCTGGTGCACCATGGTCATGCGAAGGTTTCGGCCTAGGATACTGTGACGGGCATATGAGTGCCTAAGACACAGGGATTTAGGGTAGACTTATGTCTACACCTACAGTGATTACCATACCCTTGCTGTGTGCTTGGGGGATTTAGGGTGGACTTATGTCTACGCCTACAGTGATTACCCTACCCTTGCTGTGTACTTGGGGGAGATGATAGATCTGTTAGGAAAGACCTCTAATAAACTAGTGCATTTTTCTTAAAGATTAAATATTTCTAAACAATCTCATTCATCATTATTATTGCATAAATAACTTCATTTATTACTTACCATGCATAATTGATTTGCTCTACTGTTACTGATTTAATCATGTTTTATCTTTTGAACATACATTTGAACTGTTTAGCTTTTCTTTCAATAAATATGGTTAAATGCTTCATGTTTCTATTATTATCTTTACACTTTGATTTCAATTATTAAACTCATTGCGAAACATTCGTGCTTGGTTTGCCCTGTTTCTGTTATAGTGTGATTTATCCATTCACTGAGATGTGGTGATCTCACCTCTCTTCTGTTTCCTCCCCACAGATAGTCAAAGAGACTTTGATCCAGCTACAGCTTCGTAGGAGGCTGAAGATAGCGTTGGTGAGCCCCAGTTTGGGCAAGGCTCTTTTGTACTGTTTGTTAGTTTAGTTTATGTCTAGTGTACCTCCATGAACATACAGGCAGGATCCTCGCTTCTTGCGTATTTTGATGTGTTGTTTGGAAAAATGGTTTTATATTTTACAACGATATTTGTATTATAAGGCCATGGGCCAAGTTGAATCATATATATATATATATATATATATATATATATATATATATACACAATATTTTCTTATATTGGATGTGGCATATGTGGCTAGTTATATTTATTATGTACTCTGGATTGTATGCTGGATGTTTGTGCATGCTATGTGTTAGGCTTGCGACTAGGGGGAAACTCTTATGCAGTGCCGGTCATGTGTTCCATCATTTGGGGCCATGACAGAGTGGTATCAGAGCCTGGTTGAAAAGTCGAGTCCTGGGAACTCTCATGCGTGAACGATGTGGCGAAGCGTGGCTCTCCGCCCAGGAGCTGCAGTATGGGCTGCAGTGCTTTGATAGGTACCCCTGTTGCCACCAGAAGAAAGTGACAGAGTGGTATCAGAGTTTTAGGTTTTCCTGTGTTCATGGAGTAACGGACCTTAAGGTAGGACTTTGAGTATGGGTATGAATCCGAACATGCTTATACTCACGGTGCTGCTAAAGGGGTTCGATAGGATGTTGTCTTTTTGTTCAAGTAAGTCAGTTTATAGTATGCTATGTTGGCATGGTTAAGTGACGGTTGGGCTATCTCTGTTTTATAGCGAGATGCCAGTTATATGAGATGTTATTTGCTTTCTCTTACTATGTGCTTGAGAAAAGACCCATACAGAGTCTCTTCGCGTGTCCTCTTGAATGGTAGTAGGGCAAACCTCAGCGGAATGCTGAGTTTAGGCAAATCCTATACCACCAAGGTACGGAAGGGGTCAAACTCTGGTATGATGATTTCTGAATGTGACATCCGTTATACCCGGTTGTCTAGATATGGTAGATTGTGATGTGATATTGAGAATAAATTTGTTGGCATTATGTCATGTCATTTTGAAATGTCACTAGAAGGTGATTAAATTCAATATTCTTGGAGAATTTTCTCTCTTGATACAAAGAAATCTTAGTGAGATACCCAGTAACCTAATCTCTGCTTTAGCAGTCCATAAGTGATTCCAAAAAGGTGCCAAGGATAGTTGGTAGTGTTGAGAGATGCTGATATAAAGTATATCAGTGTAAATCAAGTTCCAGTGATTAGAGAATTTTCTGATATAATTCCTGAAGAAATTGCCAGGATTACCCCGAAATAATAAATAGAATTTGGTATTGATTTATTTCCTAGCCAGCGTCTATATTTTCATATAGAATGGCACCCACTGAACTTAAAGAACTGAAAAAGAAATAGTTATAAGACATATTAGACAAGGGATTTAAAAGCCCTAGTACTTTTACTTGGAGTGCTCCAGTATATGGATCACTATGATTATACATAGATTATAGATAGTTGAATGAAGTGACAATGTGGAATAAATACTCATTACCTCGAATAGATGATCTATTTGATCTGTTAGAAAGTGCTCAACATTTTTCAAAAATTTAACTTGATTTGATATTTAGATATCATCAATTAAGGATAAGAGAAGAGGATATTAAAAAAAAAATTTTCTTTCAGGATTCGGCATGGACACTATGAGTTTATAGTTATGTCATTTAGTCTGACAAATGCCCAGTTGCATTCATGGACTTGATTAAAAAAAATAAAAATAAAATAATAATAATAATAAAGTATTGAAGCTATCCCTGGATTAATTTGTTATTATAATTATTGATAATATACTAGAATATTTCAAGAGTTCAGAGAATCATAAGCGACATTTAAAGATAGTATTACAAACTCCAAGGGGGTATCAGCTATATGCTAAGTTCATAAAATATGAATTTTGACTTAGTAATAGTACTTTCTTAAGGTATATGGCTAGCATGATGGTATCCAAGATAACCCTAAGATAGTAAAAGTGGTACAGCAATGTCCACATCTTACTACAGTTACAGATGAAGATCCAAGTCCAATTTGCGCTTTCTGCTATGGTCTGTTGTCCATTCTATTTGAGCTGTGATTGGATCAAGTACATGAACATATGCTTGTAAAGCATCAATCAATTCCTCAGCATCTGAAGCTAAGATGAGAATTCGTCGTGCTGAGTGTGGGATAAACTTCTGTTCCACAGCTTGATCTAAAAAAGACAACAAACCATCAAAGAAGTGATTAACATTTAACAAACCTATCGGTTTGTGATGCATATTCAGTTGTGCCCAAAAGACTATTTGGAAAATCTCCTCTGAAGTACTAAAACTACCTGGTAAGGCAATGAAGGCGTCAGCATTACTCATCATTCTAGCCATGCATTCATGCATGGAAGCTACTATATATTCTTCCCCAATTGTTTTCCTTATGTTGCTGGATGCAGTTAGAGCTGTAGGAATAATACCTAGAACTTGGCATCCTCCTACATGTGCAGCTGTAGCCACACACTCCATTAACCCACAGTTACCTCCACCATAGACTAGATGAAGTTTTCTTCTGGCCAGCACCATACCCAAGTTTTGTGCTGCTTTCACATATTTCCCATCTTTTCCAGGACTGGAACCACAAAAGACACAGATATTTTGAAACTGACGGAATGTTGTTCCCTCCATAATTGTTCTTACCTTAACTTTGAGTATAGACAAAGATACTAATGTAAGTATTTATTGAACTCAGAGAATGGCATATTTATAATAGCTATGCAAATAGGCCGGATATTATTAGAACAGCTATGTGAGTGATTGGTGGATATAAGCTAAATTAAAGGTAAAAAAAAAGGGGCAAGGATGTATATGTACAGTAGTTATGACTGTGACCCATATTAAGCACATAAAGAGCATAAGATAAGATGTCACCAGAAAAAAAAAAAGTGAAAATGCAAACCAATTAATTGTTGAAGAGGAACAATCAAATGGTTTATTTTGTTTTCTCAATATTTTTACCAGTCGACTATTGGTTTATAAGTCGACTAACTAGTTTGAGAAATTTTAATTTGGATTGGTTATTTACAATTGATTGATTATATATATTTTGAAACAACCAACTGCATCCTACCAGTTAACTATGTGCTCTTGTTATTCACAGACTTTATAGGCTCAGAAATATTTCTTTTTCTTATGATATGCTTCCGCCGAATAACAATATCTTTGAATTAAATTTTGGCACATATATTCAAAATTTGCGGCCACCGATTTTCGTCAAAATAGCAGCTAGATTTTGTTTACAAATTTTCAAGAAATATGGCCACCGATTTTAATTTCCTGTCGATATTTTTGTCCAAATTCCGACTTCCTATTTTGGCACCATGCTCTATTACGTGTTTCGTATTTTCTGCTACATTGTCCTACATTAATATTTGGCATTAAATGCAAGATTATTTTTCCTTACTATAAGGAGGGTTAATTTCTAATCTATGGAACTCAATTATTATGGTGTTCAACTTATTAGTAGATTAAAGTAATAGAGATTTTGAAAAGAATAGATGGATGATGATCTAATGGTGCTTTGACAAATATAATCAAAGGAATTAACGGTGTTGAAGTTTATGAGGAGTAAAGTATGGAAAGTAAGATTTAAGTTAATATTGAAATTTTTAATTTGGAAACATGGAGAATATTTTGAACATCATCTCCGAAAATAATGTAAGTAATCAAGATATTTGTGTTAAAGGTTTAAATCGAATTTAGTATTTAATATGTGAATTATGTTGAGATTGGAAATTCACGTATGAATAATTGTTGAGAAAAGAGATTTCAGAAGAAGCCATAGATTGTAAATATGGATAAACCGAGGTAATAAGGATATACTGAGATATTAAAAAAAATGGTACTAGTATAATGGTAAAAAGAAGATACAAGTGAAATTTTTCATTGGTGGGTATGTTGGCAAATACGAATTGAATATATTATCTCAAGAGAGTTAGTCAGGAAGTCTAAAGATCTTCATTAGATTATAGTATGACTGATACTAAATTTAAATGATGTGTTTATACATTAGAAGTTATCTTTAAGTATCTTTATATTATTGTGGTGAAAGTTGGGAGAAATTAATTGTCTTTAGTTGAACTTGCTCATAGCAGTAATTATCATGCCAATATACAATGGCATCATTTGAAGTTTTACATGAACATCATAGGTTTTTTAATATGTGAGTGAATTGAGAAAAGTTAAACTTTGGAAATCTAATTTGGAATAACATGCAATAGATAAAATATGACTTATCTAAATTGATGATGCTAGCTTGGAGAGCATGCTTCAAGCATATGTTTTTGAGATTGGTAGGAGATTTCTTAGCAGAATTTGTCTATAATAAAATGATATTAAAAGATTTAAGCCTTATGTAAGAGGTGTTACAAATGTTCTATTAAATAACTCAGTGGAGTTATATTTATTATAAGATGTTATTGATAAAGTGAAATTGATTAGAAAAAGAATACTGGAAACTCAATACAAGTCAAAAGTTTACAAGGACTATGAATGTTGAGCACTAGGAATTTTCAGTTGGTGACCATATATTCTTTAATGACTCACCAATGAAAGAGGTAATGAGATTTGGAAAGAAATGGAAGTTACACCCTCGGTATATAGAACCATTTGAAATTCTTGATAAGATCGGTTCAGTGGTTTATTGTTTGGCTTTACCTCTTAAATTGGGTAATGTCCATCCAGTTTTACATGTGTCTATGCTACAGAAATATTTACCGAATTCTACACATATTATACAGTGTCCATAGATTCAGTTACAGAAAGATTTAACCTAAGAGGAACAACCAGTAGCAATAGTGAACAGACAAGCAAATAAGTTACGGTTAAAAGAAATACCTATAGTAAAGGTGATATGGAAAAATCACTCTTTTGAGGAAACTACTTGGGGAAAGAGAGGAGGATATACGCGTTAGAAAATATGTATATTTATTACATGGATTAAAGAATTACAAAAGAAATATGATAATTTATGTTTTGGCGCGTTATAAGCAAATATATTTTTATTTGTTTAAAAATGATTATGTTTTACTAAAAGTAAGTAGACTTTTAGGTAAAAGAAGTATTGTATTGCTTAAAATAATTATACCGGCCTCTATTGAATTTTTATGGTATTTTTAGAAATATTCTTTCTTTTAATATGAATTAAGATATTTGTTTTAAAATTTATTTTATTATGATTTTTATCAAGAAAAATCATGATTTAAGAGCTTAACTAAAGATTTATGAGAATGGAAATTTTTAAGAATTTTTGGGATATTTTATGATGAAAAATGGAATTTATATGAATTTTTATAAAAGAAAATCCTATTATTAATTATTTAATAATAATTATTATATTTAAAAAAAAACAAAACAAAACAAAACCTCAGAAACCATAAAATGAAACCGGGGGCGACTGCGTACCAAATTCGAAGAAAAATCAGAAAAAAAAAGAATAGTAATGAATAGTGTATGAATAGTAACATCCAACATTTTCTGTCGATTTGGAGTACCGATTACCTTCTGATTTCAAAACTAAAAGTGTTATTGGATTCAAGATGAAAAGTACTTCAGTTTTGACCGATCAGTTTTTCAAATCAACCGTTGAATCGCCGTAGATCTGAAGTAGAAAATCTCGGTAAAAGATAAGTTCTGAAAAACTTTACTTAGGGACTTCTAATTAGAAATCTGACTCCATAGATGGATTTAGAAACTAGATAAATATTAGGATATGAAATTATTTTGTTGATTCGGTAAAATTTTTGTGACAGTGAATAGTTTTTTTCGGAGATGAATAGTGGCGGTAAATAGTGTTTTCCGGCGATGAATAGTACCAAAATCATTTAAGGTTTTTGGACCTTCCGGACTCGATTTTGGGGTCTGTTTTACCGAATTCAGACCAGGAACTAGGATTTTAGGGCTGTCCAATCTGGAGCCCTTACCTGTGAGTGGGTTTTTCATACTATAGCGCATGTTTTACAAATTCGGTTTATAACTCTTTCGTATGATTTTTTGGAGATGAATAGTGGCGGTAAATAGTGTTTTCCAGTGGTGAATAGTAACCAAGTTCATTTAAGGTTTTTGGACCTTCCGGACTCGATTTTGGGTTCAGTTTTACCGAATTCAGACCAGGAACTAAGATTTTAGGGCTGTCCAATCTGGAGCCCTTACCTGTGAGTGGGTTTTTCATATTATAGCGCATGTTTCACAAATTCGGTTTATAACTCTCTCGTATGATTTTAACTAGTTGGAATGTATGCTAAATTGTTTTACCGCTTTGAAAATCAATATGTTCCAACCATGTTAGAAATTATAAATTTAAATCCTAGTTGAACTCTAGGTATGCAGGGCAAGCATCTAGGCTGATAATTCTCCATTTGAGCTAGATTTATAGAAATGCGAACTTAGTCATAGAAATGAACTAAGTTAGCCATGAAATGATTTGATGCATGATAAGCATCTATGTGACGTCTACGGACGATCTATGTTTAAAAGGGAAAGTTTATGATTATAAAGGTCTCCATGGGAATTCATGGATGAAATATATTTTAGAATGGAATTTTATGCATGAAAAGAGCTAGATGGAGAATTATAGCTTTATTGAAATGTTTTACTTTAAACTCTTTGAATAGCATATTTCAAATGTTTTCTATTGGAGGGACCCTTTTAGATCACTGTTAGCTAGTCGCAGGGAGTGCTAGCCCTAGTGCACCATGGTCATGCGAAGGCTTCGGCCTAGGATACTGTGACGGACATATGAGTGCCTAAGACACAGGGATTTAGGGTGGACTTATGTCTACGCCTACAGTGATTACCATACCCTTGCTGTGTGCTTGGGGGATTTAGGGTGGACTTATGTCTATGCCTACAGTGATTACCATACCCTTGCTGTGTGCTTGGGGGATTTAGGTTGGACTTATGTCTATGCCTACAGTGATTACCCTAACCTTGCTGTGTGCTTGTGGAAGATGATAGATCTGTTAGGAAAGACCTCCAATAAACTAGTGCATTTTTCTTAAAGATTAAATATTTCTAAACAATATCATTCATCATTGTTATTGCATAAATAAATTTATTTATTACTTGCCATGCATAATTGATTTGCTCTACTGATACTGATTTAATCCTGTTTTATCTTTTGAACATACATTTGAACTGTTTAGCTTTTCTTTCAATAAATTATGGTTAAATGCTTAATGTTTCTATTATTATCTTTACACTTTGATTTCAATTATTAAACTCATTGCGAAACATTCGTGCTTGGTTTGCCCTGTTTCTGTTATAGTGTGATTTATCCATTCATTGAGATGTAGTGATCTCACCCCTCTTCTGTTTCCTCCCCACAGATAGTCAAAGAGACTTTGATCCAGCTACAGCTTCGTAGGAGGCTGAAAATAGCGTTGGTGAGCCCCAGTTTGAGCAAGGCTCTTTTGTACTGTTTGTTAGTTTAGTTTATATCTAGTGTACCTCAATGAACATACAGGCAGGATCCTCGCTTCTTGCGTATTTTGATGTGTTGTTTGGAAAAATGGTTTTATGTTTTACAACGATGTTTGTATTATGAGGCCATGGGCCAAATTGAATCATAGATGTTGGATTCATGAGATATATATATATATATATATATACAATATTTTCTTATATTGGATGTGGCATATGTGGCCAGTTATATTTATTATGTACTCTGGATTGTATGCTGGATGTTAGTGCATGCTATGTGTTAGGCTTACAGCTAGGGGCAAATCCATATGCCGTGCCGGTCATGTGTTCCATCATTTGGGGCCGTGACAGTTTCCTTATTATTTTGGTTAAAAAATATATTTTAGCACTTTTATATTTTTCAGTGTAAATCCTGAGTATATGTATATAAATATTTGCATATATTGAACTGCCTTAGAGGAGCCCATATCACAGGTGATATGGTGAAATAATCATTGTAGGGGAGAAGGAATTTTTTATGCAGAATGGGCATATAGTTTCCAATGGGTAGGAGATCAACCTCGAGAAACTAGATATTTCTTAGAGGTAATTTGATTTCCTTAAAAAAAATTAATTTTGTGTATATATGAAAGGCAACTTGATTTCTGGAATAATTAAAAAAAGATAGTAAGAAACATATTAAAGTTGCAAGATCAAGTTCAGGATCAGAAAAGAGTAAGACATATTTCTACCTGACATTTTCATTGAGGTTCCTAATTAGAACAAGACTATTTGTGGGATAAAGAAAATCTTCAGCATAGGATTTGTGGCAAATCTCTCAAAGCTGTAGCTAGCTTTTGTTTTTGTTTTATAATTTTTTTATTTCATTAAACAAAAGATGTTTCTGTGGATGTGTGTGTGTGTGTGTGTGTGTGTATATATCCCCTAATAAGATTTATAATTCAATAATTAAAAAAAGAGTTTAGCAGCGATCCTAAGATTTGGTGTATTAGAAAAACTTATAACCTAAAAGAGTGGAAGTAACAATGATCAAGTTTTGGTCATTAATATCACATAGAAAAATGATTAATACAATTGTATATGCAATAAAGTTTTGATTTAAGAATAAGAAAAAGAAAGGAAGAAATAAAGCCCCAAAGGGTAATAAAAGAAAAACAAAAATAGAATAAAATCATAAAGCTATTATCGTATGATCATGAAGTACACATTATAAGGCTTTGGCTTTAATTTACGTGACAATAAACTTTGTAATAATAAAAAGCTAATTTCATGTAGCAGATATAATATGATAATATAAGAAAAAAGCTTCATGACTTGATTGGTGATAATGGAAACAATATTGGTCAATTCTCCAAAGCATGCAACAGTCTGAAAGTAATAAACATTTTTATTGCAAAATAAAGGCAATTTTATGAAGAATTATAATTAACTCCTCATTCCTGTAAACCGGTGGAGTCAATGCATGTGTTTTACTTTTTCAAATCGTCTTGTACCTTTGCCACTTTTCTTTTCTTTTTTCATCTTTTAGAGTTCATTTAAGTTCTTCCTCTTGTTTGCTAACTCGTCCTCCGAATTATGTCCGTCTTCTGAATAGTTTAAATTAATTATTATATGCAGAATTACATTCAACATTTTTTAAATCCTTCACACCTTAATTGTCTATATTTATCTATACAAGAAACCATTATTTGGAAGTTACTATATATATGCTCAAGCGACTGACATTTTTATCCTACCTTAAAAGGAACCAAACATGAAAGCAAGGATGAGAAATTAAGGAAATTAGAGGTCGATCTAAGGCTTTCAAAAGATACCCACAGATAGCCTTGGAAAGAGGTAAGTACGTGTACTTTGGATGAATAAGAAATTACGGTGATCTACCAGTGCAATGGAACATCAGAAGCTCCCTCGTACATATACCATATAGTTCAGATACATATGATCAATCAAGAGCTCTCTCTCTCAATGAGCATTTTATGTCAGCATTGGGTACACACAGCATTAAAACGTACATATGCTACTGCTGATAGTTATTTGCTGGCTAACTGAGGGAACCCAAGTACAACTCCTTTCTTTTTCTTTGGCCCTTTTCTAGTGTTAGATTGGGAGAGGTGGGAAGCTAGTTGTAATAACCGTAAAATTTAACGAAAATTCTGATTAAAGTAGATTTAGAATAAAAGAGAGAATTTTGACAATAGAGATAAGAACCGTAGAAAATATGTATATTTATTACATAGATTAAAGAATTACAAAAAATATATATGAGAATTTATGTTTTGGCGCGCTATAAGCAAATAATAACCCTCTGCTAATAAAACCTTTGAAGGTTAAGTACAAATCATTTGAAACAAGAAAGTTGAGAACAACGTAAAATTTTAGAACGTTTCTGACCTTTCTTCACTCATATAAGCATAACTCTCTCATATGAAATCTAAATTAAGTGATTCTAATTGGTGTTGAAAGATAAGACATATACCTACAACTTTGATGTTGGGAACTTTTGCTAATTCCGTGAATATTATAGTGATAAGAGTCAAAAATCGCAGCGTAGTGTGGTCTAGACCTTTACTCACTATTTTATGCATAACTCCTTCATATGAACTTCAAATTAGGTTATTCAAGTGGCTACTGAAATTTAAGAGAAAGGGCTACAACTTTCATGTTGGACATTTTGTCAAATTCGGCGAAATGAGTTCGCCGCGGCGAGAATGCTGCAGCATTTTTTTGAGAGCATGAGTTTTTCTGGTTTCGAATCTCGCCACCAGCGAAAATCGCGGACCAGAAATCTCTCCACTGCAAGAATTAGCTCGCCGACGGCGAGATTCGTCAGATAGGCATTTTTTAGTGGTCACCCCTTCCTTTTTCCTTCATTTTCTCCATAGCTGGACCTTCCTCTCTCTCTCTAAAATTTTCTCCACCTTCTCTCTAAGATATCTCATCATCCGGACGTCCGATTTGAGCAAGCAAGGTACCGTTGGACTCGTGGGAAGGAGAGATACAAACCACACTGATCAGTTTTGCCGGAAAACAGCTGGATTGTCGCTGGAAAATTGCATGAATAGTAACCTCCAAGGTAAAACTCCGTCCAATCGCGTTTTAAACTTCGTTCTTCCGAAATTCTTTCCATAGATAGTATTAGAATTAGTTTCTATGCTAGAATATAAGGTTTTTAGGTTTAGGGTTAGTTTTCTGGCCCGCGTGAATAGTGTTTCTGGCATGAATAGTGACGTTTAAGGTTTATTGAATTCTCATGTTATGTCTATATTTTCTAGGTTGTTGAACCATCACGAGGTGAAATTCTCGTTGTTGGACTCCTAGTACAGTGAGTGAGTTTTTCATAATATAGCGCATGTTTTACGAATTCGGTTTATAACTCTCTCGTATGATTTTAACTAGTTGGAATGTATGTTAAATTGTTTTACCGTTTTGAAAATCAATATGTTCCAACCATGTTAGAAATTATAAATTTCAATCCTAGTTGAACCCTAGGTATGTTTAAAGGGAAAGTTTATGATGATAAAGGTCTCCATGGGAATACATGGATGAAACATATTTTAGAACGGAATTTTATGCATGAAAAGAGCTAGATGGAGAATTATAGCTTTATTGTAATGTTATTGAAATGTTTTACTTTAAACTCTTTGAATAGCATATTTCAAATGTTTTCTATTGGAGGGGCCCTTTTAGATCACTGTTAGCTAGCCACAGGGAGTGTTAGCCCTGGTGCACCATGGTCATGCGAAAGCTTCGGCCTAAGGTACTGTGACGGGCATATGACTGCCTAAGACACAGGATTTCATGCGAAGGCTTCGGCCTAGGATACTGTGACGGGAATATGATTGCCTAAGACACAGGGATTTAAGGTGGACTTATGTTTACGCCTACAGTGATTACCATACCCTTGTTGTGTGCTTGGGAAAATTTATGGTGGACTTATGTCTACACCTACAGTGATTACCCTACCATTGCTGTGTGCTTGGGGAAATTTAGGGTGGACTTATGTCTACGCCTACAGTGATTACCCTACCAATGCTATGTGCTTGGGGAAGATGATGATCTATTAGGAAAGAACTCCAATAAACTGATGTATTTTTCTTAAAGATTAAATATTTCTAAACAAGCTCATTCATCATTGTTATTGCATAAATAACTTTATTTATTACTTACCATGCATAATTGATTTGCTTTACGATTACTGATTTAAATCCAGATTTATCTTTTGAATATACATTTGAATTGTTTAGCTTTTCTTTCAATAAATTATGGTTAAATGCTTAATGTTTCTATTATTATCTTTACACTTGGATTTCAATTATTAAACCCATTGCGAAACACTCGTGCTTGGTTTGCCCTGTTTCAGTTATAATATGATTTACCCATTTACTGAGATGTGATATTACCCCTCTTCTGTTTCCTCCCCACAGATAGTCAAAGAGACTTTGATCCAGCTACAGTTTCGTAGGAGGCTGAAGATAGCGTTGGTGAGCCCCAGTTTGGGCAAGGCTCTTTTGTATTTTGTTTTTGTCTAGTTTAGTTTATGTCTAGTGTACCTCCATGAACTTACAGGCAGGATCCTCGCTTCTTGCGTATTTTGATGTGTTGTTTGGAAAACGGTTTTATATTTTACAACGATGTTGGTATTATGAGGCCTTGGGCCAAGTTGAATCACATGAATATTATGAGGCCATGGGCCAAATTGAATCACAAATATTGGATTCATGAGATATATATATATATATATATATATATATATATATATATATATATATATATATATATATATATATATATATATATATATATATATATATATATATATATATATATATATATATATATATATATATATACAGTATTTTCTTATACTGGATGTGGCATATGTGGCCAGTTATATTTATTATGTACTCTAGATTGTGTGCTGGATGTTTGTATGTGCTATGCGTTAGGCTTGCGGCTAGGGGAAAACCCTTATGCCGTGCCGATCATGTGTTTCATCATTTGGGGCCGTGACACTGGTTGAGGTAAACTTTAGTCCTTAATAAGCTCAGTGACCTCGGCCTTTCGTTCAAGTTGTACATGGAAAAATATAGCCTAATTGAGGAAATTTTCTCATAAATGTAAGAACTGTGAAATTTTCTCACAAATTAACGTACTCAAACCCAGAAACCCAAGTTTATGCTAACTTGCTAAAGTTACACTACAATCTTGCACATTTATCATAATTTGAATCCCCCTTTCGTTGATTAAAACCAGCATAGCATGATATAACTTGTAAGGTAACTAGTAGGGTTAGCTTCAAGTAAATCATATCTAACTATGCTCAGGCAAAGCATTAATTATAATGTCATGAAACATAACTAATTTCCGACAAAAAGAACATATATAAATGCTTGCCATTCCATAATTTATGTACAGAACTGACTAGCCTAGCTCCCAATGTAGTTAACACGTTACTTCTGTGCTTTACTTCACCTACACCACTGTATTAATTGAAAGTGTGAAGATAACCTTTGTAGGAATGATGAAAAGCTCGACTACATGACACACAATGAGGCGTAAAAGAACATACATAAGCTTGCATGAAATTTACCATAAATGAAAGGGACCTTTTATGAAGGAATTACAAAATTAGCAGACAAAGATGCACTTACACAAACAATATGTGAACAAGAGAATCTGATAATAGTGAACTCCATACCTGGAGCTTGCAAATTCATAAAGCTTGCCGCTTGGAGAGAAGATTATACTAGCTACCTCAGAATCACACAAAACTGATAGCTCAAAAGCCTTCTTTAGCAGCCCATTTCGCCGCTTTGAGAATGTGACTTGCCGGATTGTGTTGTTCTCTATGCGCTTCATCTGAGTCTTTCCTCTCACCATCTTTGACACTGAGAATCTGTTCCCAGAAACCACATACTAAATTAGAAAATTCTTACAAAATTTAAACAAGTAGACCCCTTAGTCAGAAAGGAGTCCTGACCATGTAGGATAAAACCAGAAATCTTTCTGGAGAGAAAGATAGAGACAAGAGCCATGTCTAAGCCAATTTCGGTAAATTCAAGCCTTCCAAGCAAGACCCTTCCCAGAAAGCTATAGCAGATTGAAAATGCTAGTATCATCTATCAAAGTATAAGGATTAAAACCCAACATAAACTGAGTAAATGTGAAGGGTGTGTCATGTGTGTGATGGAAGATGAAGGTTTCAAAGACGTGGAAGTCTCAGAAAAGCAGAATAAATTTTCCAGAGTTCAGATAGCTGTTAATGGAACGAGACGCAATAGTCTAAGTAGAAGCAAATCCAAAGTCCTAATTCCGAGCAAAGGACTCTAAACATCAAGAAAGCTAAATCCCAGAGGTTGGTTCTTACCCAGCTAGAAAGCAATTTCAATTCTAGTATTTTTTGTCAAAGGAAAAGGGTGGAAGCAAATTTATATCTAATTGGCAAAAACCCAGAAATCTCCAGACCAGGGAAAAAGAGAATAAAGAGTTATGCATAAAAAAGGAAAGAAGGGGAAGGGAGAAAATGAGGGTTGCGAATCACAAGAAAGGAGAAACTCCCAAAAGAGGGCACACTGCAGGGATTCCAGAAATGGATGCTATACATAATGGAGGAAGTAAGTGGGCGTTGGAATGACCTTTCTTTAGCTAGGACGGGACCTTTCCTTATTAATCCAACACCGCTCTCTGTCTCCCACCACACTAAGAAACAAAAAAGTATTTATGGTAATAGAAAACCGAAATCTCATTATTTTCTTGTTTTGGTAAAAATCTGTCTAAATACATAACAAAACGGAACATTTCGCATAAAGAAGTAAAATTATGAAAATGATATTGCAAAATTTGTCTGAAAAGGAAAGACTTGGAAAAGAAAACAAAATATAAAAAGCACGATAATGAGAGGCTTGGAGGAACATTAATTAATATTAATACTTTTTTTTCAAGAGTCTCCTTCGAACAAAAAAAAGGAGAGAGAGGGAAAAAAATCTGTTTTGCAGGGTTAAAAATAAGGAGAATAGTACAACTTAGCAACTAGTCCCTGTCATCCGTACAATAACGTACTGAGCGAACCAATGAGGAGACAAAACGCGTTTTATAGCATCAGGGGTTTTATTGTCAGCTGGTCTATTAGCTTTTCTTTTTTATCAGATTTTTTGTTTGGAATAGATTTTGGCGTTTTAATATCTGGCTTTAGGTTCAGAACGATCATCCCTTGTATGCTTGATCTGCATCGCATAAGGATGAATATTAGAACAACCTAACTACACAAAGTTCACATCAGAGAGAGAATCAGCCTCCGCAATCATCTTTCCAACCCTTGATACTCTGAGAAGGAAACGCTGCCTGGTTGGTAGGAAATAGTCTAACTTCTGAGTTGGGGCTCCGAGGTGCTCGTGGATGTCCCACCTGAGCTGAGTTTGTTGCCGATGGGCGACGCAGTGGGAACCTATTTCCCATTTAGCATTACCAGCATTACCATTTAGTTGTTTTTCTTTTTCTTTGATTTTACCTCCTGTCAAAAAGGAGAAAAAAGAAGTGATATTTTAGTTTTTTATTTGAATACATATTAATGTTTCATAATTTTTTTTAGTTTATGTCCAAAAAATATATATTAATTTATGATATTTAATTTATTAAATTGTAAGTTTACGTAACTGATTTAGTTAAAAAATTTTGGTTTATTTCAAAATAGCATGTCTCACTATTTCAATTTTAATAATAAATTTTGACTGAATTAACATAATTTTTTTAATATTTGAAAAATGTATTATTATTTAGAATTTTTAAAACATATGCTTATAATAATTGTTAATTAAGATGTTAAAAGTGAATTATCATATGAAGTTTAATTCTAAAATGCCTAAAATGTCTTTATCGACAAGATTTTTAAATTTTAAAAATATGTACAATTTAATTCTCAATCTCTCTTCTTTTTTTTGGTACATAATTTTCAATCTCTTTAAATAGACAAGGTGTTTTTGGATTTTGTTAAACAAATATAGCCTTTCATTAACTTTTCAACATTTTAGATAATAGTTATCTCAAATATTATTTTAAAAAAGACCTAAATGATATCGTACTTCAAGAATAAGTGTATTCAATATTTAAGGTTAAATTATTTATTTAAATCACATTAAAATTAAAATTTAAATAGTTAATAATTAGTTCTAATCATAGTTATAAAATTTAGGTTAACTCAATTTAACTTTTGAAGTAATGAACTGATTCTATTTTAATAATTAAACTTTTTATGAGTGAGTAGATTGACATAGTGATTGAAATGATGAATTAGTGATTAAAAATAATCGAATTAAATGTTATCTAATTTTTCCTTTTTGATAATTAATTTTATTATTAATATTTAATAAAAGTTTTAATAATAATTTTTTTTATAGTTCTATATTTTGATCAGTGAACTAACCTTCACTATTTTTCAATTATCATAAATTATTATTGATGCTTTGCACTTAAAAAATGTTGGCCACTTTAGAAAGGTGGACAGATTTTTCGTAGTCAAGGGAATTATATGACTATAGATTGAGTGGCTTTAAAAGTAAATACTGAAAATTAGATACCATAGGTAACAGAAAAAAAAGGATGAAATATCAAATATGGAATGCCATGATGATTAATTAGAAATAATATTGCCTCTTTGAATATGTTTTTTTATAATGTTTTTTAAAATAATTTTGTAAAAGTTTTTAAAAACAGTTTTGATGAATAAAAAGAAACTTGTTCAAAAGATTTGTTTTTAATATTTTGAAAAAACTAGTACAAAATTTTTATAATTATTTTTGTGATAAATTTAACATACACAAAAGTATTAAACCCTAAAATCTCAAAAGCCTTAAACTCTAAACCTCAAAATTCTAAAATTTTAAAATCTAAACTTCAAATCCACAGCCCAAAAATACTAAATGTTAAAGTCTTAAACCCTAAATTTCAATATCTCAAATTTCAAAACTCTAAACTCTAGACTTCAAATATTAAATCTAAAAATTCCAAATCCCAAACTCCAACTTTTGGGGTTTGGAGTTTTGGGAATTGGGGTTATAAGGTTTAGAATTTAGAGTTTTGGGATTTTAAAGTTTAGGGTTTATGGTTTGAAGTTTGTTTGTTTCGCATTTTAAGATTTGTGGTTTTCAGCTTTGAAATTTTTGGATTTGGGTGTTTAGATTTTGGGTTTTAAGATTTGAAATTTGAAATTTTTGTGTTTTGAGTTTTGAAATTTAAAGTTTGGGGGTTTTAAAGTTTGGGGGTTTTAAAGTTTTCTTTTAAATGTACAAGTATTATTTACGAAAATGTCATTAATGAATTTACATATATATTATCACTTTGAAAACAAGTGCTTTTGAAAAAATGGTAAAGATTTTTGTTTTCTGTTTTTTAAACAATAATTTTGAAAATTGTTTCTAAAACACACCCTTCAAAAACACATTACCAAACATGTTATTCTTTTTTTAAAAAAAAAACAAATATTGTTTCTAAAAACACTTTTCAAACATGCTGGTAAAGTTATTTTTTGTTTTTTTTTAAAACAAGAATTTTTAAAACTATTTTTAAGACACACTGCTCAAGTGCGAATTGTCAAACATATTTTATGTTTTTTTTTCTGAAAATTGTTTCTAAAACAATTTCTAAATAGTTCCATATAAATCAGGCATTTTTTTAAAGATAAAATTCACTGTAATAAAAGTGAATAATCCCTCTTAGATGTTTCATCCATTTCATTTTAATAACTTTTAAATTTAAATATTTTTTGTTGGAATGCTTAGTGTTCAACTAGTATACAATATACCAACACGAGGTGGCTTAACTAGAAATAAGAATCTGATAAGGTCTTCATAGTTACCCATGTCGTGTGGATTCGAATACCCTTAATGCTAGGAGCTTGTATTGGTGGTCAACTCTTCCCAAGAAGTTCTCTTGGTACCCAGTCTTTTGGGTGGATCTCTGTTCACCCTACTCTTAGCTAAAGTGTCATAAATAGGTGCTAAAGGCTAAAAAGTAATCCCAAACATGTTATTGATGCCTTAATTAATTGGTAACATCGGTGTAATATATTTTTATTACCATTTTATATCACCAAAATATGGATTTTTCTTTGTTAAAAGTTATTTTGATTTTATTCAAGAGAATAAAAAATGGGATGTGTAATAACCGTAAATTTAACAAAAATTCAAATTAAAGGAAATTTAGAATAAAAGAGAGAATTTTGAAAATAGAGATAAGAACCGGTGAAAATAAGTTTATTTATTACATGGATTAAAGAATTACAAAAGAAATATGAGAATTTATGTTTTGGCGCGCTATAAGCAAATATATTTTTATTTATGTAGAAATGATTATGATTTGTTAAAATTAAGTGGACTTTTAAGTAAAAGAAGTATTGTGTTGCTTAAAATAATTATATCGGCCTCTATTGAATTTTTATGGTATTTTTAGAAATATTCTTTCTTTTAATATGAATAAAGATATTTGTTTTGAAATTTGTTTTAATATGATTTTTATCAAGAAAAATTATGATTTAAGAGTTTAACTAAAGATTTATGAGGAAGGAAATTTTTAGAAATTTTTGGGATATTTTTAGAAATTTTTGGGATATTTTATGATGAAAAATGGAATTTCTATGAATTTTTATAAAAGAAAATCCTATTATTAATTATTTAATAAATATTATTATTATAAAAAAAAAAAAAAAAAAAAAAAAAAACAGAATGTTAAAATGGATGCCGGGAGAGGAATCGAGAAAGAAGAAAAAAAAAAAACGAAGAAATGCACAGTAGTGAATAGTGAGTGAATAGTAATCTCAAATTTTATCTGTCGATTTGGGGTGTTTAAGGGTTTCCAATCTCAAAACCGAAATTGTTATTGGATTCAGGACGAAGAGTACTTCAATTTTGACCGATCAGTTTTTCAAATCAACCGTTGAATCGCCGTAGATCTGAAGTAGAAAATCTCGGTAAAAGGTAAGTTCTGAAAAACCTTACTTAGAGACCTCAAATTAGAAATCTGACACCGTAGATGGGTTCAGAAGCTTGATAAACATTAGGATATGAATTCATTTTATTGATTTGGTAAAAAAATTTATGACGGTGAATAGTGTTTTCCGGCGGTGAATAGTGGCGGTGAATAGTGTTTTCCGGCGTGAATAGTTTTTTCCGGCGGTGAACAGTAACCGAGCTCATTTAAGGTTTTTGGACCCTCCGGACACGTTTTTGAAGCTTATTTGGTCAAATTCAGACCAGAAACGAGGATTTTAGGGCTGTCCAATCTGGAGCCCTTACCTGTGAGTAGATAATTCTTCCTATAACTTGTTTTTACTCTTCTTGAACTTTCCATTGATAAATGAGTATGATTACATGTTATTTATATGTTCATATGTTTCTGAAATGGTTTGAAATATTTGAAATGATTGAGAAATGATATCTAGTTCAAGAAGAGTATGATTTTTGAAATAGATTTTGAAATGCTTTGGATATGTTATTTCTAAATGCATTTCGCATTACATGGCAAAGAAAATATGATATGCTTATGACATTGATTTATAGAGATATATGATTGCCTAGAGAAAGGGCATATATATGTGATAAACCCTGAATGGGTAATTTATAACAGATGAATTTTGAAATACATTGAACATGTGATTTTTACATGTATTTCGCATTACATGTCAAAGAAAGTATGTTATACATGTGACATTGATTTTACAGTGATATGATTGCCTTGGATATGGGCATGATTATATGATTTCTCTGATTGAAAAATTTATAATAAAAGATTTTGTACTGAGACTGAAAGCTCTGTTTGAAATGATATGTAAAGTGATAAGTTGTTGAATATGATTGTATGGCGAATTATTTGATAATGATGCATTGCATATGATGGATATGCACTTTTATACATGTTTATATATTCATAAAAAAATATATATGTATTGATGAGAAATGACGAGATTATATGGCTTGAGACGGTATTGTGAAGGTGGTATTAGTGGTAATGTGAGGAGGCAGTAGGGTGATGAACTCACATTCGCTAATTACCTATTGTGATGATGACAGTGGTAATGTGAGGAGGCAGAAGGGTGATGAACTCACATTCCCTGTTGATCTATTGAAGTTGTAGTCAGTGGTAATGTGAGGAGGCAGTAGGGTGATGAACTCACATTCCCTGATTACCTATTGTGATTGTGACTATGGTAATGTGAGGAGGCAGAAGGGTGATGAACTCACATTCCATATTTATCTATTGAGTTTATTGAAAGTTGTGACATGCTTGAGTATTATATAAAAGAATTGATTTTTATTGCATAACAAATTCGATTTAAGATGAATTTGTATCATATGTGGTTACAGATATTTGTATGTGATTTGAACTGAGATGTTTTGAAATGCGGGTCCCATATGAATGTACTCCTGAATGTAACTTTTTAATATGAGAAACTTTGAAATGAAAAGTACATCCATATGTTGACCTAAGAGGTTATAGGAGGTGTTATCTGCTCACTGAGTTGTAAAACTCACTACACGATGTGGATCTATTTTTCAGATAAAGACACAGAGTTTGGTCCAGCAACCAAGTGATCGACTAGAGGTTGTACTCCAGTGGTGAGCCTACATTGTTTCTAGGCTCTCAATGTTTTTTTTTATTTGCAAAATATTTGTACTCTAGAGTTGCTCTGAACGTCACAGGCAGGATCCTTGCTTCTACTGTTACTCTGGTGTTTATAGACGTAAACTGTATATTGTATATGTGTATGGGAACTTATATGTATTGGTTTATATGATAAAGAATGGCATTATGTACATTTATGAAAAATATTTGTGTATGGTATATGGATTTCACGTGCCCTAAAATTAGGGTCGTGACAAGTTGGTATCAGAGCATTAGGTTTCCCTGTGACAATCAGAGCAAAGGATTCTTTAGTAGGACTTTTAGTATCGATATGAGCCGGACATATTTATACTTCAGGTGCTGCTGAAGGATTCTATAGGATTTCAGTTTCCTTTCTATTCCAAGTTGCTAAAGTTTATAGTATAAGATGGTAAGAGATATTTATGGATCAATTACAGTTTGAAAGTGAAAGGGATAGGCATCCCAGAAAATTTAAAGAATTGATACAGATACTAAATATGGTGGTTTCTGAATGTGACATCCGATGTACCTGGTTGTCTAGATATGGTAGACTTTGATGTGATATTGAGAATGGATTAATTGGCATTATGTCATGTCATTATGAAATATCACTATAAGGTGATTAAATTCAATATTATTGGGGAATTTCCTTTCTTGATACGAAGAGATTATAGTGAAGTATCCAGTAATCTAATCTTTGATTTAGCAGCCTATAAGTTATTACAAAACGATGTATATTACAAAATGATGCCAAGGATATTTGGCGGTGTTATGAGATGTTGATATAAAGTATACGTTCCAGTGGTTAAAGAATTTTCTGATGTAATTCCTGAGGAATTGCCAGGATTACCTCGAAATGTAAAATATAATTTGGTATTGATTTACTTCCTGGAACACAACCAGTGTTTATACCTCTATATATAATGGCACCGAATGAACTTCAAGAATGGAAGGATGAGTTGAAATACTTGTTATACAAGGGATTTATATACCCTAGTACTTTTACTTGGAGTGCCCCAGTTCTATCTGTGAAAAAGAAAGATGGATCATTATGAATATGTATAGATTATAGACAGTTCAATAAAGTAACAATGTGAAATAAATACTCATTACCTCATATAGATGATATGTTTGACCAGCTACAAGGTGCTCAACATTTAAAAAAAAAAATTGAATTGATTTGATATCTGGATATCATTAATTGTGGACAAGGGAAGAGAATAATTAGAACATTTCTTTTAGGATTCAGCATGGGCACTAGGAGTTTTAGAGATGTCATTTTGTCAGACAAATGTCTAGATGCATTCATGGACTTGATAAATAGAGTAATGAAACCATCCCTGGATTAAGATATTATTATAATTATTGATAATATACTAGAATATTTCAAGAGTGTAGAGGATCATAAGCAACATTTAAAGATAGTATTACAAACTCCAAGGGAATATCAGCTATATACTAAGTTCTCAAAATATAAATTTTGACTTAGTAATAGTACTTTCTTAAGGTATGTGGCTAACAAGATGGTATCTAAGATAACCCTAAGAAAGTAAAAGTTGCTACAGTTACAGATGAAGATCCAAGTCCAATTTTCGCTTTCTGCTGTGGTCTGTTGTCCATTCTATTTGAGCTGTGATTGGATCAGGTACATGAACATATGCTTGTAAAGCATCAATCAACTCCTCAGCATCTGAAGCTGAGATGAGAATTCGTCGTGCTGAGTGTGGGATAAACCTTTGTTCCACAGCATGATCAATGAAAGATAACAGACCATCAAAGAAGTGATTAACATTTAACAAACCTATCGGTTTGTGATGCAGATTTAGTTGTGCCCAAGAGACTATTTGGAAAATTTCTTCTAAAGTACCAAAACCCCCTGGTAAGGCAATGAAGGCATCAGCATTGCTCATCATTCTAGCCATGCGCTCATGCATGGATGCAACTTTAAACTCTTCCCCAATTGTCTTTCCTACGATGTTAGATGCAGCTAGAGCTGTAGGAATAATACCTAAAACTTGGCATCCTCCTACATGTACAGCTGTAGACACACATCCCATTAACCCACGGTTACCTCCACCATAGACTAGATGAATTTTTCTCCTGGCCAGCACCATACCTAGATTTTGTGCTGCTTTCACATATTCTCCGTCCTTTCCAGGACTGGAACCACAAAAGACACAGATATTTCGAAACTGACGGAATGCGGTTCCTTCCATAATTTCTATCACCTTAACTCTGAGTATAAAAATAAAGATACTAATGTAGAACTCATAGAAGGGCATATTTATAATAGCTATGCGAATAGGCCGGATATTATTAGAACAGCTATGTGAGTGATTGGTGGATATCAGCTAAATTAAAGGTCAAAAAAAAAGAAGTGAAAATGCAAACCAATTAATTGTTGAAGAGGAACAATCAAATAGTTTATTTTGTTTTCTCAATGTTTTTACCAGTCGACTATTGGTTTATAAGTCGACTAGCTATTTTGAGAAATTTTAATTTGAACTGGTTATTTTACAGTTGATTGATTACATCTATTCTGAAGCAATCAACTGCATCCTACCAGTTAACTATGTGCTATTATTTTTCACAGACTTTATAAGCTCAGAGATATCTCTTTTTCATATGATATGGTTCCGCCGAATAATAATATCTTTGTATTAAATATTTGCACATATATTCAAAACTTGCGGCCACCGATTTTTGCCGAAATCGTAAATAGATTTTGTTTATAGATTTTCAAGAATTACGGCCACCGATTTTAATGCTTTTCAATGTTTGTCCAAATTTTTGACTTTCTATTTTGGCACCATTCTCTATTGTGCTTTTCATCTGTTTCACTGCATTCTCCCTCATTAACGGCTGGCATTAAATGCAAGGTTGTTTTCCCTCATTGCAAGGAAAGATAATTTCTAATCTTTGGAATTCAGTTATTATGGTGTTCAACTGATTAGTAGATTAAAGTAATAGAGATTTTGAAAAGAATAGATGGATGATGATGTAATGGTGCTTTGACGAATATAATTAAAGGAATTAACGGTGTTAAAGTTTTTGAAGAATAAAGTATGGAAAATAAGATTTAAGTTAATTTTGAAATTTTTAATTTGAAAACATGGAAAATATTTTTAGAATCATCTCTGAGAATAATGTAAGTAATTAAGATATTTGTGTTAAGAATTTATACTTTGCTAAATTGAGACTAGTATCTACAATGTAAATCATGTTGAGATTTGAAAATTTACGTATAAATAATTGTTAAGAAAAGAGATTTCAGAAGAAGCTATAAATTGTAAATATGGATAAACCGAGATAATAAGGATATACTGAGATAAAAATGGTACTAGTATAATGGTAAAAAGAAGATACAAGTTAAATTTTTCATTGGCCGATATGTTGGCAAATACGAATTGAATATATTATCTCAAGAGAGTTATTCAGGAAGTCTAAGGATCTTTATTAGATTATAATATGACTAATACTAAATTTAAATGATGTGTTTATACATTAGAAGTTATGCTTTAAGTATCTTTATATTATTGTGGTAAAAGTTGGAAGAAATTAATTGTCCTTAGTTGAACTTAATCATAGCAGTAATTATCATGCCAATATACAATGGCATCATTTGAAGTTTTACATGAACATCATAGATTTCTTAATATGTGAGTGAATTGAGAAAAGTTAAACTTTGGAAATCTAATTTGGAATAACATGCAATAGATAAAATATAACTTATCTAAATTTATGATGCTAACTTGGAAAGCATGCTTCAAGCATATATTTTTAAGATTGGTAGGAGATTTCTTAGCAGAATTTGTCTATAATAAAATGATATTAGAAGATTTAAACCTTATGTAAGAGGTGTTACAAATGTTCTGTTAAATGACTCATTGGAGTTATATTTATTATAAGATGTCATTGATAAAGTGAAATTGATTAGAAAAAGAATACTGGAAACTCAATACAAGTCAAAAGTTTACAAGGACTCTGAATGTTGAGCACTAGGAATTTTCAGTTGGTGATCATATATTCTTTAATGACTCACCATGAAAGAGGTAATGAGATTTGGAAAGAAAGGGAAGTTACCCTCTCGGTATATAGAGTTATTTGAATTCTTGATAAGATCGGTTCAGTGGCTTATTGTTTGGTTTTATCACTTGCATTAGATAATGTTTATTCAGTTTTTTTTTATGTGTCTATACTACGAAAATATTCACCGGATTCTACACATGTTATACAGTGTCCATAGATTCAGTTACAGAAAGATTTAAGTTAAGAGGAACAACCAGTAGCAATAGTGGACAGATAAGTAAAGAAGTTACGGTCAAAAGAAATACCTACAGTAAAGGTGATATGGAAAAAAAAAAAAATCACTCTACTGAGGAAACTACTTGGAAAAGGAAAAATGATATATGTGTCAGATATCTGTATTTGTTTGAACAATGAGATTAGTGTTTATCTGCAACCGTGGTGATGAAATTCGGGGACCGAATTTCTTTAAGGGGGGAAGAATGTAATAACCGTAAATTTAACAAAAATTCAAATTAAAGGAAATTTAGAATAAAAGAGAGAATTTTGAAAATAGAGATAAGAACCGGTGAAAATAAGTTTATTTATTACATGGATTAAAGAATTACAAAAGAAATATGAGAATTTATGTTTTGGCGCGCTATAAGCAAATATATTTTTATTTATGTAGAAATGATTATGATTTGTTAAAATTAAGTGGACTTTTAAGTAAAAGAAGTATTGTGTTGCTTAAAATAATTATATCGGCCTCTATTGAATTTTTATGGTATTTTTAGAAATATTCTTTCTTTTAATATGAATAAAGATATTTGTTTTGAAATTTGTTTTAATATGATTTTTATCAAGAAAAATTATGATTTAAGAGTTTAACTAAAGATTTATGAGGAAGGAAATTTTTAGAAATTTTTGGGATATTTTTAGAAATTTTTGGGATATTTTATGATGAAAAATGGAATTTCTATGAATTTTTATAAAAGAAAATCCTATTATTAATTATTTAATAAATATTATTATTATAAAAAAAAAAAAAAAAAAAACAGAATGTTAAAATGGATGCCGGGAGAGGAATCGAGAAAGAAGAAAAAAAAAAAAACGAAGAAATGCACAGTAGTGAATAGTGAGTGAATAGTAATCTCAAATTTTATCTGTCGATTTGGGGTGTTTAAGGGTTTCCAATCTCAAAACCGAAATTGTTATTGGATTCAGGACGAAGAGTACTTCAATTTTGACCGATCAGTTTTTCAAATCAACCGTTGAATCGCCGTAGATCTGAAGTAGAAAATCTCGGTAAAAGGTAAGTTCTGAAAAACCTTACTTAGAGACCTCAAATTAGAAATCTGACACCGTAGATGGGTTCAGAAGCTTGATAAACATTAGGATATGAATTCATTTTATTGATTTGGTAAAAAATTTTATGACGGTGAATAGTGTTTTCCGGCGGTGAATAGTGGCTGTGAATAGTGTTTTCCGGCGTGAATAGTATTTTCCGGCGGTGAACAGTAACCGAGCTCATTTAAGGTTTTTGGACCCTCCGGACACGTTTTTGAAGCTTATTTGGTCAAATTCAGACCAGAAACGAGGATTTTAGGGCTGTCCAATCTGGAGCCCTTACCTGTGAGTAGATAATTCTTCCTATAACTTGTTTTTACTCTTCTTGAACTTTCCATTGATAAATGAGTATGATTACATGTTATTTATATGTTCATATGTTTCTGAAATGGTTTGAAATATTTGAAATGATTGAGAAATGATATCTAGTTCAAGAAGAGTATGATTTTTGAAATAGATTTTGAAATGCTTTGGATATGTTATTTCTAAATGCATTTCGCATTACATGGCAAAGAAAATATGATATGCTTATGACATTGATTTATAGAGATATATGATTGCCTAGAGAAAGGGCATATATATGTGATAAACCCTGAATGGGTAATTTATAACAGATGAATTTTGAAATACATTGAACATGTGATTTTTACATGTATTTCGCATTACATGTCAAAGAAAGTATGTTATACATGTGACATTGATTTTACAGTGATATGATTGCCTTGGATATGGGCATGATTATATGATTTCTCTGATTGAAAAATTTATAATAAAAGATTTTGTACTGAGACTGAAAGCTCTGTTTGAAATGATATGTAAAGTGATAAGTTGTTGAATATGATTGTATGGCGAATTATTTGATAATGATGCATTGCATATGATGGATATGCACTTTTATACATGTTTATATATTCATAAAAAAATATATATGTATTGATGAGAAATGACGAGATTATATGGCTTGAGACGGTATTGTGAAGGTGGTATTAGTGGTAATGTGAGGAGGCAGTAGGGTGATGAACTCACATTCGCTAATTACCTATTGTGATGATGACAGTGGTAATGTGAGGAGGCAGAAGGGTGATGAACTCACATTCCCTGTTGATCTATTGAAGTTGTAGTCAGTGGTAATGTGAGGAGGCAGTAGGGTGATGAACTCACATTCCCTGATTACCTATTGTGATTGTGACTATGGTAATGTGAGGAGGCAGAAGGGTGATGAACTCACATTCCATATTTATCTATTGAGTTTATTGAAAGTTGTGACATGCTTGAGTATTATATAAAAGAATTGATTTTTATTGCATAACAAATTCGATTTAAGATGAATTTGTATCATATGTGGTTACAGATATTTGTATGTGATTTGAACTGAGATGTTTTGAAATGCGGGTCCCATATGAATGTACTCCTGAATGTAACTTTTTAATATGAGAAACTTTGAAATGAAAAGTACATCCATATGTTGACCTAAGAGGTTATAGGAGGTGTTATCTGCTCACTGAGTTGTAAAACTCACTACACGATGTGGATCTATTTTTCAGATAAAGACACAGAGTTTGGTCCAGCAACCAAGTGATCGACTAGAGGTTGTACTCCAGTGGTGAGCCTACATTGTTTCTAGGCTCTCAATGTTTTTTTTTATTTGCAAAATATTTGTACTCTAGAGTTGCTCTGAACGTCACAGGCAGGATCCTTGCTTCTACTGTTACTCTGGTGTTTATAGACGTAAACTGTATATTGTATATGTGTATGGGAACTTATATGTATTGGTTTATATGATAAAGAATGGCATTATGTACATTTATGAAAAATATTTGTGTATGGTATATGGATTTCACGTGCCCTAAAATTAGGGTCGTGACAGGATGTTATTCCCAAACAATATAATAAATAAAGAGTTTATCTTAACTACTCTATGTACATTTTTAGATTAAATGAAAAATGAAAAAACTAAAGAGAATTAAATTGTAAAAGATCAAATCTAAAAAACTATATCATTTTGAGTCTTCTAAAGGCACAAAAGAAGATAGGGTAGCAAGTTCCAACTAATCTTCATCGCTATTTATATTCTTCACCCCAATCACAAGGTCTCTCCACTATCTACTATAGAAGAGTGAAAAAATATTGGAGATCTGTATCTGACACTAACTTGATTTGATGGATATTACTAGCACCATCAAAAGACATCATTCATATCACTTTTGTCTATAACATAGAAGGTCAACAACGATTGAATCATCAATAACGTGATTAGAGAAAGGAGCATAGAAAATTTCAGAACACAAAAAACTATGATGGCTAAAAGCTTCCACAAAGAAAATTAAAAAAAAAAACTCCCCATCAAAAGAGAAAAAAAAAAAAAAGAAGGTGAAAATCAGAGGAAGAAGGAAGGAGGGTAGCCATGCAACAATCCCTCCTAACCAGCAAAGTAGTGATGCTAGGGAGAGAGAAAACCTAGAGTGAAACCTAAAATTATATTTTGTTTTTGGAGAAAAAACTAATGGAGCATTTTTTTTTTTTTTGTATTATGGTCTATTGTACTTAATCCAAAATTACATTTTCTTCTCAAACCATCATAAGGGTATACTCTCTCATATTAATTAATAAAATTAAAATTATTTTTATAAAGTACTCTTAAAAAAAGAATAAACATATAAATTGGTCTCTGAATTTATTAGGACTCTAAACTTTAATCCTTAAATTTATACCATTATACAATTTAGTCTTTGAATTTATTAAATATTGAAAAATTTGGCCCTTTTATCATTTCACTCTTAATTTCTTTAAAAAAATGTTGATGTGACCAGCTAAGTGCCTATTTGGTTGTTCAGTTCTATGTGGCACAACATCTCAACTTGCTGTGTCACCATTCCTTAAACGAAAGCCTAAATTACTCTATTAATCTCTTAATTTATTTTTTCATTTTGTTTTGGTCCCTTAACTACAAAAAAAGTAAACATACAAATTGTTCCAAAATTTACTAGGGCCCCATACTTTAGTACCTAAATTTACACTATGACATAACTTAGTCTCCAAATTCATGTAAACATTAAACAATTTCATCCTTTCATCATTTTATTCTTAACTGTTGTTAACAAAATGCTGGTTTGGCCTATTAAGTGCCCATTTGACATGTTAAGTCCAACATAGCACCAAACCTCAAACCCTAAATACAAAATCTTAAACCCTAAACTCCAAACCCCAAAACTCAATTTCTAAAACATTAAACTCTAAACCTCAAAAACCCCAAAACCCAAAGCCTAAGACCCAAAGCCTCAACATGTTAAAACCCAATACCACAAATGCCAAACCTCAAACCCTAAATTCGAAGCCCTAAACCCTAAAATCTAAACTTTAAATGTCTAAGCCCAAACTCTAAACATCAAACACCCAAAACTTAAAATCCTAAAATCAAAACCTTACAGGCACAAAGCCTAAAACCTATAAACCTTAAACACCAAAGTTCAATCCTCCTAATCCAAAAACTACAAACCTCAAAACTTAAAACCTAGAGCCTCAAAACCTAAACCACAAAATCCATAGCTCTGAACCTTAAATATCAAAATTTAAACCAAAATCCTCAAAACTACAAATCACAAAACCTTAAACCCTAGATCTCAACATTCCAAACACTACAACCCCAAAAAACTAAATCCTAAACCCAAACCTCAAAACTCCAAAATCTGAAGCCATAAAAGCCTAAGCTCTAAACATTAAACCCCAAACAAAAAAAACCACAAAACCAAAACCATAAACTCCAAACCCAATAATCTAAAACTCAAACTTCAAATCTCAAAACCCCTAAAATCTAAACACCAAAAAACCCTAAGCCCCAATCCCTAAACCCCTAAACCCAAAACTTCAAATTGCAAAATCGCAAACCTCATAACCTTAAAACCCAATTCCATAAATTGTAAACCATTAAACTCAAACCCTAATTTTGAAAACCTAAAACACTAAACCCTATATTGAAAAACCTAAACCCAAATGTGTATTTTCCCTTTTTTTCCGATTTTTTAATATAAAAATTTACAATTTTTGGGTTTAACCATTAGGGTTGAACACTTTGAGGTTTGGAGTTTTAGGGATAGGGATTTATGGTTTTGGGGTTTGAGTTTTGAGCTTTATTGCTTTAAGGACTAGAGATAAAGTTTTAGTGTTTTGAGGTTTGTGGTTTTGTGGTTTGATATTTGAAGTTGAGGGTTTAAGGTTTAGGGCTTTGGGTTTTAGGATTTTGAGATTTCAAGTTTAGGGCTTTGGATTTTTTGGTTTTGAGGATTTTGTGTTAGAAGTTTAGATTTCGTAGGTTTGATGTTTAAAGATTAGGGTTTTGAGATTTAGGTTTTAGGGTTGAGGTTTGGATTTTTGGGTTTGGGGTATTATAATTTAGGGTTTTGTGGTTTAGAATTTAGAGATTAAGGTTTTGGGTTTTGAAATTTTAAGATTTGGAGTTTGGAGTTTTAGGTTTTGGGATTAGGAGCTTGGAGTTTAGGATTTAAGGATTTGAGGTTTGGGGTTTGGGTTTTAGAGTTTAAAATTTAGGGTTTAAGGTTTGGAGTTTGGGGTTTTAGTATTTGGGTTTTTGCTTTTATGGTTTATGAGTTTTAGTTTTGTGGGTTTGATCTTTGGAGTTTGGGATTTAAGGATTTAGGATTTAAAATTTTAGGTTTCAAGGTTTAGGGTTTAAAACTTGGGGTTTGTGTTATGGGGTTTGAGGATTAGGTATTGAGATTTGAGGTTTGGGGGGTTGGATTTTGGCAAGTTGAAATATTGGGGTTTAGGGTCTTGGGCTTTGGGTTTTAGGACTTTTAGGTTTATATTTTGAGTTTTGGAGTTTTGGAGTTTTGATATTTGAAATTTAGAGTGTGGGGTTAAGGGTTTTGTTAAGCGCTTTGGGCTTTTAGGTTTTGAAATTTAGAGTGTAGGTTTTTGGGAATTGGGTTTTGGAGTTTTGAGGTTGGGATTTGAAGTTTTGGGTTTAGGACGTTTTGAGATTTGTGATTTTTAGGTTAAGGGTTTTAAGTGTTTGATGTTTGAGATTTAGGGATTTTAGGTTTGAGTTTTTGACTTTTGTGGTATGAAGTTTGGGTTTGAGGTTTTAGGTTTTAAGGTTTTGAGTTTAAAGATTTTGAGTTTTGAGGTTTAGGGTTTATGACCCAACGCTTTCGATTTTTAAATCTTGAGGTTTGGGGTTTCATGTTCAAGGTTTAAAGTTTAGGATTTTAGATTTGAGGTTTGGAATTTTATGGTTTTGTTTTTTGGTTGTGTTATTGGTTTTATGGTTTCAATTTCAAAATTTTATGATTTTGAACTTTTCTGTTTAGGGCTAGAATTTAGAGTTTATATTTTAGTGTTTACTATTGAAGGTTTTAAAATTTAAAGTTAATAGTTTAGGATTTAGGGTATAAATAATAATTTTTTATAAGTTAAGGGACTTTAGAGAAGTTTTTTCAAATTATGGGACCAAAATAATAAATAAATCAAGGAGCAATAAAGCAATTTGACTTTTTTCTTTTCTTAAGAAATAGTGACTCAGCAAGTTAGTTAAAGTATTGTGTCACATTTAACTTAATATGCAAATAGACATTTGATGAAGTACATCAGTATTTTTTAACGATAGTTAAGAGTGAATAATGAAAAAAAATCTAAGTTGTTTAATATATAGTTGGAAGTTCAAAGAGTAAATTGTGTAATATTATAAATTTAAGAATTAAAGTTGAGGGTTTTAGTAAATTAAGAGATTAATTTGTATGTTTACTTAAAAAAAAATCTAAAATATTCTTTTATAAATTCGAAGACTTAGTTCAAACTATCTCAAATATAAATAATCACACAAGATATAAATATGAAAATAATGCTAGACAAAACTTAAAGGGTTCAAATATTTGTTAAAACATTTCAAAAACATCTCCCTTTTTTTTTTTGGAATTAGAGTAAATAACAATTTCATCTCTTAATTTATAGACTAACTTATTTTTAGTTTTTAAATTCTTTTTTTACATACTAGTTAATATCCAAAAATATCAAATTTGCTATATATTAATATCTATAGGAATTAATATACAGCAAGTGTAATCTTTTTAAAAACTAATAAAATAACTAAAATATGACAAGTTAATAATTTCATGGATTAATTTATACTATAAAAAAATTTTAAAACCAAAACAAAATAATTCTACAAATTGCAAAAATAAATTGTTCATTCACTTTTTTGAATTATTTATCTTTTACAGTTTTAATTGGCTACAACATAAGTAAAGCCTCAAGGAATGGGCTAAAAGGCACAAGGCGGACTGATGATGCTATTAACTTTGGAAAAGATAATGTTACCAGTTCAATGTTACCCAACATTTCAAAATGCATAAAAATAAGTCAAATATATTCTTGAAATCTGAAAACACGATTGTATTCTAATTTATAAGAATTTTTAATCTTTAGAATTTCATTTTAAATCTCCCAAAAGAAATTAGGATGTAATCATACTTTTGAATATTAAAGTGCGACCAAAATTTTGTTTGATATTAATTTGACATTGACAATATCTTTTCAAGAATAAAAAAATTGTCTAAAAATAACTAAAATTTTACAAGTGTAAGAATTTTTAAAAGATAGCATTAAAATTTCATTCTCCGTGAAAGTATATTCCAAGACTTGGAAGATTTGAAGAGTTTTATGAAAGCATAATCAAAGACTTGAAAAAACAACAGGAAAATTAGTCCTTCAATGATATTTCATGTCACTTCAAAATCTGAAATCAATTCCATTACTTTCATCATGTCTACAAGCTTAATATTTTGATAATTCTGATTACAAACTTTAGATTCACATATCAATTTCATCCTTAAAGCCCAACCATATACACTAAAAAAGTTATTGATATAAAAAAATGGTCCTTAGCACCTTTAGATTTTGTTGTCAAGAAATTTTTATTTATCAGATAAATTAAGACACATCTCTTATAAATATTGAATTATTAAAAATAGGGGCGGAGGGTAGTGGTGCCTTGGGCTTTAGCTCCCCCAAAAAATTTTAATTTTTTTTAATAATAATAAAATTTTTTAAAAAAATTTAAAAATTCTTAATAATAAAAGAATAAATCTTTACTTAGGCCCCCAAAAAATGTTTAATCAATATATTATTTTTAATTTTTTTTTCAGCCCCCTAATAAAATCTGTCTAGCTCCGCCCCTGATTAAAAAGAGCCACTTCTTAAGCAGCCTAGCTTTCCATAGTAACCAGCTTATCCTAAATGCCAATATGGTCTTTCATCTAAAACTCCAAGTTGGATAAGTTTGATGACAAACCCAGGATAAATAGATAAAAATTCTTACGTCTACATATAAAAAAAAAATAGACAAATTAAAACAATGATAAATCAAGGTGAAAATATGATGACACATTATTCAGATAGATCCACTTATAACATGTTTATATGTCTATTAATGATTATCTTGATTTATCTATACTTTATAAATTGAATTTACCTAACAAATTCTCCTAAATAGAAGCTCCTTGTGTAGCACCTTTTTTTGGGGCATTGAAACTATGATAAAAAAATATAACATTAGACACAAAGTTCAGCAGATTAAGGTGGACAAAACAGCACAAATAAAGCTAGTCTTATACTTTCAAGCAAAGAAAAAAAAACCAAAAACTAATATCAAAGAAATAAGAGGCAACAGATCTCTTAAGCATTAGCTTAAAATTATTATATTAAAAATTACAACTCATCACAAAATAAAAAATTAATACAACAAAATAAGAAAAAAAACAGAAAAATATCTATGAAGAGACAATACACCTTTCAACTCTCTAAAATTTAACTTTATTCAATTTTCTTCTATTTAGATTCGATAAAAAAAATTATAGATTTTTCTGTAAGAAAAAATCTTGAAGCTCCAAATACTCTTCTAAATATATAAGAAAAAGAAAACTCTTATACAAGGATACGAGAAAAGAAAAAGGAACAACGAAAAATGAAATACAAGACAAGAAGCTAAAGCAAGAGGGGAAGTGGGGTGCCGCCAATGATAGGTGATTTCTGTTGAAAGGGAACTAGGGCTTGAGCAGCACTGTTTTCGTTCTTTCCGGGGTAAAACTGAACCTTTACGAATGATAGGAAAACACATATCAGTAACCAAATAATTGGGCTTTATGAGCATTTTCCTACACCCTATACATTTTATCATTCCAAACATTCCCAACTCCTTTTTCTTCTGTGTACCCTTGCCTGTACAAAAGGACACCCAGAAAAGACAGAGGATGTAAGCACAAGTACCGTGCAAATTCCAAGAAAAAATCCATCACACTCTCTCTATCATGCCGCTACCACCTAACAAGTCCTTCTGCTGCAGGTGAGGAAGAAAAAATGCTATTAACAGACGATTTCTTCTAGGGCATGAAAGACAATCATCGTTGCTGACGCTCCCTTTATTACCATGATCAAGTAACAAAAACAGCTCATGCACCTACAAGTATCCAGTTACCTTTGATCAGAATAATAAGAGAGAGCTAATAAAAGATGTCAGTGACTGACAACTGAGAAAAAAATAAAAATAAAAAGTAGTTTTTTAAGAGGTGAATTGATTGTCCCAACCCCAAGCGCAAGGTGCAGATCTATCCTGTCAATTGAGTCCATCCTTGTTGGTGAAGAAAAGTATTTTAATATAGTATTGAGAGTTACCTCATCCTCTTTCCAGCCAGGGACAGCAGTTTGAATTAAATCTTGGAACTGATTAAAAGGAATGAAAAAGAAGCACCAGTTGATAGTGTTAGCCGAGATAAAATTAAAGGCAAAAAGAGAGAGTATGAAAGAGCAGAGAACTTACTCGTTCTGCAATGCAGCCCTTTACTGCACCACCACATTCTGAAAAAGCTAATTTGAAGGCTTGACGGAATAACGGATGCTTCATAACATGCCTTGATCCATATAGGAAATGGACTCAACATACAGGAATTTCTCGAAGATTAAGTATTATAATCAACATAAATGAATATATGGTGCCCGAGGTCATTTGCCCAAAAACCAGTGCAGACATCATGAAGTTTAGTAAATCTACATCTGATATTCTATGTAGCACGCAAATAGAGTGGGTTGCAACGAGTTATCTGTAATATCCTTAATTTTTTATTTTAAAATAATAATATTTTGTTATAAAAAAATATATTTTTATTATAAATAATTATGTTTTACTAAAAGGAAATATATTTTTAATTAAAATAATTATTATTTTGCTCAAAATAATTATATTGACTTTTAATAAATTTTTGTTGTATTTTTAGAAATATTTTTTCTTTTATTATGCATAAAGATATTTATTTTGTGATTTATTTTATTAAAATTTTTATTAAGAAAAACCGTGATTTAAGAGTTTAACTAAAATTTTATAAAAATATAAATTTTTAGAAATTTTTCAAATATTTTAGGATGAAAAATAGTATTTATATGAATATATATAAAAATAAATACCATTAATCAATTATTAAATAATATTAATATTAATTAAAAACAAAACATAAAAAAAACAGAGGGGAGTGCAGCGGCGTGCAGGGGGGAAGAGAGTTTTCTCTATTTCTTTCTCTAAATTTTTTAAAAACTTCTCTCTAAGATTTTTAGATTTCAACTTAGGGGTTTCGTGAACAGTATTCTATACGTGAATAGTGATTTCAGCTGTGCGTGAACAGTGTTTTCGGCCATGTACAGTGCCAGCGTTGACCAAGTTTCCAGGGTCATTTTTTTTGTTTTTGAACCCTCCGAACTCATTTTTAATGTCTAATTGATCAAATTCATATAGAAAACGTGGATTTTGGGGCTATCCAATCTGGGGCCTTCACCCTGTGAGTGAATATAATTTACTATAATGCATTTTAAAATTCTCCTTTATGCCCATGCATTTTAAAACAAAGTTTTAATTGTGTATAGCATAAATTGAATTTCATATTTATATTAATTTATATTCTTAGAAGCTATAGGACAAGCAGAACAGACCTCTAATAATCTCTCCTGAGTTTGTGATGAACATATGGTGTTATTTTACAATTTATTGAATTTTATAGTTATATTATTTCTTAAATTGTTCATACGATTTATGTTATACTGATACCTCATTATTTCATGAATATGGTGAAATTGAAATTGAATTTATGTTTGAATGTGTTTTTGGGACTGAATGTCATGGTTTATCTGGACTGGAATGAAAATATTGTATTTCTGATTTTGAAGAATGACTTTCTATGCCGGAACTCTGTCCGAGGAATATCTTTGGAAGGGAGGGATATATTTTGTCTTTAAAAAAAATTTTAACCTCATAATTTTCAATTTTTCTTTCAGTTTATATTTTTAGTTTATTAAACTAGTTTATTTTGGAGGAATCATTGATATAAACACTATTAGTTAGCGACAGAGATAGTTAGCCTTGGTGCACCATAAAACCTTAGCTAGCAATAAAGTTGCTAGCCCCTTATGCGAAAGGGCACATGAGGATTTGAATTGTCAATAAGTATAGAGTTGAGATATGTCTCCTCCAATAGCCAGTAGCATTTGGCCTGGTTACCTATGATGAAAATGTGATGATTTACCTGTCCTATTGCTGTGTGCTTGGGACAGTCAACATATGAAAATGTTAAAGAGTTAAGGAAAGTTCCTCCCAACCTTATGATATGAATTATGAGAATATGGTGATTTACCCGTTCCATTGCTATGTGCTTGGGATAAAACAATGTATATGGTGATTGCCCTTACCAGGCTTTGTGCTTGGGTATAAAAATTATAATTATGGATCTACTTTGAGCCCTCCTTTAAACATTTTTTTTATAAAGAGTTATCTTCCTATTTCCTTATCTGATTTTGAAATTATTGTTTATTATACTAAATCTTAAGATTTTAGATTTTCTTTTAATAAAATTTACCTTCTTTAAAGCTTTAGTTTGTTGTTATATACATTGATTTAGATAATGTTATATTCTAACATAATTTCTATTTATGAAAATTCGTGCGAATGGTCTTTTCTGTTTCATTTATAGTAAGCTATATTTGCTCACTGAGTTGTCAAACTCACTATTCAATATCTCTACATTTTTTTTTCAGATAGTTGACCAGCTAGATGACATGATCTTTGGGTGAGTCTACTTTGTTTTCAAGGCTCGTAGGTTTTGATTTATATTGTACTTGTACTCTATAGTTGCTCCATATATCACAGGCAGGATCTCAGCTTCCTTTTGCAGAGTATTTATGTGTATTTGAGATAATTGAAATTATACAATATTAGATAATTAAGCTATCAAATGAATGTGATTATGTGTTTGGTTACAATCTATACTATTTATAAGAAAATCATTTATATATATCATACTAGAAGTTTATGGGATGAGATTATTCTCAAAACCAGCGCCGGTTACGTACTCCTATTTTTGGGTCGTGACAAAGTTGGTATCAGAGCATTAGGTTTCCCTGTGACTATCGGAGTAAAGGATTTTTTAGTAGAACCTTTTGTATGGGTATGAGCCAGATATATTTATACTTCTGGTGCTGCTGAAGGATTCTATAGGGTTTCGATTTCCTTTCTATTCTAAGATTGCTAAAGTTCCTAGTATAAGATTTATTGAATATTGTGACATTTTTAAAAAAAGTATCTATGGGTCAATTATTGCCTGAAAGTGAAAGGGATAGGCATCCTTGAGAATTTAAAGGATTGAGACAAATGTCAATTACGATCGTTTTTTAATATAATATTCGTTTTACCCCATTGTCTAGTTATGCTAGACTTTGATGTGATACTGAGAATGGATTGGTTGGTATCAAGCCATGCCATTTCAGAATGTCACTTTAAGGTGATTAAATTCAATATTCTTGGAGAATTTTCTTTCTTAATACAGAGAGACCATAGTGAGATATTCCAATAATCTAATTTCTGCTTTAGTAGCCCATAAGTGATTATAAAAGGTGTCAAGGATATTTAGCAGTGGTGGGAGATATTGATATAACGTATGCCAGTGTAAATCAAGTTCTAGTGGTCAAAGAATTTTCTGATGTAATTCCTGAGGAATTGCCAAGATTACCTCGAAACGTAAAATAAAATTTGGTATTGATTTACTTCTTGGAACCTAACCAGTGTCTGTCTATACCTCCTTATAGAATGATATTGACTAAACTTAAAAAAATAGTTACAAGACTTGTTAGACAAAAGATTTATACTCTCTAGTACTCTCCTTGAGGTGCTCTAGACCTATTTGTGGAAATGAAGGATAGATCACTATGATTATGCATAGATTATAGACAGTTGAATAAGGTAACAATGTGGAATAAAAAAAAATCCATTACCTCGTATCTATTTAACCAGTTATAAGGTGTTCAATATTTTTTTCAAAAAAAAAAACTTGATTTGGGATATGAGTATCATGAATTGAGGATAAGGGAAGAGGATATTCGAAAAATTTCTTTTATGACTTATTATGGACATTATGAATTTTTGGTTATGTCATTTAGTTTGACAAATGTCCAAGCTTTATTTATGGACTTAATAGATAAAGTATTTAAGCCATTCCTGGATCAATTTGTTATTATAATTATTGACAATACACTAAAATATTCCAAGAGTTCAAAGGATCATAAGCAACATTTAAATATAGTTTTACAAACTCTAAAGGAGTATGTTTAGCAAGGATAATATCCAAATAGACTCTAAGAAAATAAAAGTGGAACAGCAATGACTACGTTCTACTACAGTTACAGATGGAGATCCAAATCCAATTTGCGTTTCCTGCGGTTGTTTGCCGTCCATTCTATTTGAGCAATAGTTGGATCAGGTACATGAACAAATGCTCGTAAGGCATCAATCAACTCCTCAGCATTTGAAGTCGAGATGAGAATTCGTCGTGCTGAGTGTGGGATAAACCTCTGTTCCACTGCTTGATCTAGAAAAGACAACAGACCATCAAAGAAGTTATTAACATTTAACAAACCTATCGGTTTGTGATGCATATTCAATTGTGCCCAAGAAACAATTTGAAAAATCTCCTCTAAAGTACCAAAACCACCTGGTAAGGCAATGAAGGCGTCAGCATTGCTCATCATTCTAGCCATGCGTTCATGCATGGAAGATACTCTATATTCTTCCCCAATTGTCTTCCCTATGATGCTGAATGTAGCTAGAGCTGTAGGAATAATACTTAGAACTTGGCATCCTCCTACATGTGCAGCTGTAGTCACACACCCCATTAACCCACAGTTACCTCCACCATACACTAAATGAATTCTTCACCTAGGCAGCACCATACTCAGATTTTGTGCTGCTTTAACATACTCTCCATTTTTTTCAGGACTGAAATCACAAAAGATACAAATATTTCAAAACTGACGGAATGCGGTTCTCTCTATAATTTCTATCACCTTAACTTTGAGTATAAACAAAGATACTAATGTAAGTATTTATAGAACTCAAAGAAGGGCATATTTATAATAGCTATGCGAATAGGCCGGATATTATTAGAACAGCTATGTGAGTGATTGGTGGATATCAGCTAAATTAAAAGTAAAAAATTTCAAAAATGACGGCAAGCATGTATATGTACAGTAGTTATGACTGTGACCCATATTAAGCACATAAAGAGCATAAGATAAGATATCACTAGAAATCTGTCTTTTTCATGTTGTCTTTGATGAAGCATTGATGTCTTGATTCTTGTAGAAAAGTTGTAAGTGATAGCCATCATTGTAAAAAAAAAGAGTGAAAATACAAACTAATTAATTGTTGAAGAGGAACAATCAAATGATTTATTTTTTTTCTCAATATTTTTGCCAGTCGACTATCGGTATTATTAAGTCGACTAGCTATTTTGAAAAATTTTAATTTGGACTGGTTATTTTATAGTTGATTGATTACATCTATTTTGAAGCAATCAACTGCATCATACCAGTTAGTTATGTATTCTTTGTTTTTCACAAACTTTTATAAGTTCGGAAATGTTTCTTTTCCACCGAATATCAACAGCTTTAAAGTAGATTCTGGCACATATATTCAAAATTTGTGGCCACCTATTTTTGCCGAAATCGTAGATATATTTTGTTTACAGATTTTCAAGAATTACGGCCACCGATTTTAATGTTTTTCAATGCTTTGTCCAAATTTTTGACTTTCTATTTTGGCACCATTCTCTATTATGCATTTCTTCTGTTTCACTACATTCTCCCTCATTAATGGTTGGCATTAAATGCAAGATTCTTTTGCCTTATTACAAGGAAAATTAATTTCTTTTCTTTGAAACTCAATTATTATGATATTTGAGTAATTAGTAAGTTAAAATAATAGAGATTTTGATAGGATTTATCTACCAAAGAAGGTACTTCAAAAAAAAAATTATTATATCAAGTAAGTATAACTGTGTAAGTTGGCAGATTATGTGTAAATTAGAAAATATACCATGCTAAGTTGAGTTTAGTATTTAGGATTTGAATTATGTTGAGATTGAAATTCTACGTGTAAATAATTGTTGAGAGATGAGGTTTCAGAAGAAGTCATAAATTGTGAATATGGATAACCCGAGGTAATAAGGATATAATAAGATATGAAAGAATTGTACTAGTATAATGGTAAAAAGAAGATATAAGTGCAATTTTTTCGTTGTTTGGTATGTCAGCAAGTAAAAAAAAAATTTAAATATATTATTTCAGGAGAACTATTCAAGAAGCCTAAGGATATTTGTTAGATTATAGTATAGCTGATAGTAAATCTAATTGATGTGTTTATGTATTAGAAGTTATGTTTCAAGTATCTTTATATAATTTTAGTGAAAATTTGGAGAAAATCATTTATCCTTAGTTAAACTTGCTCCTATCAGTAATTATTAGACCAACATACAAATGACTATTTGAAATTTTACATAAAATATTGTAGGTCTCCTAATGGGTAAATGAGTTTAGTAAAGTTAAGTCCAGTATATAGGATCGGTCCAGTAGCTTACCGTTGGGCTTTGCCATCTGAATTGAGTAATATTCATCCAATCTTTTATGTGTCTATGTTACAAAAGTATCTACCAGGCCCAACACATGTTATTCAATGTTGAAAAATTTAGTTAGACAAAAATTTGTCATATGAGGAAAAATCAGTGACTATATTAGATAGACAAATGAAGAAATTACATTCGAAAGAAATACTACAATGAAAGTGATATAGCATAATCATGCTTCAGAAGAGATTTCTTAAAAAGTAAAGACGATATTCAGAAAAGATATTCCTAATTATTTGAGCAATAAGGTTGATAACTCCGAATTATGCCCTGATTTCATTCCCTACATGTGGTAGGATGTATTGAAATTCAGAGACTGAATTTCTTAAGGAGGAAGAATGTAATATCCACTAATTTTTTATTTTAAAACAATAATATTTTGCTATAAAAAATATATTTTTATTGTAAATGATTATGTTTTGCTAAAAGAAAGTATATTTTTAATTAAAATAATTATTGTTTTACTCAAAATAATTATATTGACTTTTAATAAATTTTTATTGTATTTTTAGAAATATTCTTTCTTTTATTATGGATAAAGATATTTATTTTGTGATTTGTTTTATTAAAATTTTTATTAATAAAAATCGTGATTTAAGAGTTTAACTAAAGGTTCATAAGAATGTAAATTTTTAGAAATTTTTGAGATATTTTAGGATAAAAAATAGTATTTATATGAATATATATAAAAATAAATACCATTAATCAATTATTAAATAATATTAATATTAATTAAAAAAAAAAAAAAAGACAGTGGGGAATGCAGCGGCGTGCAGGGGGGAAGAGAGTTTTCTCTGTTTCTCTCTCTAAATTTTTTTAAAACTTCTCTCTAAGATTTTTAGATTTAAACTCAGGGGTTTTGTGAACAGTATTTTGTACGTGAATAGTGATTTCAGCTGCACGTAAACAGTGTTTCCGGCTGTAAATAGTGCCAGCGTTGACCAAGCTCGTGGGGTCATTTTTTGGTTTTTGGACCTTTCGGACTCATTTTTAATGTTTAATTGATCAAATTCAGATGGGAAACGTGGATTTTGGGCCTATCTAATCTGGGGCCTTTACCCTGTAAGTAAATATAATTTACTATAATGCATTTTAAAATTCTCCTTCATGCCCATGCATTTTAAAACAAAGTTTTAATTGTGTATAGCATAAATTGAATTTCATATTTATATTAATTTATATTCTTAGAAGCTATAGGACAAGCAGAACAGACCTATAATAATCTCTCTTAAGTTTGTGATGAACATATGGTGTTATTTTACACTTTATTGTATTTTATAGTTGTATTATTTCTTAAATTGTTCATCTGGACTGGAATGAAAATATTGTATTTCTGATTTTGAAGAATGACTTTCTATGCCGGAACTCTGTCCGAGGAATATCTTGGAAGGGAGGGATATATTTTATCTTAAAAAGAATTTTAACCTCATAATTTTCAATTTTCCTTTCAGTTTATATTTATAGTTTATTAAACTAGTTTATTTTGGAGGAATCATTGATAGAAACACTGTTAGCTAGCGACAGAGATAGCTAGCCTTGGTGCACCATGAAACCTTAGCTAGCAAGAAAGTTGCTAACCCCTTGTGCGAAAGGGAACATGAGGATTTGAATTGTGAATAAGTATAGAGTTGAGATATGTCTCCTCCAATAGCCAGTGGCATTTGGTCTGGTTACTTATGATGAAAATGTGATGATTTACCTGTCCTATTGCTGTGTGCTTGGGACAGTCAACATATGAAAAGGTTAGGGAGTTGAGGAAAGCTCCTCCCAACCTTATGATATGAATTATGAGAATATGGTGATTTACCCGTTCCATTGCTATGTGCTTGGGATAAAACAATGTATATGGTGATTGCCCTTACTAGGCTTTGTGCTTGGGTATTAAAATTATAATTATGGATCTACTTTGAGTCCTCCTCTAAACATTTTTTTTATATAAAGAGTTATCTTCCTATTTCCTTATATGATTTTGAAATTATTGTTTATTATACTAAATCTTAAAATTTTAGATTTTCTTTTAACAAAATTTACCTTTTTTAAAACTTTAGTTTGTTGTTTTATACATTGATTTAGATAATGTTATATTCTAACATAATTTCTATTTATGAAAACTCGTGCGAATGGTCTGTTCAGTTTCATTTATAGTAAAACTATATTTGCTCACTGAGTTGTCAAACTCACTACTCAATATCTCTACATTTTTTTTCAGATAGTTGACCAGCTAGATGACATGATCTCTGGATGAGCTTACTTTGTTTTCAAGGCTCGTAGATTTTGATTTATATTGTACTTGTACTCTATAGTTGCTCCATATATCACAGGTAGGATCTCAACTTCCTTTTGCAGAGTATTTATGTGTATTTGAGATAATTGAAATTATATAGTATTAAATAATTAAACTCTCAAATGAATGTGATTATGTGTTTGGTTACAATATATACTATTTATAAGAAAATCATTTATATGTATCATACTAGAGGCTTACGGGATGAGATTATTCTTAAAACCTGTGCTGGTTACATACTCTTATTTTTGGGTCGTGACATTATCTGTCTGAATGTGATGGTGCCCTTCTACGCATCAGTGAATGTAAAAATCTAAAATCCAACATAGTCTTCAGGAGGATATTAAGACAGATAAAAAAAAGTATAAAAACGCTCTGAAAGACTAAAACACATGGTAGTTTAGGTTTGGCAGCTGAGAACAAAAGAAGTTGGGATTACTAGTTATTAGAGTTACCTGTCTGAATGTAATTATGAGCTTCTAAGAATCCAAATAGTAAAGCTGAGTCAACGATGTCAATTTCAAAGTTAAACTTAATTTTAACGGCGCAAATCTAAAAGAAAAACATAATTTAAATGCCAAATATTTGCATATATATTTAAATCAACTTGTCAACAGTTAGATAAGTTACACAACACCAGTCTTATTCTTTTAAGATTGAAGTGAGTTTTATATGGAGGGTTTTATTACTAATTCTGTCCCTTTTTTTGCTTTCTATTAAAAAAACATTGAGCCCTCCTTTGTAACCAAAAATAAAATAAAATAATAAATTAGCGTAATATGCAATTTTCTTTCTCCCATTATAAAATCCAATATTTTGTCAATTTCACTGGTTATCCTACAAAGATTTCTCCTGTAATATTCCATTTTTTTTATTCATTTATTATAAAGACAATTACCTAATTACCCCCTTTTTAACTTACAAAAATATTAAATTGCCCTTATCTAATTAGGAAATGACAACCATACCCTCCCATTATTTTTATGTATGAGCTGCTGCACCAGAAGTTGGAGAATATTTTCCAGCAAAAACGTGCATCTTTCTCCTCACCCAAAACCCTACCATTTCCTTCCATTTTGTGTGTCATCTTCATCCAAATTTCCAGCCACTCAAGTCCCTTATGTTAAGGTTGGAAATCTACTGCAAAACCCCTAGGAAGTTTGAAGCAATCCATTGATTTTTCAGCTGGAAAATTCTGCTCTGCGATTTACTGTAGCGTGCTCTGCGATTTACTGTAGCAGCAAGGTAAAATCTCAAATTTTTGGTCTTTTTGCTGTTCTATGGAAATTCTGGGCATAGAATCATGTTAAGGACTTGTTGTACAACTTCTATGCCAATTTTTATAAGTAGAAAACATCATTTGATTACCTAGATCATGGATTTTTACTTCGGTGAACAGTAACATGAACAGTACCGCGCTCAAGAAATTTGATTTTGGATATTCTAGGTTGTAGGGAATGAATTGGAGGTTCAAATAATCAAATAAGTTTTGGAGTAGTCATTTAAGAATCTATTAGTATGGAAGCTTAAAGTTGGTAGATGTATGTGATAGGAATTTTGAAAGTATAAGGAAAATTCTTGAATTTTGGATTATAAGTTAGCTACTAAAGGAATTGGAAATGCATATAAAATTAAAGGTTGGTGTTAGATTGAGAAGTATATAGTTTTAGCCAAATTGATGTAGGAACCAAAAGGTTTGGTCTTGAAAGAAATATAAATTTGTATGTGATGAAATATTAGATTTATAGCATGGTAATTATGTGCCATGCAAGAATAATGATTATGTGATGTTGTATCATAGGTCACGAAGAAAGTCCTAACCAAGTTGGAAGTTCGCTTAATAGCTTGGACATTGGAAGTGAAAAGAAAAAGGGGTTGCCCTCCATGAATCCCTAAAGTGTGAGTGGATATAGTTTACTATAACGTCTTTCTAAATCCCTCTCATGATCATGCATTTTAAAACAAAATTTTAATTGTGAATAGCATAACTTGAGTTTCATGTTAACATTGATTTATATTCGTAGAAGCCATAGGACATGCAGAACAGACCTCTAATAATCCCTCCCGAGTTTGAGATGAAAATATGGTGTTATGTGACACTTTATTGAAAGTTATAATTGTATTATTTTTTTCAAATTGTTTCATATGATTTATGTTATACTAATACTTCATTATTTCATGAATATGGTGAAATTGTATTTGGATTTATGTTTGGAATGTGTCTTTGGGACTGAATATCATGATCTGTCTGGACTGGAATAAAACTGTTGTATTTCTAATTTTGGAGAATGAATTTCTATGCCGGAACTCTGTCCGATGAATGTCTTGAAAGGGAGGGATATATTTATGTCTTAAAAAGAATTTTAACTTCATGTTTTTTCAATTTTCTTTTCGTTTTATATTTTTGGTCTATAAAATTTGTTTATTATGGAGGAATCATTGTCAGAAACACTGTTAGCTAGCGACAGAGATAGTTAGCCTTGGTGCACCATGTAACCCAAGCTAGCAAGGGAGTTGCTAGCCCCTTGTGCGAACGGGCACATGAGGATTGAAATATGAATAAATGTGGAGTTGAGGTATGTCTCCTCCAATAGCCAGTGGCAATTGGCCTGGTTACCTATGACGAGAATGTGATTATTTACCCGTCCCATTGCTGTGTGCTTGGGACAGTCAACATATGAAAAGGTTAGGGAGTTGAGGAAACTCCTTCCAACCTTATGATATGAATGATGAGAATATGGTGATTTACCCAACCCATTGCTATGTGCTTGGGTATAAAAATTATAGTTATGGTTCTACTTTGAGTCCTCCTCTACACATTTATTTTTAAAGAATTAATTTCTTATTTGATTTTGAAATTATTGTTTATTATATTAAATCTCAAGATCTCATAATTTCTCTTAATCAAATTTATTTAGTTTGTTATTATTTACATTGATTTAGATATGTTATATTCCTGCATACTTTGTATTTATGAAAACTCGTGCGTATGGTCTGTTCTGTTTCAGTTATAGTAAGCTATATGTGCTCACTGAGTTGCGTAAACTCACTCCCTCATATTTTATGTTTTCAGATAGCATTAAAGAGTCCAACCCGCATCCATCCGAACTTGAATAAAGTAGTAGTTTCAGTGGTGAGCCCAATTGTTCTTAGGGCTCCTTAATATATCTTTTGTAATCTTGTTTATTTTCTTTTGTAATCTAGATTGTGCTCTGATGATCATGGGCAGGATCCTGCTTCTGTTGTGTACTTTATGTGTGTTGGTTAATGTTATCTATATACAAGGACTGTATGACATGAATTAGTAAGAAGATGATTATGTATATAACTGAAATGTTTATTTATGATATTGTGTGCTAGGTTTTAATTGTCTATTTTGTGGCTTACGGTTTAAGGGTCATCCCCTTATGCCGTGCCAGTCATGTATCCCAAATTGGGGTCGTGACAGAGTGGTATCAGAGCCTGGTTTTCCTGTGATTCATCGGAGCAGAGAATTCTTTGGTAGGACCCTAAGTATGGATATGAGCCGGACATATTTATACTCAGGGTGCTGCTATAGAATTCTATAGGTTGTTGTTCTCTTTCTGTTCAAATTCTTTTTTTTCCTAAATACGTTATAATATAGACACTACTAAATGCTTTAATTGTGTTTTTATCTTGTAAAGTTGTAGAGATGCCGCCTAGATTTCGAGGAGCAGTTAGAGGTGCTTTGGGTAGACAGCAAGTGATTGAAGAATCTGCTCAATCTACGAATCCAATTACTAGAGATAGTGGTAGCAGCAGACCTAGTTCTAGAGCTAGAAAGAGGGAACGGTATATTCGGGTCTCAGAAATACTTAGGCAAGACGAGCAAAATGAGACTCAGGGTGAAACTCGTGAGGCGAGGACATCTCCTCCACATCCTCGAGAACCAGCTATGGCTGAAGTGATTGCTACCATGCAGGGGATGCATAGAGCAATGGAAAATTTAGCTGATTTGTTAGCAGAACAAGGTAGAAGGGGATCTCAACAACCGGAACCATTTGTTGTCACTCAAGAGCAAGTGGAAGTAACTGAACAGAAAGATAGAAAAGGTGGCGTGCCAGTTAGTTTGTCAGAATTTATGAAGTTAAAACCCCCCACTTTTTCTGGGGCATCTAGTGGTGAAGACCCGGAGCAGTTTGTGGATGCAGTTGAGAGGATATGCAGAGCACTGGGTTGTTCAGATATTAGATCAGTGGAATTGGCTTCATTTCAGTTGTCAGACATAGCCAGGATATGGTTTGATACTTTAGATCGAAGTAAAGCAGCCTCAGCCCCTTCTATGGGATGGAATGAGTTTAAAGAAGCTTTTATGAGACGATTCATGCCAGAAAGTGTAAGAGATGCCCGTGCTAGGGAATTTGAAGAACTAAAACAAGTCCCAGGCATGACAGTAACAGAGTATGATGTTCGATTTACACAGCTATCTAGATATGCTCTGCACTTAATCCCTACAGAAAGGGATAGGATAAAGAGATTTATCACTGGATTAATTCGTCCATTGTTCAGATCAGTAGCTCCACAAATGAACCAATTCTCTGACTATGCTGCAGCTGTAGATTGTGCCCGGTTGATTGAGACCCGAGAGTTAGCTGAAATAGAAATGCATAAGAAATTGAAGAGAGACCGCGGTGGTAGTTTTAAGAGTGGGCCTGGCTATGAGGCAAAAGGCCCAAGAATGCAAGCACAGACATCGTCCTTACAGATTGAAGCTGGAGATTCTAGTCAGGTAGGAGCTAGTAGTGGAAAAAGGAAAATAAATCAAAGACCAAACAGTCAGTTTAGACCTGGAGCAACTCCATTAATCAGACCTCAATGTCCTACCTGTGGTAAAATGCATACAGGACCATGTTATAGAAGAACTGTCTCTTGTTATTTTTGTAGACAGATGGGACATATGATTAGAGACTGCCCACTAAGGCAAGGATTTAGTCAGGGAACAACTCAAGCAACTTTGCCACCTATACCAATAGCCGCTCAGCCAGTTAGATCGGTACCTGGCCAAGCAAGTAGCAGTGGTGTTGGTAGGGGAGCAGGAAGCCGAGGACAGAGTCAGACAGGCAGAGGCCAACCTAGAGTTTTTGCTTTGACTAAACAGGATGCCCAAGCTTCTAATGCTGTAATGACAGGTATTCTCTTGATTTGCTCACAACAAGCTCATGTATTGTTTGACCCTGGATCTACTCATTCATATGTGTCCCCATATTTTGCTAAATGGATAAGTAGAAGTCCAGATAAGTTGAGTTCTCCATTCATGGTTGCCACCCCAGTGGGTGAATGTTTGTTCGTTGAAAAAGTATACAATTCTTGTAAAGTTTCTATTTTTGGTAAAGATACCTTCGTTGATTTGATCATGCTGGATATGCTAGACTTTGATGTAATTCTAGGCATGGATTGGCTAGCTTCTTGCTATGCAACCTTAGATTGCCACCTTAAAGTGATAAATTTCAATGTCCCTGGTGAATCTTCATTCCAATTTCAATGTAATCGTAGTGAGGCACCAAACAACTTGATTTCAGTTTTACGAGCTCAGAAGTTGTTAAGGAAGGGGTGCCAAGGGTATTTGGCATATGTCAGAGATATAAATGAGCAGTTTACCAATATAAATCAAGTTCCAGTAGTCGGTGAATTTTTAGATGTGTTTCCAGACGAATTGCCAGGATTACCACCAGAACGAGAGATTGAGTTTGGTATTGATGTCCTCCCTGGAACACAACCAGTATCTATACCTCCTTATAGGATGGCACCTGCAGAACTCAAGGAGTTAAAGGAGCAGTTGCAAGATTTGCTAGATAAAGGCTTTATTCGACCCAGCATATCTCCTTGGGGTGCTCCAGTCCTCTTTGTGAAAAAGAAGGATGGATCCTTACGCTTATGTATTGACTATAGGCAATTGAATAAGGTGACAATACGAAACAATTATCCTCTACCCAGAATAGATGATTTGTTTGATCAGTTACAAGGAGCACAATGTTTTTCTAAAATTGATCTAAGATCAGGATATCATCAGTTAAGGATAAGGAAGGAGGACATTCCAAAGACAGCTTTTAGGACCCGATATGGCCATTATGAGTTCTTGGTTATGTCATTCGGGTTAACCAATGCACCTGCAGCATTTATGGACTTGATGAATAGAGTGTTTAAACCATTCTTAGATAAGTTTGTCATCGTATTTATAGATGACATCCTGGTGTATTCGAAGAGTTTAGAGGAGCATGAGCAGCACTTGAGGATAGTTTTACAGACTCTGAGGGAGCAACAGTTGTATGCCAAATTCTCTAAATGTGAATTTTGGTTGGATAGTATCACATTCTTAGGACATATAATAACTAAGAACGGCATTCAAGTAGACCCTAAAAAGGTGGAAGCAGTGCAGCAGTGGCCCCGACCTACAAATGTGACTGAGATACGTAGTTTCTTAGGATTGGCTGGATATTATAGGAGATTTGTCAAAGATTTCTCCAAGATTGCCGCCCCTTTGACCAAGTTGACTAGGAAGGGAATAAAATTTGAATGGTCTGATGCTTGTGAAGAAATTTTTCAGGAACTAAAGAGGTGTTTGACCACAGCCCCAGTTCTTACAATTCCCACTGATATTGGAGGCTATGCAGTATACTGTGATGCATCTAGAGTGGGTTTAGGCTGCGTATTGATGCAAAATGGAAGGGTAGTTGCTTATGCATCCAGGCAGTTAAAGAAACATGAACAGAATTATCCCACCCATGACTTAGAGATGGCAGCTGTAGTGTTTGCTTTAAAGCTTTGGAGACATTATCTGTACGGAGGATCTTGTGAGATTTACACAGATCACAAGAGTCTCAAATACATTTTTCAGCAAAGAGACCTTAATTTGAGGCAAAGAAGGTGGATGGAACTATTGAAGGATTATGATTGTACAATCTTGTATCATCCAGGCAAAGCAAATGTAGTAGCTGATGCCCTAAGCAGAAAATCCATGGGAAGTTTGGCCCATATAGCAGAAGTGCGACGACCATTGTTGGAAGAAATTCATAATCTAGAAAGTGAAGGGATAATGTTTGAAGTAAAGGAACCAGGGATATTTTTGGCTCATGTGCAGCTTCAGTCTTTCCTAGTTGAGCAGATTAAAACTAACCAAGATAGGGATGCCAGCTTGCTCAAGATCAAGAATGAGGTGAAAGATAACCAAGATTCTAAATTCTCAGTGGACACTGAAGGGGTATTAAGATATGGTAAACGGTTATGTGTCCCAAATGTGAATGATTTAAGGAAATAGGTGTTAGAGGAGGCACATCGCTCCACCTATACAATACACCCAGGAACGACGAAGATGTATCAAGATATGAAGGAATTATACTGGTGGGATGGTATGAAAAGGGATATAGCTGAGTTTGTTTCCCATTGCCTGACATGTCAGCAAGTGAAAGCTGAACACCAACGACCTGCAGGGTTACATCAACGAATAGAGATACCAGAATGGAAGTGGGAGAGAATCACCATGGATTTCATCACAGGGTTACCAAGGACCCCCAAAGGATATGATTCTATATGGGTAATAATAGACCGAATGACGAAGTCAGCTCACTTTCTTCCTGTGAAAACCACCTATAACGTAGCTCAGTATGCAAGGCTTTATTTAAATGAAATAGTTAAGCTACATGGAGTTCCTATGTCTATTATATCCGATCGAGGGCCACAGTTCACGGCACGATTTTGGAGAGCTTTCCAAGAGGCATTAGGAACGAGATTGGATTTAAGCACAGCTTTCCATCCCCAAACCGATGGTCAGTCAGAGCGTACAATTCAGATTTTAGAGGACATGCTCCGAGCTTGCATTTTTTATCTTGGTGGAAGTTGGGATATGTACTTATCTTTAGCTGAATTTGCCTATAATAATAGTTACCAAACTAGCATACAGATGGCCCCATTTGAAGCTTTGTATGGTAGACGGTGCAGGTCTCCCATTGGATGGTTTGAAGTGGGAGAGGCTAAACTTTTAGGGCCAGATCTTGTGCAAGAAGCTTTGAACAAAGTGAAGCTAATTAGAGAAAGATTACAGGCAGCTCAAAGTAGACAGAAGGCATATGTTGACAATAGACGGAGGGAATTAGAATTTTTAGAGGGTGAACAAGTATTCTTGAAAGTCTCCCCCATGAAAGGAGTAATGAGATTTGGGAAGAAAGGGAAGTTAAGTCCTCGATATATAGGCCCTTTCGAAATCTTGGATAGGGTAGGTGCTGTAGCATATCGCATAGCCTTGCCACCACAGTTGAGTGATGTTCATCCAGTTTTTCATATATCAATGTTAAGAAAATACCTACCAGATCCATCTCACATTATCCAACCCCAAGAAATTCAATTGGATAAAAACTTAGCTTATGAGGAAAAACCGATGTCCATAATTGATCGGCAAGTGAAAAAGTTGCGGTCAAGGGAAATCCCAATGGTTAAGGTTATATGGCAAAACCACTCAAGTGAGGAAGCCACCTGGGAAGTTGAAGATGATATGCGAAATATATATCCCCAATTATTTGAGTAATAAGGTTAGTAACTCTAAATTTTGCCTTAATTTCATGTTTTACTTATAATTGGTTGATTTAAAATTTGGGGACCAAATTTCTTAAGGAGGGAAGAATGTAATATTCCATTTTTTTTATTCATTTATTATAAAGACAATTACCTAATTACCCCCTTTTTAACTTACAAAAATATTAAATTGCCCTTATCTAATTAGGAAATGACAACCATACCCTCCCATTATTTTTATGTATGAGCTGCTGCACCAGAAGTTGGAGAATATTTTCCAGCAAAAACGTGCATCTTTCTCCTCACCCAAAACCCTACCATTTCCTTCCATTTTGTGTGTCATCTTCATCCAAATTTCCAGCCACTCAAGTCCCTTATGTTAAGGTTGGAAATCTACTGCAAAACCCCTAGGAAGTTTGAAGCAATCCATTGATTTTTCAGCTGGAAAATTCTGCTCTGCGATTTACTGTAGCAGCAAGGTAAAATCTCAAATTTTTGGTCTTTTTGCTGTTCTATGGAAATTCTGGGCATAGAATCATGTTAAGGACTTGTTGTACAACTTCTATGCCAATTTCTATAAGTAGAAAACATCATTTGATTACCTAGATCATGGATTTTTACTTCGGTGAACAGTAACATGAACAGTACCGCGCTCAAGAAATTTGATTTTGGATATTCTAGGTTGTAGGGAATGAATTGGAGGTTCAAATAATCAAATAAGTTTTGGAGTAGTCATTTAAGAATCTATTAGTATGGAAGCTTAAAGTTGGTAGATGTATGTGATAGGAATTTTGAAAGTATAAGGAAAATTCTTGAATTTTGGATTATAAGTTAGCTACTAAAGGAATTGGAAATGCATATAAAATTAAAGGTTGGTGTTAGATTGAGAAGTATATAGTTTTAGCCAAATTGATGTAGGAACCAAAAGGTTTGGTCTTGAAAGAAATATAAATTTGTATGTGATGAAATATTAGATTTATAGCATGGTAATTATGTGCCATGCAAGAATAATGATTATGTGATGTTGTATCATAGGTCACGAAGAAAGTCCTAACCAAGTGGGAAGTTCGCTTAATAGCTTGGACATTGGAAGTGAAAAGAAAAAGGGGTTGCCCTCCATGAATCCCTAAAGTGTGAGTGGATATAGTTTACTATAACGTCTTTCTAAATCCCTCTCATGATCATGCATTTTAAAACAAAATTTTAATTGTGAATAGCATAACTTGAGTTTCATGTTAACATTGATTTATATTCGTAGAAGCCATAGGACATGCAGAACAGACCTCTAATAATCCCTCCCGAGTTTGAGATGAAAATATGGTGTTATGTGACACTTTATTGAAAGTTATAATTGTATTATTTTTTTCAAATTGTTTCATATGATTTATGTTATACTAATACTTCATTATTTCATGAATATGGTGAAATTGTATTTGGATTTATGTTTGGAATGTGTCTTTGGGACTGAATATCATGATCTGTCTGGACTGGAATAAAACTGTTGTATTTCTAATTTTGGAGAATGAATTTCTATGCCGGAACTCTGTCCGATGAATGTCTTGAAAGGGAGGGATATATTTATGTCTTAAAAAGAATTTTAACTTCATGTTTTTTCAATTTTCTTTTCGTTTTATATTTTTGGTCTATAAAATTTGTTTATTATGGAGGAATCATTGTCAGAAACACTGTTAGCTAGCGACAGAGATAGTTAGCCTTGGTGCACCATGTAACCCAAGCTAGCAAGGGAGTTGCTAGCCCCTTGTGCGAACGGGCACATGAGGATTGAAATATGAATAAATGTGGAGTTGAGGTATGTCTCCTCCAATAGCCAGTGGCAATTGGCCTGGTTACCTATGACGAGAATGTGATTATTTACCCGTCCCATTGCTGTGTGCTTGGGACAGTCAACATATGAAAAGGTTAGGGAGTTGAGGAAACTCCTTCCAACCTTATGATATGAATGATGAGAATATGGTAATTTACCCAACCCATTGCTATGTGCTTGGGTATAAAAATTATAGTTATGGTTCTACTTTGAGTCCTCCTCTACACATTTATTTTTAAAGAATTAATTTCTTATTTGATTTTGAAATTATTGTTTATTATATTAAATCTCAAGATCTCATAATTTCTCTTAATCAAATTTATTTAGTTTGTTATTATTTACATTGATTTAGATATGTTATATTCCTGCATACTTTGTATTTATGAAAACTCGTGCGTATGGTCTGTTCTGTTTCAGTTATAGTAAGCTATATGTGCTCACTGAGTTGTGTAAACTCACTCCCTCATATTTTATGTTTTCAGATAGCATTAAAGAGTCCAACCCGCATCCATCCGAACTTGAATAAAGTAGTAGTTTCAGTGGTGAGCCCAATTGTTCTTAGGGCTCCTTAATATATCTTTTGTAATCTTGTTTATTTTCTTTTGTAATCTAGATTGTGCTCCGATGATCATGGGCAGGATCCTGCTTCTGTTGTGTACTTTATGTGTGTTGGTTAATGTTATCTATATACAAGGACTGTATGACATGAATTAGTAAGAAGATGATTATGTATATAACTGAAATGTTTATTTATGATATTGTGTGCTAGGTTTTAATTGTCTATTTTGTGGCTTACGGTTTAAGGGTCATCCCCTTATGCCGTGCCAGTCATGTATCCCAAATTGGGGTCGTGACATCTCCTTACATAAAGCCCAGGATTCAGGAAAGACATGCAGATACAAACAATTAAAACCCTACAAGATGGCATTAACCATGCAGCTAATATTAAAGTAATGTGAATCTAAAATATAAGCACTAATATTACAAGATATGACTCATTTAATAAACTACAGGAATGGGAATCATTATCAAACAGTAGCATCAGTCTCACCAATCACCATTATTATTATTGATCTCAAGGAGAGCAATTGGGGCTTGGGCATCTGATATACACTACTGAAACACTTGGGATTACCCTTATTTCCATATTTGCAGAGATGACATGGATATGGATTTGAGAATCTTCAACTAGATTTGAGAAGGAGGAGGAATGCGTTTTGTTCTTGTTTCAGGTAGTCCAATGAACAAGGCAGTCTCCACATCTGAACTCGGGATATATTCTGAGTAAGGTAGTGGATTTTCTTTCTGATTCTGTGTTGCTTGCTTTGGCTGGATATTACCATACTGTACAGGAAAATCAATGTGTATTTCATTCCATACTAGAGAAATATGCAGTCATCCCTTAGGGAGAATTTTATTTAACTTTAGCACCAAAAGTTGCAGACTTTAGTGTGTGTTTGGATTAAGTAATTTAACGGACACAAAATAATTTGTTTGGATAACTAATCAAAGAATTTTAAAAATTAATTCCAAATAGTTTAATCATGGAATTATATTGTCAAAAATAAAAGATTTCAAATCTTCTTTCACTTACTACATAATAGCTGAACCCAGTCACTGGACCAGGCCTGAACTTGACCCTCCCCCCCACTAGACTGGACTTGACCCATGGCAAGAACTTCGTCTCCTGAATTTGGCCTTTAGACTGGACTCAGGCATCGGGTGGCTTTGAATAATATTATGAAAATATACAAAAGTGCAAATTTTTTTATAATGATTAACTATCCAAATAAGATATTTTTCAAATGAAGAAAATTGAAATGCAGCAATTCAATTTTCTTGCAATTCAGATTCTATATATTTAAAAAATTTCTCATCCTAACAACACCTAAGGGCGACTATTATATAGTCCAAGTCACTAATTGATTTCTAGACAATATTAACTACAACGTAATCTCACCTTCTCTAATAGCCTTGCATTTTCAGCTTCTAGGGCTTTTTCCTGGATTGTATTCATAAACAAGCAAGTCAGCAACTTTTAAATGTAACTTATGCTGGGAAATCGTACAAAGGTCAGAATCCGAGATAAAGAAGAAAACCATGAAAAGATATTTTTCTGTGCATGTGTCTGCATATGAGCAAGGGAAGAAAAGTCTCATTGGGACCAAGAGTACTCAGATGCAGACACTTGTGCAGTTGTGGCAAGTTGTAACCCTAAGAAATTTGTTGATAGAATTACTTGGGAAAAAAAATCAGGTTTCATTTTTTGACAGTCCTGCATTTCTATTATGACAAGACTTAGATACAGTTCTTTAGATTTTTTTTATATCATGTTTTGCAATAAAATTATAATATGCAGACATTAGGCACTTTATTGACTGCCTCAAAAGAACTCTTCTATGTGTCATAATTTAATTGAGAAAACTAATAACAAACGCAGAAAAAACTGCTTCTAAGTTTTTCCCTATCTAGTAAACACACACATTCAAGTATTCAACACCTTGTCAATTATTTAGACAGCTTACCTTTTCTTGTAGTTGCATAATTTTCTCCTTAAAAACATGAGTCTGAAAATAAAAAGTTGCAATTTAGATATAAATTAACTTTGAAATATTCAGAGTAAAATTTTATAGGCATATTATGTTAACCTTTCTTGCTCGAATGTTGATTACACTTTTTTGCAACTGTTTTTCTATCTGTTGTAGTTCTTCTAGGGAGCATGACCCCAAACCTTCTCCCAAGAGTTTCCTGAGGGATTGAAATTGCAAAAGCAAATATCCTTTTACTGTGAGGGCAATGTTAAATTGAATTTAAACAATTTTGAAGATGACAGAATTTTGAAGAAGGTCTTGAACCGTTTTGAAGCTTCAATAAGCTCAATTTTCTTGGTCATACTTGCTGCTTCTTGCTTTAAATGCTGGCATGTACAGTGCAATTTCATTCAAACATCAACAAGACAATAAGAAGACAGAAATAAACAGAATCCGAAGAAACCAACTAAATACATATATTTATGTATGACATATATACATTGATAGAAGTAGTAGAGATACTTAGGTGGACGGTCTACTGAGTATTGGTAAACCAAGTCAAACATAAATAGACATGTAAACATATTAGGCACACTTTTTAAGTGAGGCCAATCTCTAACATGCTTGATGATTGGTTTGGTCTACTTATCTTTAGTAAGTTGGGTATACTTAGAATTTCTCATAGAGTGCAAAAACCTTTCACCAACTATTGTTTGTCTATCTACACAAAGTTTGTTTGTTGTTGTTGTTGTTGTTGAAAGAGCAAGGCTATTTGGCAAAATAATATTTGTTTTTCTTCATTCAATATTGTACGTACAAGTCAGTACGTACAGCATGTTTTTCCTTCCTAAAGGAGTTTTAGAAGTAATGCATTTTCAGGAAAACTTGCTATGCATATAAAGTTGGCCAAATTCTTAGATAGACAATCTACAAAACATTAGTAGGGATACTAGAATCCAAAGAAAAGATATTTCTAGAGAGTTTGACTATCTAGAGAGACTAGTGGTGGGAGGAGAAAATTATCTCATAAATGAATTGAAGGAGATTTCCTATAGGGAGGGCATTAGTTGGAGACAAAAATCTAGGTTACAATGGGCAGAGGAAGGGGATGTGAATTCTAAATTTTCCCATAGAGCGGCCTCCGGTAGGTGTGTGGTCAAAGAAATTGAGCTTGAAGATGGAAGGGCGATTAGGGATATAAATGTGGTTTCCAAGAAAATTACTAGTTTCTACTCAACTCTTTATATTGATATTCCAAATAGACCTTTTTTGGAAGGTTTAGATTGGTCTGTTATTAATCATGAACAAGATATTTGGCTAGTAAGACCGTTTGAAGAGGAGGAAATTAAGAATGCGGTGTAGAATATGGGTACAGAAAATTCTCTAGGGCTTGATGCTTTTATTATTGCTTCTTTCAAAGTTGTTGGAATACGATTAAGGAGAATCTTTTGAAGGTGTTTCAGGAATTTTATAATAGTGGTAAGATAGGAGTGAGAATGAATTCAACTTTCATGACAAGTGTTTAAAAGAAGGATTGGTTCAAAAGGGTGAGAGATTATAGGCCTTTTAACTTGGTGACAAATATTTATAAGCTCATCACTAAATTTCTTTCTATTAAGCAAAATTAGTTGCCAGCAGGTACTAGTTCCCATAATCAAAGTGCATTTATCTCAACTAGGCACTTGAAGCAGCTTTGATGGTTAATGAGGTTGTCCATGATGTGAAGCATAGAGGTAATAGTGGTGTTTTTAAGATTGGACTTTGAGAAAGTTTATGATCAAGTTAGCTGGAATTTTCTTGATAAATTCCTTCATAAAAAAGGCTTCTGTGCAAAGTGGAAGGATTGGGTTTCAGGGTGCCTTTGTTCGGTTACTTTTTTAGTGATTTTGAATGGAGAGCCAAAGTCTTGGTTTCAAGGGCAGAAAGGAGTGAGGAAGGGGATTCTATGTCTCTCTTTTTTACACCTAGGTAGTAGATATGCTTTGTAAGATGATCACAAAGGGACTTGATAGAGATATTCTTAGGGGCATTCAAGTAATGAAAGAGATTGTTGTGTCGCATTGCAAATGATATTTTTCTTTTCTTAGAACAAGGTAGGGGAAGCCTGTTGAATACTCTTAGTGTTCTATGAATTTTGGAGGATATCTAGTCTAAAGATGAATTTGACAAAGAGTAATTTGGCAGGCATTAATGATGGCACAAATGTTCTTTCTTCTTGGGCTTCTTTGATAGGATGCTAGGTTCTCCAATGTCCCCTTATTTATTTAGGAGTTTCCCTCAGAGGAAATCCTAGAGCTACATCTTTTTGGGGTGCTATGGTACAAAAGATGACTAAGAAACTAGATAGTTTGAAAGGTTCACTCTTCTGTTTGGGTGGTTGCATTACCCTCATTCAGTTATGCCTTTCAAATGTTCTGCTATATTATTTTTCCCTCTTTTGAATTCCAAAAGGGTTTGCATGACAATTATTGAAAATTATGTAGGATTTTCTTTGGAGTAGTGTGGGGGGAGTTAAGAAGGGATCACATTGTTAATTAAGAAATATGTTGTAGACCAAGGAGTGAAAGGGGTTTATGACTTAGAAACTTGGTGTTCGAGAGCAAGGCTCTGACAATCAAATGGCTATGGGGTGTTCCTCTTGAAACTACTTCCTTATGGCATCAAGTTATTTGGAGTAAGAATGGTTTGGGCCTGAATAGGTCAAGTAAGTTTGGTTTGGACCTCTCGAATCCTTAGTCCTTGGAAATTTGTTTCTCAAGGTTATGATGTTTTTTGCTCTTTTATTTATTTAAGGGCTGGTAATGGGTGCCATATCAAATTTTGGAAGGATACTTGGGTAGGAAATATTCCTCTCTCCCTAGCTTTTCCTAATCTTTATCATCTTTTGTCTTTGGCTCTTTGCATAATGTCTAGTTCATGATTTTTGTTCTACTCAAGGAACTATGCTTTTTTGGAATTTTCATTTTTCTAGGGACTTAATTGCTAGAGACCTGAATGAAATTGAAACTCCTTTTCCACTTCTTGAAAAGGTGAGAATGCCCCGATTTGAACATAAGAGTTTGGAATCTTGATCCTTCCGGTGTTTATTCTTGTAAGTTCTACTTTCACTTCCTTGTTTCTTCTCCCACTAGAGAAGTTTTCCTTCTTGAAAAACCCAATTGGAAATCAGAAGCTCCTTCAAAAATTAAATATTTTATTTGGACAACGGTAATCAATAGATTTAACACAAATGACATGTTGCAAGTTCAAAGACCTAACATTGATTTGTCTCCTGACATTTGTATAATGTGCATGAGTAGTGCAAAATCTGGTGATAATTTATTTTACATTGTCTAGTGACTAGTTTCATGTGGAATAAACTTTTTGGGATCTTTGGCGAGAGTTGGGTTTGTCCAAAGGACATTCAGCAATTTCTCCTTATACGGTTCAAAGGTTTTGGCGCACAAAGGAAGGTAGCTCTTTGTAGCAATTTGCGGTTTTTTGAAGTTATTTAAAATATTTGGCTTAAGAAGAATACACAAATTTTTAAGGGTGTGTAGCTTTTTTTAAATGACTTATGGGCAAGGATTGTGTTCCAAGGATTCTTGTAGTGTTTGGGTTTAGGGTTATTTAAAGGAGTGTACCATTTGGATATGCAGAGGGATCGGGCAACTTAGTTGCATGCCTAAATTTTTAGCTACTGTGTTGTTTTTTTCTGATTTTTTAATTATGTTTTCTATGTCTCTTTAGGCGGATAACTAATCCTCCTTTGTTGTACTTCTCTTCTTTCTCAATAAAATTCCTTCTTTTATAAAATAAAATAAAAAACAATTGGAAGTGTAAAGAGAATACTTGCTTTCAAAATGGACAAGAAGAGAGACGCTTTTTGGGTGAACAAATCCCTCCTATATTGCTCCATTCATTGCAGACACAAGTCAGCATATATACAGAATGCTTTTTCCTCCCAATTGACCAACTTAGATGCTAGAATTTACTTATATTATCTTGCACCTCCTAGGTAGACCAATCTTCAGCATTCTAATCGCTCATATTTCTTTTTACTTTGATTTGCACCCACTTTTCAGCTAGACTGTTTTAGTACATATACAATATCCCTTTTATATAGACTCGTTCTATCAAACGGGTACAATAAGCTAATAAGAAGCAAACGCTGAAATTTATTAAAAGTGGAGTCCATTGAAGAGTTTCTTAATATGTGCCCTTGAATATTTTTCATTAACTTAGTCTACCCATTTTTTTGGTAGACTTAATTCTATTCCTAATCAAAATATCTAAGGCATTAATGGAGATGTTTTCATTATTTTCTAGATGAACTTTTAACTAAGTCCACAATTTGGAATTCAATACTTGTAAATTTGCCTAATCTTTATACTTGCATTTAAACTTTGATATTTAAGTTGCTGGGTGTGATATAGTTGTGAGAGGTACAGATAGTTAGCGGCAGATCTTAAGTTCAAACGAATGTTTGTCATGTAGCAAAGAAAAACTATATTTGATGTGTAGAGTATCAGTTGTAAGCAATACCAATCATAGCTAAATAATTAATCAAAGAAAAGGACCAATATATACTTAGTTAAATAGGACTTGAAAGAAACATAGAAAGGCGCATGCAATTTTCTCTTCCCATAATGGCCAAAAAAAATTTTCTCTTGACATGGAAAAAGTAACCAAGAAAACATTAGGAGAAACAGGAAAAGACATCTTCATTTTCATCATCCCTTGAATGTAACCAAATAACAGAGTAGTTAAATACCAGATGATTGATTTGGAATGCAAGAAGATGAAAAAAACATAATGAATGAGGAACAACCTGCAAATTTTGTTCAACTGTTGTGCTGTCTGTTAGAGTATCCCTGTTATAACTGTGGTAGCGTTCAATTGTCTCCTGCATGCTGTAACATTGAAACAAAAATTGCTGGAGTCAAATGATCTTTTGCCAAACTAATACGTGAATGACTAGCAGTTGCTTGAACAAAATGAGGAAAAAGACAAATGCCATGATAAATATTTATAAAGCTTACATTGGGAACAAAGACAGAGTAATGAAGATGGTTAGGGAAAATTTCATTTCTTGTTGTTTAGATTCAAATAAATGGGAGGAAATGAAAAGAACAGAAAATGTTAATAAAAAAATGTATTACCCATTTCCTTTTATTGACATAACTTTTCAAGAAGGATAATTGTATAATTCAGATATGCCACAACTGCCTGTTTTCATTAGTCGAGAGATTCATTATAGTGAGTTCATGTTAAACTTGTTCTCTTCATTTTTAATCATCTCATATTTCCTTGAATTATGTGGCATCATTAAAAAAATGACATAATTTTATACTCATATCTACGCTCTACTGTACCAAATGAGATGGTTATTGTTCAAATTGTATTTTGATATTTTCAAAGTGTGCAACATCAGTGCTTGCCATTGTACTTAAAATGTTCAAGTTCAATGCTTGGCTATATACCTAGAATATGATAGATTTTGTGTCTAGATTATTATAGTTCATGTACGGGTTTTAATTAGTAGTTATGTAAGTAGACGTTAAAGGATCACTTAGTGTGCCTATATATACCCTTTTTATTTGGTAGTATTAAGTAAAATAAGAAATTCAAGTAATTCAAGAGAGATATGAGTGACTTCAAAAAAAATCCTCTTCGATGATGAAAAGACAGAGATGACAAGGATGATGGCCCATGGAGTAAAAATTTGAGGTGGAACAAGTACGCACTGAGCTAATGAAGAAAGTTGTAGGATTAGTGATGATAAATTTTCAAGGTTTTCTTGCAGTTTGATGTTGTGATGCGGATAAAGAGTAAATCTCTTAAGTTTATTAGCCAGGGACGGTGAGAAGAACCCACACAAAGGCAGTGCAGATGGGTCTCCTAGGGTTATGCCTGCATTTATGAAAAGGAAGGATGGAGGAACTATCTAGTAGAGATCTCATAGTTGAAGTGAGAGCTTACAGAAGAGGAGCGTTAAGGTAAGTCTTCTAGGTGAAACCCATAACACTTGAAACTGGGAGCTAACATCCAATCTAGAGTTAGAAAAATGAAGAAACTTCTAAGTTATAGGGCGCATTGAAATTGGCAATTGACCTTTTAAAAGTATGCAAGTTCAATGCTTGACTATGTACCTAGAGTATGATAGTTAATGTATCTTATTAGAGATAACCCTAACCCTAGTTTGGATAAGATTAGGTAACCCTAGTTTGGATAAGCTTTCGTAATATCTTAACTGTATATATCTCTTTGTTGTTACAGATAGGAAGTTGTTATCATTTGAATTTAAACCTTATGTACACTTGTATAAATATTGGTTCAATATCTCAATAAGATAACTTTGGCATTCCTCAATCATATCAAATATCTTTATGGTATCAGAGCACTTCTAAAGCTCTCACGAGCTATATCATTTTTTTTTCTACCATGGCTGAATCCTCCACAACTCAAACCCTTCAAACACCAGTTGCAAACACCACACCAGAACTTATCACTATTAACGTCCCCAATCTAGTCATTAAGTTGTTGCCCAACAACTATGTAGCGTGGAATTGCTGATGAACTTACTCTCATTGGACAACCCTTAGATGAGATTGATCTCATTTTGCACTGCCTCAATGGCCTGGGTCCCAACTATAAGGAAATATCCACTGCTCTACGTGTCCGTGAAACGCCCATTTCCTATGATGAGCTCTATGAGCTCCTTACTGATCATGAAGCTCATGTCATGAAGGACGAGAACCTTACTGAAACTCCCATTACTGCCAACCAAATCCGAAAGGTAATTTCTCAACCCAAACCTTATTATAGAAGACCTTCACCTTATCATGATCATCCCAACTATCCCTCACGGAAACCTACTTCATCTTTAATCTGCCAATATTGTAATCGACGTGGTCATATTGCAAAATTTTGCTACAAGATTATGAATAACCCCCATATTTTTCCAAGTGCTAATGCTGCAGTTACTACTTCTCGTCCTCCCAATCACTGGCTCCTTGACTCCGGCGCTACTCACCACATCACAAATGATTTCAGCAATCTCACTCTTGCCTCTGAATATGATGGCCTGGAACACCTCACTGTGGCAAATGGTAATACACTTCCTATCACTCATAAGGGTTCTTCGACTATCCCTCCCTCTCTTCATCTTTCTAATGTTCTCTATGTTCCTCACGTTCAACATAACTTACTCTCTGTCTCTCAATTATGTAACCAAAACCAGGTTTCAGTTGAATTCTTCCCTTCTCACTTTCAGGTCAAATCTCTCACCACGGGCCAACCTCTGTTGCAAGGTCAGAATGACAATCACTCCTACATATTTCCTGACTCCTCTTCTTTTCCATCTCCCTCTGCTGCAACCATGACTATGTCTCCACTTCCCAGCCTTCGTTGGCATCATAGACTCGGGCATCCATCCAACACGACGCTACGTCAAGTACTTCTTTCAGGAAATATTCCCACCTCCTCCCGTTTTCATTCCTGTATTGATTGTCATTTAAATAAAATTCATAAACTTTCATTTGGCACTTCCAGTCTCACTAGTCAGAGACCCTTAGAATTATTGTACTCGGATGTATGGGGACCTACTATGTCTCCTTCCATAAATGGCTTTCGGTTTTATGTAATCTTCATTGATCATTTCTTGTGATATATTTGGCTTTATCCTATGAAACACAAATCTGATGTATCTTTGATTTTTCCTACGTTTAAATCATTTGTGGAAAAACAATTTAACTCTACCATCAAATCAATATACTCGGATAATGGCGGTGAATACATTGGCTTACGTTCATTCCTCACACAACATGGCATCTCACACTTAACTTCCCCACCCCATACTCCCGAACATAATGGTATATCGGAAAGAAAACATCGCCACTTACTTGAAACAGCCAAGTGTCTTCTCAATCATGCCTCTCTTCCCTCTAAATACTGGACCTTTGCTCTCAAGACTGTTGCATATCTTATTAACCGACTGCCTACCCCGGTCCTCTACTCAAACACTCCCTTCTACACTCTTTTCAATCGACCTCCCAACTATCTAAAACTTTGAACCTTTGGTTGCCTCTGCTTTCCTTGGTTAAAACCATATACTTCTTCCAAACTTCAACCACGTTCAGCCTCTTGCATCTTCCTCGGATATTCAACCACCCAAAGTGCCTTTATCTGTTATGATTTCCATTCTCACAAATTTTATACCTCCAGACATGTTCAATTCCTTGAAGAATCCTTTCCCTTTGCCCAACAACAACAACAACACCTCTCCTCTCCCTCCTCACCTCTTCCTAGTCTTCCTTCACATGATAAAATTCCTTTTCTTTCCTCTTCTCTTTCCTCTCCTCTCTCAACCGTTCAACAACAATTCTCTTCCATCCCCATTACCTTTGCTCCTACCTCTCAACTTCCCTCATCCTCCACGCATCCTCCCCTTTCCTCCCTAGAAGTGGATCCACCTTCCCCTACTCCTGCACCTCCATGCCCTCACCCCACTACCACTACCCTCAACACACACCCAATGATTACACGTTCCAAAAATAATATCCATAAACCTAAACGGGCCCTCACTGTATCCAAATATCCTATTCCCGAAACTCCTGAACCTACATGCATATCTCAAGCTCTACAATCATCCCACTGGCGTGCTGCCATGTCTGCTGAGTTCAATGCTCTCATGAGCAATGGCACCTGGGACCTGGTTCCCGCTTCCCCTCACTACAACATCATTGGCAACAAATGGATTTTTCGTGTAAAAAGGAACCTTGATGGCTCTATCGCTCGCTACAAAGCGTGGCTCGTGGCGAAAAGATTTCATCAAAGACCTGGGGTTGATTACTTTGACACTTTCAGCCCTGTCATCAAGCCTCAAACAATCAAAACTGTCCTGTCAATTGCTCTCTCTCGTGGGTGGCATCTCAAGCAAATGGATGTTAATAACGCTTTCTTACAGGGTCCTCTAGCCGAAGATGTATACATGAAACAGCCCCCGGGTTTCATTCACTCTCAATTCCCTCACCATGTCTGCAAGCTAAAGAAAGCACTATATGGTCTGAAACAAGCACGTCGTGCATGGTATCATGCTCTTCGTAAGTTTCTACTGTCCTATGGCTTCTTCAACTCTTAAACTGATGCCTCTCTTTTCATTTATAACAAAGGATTGATTTTGGCTTATTTCCTTATCTATGTTGATGACATTCTTCTCATGGGTAATGATTCCACTTTTCTCCAAACTTTTATGCACTCCCTTGCCACCACTTTCTCCTTGAAGGATCTTGGTTTCCCTCATTATTTTTTGGGCATTGAATTGGTTCCCTCTTCTCACAGTCTGTTCATGTCTCAGCACAAATATATCAGAGACATTCTAACCAAATCCAACATGCTTGAAGCCAAACCAGTCACTACACCCATGTCTACGTCCTATTCTTTCTCTCCTTCATCTCCAACCACGGATGCCCCCACTTACAGGCAACTTGTTGGCTCCTTACAATATCTATCTCTCACTCGCCCTGATGTTGCTTTCCCTGTCAATCGTCTGGCTCAACACATGCATGCTCCCACTAATGATCATTTTCAGGCTCTGAAGAGATTACTGCGATATCTCAAGGCTACCATCTCCTTTGGCATCAATCTCACACGTGATTCGCCACTATCCCTCACAGCCTATTATGATGCAGACTGGGCAGGTGATGTTGCTGATCGTAAGTCCACCGGTGCCTACATTGCTTATCTTGGCAATAACCCTATTTCCTGGAGTTCCAAGAAACAAAAGACTGTCGCACGCTCTTCCACTGAGGTAGAATATCGGACCATCGCTTCTACCACTGCAGAAATTCTTTGGCTCCAGCAACTGCTGCTTGAGCTAGGTCTCACTCTTCCTACATCTCCCTTGACCTACTCAGACAACATTGGAGTTACATATCTCTGTGCCAATCTAGTATTTCACTCCCGCATGAAGCACCTCTCCATTGATTATCACTTTGTTCGTGAGTTGGTTACCTCTAACTCCTTACGCGTCAATCATGTTCCCTCTTTTCATCAGTTAGCAGATCTTCTTACCAAGCCCCTGTCTGGGCCTCGATTCCAGCATCTTCGGTCCAAGATTGGCGTCGTTGACTCCTCCATCTTGAGGGGGCGTATTAGAGATAACCCTAACCCTAGTTTGGATAAGCTTTCCTAACACCTATTATTATAATCACCGTGGCTCTTATTACTCCTGTACAGAAGATCAAGATCATGGTCAATTTGTTTCTGAATTTGAACAAGAAAAATATCCTTAAGATTGTGACACAATAGAGGAATCTGCCTAATGATGTCATAATAGTAGAATCCTTAGAATGCTCATTTGTAATTGATGATGATGGTAAAATTATCATGGTAAATTCTGAAGAGCATTCGGAAGCAAAGTTAGAGTGTAAAGAATAGGAAGTTTTCGAAAAGCATTCAGAAGAAAAGTTAAAATTTGAGAAAGATGAAAACATTCATTTTTCAAGGACAAAAATTGAAGATAATGATGTTTCGATAGATGATGAGGTGGAGGAAGTTAAACCCCAGGTTCTAGAAGTTCACGTTTGAGTTCAGCAAATTAAAGTGATATGCAAAGCTGAATTTATTATTCCTTATAGGTCGGAGAATCTAAATTTGCATTTACTGTCATTTTTTCATAACTATCTGTTGCTTTACTTACTACTAGTTGGAATTTTCTCTTGATTTTACACTTCAAAACCTAAGGTAGAGTTTTTTTTTTCCAACCAGGAGACATTGATGAAGAATGGAATAAGAATGTTAGGATTGCTATGGTCAATGGTGATATGGGTAATTATTTGTAAGCCACGAATTAAGGCAGCAATTAGTAGGGTTACTTAGTATTATTTCCTTTTTATTTTAGGCAAGCTTACTGTTAGGGATATTTTATTATAGTTTCCTATTATCGTTTTATGCATGTACTTATAGTTTACTTTATATGTAGCCCTAGTTGTAGACTTTGTTTTCAATTTTAGTGAAATAATAAGAATCATCAGTATGTCTTCCTCTCTCTCTCTCTCTCTCTCTCTCTCTCTCTCCTCTTTTTCTCTCTATTTCTTGCCCTTATTTTTTTTAATTGGATTTTATTTGTAACAGGTTAAAGTTTGTTTAACCAGTTTCAGGTTAAAAGTATTAGAATGAAGTTGATAGGTAGATTAAAATGAGTATATTGGGGACTAGTGAGCTATGCTTGTACTAGTTGTAGTGTACGTGTACTTGACTTAATTTATAATTATAAATAAGTATATAAGGGGTTTGTTTAAGAAAGTAAGTTATCTCATTTAGTCTTTCTACAAATGCATTGCACAAATGTAACTTATTAAAAAACAAATAGAAAACAGGTGAAGAAACCATATACATAACTCAAAATTAAGAGTTCTTGATGACTTTAAATCATAAAAGTAGGAGAGAAATAAAATTAAACTTGTATGGAAAAAGTGATGAACTACTGTTTCAATGTAACTTCCATAAAAGGAATATATTGTCTTCCCCAAACAAATCAAGCGGAGTAAAAGTGTTAGAACAAGACCAAGATCCCAAATTTCAAGAAATTTTCCCTTGCATTAACCATGTAACCTTTGATTAATACAAGAGGCCCTAAATATTATCTGAAATATCAATCATATGCTATTACACACCAGCTTTCTGTCAACAGTTCTATTACTAGTCGTATTTGATTACAGAGAAAAGAATACCGACTATGGTAAAAATCTGATTCAATTATATGGATGATACATTCTACAATGTAAGGATTTTTACTATGTAAAAATAAACTGATTAAAACCATGCTATGCTCATTTGCTCATTTCTTCAAGGGTTTCTCTGGGTTTAGATGTCTTATTTATAGGTTAGCATAAATTTTTGTAGGCCTCTCTTTGATGTTCGGCTCTTAGTTTATTTAAGGGATTGACCGGTCTCCTCACCAATATATTTCTTCCTTCCTAATAAAATATCTTATTTTATTAAAAAATAATGAGTTGTCAGCACAAACCATACAGATGTGGAAAAAATTCCACATCGGTTTTCATTTCATTTGTTAAATCATAAATGTCTCTAAGAAAAGTTAACTGAAAAGCTGTATTTCCTAAAATTTAAATTTTCTCCAGGAATATGTTATGTCAATCCTTCATTTATTTAGAACACAAATCTAGCATAATCTTTTTTGAAAAAAAAAGTTACCATACCATTAAATGCCTCTTTTAAACTTACAATTAATCAAATATGAACAATTTTACTATGAAGACTGTTAGAATTAATGTAAATAAATCATGTGTGATTAAGGAGTGTTGATTATATCCCTTGATTTAAAGGATTATAATAACTGTTTTATCTTTTGATTTAAAGGATCATAATGTCCCTTAACTTAGGGGATCGTAATCATGCTTTGTAATTATCAACTTATTTGTATTTTTGTCTATAAATATCAAGGACTGATATAGACTTTTTTTATGGACTACATTATACAATTATATTTTTATCTTATTTTTCTCTGATTTAACAAAGACCACTAATCTAAAATAACTGTAGAAGAAAATAGAGCCATGAATTCAGTCTTCACTACTCAGACATAACTCGAAGCAGTTGTTTACATCAAGTTTCACTGACGTGAAGGCAAATTAGGAGCAATAGTTCCACATGAAGTAGGAGGGAAGGCGTTGAAAAACTTTCAGTGTATTACAATATCATAATTAAGAATAATACAATTTTTTATACAGAGATGAAACATTCATACAAAGGGGACAACAAGAAAAAAAAAGACATCATCATCTTGGTGTGAGGGAGAGGAGAAATGAAAAATATAATTGTATGCTTACAATGGAAGCTTAGGCGTTCATGATTTGTGCGTTGGTTAAAAAATGTAAGGGTGAAATATTATGGAAAAGAATGAGCGACAATGGAGTGATGAGTGATGAAATGAAAGTTCGTGGGTACTAGAATGTTTTATTTCATGTATCTGTATTATGTGTATGGTGTATGTTGGAACAAGGCAAGGGCTATCTATTTATTTTTGACAGAAACTCTACCATCAAGATTTGGCTTATTTTAATATATCCTCTTTGCTTTGTTCGTTAGCTAAATAAAATGTCAAAATCCCTTGAAGAAGGCTGGCGGCCCTATTTCAACCGAAAGCTAACTGAGCCCAACAGCTAGATGAAGGTCTGGACCTAAAGCAATAAATGCATTGGGCCACAAGAATGAACTACGGGGAACCAGAAGAACGAAGGCAAATGGGGAACTAGGGTTGTCTGGAAGATTTTAACAAAACTTCTAAAATCTCGAAAGCTTCCTTTGGGCCAAATGCCTTGAGCCACAACAGTTATTCGATCCTTTTAAACCTCTAAAGGCAGCCGCCGCTCAGCAAACTTTGGGAGATGGCTGCCATCCTTTCCCTCTTTTCTTCTCGTTTTTTAAGATATGAGTTTTTTTGAATATTTTTTTTTATTAAAGTTTGTTTATTTCTTTAGAAATTTTTTCTCTTTCCAGTAGTTTATACTTTTGTTTTCTCTTTCTAGTAAGAAATTATTTTTCTTTCTCTCAAGAATGTTTTTCTTTCTTTAAAAAAGTTTTTTCTTTTCTTATAGAAGAAATTCAGTGCGAATCAAAATTTTAGAAGTATTACAATTCACTCTCCATATCTACAATATTTTAAGTTTGGAAAAAGAATAGTGTGGAGAAATCGTAATCTTTAAAAAAAATTGGAAGGTGTGTTGCCTCTCTTCGAAGAGATTTCTTTTCTTTTTATGAAATATCTAGTATATTGTAGTTTGGTTAAGGTTATTGTAATTTTTTTATAATATTTAATTAGTCATAGTTAAGAGATGTATTACCTTTTGATATAATATTTATGTCTATTTTCATATTTTTTGTGTCTTGTTAAATTTTCTATAAATTTCGGGCTCTTATACTTATTGATTGAAATGATCTTTGATATGTTCAAATAAATAAAAAGAAAACTCTAAAGGCTAATAGCAAAACCACACAATACCCGAAAGTTTTCCACTCCTTTTCCTATCCAAAATCTTGGTACCTTATAAGGAGGAACTTCTCTGAGTAGCGTGGGAAAACCCAATTTTTTCCAAAAACCCAAAACATTTTATGCCACAAAAGCCAACCACTCTGCAGCGCAAAAATAAATGGGCACCACTTTCGACGGTAGATATGCACATAGCGCAAAAATTGGGAGATAAAGTTGGATTCGGTTTGCGAGTTTGCAACATGTCATTATTCTATTGAGTCAACATGTCATTATTCTATTGAGTACTGATGTTCAAATAAAAGATTTGACCTTTGAAGGGGTTTTAAATTTCTAAATATTTCAATAAGGAAAATATCTCTATTATGTATGTGAGTAAGGAAATGAAAATAGGATTTGCAAGTAGACACACTTCAAGCATCTAGGACCCAAACTCTCCTATCCTTAGTAGTTGAAAAATGAACCGAATCAAAAAGTTAAAGGGATTCAATTTCAGTTGCATTCTATCAGTAAGATCTCGTTAAAAATGAAAATTCCAAGATTGCATACTCCCCTGAATGAAACAAAAACTTTGAACAGGAGCATCATGCAAAGACGAAAGATGATAGAGATTAAGTAGGCCAGAAATAAAGGAGTATTCCCAACCTACATATTCTCCCAAAATCTAATCGTACGACCATTACCAACTTTCAAATAAATCAAAGGTTTGAAAGAAGTATATCCCTAAGAAATAAATTTCCAAGAGCTAGTCTGAGTAGCATGACTCACCGGATTAGCACCCCACCCATTCTGATCCAAACCACTCTTGGCCAAATTTACCTTTAGACCAAAAATGACCTCAAAGGTATGCAGAATACTAAGAGTATTAGGTAGGCCCATCCTATCCTATTCCAAGAAAAGAATAGTATCATAAGGAAACTGACGATGGGACACTACAATCTCTTCCCTCCCCACTCGAATTCCCCTAATAAGATTTCTATCAACTTCCCTCGTAATCTTCCTACTAAGCACATCCACCACTAAGGTAAACAAAGTGCCCCATCCCTCTTTGCCCTCGAAACCAAGACTTTGGCTCCCCATTCACTATTACTGAAAAGGTTGCAAAGAATAAACAACCTAAAACCCATCCCCTCCATACCCGAAATCCTTTACGATCATGAACCTTATCAATAGAAAAATACGAATAAAACAGTTTTTTTTACAACAAAGAGAAACTGTTTGCGAAGTTAATTAATCCCCTTAACTTGACTATCCATGACTACAAATTAACCATGCCTTCTACTTAAAATTCTCAGGGCGAGGAGCAACTTCTTTCTACTTGTAAATCAACTTACAACCATTAAGTTTCTTACAAACATGTACATAAGCTCTCAAATGTGGTTCTTAGAGAGAAGTCCAATCTCTTTTTTCATTATCAAAAGTCATTTGTTTATATTTACAAAACTAATCACCTCAAAGTATTGATATGGATATGCCATAGCAATACCAAGTCTGAACTAAACCAGTTTACTAACTAAAACATTGAGCTTGATTCATTTAAGCACTTATTCAATACTATACTTTTTGTTTAGACGATGTCTTAGTTATCTAGATTTTGAAAAAGGTTTTATCCAAAGGACTGTATATTTATATGTTGGAATATGTTAAAAATACTTTGTACTTTAAAGTATATTATCTCCATATTTTCAGGACACTTGCCAAAAAGTTACTTTTTGTACTCATTTCTTCGATTTTCACGAAAAATCTACTGAAGGGAAAAATGGATGGCTTGCAGCTTTTCTGAAACAAAAAGATCCAAAGGACTATATGTTTATATGTTGGAATATGTTAAAAATACTTTGTACTTTAAAGTATATTATCTCCATATTTTCAGGACACTTACGAAAGAGTTACTTTTTGTACTCATTTCTTCGATTTTCACGAAAAAACTACTGAAGGGAAAAATGGATGGCTTGCAGCTTTTCTGAAACAAAAAGATCTGACCTAAGCAAAGTTCCCATCTGTACTTTCAAGTCTGCCCAGAATTAAACAAGCAAGCTCCTCGAGTTAGAGAATTCAAGGGTAAATTAATGAAGGGCAAGAAGAGAAAGGCATTCGAGAGAGCAAAACTTACTCTCCTTTCCTTGGTCTGAAATAATTTTGAGCTACTGCCATTGATTGTTATCTCTACTCGTTAGGATTTACTTTTCTGTGAGGCTCCTGTGAGCATTTACACTCTTCAAATTGTTTTTGAGCTAAGTTCTTGTTGTAAGACTTAGTGATTAAGAGTTTTTTAGGTTCTTGGTGAATAACCTAGGGTGTTCAAGGTTGCCTTGGTTTAAGGTTGTAAAGACCTTAATGACCTCCTCGTTTAGAAGTTTGTTGAGGGTTAGCTTGTTTGAAAAAAGGTTTTTTTTCTTGTATTTCATCTATTACGTTCTGTACAATATATAGGACTTACTAGACAAAATTATAGCAGACAATTAATACTATTAATGAACAAGATCAAAACCTGATGCAAGGCTATTAACTGAATGCAAAAATCAGATACAGAGTCAAACTAATTTGTAGGCGTGATTACAGGAGATGGTTGATTTGCTGAAGTTAAGGATTTGATTGAAGGATCACATTGAATGTCTCTAACAGCTTGTGAGAAGCTCAGTGGAATAGGTATGTAAAAGTTTGTTGAAGCTTTCCCTATGTCAGGTTAGTAAAGGCTTGTGTGCTTTCTTGTATTGTGATTATCCAAACTTACAAAAGACCTCTTTAACTTTGGGCTTGAGGAGAGGACATAAGATTTAATTTTTGGATCCTAACCTCTGAGGAATATCTGTTCTTGAACTCTACATGATAAACTAGATTGTTTCAAACTGCCTTACTGGAGTTAAACGAGCAAGCAATCTAGTTGTTTAGCAAAATAATCATTTGAACTTGTGGATTTAAGAGTTTTTGCACTTGAAAGTTAAGTTATTCTTCAGAATAATCTTTTATAGTCTTGAAAAATATACAGTCTCCTTCACCCAATTCAACTGCCCTTCTTTGATGCTACATATTGACTAACAAATAAGATCTGCGACTGATAAGGCAAAAGCCACCATGTCCTCAAAACTATATCTCCAATGCATTTTTATATGTTTATATTGTCTATTCTCAACTAAGGTGTAATGTGTTGTTTAATCCCGTTAATATCACCTTTTCTGCTATATTCTCCTACGCTATATCAGATGGGATTAAAGACCCCTTTCCTGAATGTGCCATGCTAGTCTCATCAAAGACAACACATCTCTACTAATCATAAATTTTATTATGTTGGATACAATAACCTATCTATAACCTTTGAAACAGGAGTTGTGTCCGCAGAACCCATGTATCTTTGACTTAAGCTCTATAATTTTCTTTCATTAACATTCACATGAATAGGACTTCCAAAAATCTGCAAAGTTGAAATAATTATCCGCTTTACTGAACCATGCCTCTACAGGAGTCTTCCCTTCGGTGGATTTATAGAAGGTTTACCAAAACGTAGATCATATTGAACGCTTAAGCACCAGAACTCCTCCCCAAGTCTGCATAAATTGTGCCTTCTCTAATAGGTTTCTAATTTCTATTCATATGCTTTGCATTAGCGTTATATTGTGAGGTCCTATCTACCGTTAGGTGTCTCACACTACATGTTCTTCTCACAAAATTAGTTGAACTAGTTGTTGCAAAAATCAAGACCATTATCATCCCTCAATCTTTTTTGTTGCTTTTGTGCTCCCTTCTCCAATAAGGTTTTCCATTACCTGAAAATGAAGGAAACTTACTGTCTAGATTGAAGCTATATACCCAAACCTTCATGGATAAGTCATCAATTGTTTTTGTAAAGTTCTTACACTTTGTTATCTAAGTCAATATTCCCAACACTATGACCTCCTACTCCTAGCATGCAGCCAATCCTTTTTCATATATATATATATATATATATATATCCTAGTCGGATTTATCAGAACTGAGTGATGCAAATTTTGAACATGGAGGAACTGATTTCATAAGAACTTGTAAGTTGTAACTAGATCCTTGTAGGATGTATATAAATAAACTATCAATTATCTTACCTTATATCAAAATAAGAGCGTCTCTGGAAGCTTTTAAGATTTCACCTTCCATATTAACACTACCTTAGACAATAGTCTTGCATGATGCATAATTGCAGAGTAAAACAACTTCAGTAATTACAAGCTCATAGGTGGAGAACCAACCCCATTTGGGACGTATGTGGTAATAAGAGAACCATGAATTCATAATCCACTCATCTGTTTCTGGATCTTCCATCAGCCACCAATAGAAAGTTTGCATTGTTATCTTCAACAACACTAGCATCTGTGGACTCATCTTCCTATTTTTATCTCCCTTATAATCATTTTGCTTCCTTTTGAACTTTCAACACTATCATTTGATATATCCCTTCTTGTGAAAATAATTATCTATAATGAGGCTTTGATTACTCTTTTGCTTATCATTACTACTTGAAGGCAGCATTTCCAAGAATGTTACATGGGAATAATATGTTTCCATATTTGGTTTAAGTTTTTTAAAAAATATTCTTGGGAATACAACATTTCTAGCAATATATAACATGGGAATAAATTGTCATATATTCCCTGTTTTATTATCATGAGGCAACGTGGGAACGTTATAGTCTCAGAGGGAGAGAATTTTTTTTATAAAATTAAAACATTTTTTTTCTTTCTTGTCCCTTACCCTACCCTAAACCTTAAATCCTAAATCCTAAATTTGAAAATCCCAAAACTTCAAAACCACAAAATCCAAACTCCAAAACCTCAAACCTCAATCCCACAACGGCAAGCTTCCATGTTTTAGCCATCAAATTCATATACCATGTGTGTCTTGTAGCACTTCCTCAAAGAACCATCATTTCTTTTTCTCTTTAGACCTTTGGCGGGAGTATATAAGTTGAGCTATCCATAAGCTACACGACTTGACTTGTTACAATATTATTAATCTAATTTCATAAATCCAACCTTAGACTTAAACTTGTTATTTGAAATAGCCTAACCCAATTTTGATATACTTGCCATTAAACTAATTAGCACATATAAATAGATATGAACAAGTGTTTATTAATAGTTATTTCAAGTTTTTGGTATATGCTAAGATTGATAAGAGAGCATTCAAACAAAAATTAATCTCCCACTGTCTTCAATGATATTTAGATTTTAAGATTTAAAGTTCTGGGATTTTTCCGGTTCTTGAGTTGGTGTATGATTTTCTTTTCTTGAATAATGTTTAGTTTTGAAGCCAAGATAATGTCTTAGGAAGATTTTCAACTTTATGCAATATTCTTTCTCTAGGTTTTTACAGCCTAGATTGCAAGAGTGCAAGGCAAGGCAAATGCTACTGCAGATAGAGGTGGCATTCACTCTCATGAGTTTCTTTCATCCATCAAACACAAACGAAACCCCAGCCTAGGCTTAATCATTAATTTAAGCTGATCACTTTAGATCAAGTTCGTAATATTTATCCTCAAACCATGTCCAAATATGTCAAAAGTTGGCTTAATTCCACCCTTAGCTGCAGGCTTTAGTAGTTTAAGTTTCACTTATTTTTGTAAGCATTCTTCACTAGAGCTGCTTCATTTAAAGCTGGCAGTTCCTGCAGTTAAGTATCCTGCCAATAGTGGTATAATTTATATTATTAGTTTAGTATTTTATGCTTTCAACTGGAGCTAATCTTTTCCTTATTATTTTGATTAAAAAAAACATATTTGAGCTCTTTTATATTTCTCAGTGTAAATCCTGAGTATATGTATATAAATATTTGTAGATATTGAACTGCCTTAGAGGAGCCCATATGAAAGATTATATGGTGAACATAATCGTTGTAGGGGAGAAGGAATTTTTTATGCAGAATGGGCATATGGTCTCCAATGGATAGGAGATCAACCTCAAGAAACTAGATATTTCTTAGAGGTAATTTGATTTCCTAAAGAAAAAATAATAATATTTTGTGTATTTATGAAAGGCAACTTGATTTCTATAAAAAAAAAAAAAGAGAGAGTAAGAAACATATTATAGCTGCAAGATCAAGTGCAGGATCAGAAAAAAGTAATTAAGAGACATATTTCTAGCTGATATTTTCATTGAGGTTCCTAATTGGAACAAGACCAATTATGGGATAAAAAAAATCTTCAGCCTAGGATTTGTGGCAAATCTCTCAAAGCTGTAGCTAGCTTTTTTTTTTTTCTAATTTCTAATTTTATTGAACAAAAAGATGTTTCTGCGGATGTGTGTGTGTGTGTGTGTGTGTGTGTGTGTCCCCTAATAAGATTCTTAATTATATATATAAAAAGAAAAAAAGAAAAAGAGTTTGGTAGCTATCCTTAGATCCGGTGTATTATAAAAACTTATAACCTAAAAGCGAGGAAGCAAGAACGATCAAGTTTTGGTCATTAACATCACATAGAAAAATGATGAATACAATTGTAGATGAATAAAGTTTTGATTTAAGAATAAGAAAAAGAAAAGAAGAAATACAGCCCAAGCGGGTAATCGAAGAAGAACAAAACTAGAATAAAATCATGAAGCTATTATCGTATCATCATGAAATACACATTATGAGGCTTTGGCTTTAATTTACGTAACAATAAACTTTGTAATCATAGTAAGTTAACTTAAGTAGCAGAGATAGTATGATAATATAAGAAAAAAGCTTTATGACTTAATTGGTGATAATGAAAATAATATTAATCAAATCTCCAAAGCATGTAACATTCCGAAAGGAATAAACATTTTTATTGCAAAAATAAGGCAATTTTCTAAAGAATTATAATTAACTTCTCAGTCCTGTAAACTGGTGGAGTCAGTGCATTTGTTTTAAATTTTTCATATCATCCCTTTTTATCTTTCAGAGTTGATTTAAGTTCTTCCTCTTGTTTGCTAACTCTTTCTCCAACCAAGTCTGACTTCTGAATAATTTAAATTAATTATTATATACAGAATTGCATTCAACGTCATTTTAATATTACACACCTTAATTACCTATAGTTATGTATACAAAACCTTAGAAGTATACGAGAAACTATTATTTGAAAGTTACTATATATATGCTCAAGAGATTGACATTTTTATCCTACCTTAAAAGCAACCAAAAATGAAAGCAAGGATGAGAATTAAGGAAATTAGAGGTCTAAGGCTTTCAAAAGATACACACAGATAGCACTGGAAAGAGATAAGTATGTGTACTTTAGATGAATTAAAAACTGGTGATCTCATTGCACATTATTTCATGGAACATCACAAGCTCCCGCGCACATATATAGTATGTTTTATATTTTTTGCTTTCTTTTGGTACACTGCTTGGACAAAGTTTACTCGCTTTGTTGGGAGATAATGCGCAAACATAGAGGCTTTTGCTGGTTAAAACCAGTATAGCATGATATAACTTGTAAGCTAACTAGTAGGGTTAGCTTCGCTGTGAAAGTAAATCATCTCTAACTATACTCAAGTAAAGCATTAATTATAATGTCATGAAACATAACTAAGTTCTGACAAAAAAGAACATATATAAATGCTTGTCATTCCACAGCTTATGTACAGAACTGCCTAGCTTAGCTCCCAATGTAGCTCAAAAACACAAAAACACAAAAATGATTATTCTATTTAACACGTTACTTCTGTGTTTTACTTCACCTACCCCACTCTATAAATGGAAAGTGTGAAGATACCCTTTGTGGGTATGATGAAAAACTTGACTACTTGACACACAATGAGGCGTAAAAGAACATACATAAGCTTGCATGAAATTTACCATAAATGAAAGGAACCTCTGTATGAAGGAATAATAAAATTAGCAGACACAGATGGATTTACACAAACAATATGTGATCAAGAGAATCTGATAATGGTGAAGTCCATACCTGGTGCTTGCAAATTCATAAAGCTTCCCTCTTGGAGAGAAGATGATAAGAGCTACCTCAGCATCACACAAAACTGATAGCTCAAAAGCCTTCTTTAGCAGGCCATTTCGCCGCTTTGAAAAGGTGACTTGGCGGCTTGTGTTGTTCTCTATACGCTTCATCTGGGTCTTTCCTCTCACCATCTTTGCCGCTGAGAATCAGTACCCAGAAACCACATACTAAATTAGAAAATTCTTAAAAAAATTTAAACAAGTAGATCACTTAGTCAGAAAGGATTCCTCACCAACTAGGATAAACTCAGAAAGATTTATGGAGAGAAAGATAGAGACAAGAGCCCAGTCTAAGCCAATTTCAGCAAATCCAAGCCTTCCATGCAAGACTTGAAGACCCAGAAAGCTATAGCAGATTGAAAATGCTAGTATCAACTGTCAAAGTATAAAGATTAAAACCCAATATAAATTGAGTAAATGTGAATGGTGTGTCATGTGTGTGATGAAGGATGAAGGTTTCAAAGAAGTGGAATTCTCAGAAAAAGTAGAATAAATCAACCAGAGTTCAGATACCCCTTAATGAAAAGAGACCCAATAGTAAAAGTAGCAGCAAATACAAAGTTCTAATTCCGAGCAAAGGACTCTAAACACCAAGAAAGCTAAATACCATGAGGTGGGTTTTCTAGTAGGTTGGTTCTTACCCAGCTAGAAAGCAATTTCGATTCAAGTATTCTTTCTCAATAAGACAAGAAAAGGGTTCTCCAAAGGAAGCAAATTTAGACCCAATTGGCAAAAACTCCGAAATCTTCAGACCAGGGAAAAAGAGAGTAAAGAGTTATGCATAGAAAAGGTAAAAAAGGGGAAGGGAGAAAACGAGAGTTGAGAATCAAAAGAAAGCTAAAAGGCCCAAAAGAGAGCCAACTGCACAGATTCCAGAAATGAATGCTATGCATAATGTAGGAAGTAAGTGGGTGTGTTGGAATAACCTGTCTTTAGCTACGACGAGACCTTTCCTTATTAATCCAAAACCTCCCATCTATCCCCCCCACTACATTAAGAAACAGAAAAATATTTATGGTATTAGAAAACCGAAAACTCATCCTTTTCTTGTTTTGGTAAATATTCAGTCTATACACATTAAAAAAAGGAAAATTTCGCATAAAGAACTAAAATTATGAAAATGATACTGCAAAATTTGTCTGAAAATACTTGAAAAAAGAAAAATAAAAAATAAAAAGCACGAGAATGAGATCGTTGATGGAACAATAATTAGTATTAATTTTTTTTTTCAGAGTCTCCTTAAGAAAATTTGGAGAGAGGAGAAAAAATAGTGGGTTTTGCAGTGGGGGCACACGGCAGAGCGTGGTTAAATGTAAGGAGAATAGTCCAACATTAGCAACAAGTCCCTGTCATCCGTACAATAACGTTCTCGGCGAACCAATGAGGAGATGAAAACACATTTTACCGCTTCATAGCCTTCATTGTCAGTTGGTCCGTCAGCCTTTTTTTTTCCTTTAGATTTTTTTTTTGTGTGATAGATTTTGGTGTTTTAATAACTGGCTCTAGGTTCACAACGATCATCCCTTGTATGCTCGATCAGCACCGCGTATTTTGTCCAAAAAAAAAAAATCAGCACCGCGTAAGGATGAATATTAGAACAGCCTCACTGCACAGGGTTCACAGGAGAGATAGAGACAGCCTCCACAATCAGCTTTCCAACCCTAATACTTTTAGAGAAGGAATCACTTGTGCTGACTGGTTGGCAGGAAATAGTCTAAATTCTGACACTGAAAGCCAGGAGACGGAGATGAGTATTCTAAACTTAATCCTAAAATTTAAAATATTAAAATTTAAATTTTAAATGTTAAAAATTACAAATTTCAAACTTTAAAAATAGAATTTTAGAATTTCAAATTTTAAAATTTAAGATTTTGATATTTAAAATTTAAAATTTTAATTTGAAATTTTATTATCTAACATTTTAAAATTTATATTTTTAAATTTTGAGATTTGAAGATTTAAATTTTATATTTTTAAAGTTAAAATTTTTATGTTTGAAATTTTGAAATTTTAAATTTTAAAAATTTGAGTTTAAAATTTTATAGTTTTCAGATTTAAAATTCAGTATCTTGTGATTTAGAGTTTTAAATTTTAATTAAAATATACTAAAATTATATTTACCAAAATATCATTAATAAATTAACGGCGTTTTTGAAAATATGATAAATTTTGTTATTGTTTTTTTTTTTTTATCAAAATACGAATTTTGCAAATTGTTTTGAAAAGATACCACTCAAAAATACCTTGTCAAACACGTTATTATTCTAATTTTTTTTATTTCTAAAACCACTTCCCAAACTTGCCCATAAAGTTGTTTATTGTTATTTATTTCTAAAACAAGAATTTTGAAATAGGTTTTTAAGAAACACACCTGAAAAACATATTGTCAAATGTGTTTTTCTATTTTCTTATTTTTTTTTTTTTTAGAAAACTGTTCCTAAAATACTTTCCAAGCAACCCTTTTATATATAAAAGTGAATCATCCTTCTTAGATGTTCAATCCGTTTTAGTCTAATAAAAGATTAAGCTTAAATATTTTTTACTGGGATGCATAATGATCAGCTAGTATACAATATGCGGTTTTACTGGCAAAAGAAATCTTATAAGGTCTTCGCAATTACCCACATTTTGTGGGTTCAAGCCTCCTTAATACCAGGAGCTTGTGTTAATTGTTAACCCTTCTTAACAAAATCTCCAAACTTCTTAACGAACCTTTGTTCTCCTCTTGGTAGGCCTTACCTTTGTGCTAAACGGATTTGGATTTCTGCTGCGCCCGGGTGCTGCACGCTGGAGGATAGCGTTTCGTTAGCATGTCTTTTTTTTTTTTTTTTAAATTGATTTATAATTATCATAAATAAAATAAAAAATACTTTCCCACCAATTCTTCACTGAGAATGACACGTTTAAGATTTTTCTATTTTTTTTTAATTTTAATAACAATAAATTTATTTTAATTTCATTAAATCACTAAAATCTTTTAAGAATTTATTATTCTTTTAGTATTTAATTTTTTTTAAAATTTATTTTTTTAAACATATTATTTAAAAAATTATTAAAAAAAAACATTTTTACTTTAACTCTGGTTAAAATATGTACATTTTTTATTTAATATTTTTTTGAATATCTAACTAGGAGAGAATGCTTTTACATTTTGAATATACGAACAATGCATTAAATGTAACAAAAAAAACAAATTTTAATAAAATTGTGTTTTTTATTATCATTTTAATAAAATTATGATTATATTAGTAGTCTATTAACATAATATTTTAGTAATATTTATAAAATATATACAAATGATATATGCAAAATAATATTTTAATTATTAATTTTATTAACATTAAATATAATTTTTTAAAAATTTATTACATCAAGCGACTACATAAAATAATTAAATGATGTTTACGTTACAAAAGAGAAATAATTACATGAACACTATTTTTAAAAAAATAATAAGAGTATTTAAAAATATTTTTCAAATATAAAAATAATAATAGACTCTTGAAAATTTTTTGTAATTTAATGAAATTGAAATAAATTTAAAAAGAAAAACCTAAAACGTCTTATCTTGATCTCCAGCGTATGAAGTAGTGGAAAAGGACTTTTTGTTTTATTTATCATTAAAAAAAAAAAAAAGGATGCTAATGAAACGGTGCGCTCCAACACGCAGCACCCTCTGCTGCGCCTTGGGCGCAGCGGAGGATCCAAATCCGTGCTAAACATAGATGCCGCAGACTTGACAAATGTGAGTATGAGACTGAAAAGAGATTCTAAATATGCCACTGATGTCCTAACCAATGATATTGACGTAATCTTTTCTTATTACCATTTTTATCACACAAAAGTATGCAATATCTTCTAGAAAACTTGAATAATCCACATTCTTCCACTTCATCTAATGGTTTTTGCTTATTAGAAACAAAGTTTGTACAAAAAAAAAAAAAACCTAACACCAACACATTAAAATGGTTTTGTTTTTGGTCAAAGTTAGTTTAATTTCATTTATGAAAAGTAAAAAATGGGACGTGATTCCAAAAATTATAAGAGATATCGAGTTTATCTTAACTACTCTAAGTACATATTCTGCTTCAATAAAAAAAAAATTAAAGATAGTTGAACAGTATAAAGATATTTAAAAAATTATATCATTTTGAGTCCTCCAAAGGTGTAAAAGAAGATGGGGTAGCGAGTTCTAACCAATCTTCCTTATCATTCATATTCTTCACTCCAACCACAATGTATCTCCACCATTCAAGAAGAGTGAAAAATATTGCAAATCTGTATCTTACACTAATATGGCTTGCTAAATATTACCAGTACTATCATAAAAGATAAGACTACAACACTTTTCTCTACAATATAGAAGCTCGACAAAGACCGAATCACCTAAACAAAAATCAGAAGCAGCAGCATGGAAAATTTTAGAAAATGAAAAAAGGGTAACGACTAAAAGCCTTCCACAAAGAAAATGTAATAAAAAAAAAATACCATACAAAGGGAAAGAACAACAACAACAATATTGAAAAGGATGAAAATCGCAGGGAGGAGGGCTACGATTGCAGCAGTCATCTCCTACCCAGCAAAGTACCAATGCTAGGAAGAGAGAAAACCTAAAGCAAAACCTGAAATTCCTCCCTAACACACTGAGATGGTTGGGCCCACACAAAAAAAACTAATGGAGCATGTTATTTTTGGTATTATGGCCTATTGTGCTCAATCCAAAAGTAAATTGTCTTATCAAACCATCATATGGGCATACTCACTCGTACAGTTAATGATTTTCAAATTATATTTCTAGAGTACTCTTCGAAAAAATGGAACCTGATCTTTCATAAATCCTAAGACTTAGTTTAAACTATCTCAAATATCAATAATAATACAAGATATAGACATGAAAATAATGATAGACAAAACTTGGTTCAAATATTTTCTAAAACATTTCAAAAAAAAAATCTACTTTTTCTTGAATTAGAGTAAATGAAAATTTGGTGCATCTATAGACTAAATTTTAGTTCCTGCATTCTCTTTAGCACACTAATTAGTCTCTAAAATATCAAACGTGTTGCATATTAGTACCTAGAGGGACTAATATGCAACAGATTTAACTAAAGTACAACAAATTTGTAATTTGATAGATTAATTTATATGCACACAAAAAATTTTAAAACTAAAACAAAATTGGTCTACAAATTTGAAGAATAAATTCTTAATTTACTATTTTCAATTATTTTTCTTACATAGTACTCACTAGTAACAACATAGGTAAGCCTTAAGAAACTGTATAAAAATAAAACAAAAATATTCATGAAAAATAATATTATTATAAATTAATATTTTATAAACTTTTTATATCACTTTAACATCTGAAAGCACGGTCGTATTCTAATTTTTAAGAAATTTTCAATCCTTAAAAATTTACAATATAAGAATTTCAAATAAAGTCACCATTAAAAATTTAAAAATCATCACTGCATCATAGCCTATGCCTCTGTGACAGAAGGGTTTTGGTGGCAACTTTTCATGGTGACCAAAATTGCCAATAAAAACTATAAAAGTCACAAGTGAAGTCATAATAGTCATCACCAAATGTCCACTTTCACATTCAATGGTAACTGAAAGTGGCCATAGAAAACTGATTCAGTGGGAACATTAATTAGACATTTAGTGGCTACTAAAGGTCACCACGGAATCCTTGAAATGTGGACATTCAATGGTAATTTTGGATCACCACTAAATCCTTTGTCCACTTTCAGTGGCAACGGCTGTGTTGTCACTGAATCTCCTTTTTTTTTTTTAATATACATTTGGTACTACTATAGTAAAAGCTTTGCATTATTATAAAAGATTAAAAGAAATAAACAAATTGATAAAATAATATATATTAACATATAATTTCAAATACAACAAACATTCATAGCTAAATAAATACTGTCAGTTAACCAAAAACAATATAGACAATAGAATATTCACACAAAAAATAAGTTGGTGGTTCTCTTGGAAATGTCAGTGTTGCATTACTTGTAGTATTAGCTGCAGAACTTGGTGTAGGAGGCCTGTCATAATTTTTCCTTGATTATATACAATGAAAATCATAATGAATTAACAAATTATATATAACATTACAAGAGAAAAAGAACAATAATAATTCAAGAAAAGCACAAATTAAATCAAATGTTATGCATATGCCATATTTATGTCAAAAGAAGCACCAAACATAAAATACTGTCCGAGTTCAAGAACAACAAAAATACTTGGCCATATAACAAATACAGGGTTTCTGAGATGAAAAAAAATCATAAACTACAATTTCAGCAAAATCACAATTTCAATCACTTGACGCAATTTCAATTTTTTCACTTGACAGCATCTCTTTACATGCGATCATGTTCTGCAATTTTCTACACTATGCCAGATTCAAACTTCTCTATATTTATTGATGCAATTTCTTCATACGAGTCAAACTGAAAAATACAGAATAACAGTAAGGATGCAGCAGAACTGGTGTCAATTCTGGAAGGATGCAAGCATACTGTCTTTACTTATCATTAATGGACAGTTCATGGGGTTGGTGGAAGGTGAAGAAATTGACAGTTCACATTCCAAATCAGCCGTACCCTCGGTATGTTTGAGGTTTGAATCACTTAATTGAAACATTTAGCGTTGTTTCCTGAGTTATTGAATTTAATTTCCTACGGGGGTATAAACTATCATCTCACAGTTTTGGGGACTTGAAACTGCAAAACCCAGAAAACAGAGCCTTTTCTCAAAGGTTTCAGAAGTACTATGCTGGGAAAATTTTGGAGTGCCATTTAAATCTGTTCAATGTCATACAAATTAATGGCTATTTACCTGACTGCGTTATCAACATGATTCTTCAATATTTAAGCAATAGGTGGTTATCAATCTTTTTAAAAAGAATCTGGCATTTCTCTCTAACCATAGAAACTAAATAACTGCATACATAACATAATGCATTGGAGCGTTTCCCTCTCTTTGCTACTTCCAAAAGGCAACACAAAGTTGTTCCAAACTCACAAGACACAACCAACGTTTCCCAAAAATACCAGAGATGATAGTCTTTACCAGAATCATCTCGCAGTTGGAAAGTGTAGGATTAAATGGCTACTAGTCTTATAGTAAGAACACTTAAAAACTCAGTTGGAGAAGGTGCTTCATGTGATTTGCAAATCTGTTATAAATATTTTGTATCAATCTTATTTAGTACAATCTCTAAATGGATGACTTCACCTTTGAGGGAAGCCTTTTATTTCCAAAGGGGGTTGGCAAGAAGCCACCTTCTGATTTGGAGGTTAGGTAAAAAACTGAAAATTTTTATAGGAAAAGACCCCAAACATGTATGTCTGTTACTTTCATCATGCCCATGCACATACTTAATTGTATGCAACATTCCGTCCTTTGGTAGAAGGTGATGCTGTATAAATTAATGGCTAAATAAACATATTGACCATGCATTCATAAAGTTGAAAATAACCAAAAAGCTGTTCATACCCTTTTAAAAGACTAAATATAGTTGTTCCGTGGTAACTACAAAATATAAAATGAGGCTTAAAAAGGCAACAAATCTGTTCCACCAAATCCTATCCTATAACAAAAATGAGGACAATAAATTGTCTATAAAAATATTCCACCAAAATATATGTCCAGAAAATAACAGCATTACTATTTCAACCAAATACACCACGTAATCTAATTTTTCTTAAAAGAAAAAGATACAAATAAAGTTTCCGAATATGTGACATACAATAAATACACTTTTGGTCCCTTTGGGGTAATATAGTATTCAATTATCATTAATTAGAAATAATCCATAAGGGTTTTTGGGCGCGGGTGCTGATATGCTTGACAGAAAAGACATAGATAATCATCAGACCAGCCACACACAAAATCAAGAGAAACAACCCAATACTAGATTCCTAAACAACCACAAAATTGAAACCCAAGCACAAGCATTAGGTCACCACTCAATAATAAACCCACAGTCACATAGATAAATATAACATATGAATTTGTACCAATTAGAATTACAATCTAAAATTATAGAACATAACATATATATAAACCAATGGGTATATGCACAGTCAAGGGAAATACCTATTGCAGAGATACGATTAAAGAAGCCATTTGCAATTGAGGCCTTTCTTCAAGCTTTGCTTTCATCCTCTCCTCTCTTAATCTCATCTTCTCTCCTCATGTACTTCCACTTCACGTAACCTCATCTCTTCCTGTACTTCCACAAAAATCTCTTCACATATTTTTCTCTTTTGCTCTTGAAGGTGTTGAGTAGTGATTTGGTCACCAACTCTCTTAGACCCAAAAAGCTGTTAGTATCCCATCCTTTGACTCAAGTACTTGACCAAATACTAACAAAATATGTGTTGAGGAGTGATTAAGTCATCCTTATGCGGTGCAAATAACCAAAAAGCTGGTCATCCTCTTCCGTATCCTTTGCCTTGAAAGCATCCCATCCTTTGACCAAGTACTCGGGTCATTATTTTGTTGTTGGTTAGATGAGGAACATCTTTCTGAGTTTGCTTGGCTACAAACTCTTACAGTTTGCCAGACTTTCAAATCGAGCAAAGATTTAAAAAGACTAATGAGATATTGACTTAATTAGTCAGCTTTCTGAAACATCATATTTATAAGTTAATAAGAATTAATTACAAGCAGTATTAAAAAAAGCCCACCTTTAAAAAAGCCCTTATACTTGTAAGAGGTTCAATTTGTACATGGAAAAAATATAGCCTAATCGAGGAAATCTTCCCATAAATGTAAGGATTGTGAAGTAAACAAATTAACTATCACTCTAGATCGTACTAATCAAACCCAGAAACTCAAGTATATGCTAACTTGCTAAAGGTAGTATATAGTCTAGCACATTTATCAGAATTTGAATCCCCCTTTTTGCTCGTTAAAACCAGTAAAATATAGCGTGATATAACTTGTTGTAAGCTAACTAGTAGGGTTAGCTTCACTGTACACGGAAATCACCTGTAACTATACTCAAGTAAAGCATTAATTATATGTCATTAAACATAACAAAGTTCTGAAAAAGAGACCTTAAGTGCCAGTCAATCCATAATTTATATACTGAACTGCTTAGCTTAGCTCCCCATTTGGCCCAAAAGCTCAAAAGGAAAAAATGTTTATTCTATTCAACACCTTCTGTGTTTTACTTCACGTAGCCCACTCTATAAATGGAAAGTGTGAAGACACCCTTTGTGGGTATGATGAAAAGCTTGACTACTCGACACAATGAGGCGTAAAAGAACATACAGAAGCTTGCAAGAAATTTACCAGAAATGAAAGGAACCTTTGTATGAAGGAATAATAAAATTAGCAGACACATGCATTTGCACATGTGATAATAGCTACCTGATTAAGAGAATCTGATAATGGTGAAGTCCATACTTGGAGCTTGCAAATTCATAAAGCTTCCCTCTTGGAGAGAAGATGATAATAGCTACTTCAGCATCACACAAAACTGATAGCTCAAAAGCCTTCTTTAGCAGGCCATTTCGCCGCTTTCAGAAGGTGACTTGCCGGTTTGTGTTTTCTCTATACGCTTCATCTGAGTCTTTCCTGTCACCATCTTTGCCGCTGAGAATCAGTACCCAGAAACCACATACTAAATTAGAAAATTGTCAAAAAATTTAAACAAGTAGATCACTTAGTGAGAAAGGAGACCTCAAAAGGTAGGATAAACCCAGAAAGATTTCTGGAGAGAAAGATAGAGACAAGAGCCCATTCTAAGCCAATTTCAGCAAATCCAAGCCTTCCAAGCAAGACTTGAAGACCCAAAGAGCTATAGCAGATTGAAAATGCTAGTATGAACTATCAAAATGTAAGAATTAAAACACGATATCAATTAAGTGAATGTGAAGGCTTTGTCGCGTGTGATGGAGGATGAAGGTTTCAAAGAAGTGGAAGTCTCAGAAAAAGCAGAATAAATCATCTAGAGTTCAGATAGCTTTTAATGGAAAGAGACCCAACAGTCAAAGTAGAAGCGAATCCAAAGACCTAATTCGGAGCAAAGGACTCTAAACAACAAGAAAGCTAAATACCAGAGGTGGATTTTCTAGTAGATTGGTTCTTACCCTGCTAGAAAGCAATTTCAATTCAGGTATTCTTTCTCGGTAAGGCAAGAAAAGGGTTCTCCAACCAGAAATCTTCAGACCAGGGAAAAAGAGAATAAAGAGTTATGCATAAAAAAGGAAAGAAGGGTAAGTGAGAAAATGAGGGTTGAAAATCAAAAGAAAGCAAAAATGCCCAGAAAAGGGCAAACTGCATAGATTCCAGAAATGGATGCTATGCTATATGATGGAGGAAGCAAGTGGAAGTTTTGGAATAACTTTTCTTTAGCCAAGACGGGACCTTTCCTTATTAATCCAACACCTCCGACCTGTCCAATAGCCCCCCACCATACTAAGAAACAAAAAAAGATTTATGGTAATAGAAAACGGAAACCTCATCCTTTCCTCGTTTTGGTAAAAGCTCAGTCTATACGCCAAGAAAAAAGAAAATTTTGCATAAGAAGTAAAATTATGAGAATAATACTGCAAAATGTGTCCGAAAAGACTTGGAAAAGAAGACATATGTAAAAAGCACGAGAATAAGAGACTTGATGGAACATTAGTTAATATTAATATTTTTCTTAGAGTCTCCTTTAATAATAAAAAGAATAATGAGTTTAGCAGAGTGTTAAAAATAACAAGAAAAGTACAACGTTAGCAACAAGTCCCCGTTGTCCGTACAATAACATATTCAACGAACCAATGGGGAGCGCGTTTTATTGCATCATAGCCTTTATTGTCAGCTGGCTATCACCCTTTTTTTTATTTAGATTTTTGTTTGTAATAGATTTTGGAGTTTTAATATCTGCCATTGCGTTAGAGCGATCCATCCCTCGTACGCTTGATCAGCATCGCATAAGGATAAATATTAGAATTTAGAACAGCCTCACTGTACTGGGATCACAGCGGAGAGAGAATCAGCCTCCACGATCAGCTTTCCAAGTCTTAATCCTTTTAGAGAAGGAAACGTCTGTGCTGACTGGTTGTTGGTAAATAGTCTGAATTCTGAGTTGGGGCTCCAATTACTCGTGGATGTCCCACCTGAATTGAGTTTGTCATCGATGGGCGATGCATTTTGAACATATTTCCCTTGCATTACCATGTAGTTGTTGAGCTTTTTCTTTGGGTTTTTAGCTGGATGTTTTATCCAAAAAAAAAATTTCTATTAAATTTACATTAAAATTCAATTTAATTTTTAAATTTTCTTTAACTCAAATACATTTTCAACATCCTATAAATTTTTTTTTCTCTTAAAATTAACTTTGTAAAAAAATTATTAAAATATAATTTTTTAAGCACACGTTATATTTAGTCTGTTGAGACATCAATAAAAATAATTGATTTAGTCAAAAAATTTATTATTACTTTAAAATGACGATATTTGACTATTTTATTTTTAGTATAGATTTTAACTAAATCATCACAAATTTTTTAATATTTTTAAAATGTATTACTATTGAGTCTTTTTAACATTCATGCTTAAAATAATTGTTAAGTAAGATCTTAAAAGTCAATTTAAATATTAAATTTAATTATGAAATGCCTAAAATATCATCAATTAACAAGATTTGAAACTTTAATAATTTATTTTTAAACTTAAAAAGAATGTATCATTTAATTTACGGTCTCTTAAATAAAAATAAATAATGTTTAAAGTTATAATATACAATAAATCAATGGCGCTTTCGATTTTTGATCAATAAATCTAGCCCGACTTTTAACATCTAAGATAAATATTATTTCAAAAAAGAATTATATGACATCTTATTTCAAGAATACATGTACTCAATATTTGAGGAAGATCAAATATTTCACTTTAAAAAATTAAATTTTAAATTTTAATAATTCATGATTAGTTTTAATCATAATTATAGAATTTAAGTCAAGTTAGTTTTACCATTGAAACACCATTTAAAGAATAGAATTGATATAGTGATTAAAGTGATGAATTGATCATTAAAAATAATTGAATCAAATGTAATCTTTTTTACTCTTTTAACAATTAATTTTATATTAATATTTAATAATAATTTTTTTGTAATTCTTTTCTTTTTTGGCCAACATTATAGTTCTATGTTTTGATCGGTGTTCTTTGCTTTCTCAAGGGATTGGAAAGACAAACTAACCTCCACTGTTTCTCAATTATCATAGTTATGTGTTATTGATGCTTTGAACTTAAAAAATGTGGGCCACTTTACAAAGGTAGACAGCTTTTTGGTAGTCAAGGGAATTATATGACCAAAGATTAAGTGGTCTTATAAGTACATTTTTGAAAATTAGAAACTATAGCTAACAAAAAAAGAGGATGAAATATCAAATATGGAATCCCATAATGATTAATTAGAAATGATATAGCCTCTTTGAATTTTTTAATTCTTTTTTAAAACAATTTTGTAAAGTAGTTTTTAAAAATAGTTTTGAAAAACAAGAAAAAACTTGTTTGGAAGATTTGTTTTTAAAATTTAATAAAAAAAAATGGTAGTAAAACTCAAAATCCAGAATCTCAAAAGTCCATATCCAAATTTTATAAACTCTAAATTTCAAAATTCTAAAATCTCAAACTCTAAATTTCAAAATTCTAAAATCTCAAACTCTAAATTTTATAAACTCTAAATGCTAAAGTCCTGAACCCTAAATATCAATACTCCAAATTTTAAAACTCTAAACTCTAAACCTCAAATGTTAAATGTCAAAATTTAAAATCCTAAACCCCAATATAGGGCAGTTTGGAGTATTTAGATTTGGGGTTTTAAAATTTAGAATTCACAGTTTTGAATTTTAAAATTTGGAGTTTTTTTGTTTCACATTTTAGGATTTGGAGTTTTGAATTTTGAAATTTTTGGATTTAGGGGTTTAATTTTTGGGGAATTTTAGTGTTTAGGGTTTGAGATTTAGGGTTTTAAAGTTTTGAGGTTGTTGGATTTTGAGTTTAAAATTTGGGGTTTTATTCTAAATGTACTATTACTAAATTTACCAAAAAACATTTAATAAATTCACATATTTATAATATTATTACTTTGAAAATGAGTGTTCCAAAACATGGTAAATGTTTTTATTTTGTTTTTTTAAAACACACCCCTCAAAAACACATTGCCAAACATGTTATTCTGTTTTTTTTTAAATAGAAAAATGTTTCTAAAATCACTTTTCAAACAGGTCCCATAAAGTTATTTTTTATTTTCTTTTTTCAGATCAAGAATTTTGAAAACTATTTTTAAGACACACCCTTCAAAATGACATTATCAAACATATTTTTCGGGTTTTTTTCTTCAAACAACTGTTTCTAAAACAATTTCCAAAAGTGAATCATCTCCCTCAGATATTTCATCCATTTTATTCTAATGAAGTTTAAACTTAAATACTCTTTATTGGAATGCTTAGTGATAAACTAGTATACCATATACTAATATGAGTTGGCTCAACAAATAAAAAGAATCTTTGCACTAACATTGAAGCATAAAACCTAAATACCAAAACATGAAAACTCTAAATTCCAAACCTCAAATACTAAACTTTAGACTAAAAACCTAAAACCAAACCTTAAACCCTAAACTTTAAACTCCAAAAAATGAAAACTTTGAACATTAAACCTTAAATTGCAAAACTCTAAAAACCAAAACTCAAAACCATAAACATCAAAGTTCAAATCCTAAAACCCAAAACTTAAAACAAGAGTCTTAAACCCTAAACCTTAAAATCCCAAAATTCAAAGCCTTAAACCCAAAATATCAAACCTCCAAACTCAAATCTCAAAACACCAAACAACAAAATATTAAATCTTAAATCTCAAACTCCCAAATGCCACAGTCCTAAAATTTCAAACCCTAAATCTAAACTTCAAGATCTAAAACCCTAAACTCTAAATATAAAACCCCAAACAACAAAGGCACAGACCCCAAAACCATAAACTCCAAGTCCAAAATCTAAAACTCCAAACTTTAAGTATCAAAATCCCAAAACTCAAAACTCAAAACACTAAAACCCCAAATCTCAAATTTCAAAATTCTAAAATCCTAAACCTTAAGCTTTCAAACCTAAAACCTAAAATAGAAAAAATGGAAACCTCAAAACATTAAAACTCAAAACTCAAAACCCTAAACCATAAACTTAAAGGCCTAAATGTCAAAACCTAAAATACTAAACCATAAATTTAAAAAGCCAAACCCTAACATGTATTTTCTCCTTTTTTTATTTTTTTAATAAACATTTAGTATAGAATTTTTGGGTTTAGTGATTAAGTTTAAAAAATTTGAGGTTTGGAGTTTTAGGGTTAGGGATTTGTAGTTTTGGGGTTTGAGTTTTGAGATTTTGGGTTTTAAGGATAAAGTTTAAGATTTTGCATTTCAATGTTTGTGGTTTTGTGGTTTATGATTTGATGCTTAGAGTTTAGGTTTTATAGCTTTGGGTTTTTGTGTCTTGAAATTTGATTTTGGGGTTTAGTGTTTTGGAGTTATGAGTTTTGAGGTTTTGGGTTTAGGATTTTGTAGTTTGGGGTTGGAGGTTTGAGATTTGATGTTTAGGGTTTAGGGTTTTGAGGTTTTGAAATTTTGGATTTAGGGCTTTGGATTTTGGATTTTTTGGTTTATATGTTAGGGGTTTGGAATTTGTGGGTTTGATATTTTGGGTTTAGTGTTTTGAGATTTTGCTTTTAGAGCTTTAAAGTTTTAAGTTTTGAGCTTTTAGAATTGGGGTGTTGAAATTTAGTATTTTGTGATTTTGAGTTTAGAGACTAAAGTCTAAGATTTTAAAATTTTAAGGTTTGAAATTTAGGGTTTGCAATTTTAGGATTTAGAGTTTGGAGTTTATCTTTTAGTAATTTCTAATTTTGATTCTAAATTTTACTATTGTAGGGATTAAGGTTTGAAATTTGGGTCTTTGAAGTTCTATTATTTGGGCTTTTGTTTTTGTGGTTTAGGATTTTGGGTTTTGGAGAATTTGATATTTGAGGTTTATAATTTGGAGATTTAGAATGTAAAATTTTGGGTTTTAAGGTTAAAATTTAAGAAATGGGATTTAGGTTGAAGGTTTTAATTATTTTTCGGGTTTGAAGTATTGTGTTTTGGCATGTTGGAACTGTGGGGGTTTAGGGTATTAAGCTATGAGTTTTAGGGGTTTTAGGTTTTGGATTTTAGAATTTTGAGGGTTAATATTTAATTTTTATAATTTTAGAATTTTGATTTTTGGAGTTTAAGGTTTTGTGTTAAGGGCTTTAGGATTTTATGTTTTGAAATTTTAAGTTTAAGGTTTTGAGAATTGGGTTTTAGAATTTTGAGACTTGGGGTTTTTTGTTTTAAGGTTTGAGGCTTAGGGTTACAGATTTCGGAATTTAGGTTTTAGAGTTTTGAGATTTGCAATTTTGGAGTTAAGGGCTAGAAGTTTATGAGTTTAATGTTTAAGATTTAAGGATTTTGAGTGAGTTTTGGCATTTTGAGGTGTACAATTTTGGTTTGGAGTTTTAAACTTCTGGATTTTAAGTTTTAAAGTTCAAGGTTTAAATTGTTAGATTTTTGAATTTTGAAATTTGTGGTTTCATCTTTAAAGTTTAAAGTATAGGGTTTCAAGATTTTAGGTTCACGGTTTACAATTTTATGGTTTCGGAATTTAAGATGTAGGGTTTTAGGGTTTTATTGTTAAAATTTTGTGGTTTTGAGATTTATAGTTTAAAATTTAAGATTTTGAATTTTAAAATTTAGAGTTTATACTTTAAGATTTAAAATATAAGTAAAAAAGTTTTATAAGTTAAAGGATTTTAGAGAACCTTTTTAAATTATGGAACCAAAATGAAATGAAAAATTAAATTAAGAGATTAATAAAGTATTTTAAATTTTTTTTTTAAATAATGTCTCAATAAATTAAGGTGTTATGCCACACTAAAATTAACATGAAAAGTGGATACTTAAAAATGCCACATTAGTATTTTATTTTAATGATAGTTAAGAGTGAAATAATAGAAATTTTAATTAGTTCAGCAATTGGTAAATTCAGATATTAAATTATATAATATGTAAATTTAAAAAATAAAATTTAAAATTTTAATAAATTAAAATATTAAATTGTTTAATAATGTAACTTTAAAAAATAAAATTTGAGATTTTAGTAAATTCAGAGACTAACTCAAACTATCTTTTATATCAATAATTACACAACATATAGACATTAAAATAATGCTAGACAAAACTTAAAGTGTTCAAATATTTTTTTTTAAATATTTTGAAAACATCTGCAATTTTTTTTGAATTAGAGTAAATAACATTTTGAAATTTGGATTTATAAATTTAATTTTAATCATTGAATTCTCTTTAGAAAAAAGATTATATAGTTTTTTATTTTAATGATAGCTAAGAGTGAAATAATAGAAAGTTTAAATAGTTCATCAATTTATAAATTTAGAGATTAAATTGTATAATAATATAAATTTAAAAAATAAAATTTAGAGATTTAATAAATTTAGATATTAAATTGTTTGATAAAGTAAATTTAAAAAATAAAATTTGAGATTTTAATAAATTCAGAAACTAAGTCAAACTATCTTAAATATCAATAATCACACAAGATATAGACATAAAAATAATGCTAGACAAAACTTAAAGTGTTCAAATCTTTTTTTAAACAGTTTGAAAACATTTACATTTTTTTTTGAATTAGAGTAAATAACATTTTGATATTTGGATTTATAAATTCAATTTTAATAATTGAATTCTCTTTAGCAAAAGGATTAATATATAATTAATTTAATATTTTAAAAATGAAAAAAATAATTAAAGTGTAATAAATTAATAATTTCATGAATTAATTTACACACTTAAACAATTTTAAAACTAGAACAATAAGCTTACAAATTTAAAGAATACATTATTAATTTGCTCTTTTAATTTTTTTGTCTTTCATAGTTCTCACTAACTACAACATAGGTAAAGCCTTAACAAACATGCTAAAAGCTACAAGAACTCTAACGTATTATTATGTTCTTGAATGTATAAAAATAAGACAAATATATTCTTGAAAAATAATAGTATCATTATTAATTTAATATTTCATAAATGATTTGTACACAATTGTATTCTAATTTATAAAAAAAAAATATCCTCATAGTATCATTTGAACTGTTCAAAAAGAAATTAAAATGTAATCATACTCTTGAATATATATAAATGCAACCAACATTTTGAAAGATAATCATTTAATATTAACAATATCTTTTCAAGAATAAAAAAAATTGTCTAAAAATAACTAGAATTTTGTAAGTGTTGGAATGTTTAAAGCATAGCAATTAAATTTCAGTATTCATGGAGGTATATTCCAAAACTTGGAAGATTTGAAGAGTTTTTATGAAAGCATAATCCAAGACTTGAGAAAGCAACAGGAACCTCTTTAAAATATGAAATCAATTTCATTACTTTAATCATGTTTACAAACTTAAGAGTATTTTCACAATTCCTATCACAAACTTAAGATTCACATATCAATTCCATCCTTCAGCCCAACCATATACATTAAAATGGTTATTGCTATAAAAAAACTCGATCTTGGCACCTTTGTCTAAAAATTTTTATTTGTCAAGATAAATTAATACACATCTTTAATAGAAGTTGAAGGATGAAAAAGACCCACTTCTTAAATGGTTTAGCTTTCCATAGTAACCACCTTATCTTAAAACTATATGTTGGATAAGTTTATCACGTTTATATGTCTACTCATAATTAGATTGATTTACCTATATTTTATAAATTGAATTTACCTAACAAACTCTCCTAAATAGAAGCTCCCTGTGTAAAACTTTTTTTTTTAACATTTATGCATAAAACCATGATAAAAAAGATAACATTAAACAGAAAAACCAACAGACTAAGACAGGCGAAACAAAGAAAGCCAAACCTATACTTTCAAGCAAATAGAAGAAACCAAAAACTAATACTAAAGAAATGGGAGGCAACATACCTCTTAAGCATTAGCTTAAAACCACTAAATTAAAAATTGCAAGTCATCAACACAAACCAAACTAATACAACAAAATAATAAGGAAACAAAAAAAAATAACTGTGGAGAGCAACACACCTGAAAGAAAACACTTATACAAGGATAGGTCAAAAGAAAAAAGAACAATAGAAAACGAAATATAAGACGATAAACAAAAGCAAGAGGGGAAGTGTGATGCCCCCAATGATCGGCGATTTCTGTTCAAAGGGGGCTGGGGCTTGAGCGGCGCTATTTCTGTTCTATCCAGGGTTAAACTGACCCATTAAGAATAACAGGAAAAAACACATCAATAGCCAAATAATTGGGCTTTATGAGCATTTTCCTGCACCCTATACATTTTATAATTCCCAAACACTCCCTACCCCTTTTTCTTCTGTGTACCCTTGTCTGTACAAAAGAACACCCAGAAAAGGCAGACGATGTAAGCATATGTACCCTGCAAATTCCATTAAAAAAACATCCATTACACTATCTCTAGCAATCCACTGCCACCTAACGAGTCCTTGCACTGCAGGTGAGCCAGACAAAGTGCTATTAACGGAGGATTTCTTCTAAGGCGTGAAAGAAAATCATCCTGACTGATGCTCCCTTTATTATCATGATCAAATAACAAAAACAGCTCATTCATCTACAAGTAACCAGTTATATTTGGTCAGAATAATAAAAGAGAACTAAAAGATGTCACAGACTGAAAAAGCTGAGAAGAAAAACAGAACAAAAAAAAAAGTAACTTTTTAGGAGGTGAATTGAATGTTTCAACCCTAGTGCAGCTCTATCTTGAATTGAGACAATTCTTTTAGGGAAGAAAAATATATTAATATCTCATAATTTTTAAATAATAATATTTTATTAAAAATAAATATATTTTTATTTAAAATAATTTTTTTATTTTATTTAAAATAATTATATTTGACCTTAAATAAATTTTTATTTTATTTTTATAAATTTCTTTCTTTTAATATGTATGAATTTATTTTATATTATGATTTGTTTTATTAAAATTTTTATTAAGAAAAATCACAATTTAAGATTGCAACTAAAATTCTGTAAGAATATAAATTTTGAGAAATTTTTCGAATGTTTTAAGATAAAAAAATATTTATATGTATATAATTAAATATTAAATATTAAATATTAAATAATAATAAATAAAAAGAAAAAAGGGGAGAAGCAAGTAGAGGGCTTGACGCAGAAGCAATTTCTTTCTCCTTCTACCATTTCATTTTTTTTCTTTCTAAGCTCTATCTTCTCTCTAAAATATTTCCCATTCTAGATATTCATTTGAGATGCCGAAGGTATAGTTAGACTCATGACGAAGAGAGCTTCAAAAGCCATTGATCAATTTTGTCGAAAATTTGCTGGAAGCTCGTTGAAAAATTGTGAACAGTAATGCAATAGGTAATATTTCTAGAATGCTGGATCTTTAATGGTTTTTCGAGCTTTCAAGTTAGGATTTTTGTTAAGGATGTAGAGTATTTGTTATATGATAAATTTCATGATCAAACAACGTAATTTGGTGCTCTAATTTTGCAAAAAAAATTCGATAAACAGTAACTGTAAATAGTTTTGCTTGTGTGAACAGCACTTGCACAATGAATTTTTGGATTCCAAAATAGCTAAGTTGAAGATAATTTAGAGGTGTTGGCGATCAATTTTATTTGAAAAAAGGCGAGAAAAAAGTTAGTTTAATCGAAGCTTCAAATTGGTGAGTAAATAACATGAATTATGGCATGAAAAAAAGTTATATATTTGTCTCTAAATTTATAAACTATATAATGTGGTAATATAATATAAATTTAGGATTATTTTGTATGATGAGATTATGGCTTAGGTGATGCTTGAACATGAATATGTGTAAGGTGAATTAAGATGAGAAGGTAATAAACATGTTAAGAATGGTGAAAGTAAATATGTTAGGACTGCTTAATGACTGATTAGTGATGGGAAAGTGGCATAAGAAGAAGATTTGAGCAAATTGAGTTTACTTGAGGATAGGTAAGACAAAACTAGAAAATTTGTGATTTCAATTTTTTGAAAGTGATTAATGGAGGAAGTCTTAAAGAAGTTGGGTATTAAACAATTCATAATTTAAAATAATGAGTTTAGACACCAAACTGAATAAAAAGTTTTAGGTGAAAGGAATAAACAGATGAAGGCCTTATGGTGTTTTAAGGAATGTAATCAAGTGAATTAATGGTGTTGAGATTCTTGAGGAATAAAATATGAGAAGTAAGATTCAAATTAATTTTTGAACTCTTAATTTAGAAATATGGATAATATTTTGAGAAACATGTTTGAAAATAATGTAAAGTGATCAAGATATTTGTGTTGAGCGTTTATACCATGCTAAGTTGAATCTAGTATCTAGAATGTGAATTATGTTGAAATTGAAAATTCATGTGTAAATAATTGTTGAGAAAAGTCTTTTTAGAACGAACGGACTAGTTAAACGAAATTGATAGGAATTAGAATGATATGCTTTTAGAAATGAAAGTAAGAAAAGCTTGAGATTCATGGGAAGATATTGACATGTGAGAATCAAAGATGACTTGGTAGAAATCTGGAATAAAAAAAGTTAGTTATCCTATATAGATGTGTATATATTCTTTTATGTGTATAGTTCCTAATTATATCGACTTATGTATATAAATATGCGAATTTAAAAATAGTTCTAATATTAGTGAAAATGATCCATAATGGTTTGAGAATTTATTAGAATAAGTTATATATGTATAATGTATTGGGTATATTTTTATCCCAAGGGTGTACAATGTTCGACCCAAAAAATTTAATATCATGATATCTCGTAACGTATGATGCTTATACTATGAACACATATAAGTAAGTGAATATTTATGTATAATGACATCTTAAATAATATTTAATGATGGCAACCCTAATGAATATTGAAATAATAAATAATGATACAAGATTATAAGGTTATATGTAATGAAACGAAGTATGACTATCAAATTGAAATTTCTTTATTCAAGTAAACACATGGATATGTATATGTACACTTTAAAAATATAAATGAGTCAAAAAAAATGAATGAATGAAAGTGATATGACTAAGTGTGATAATTATTAAATTTGATATTTAGTTATGGTAAAGTATCCACTGTGGATATAATGATTATGATAATGTGATCATAATGCATTATCACTAGATACTGAGTAAAACAATATTTTATTTTTAAAACTTGAAAATAATGAAATAAATAAATAAAACTAATAATAATTACATTGAATTTTTTTTCGGAAACACTGTCAGTTAGTGATAGAGATAGTTAGTCTTGGTGCACCTTGTAACCCTAACTAGTAAGGGAGTTGCTAACCCCTTGTGCGAAAGGGCACATGAGGATTGGATTGTGAATAAATATGGAGTCGAGTTATGTCTCTTCCAATAGCCAGTGACATTTGGCTTGGTTACCTATGATGAGGATATGGTGATTTATCTGTCTTATTGTTGTGTGCTTAGGACAGTCATCATATAGGTTAGGGAGTTAAAGGGAGCTCCTCCCAACCTTATAATATGAATGATGAGAACATAGTGATTTTACCCGTCCTATTACTATGTGCTTGGGATAAAACATGTATGTAGTGATTTACCCACTCTTGTTGTGTACTTGGATAATATGGTGATTTTTCCTTACTAGACTGTGTGTTTGGATATATTGAAATGGTTCTGAATTGAAATTTTCTAAATTAAATAAAATATGCTAAAAAAATATTAATTAAAGTATAAACCTAGAAGATATTAATAAAAGAATAAGTCTTATTAATATACAATAAATTAATATAATTATTTTATTTCAATTATACTCTTGAATATATATATAACTTGAGTATTAAATACACACATATATATGTACACAAATATCATAGGATAGTTTTATATAGCATAGGAGTATAATAATATAGGGACATAATCTTAAGGAAGATGATAAAGTGGATCAAAACCATTTGTTACAGTGTGTGCAAAGGTTTGCACGTAGAAATGTTCAAGTGTTTACTTAAAGGGAGAACAATAAAGGAAAAAGATTGAGAAAAGTCAAGAAGATTTTTAGAGACCTATATATATATGATGATAAAATTAGATAAAGAAAAGTATGAAAATTGATTAAACCAAAGTAAACGAATGAATTAGTAATCTTTAATAATGTTGAATAAGTTTTAAAATTCATTTATCACAAGTATGAATTTAAAATTTAAAAATAAATATAATATTCATAACTTATTTCTAATAAGAATAAATAAACAAAACTAGTAAGAATATTTCAAAATATTCATAACTTAAACAATATAAACTGAATCATAATCTAATAAGAAAGATAATTTTTTTATATGTTATAATTTTATTACTTACTCACTGAGTCACAAGACCCGTTCTTATATTTTGTTTCCATTTAGTATCAGAGAAGTGCAGTAGAAGCGTAGAGAGGTTAGATTATCTCTAGTGAATCCAAATTATTTTTGAACCTTATTCTTTTATTCTCTGGTATGCTTGTAATATTCTAAAGTATGTTCCATTACTACAGGTAGGATTCTCGTTTTTGATGTGCAAAAAAATATAAAATATATATGTGTAACAATAAATGAAAATTGTAATCAATATGGTTTTGAAGTCAGATCTTTATTTATGTTTTATATGTGCTTAAATTTTTTTAGAGTAATTATGTGATCACATACTAAATCAGATTGATTATCGAATTTTAGATTCTTAATGCATTAGTTAAGCTTACAGAGTGGAGAAAAATTTTCATTTCGTGCCAGTTTCGTGTTCAAATAAAATCCGGCATGTGGCATCCTTCCAGCTAGGGATAGCATAGCAGTTCGAATTAAATCTTGGAACTGATTAAGAGGAATGAAAACACAAGTAGAGAGAGTTAGTTCAACATAAAATTAAAAGGCAAAAAGATAAAGTATGAAAGAGCAGAGCACTTCCTGTTCTACAATGCAACCCTTTACTGCACCACCGCATTCTGCAAAAGCTAATTTACAGGCTCGACGGAATAACGGCTGCTTCATGACATGCACTGATCCATATAAGAAATGGACTCAACATACGAGAATTTCACTAAGATTAAGTATCATAATCAACATCAACGAATGTAATGGTGCCCAAAGTCATTATCCCAAAAACCAGTGCAGAAACCATGAAGTGTAGTAAATCTGCATCTGATATCCTATATTGCACAGAAATAGGGAGGATTGCAAAGAATTACCTGTCTGAATATGCGCTCTAGAAGACTAAAACACATGGGAGTTTAGATTTTGGTAGCAGAGAGCAAAAGAACTTGGGATGACTAGGTATTAGAGTTACCTGTTTGAATGTAATTTATGAGCATCTAAGAATCCAAATAGTAAAGCTGGCTCACCCACGTCAATTTCACAGTGAAACTTGATTTTAAATTCACAAATCTAAGAAAAACTTCATTTAAATGCCAAACATTGGCATATATAATTAAATCAACTTGTCAACAGGTAGATAACTCACGACACTTTTTCACTTTCTACTCCAAAGAAAATTGAGGCCTCCTTTGTAACCAAAAATAAATAAATTTTCTTAATATCCAATTTTCTTTCTCCTATTATAAAATCCAATATTTTGTCAATTTCGCTGGTTATATCATACAACAATTTCTACTGACACACAAAGCTCAGGATTCAGGATAGACAAGCAGATACAAACAATCAAAACACTAAAAGATGGCATTAACCATACAGCTGATATTAAAGTAATGAGAATATAAAGTTTAAGCAGTAATATTATAAAATATGTCTCATTTACATAGGCTACAGGAATGGGAATCGTTATCAAAAAAACAGTAGCATCACTCTCACCAATCACCATTATTATTATTGATCTCAAGGAGAGCAATTATGTCACGACCCAAAATAGGAGTACGTAACCAGAACGGATTTTGAAAATAATCTCATCCCGTAAGCCTCTAGTATGATACATATAAATGATTTTCTCATAAATAGTATAGATTGTAACCAAACATATAATCACATTCATTTGAGAGCTTAATTATCTATACTATATAATTTCAATTATCTCAAAATATACATAAATACTCTGCAAATAAAAACTGAGATCCTGCCTGTGACATATGGAACAACTCTAGAATACAAGTACAATATAAATCAAAATTTACGAGCCTTGGAAACGAAGTAGGCTCACCCAGAGATCATGTCGTCTAACTGGTCAACTATCTGAAGGGAAATGACCAAACTCTATTTTTATCTGAAAAAAATGTAGAAATATCATGTAATAAGTTTGACAACTTAGTGAGAAAATATAGCTTACTATAACTGAAACAGAACAGACCATACGCACGAATTTTCATAAATAGAAATTATGTTAGAATATAACATTATCTAAATCAATGTATATAACAACAAACTAAAGCTTTAAAGGGGCTAAATTTTGTTAAAAGAAAATATGAAATCTTAAGATTCAGTATAATAAACAATAATTTCAAAATCAGATAAGGAAATAAGAAGATAACTCTTTATAAAAAAAATGTTTAGAGGAGGACTCAAAGTAGAACCATAATTATAATTTTTTTATACCCAAACACAGCCTGGTAAGAGCAATCATCACATACATATTTTATCCCAAGCACATAGCAATGGGACGGATAAATTATCATATTCTCATCATTCATATCATAAGGTTGAGAGGAGCTTTCCTCAACTCCCTAACCCTTTCATATGTTGACTGTCCCAAGCACACAGCAATAGGACGGATAAATCATCACATTCTCATCATAGGTAACCAGGCCAAATGCCACTGGCTATTGGAGGAGACATACCTCAACTCCATACTTATTCACAATTCAATCCTCATGTGTCTTTTTGCACGAGGGGCTAGCATCTTCCTTGCTAGCTAGGGTTTCATAGTGCACCAAGGCTAGCTATCTCTGTCGCTAGCTAACAGTGTTTTTGTCAATGATTCCTCCAGAATAAATATGTTTTATAAACCAAAAATATAAAATGAAAGAAAAATTGGAAAGCATGAGGTTAAAATACTTTTCAAGACAAAATATATATATCCCTCCATTCCAAGACATTCCTCAGACAGAGTTCCGGCATAGAAATTTGTTCTCAAAATTAGAAATACAGCATTTTCATTCAAGTCCAGATAAACCATGACATTCAGTCCCAAAAACACATTCAAATATAAATTCAAATTTAATTTCACCATATTCATGAAATAATGAGGTATCAGTATAACATAAATCATACGAAACAATTTGAGACATGATACAATTATAAGATTCAATAAAGTGTAACATAACACCATATTTTCATCACAAACTCAGGAGGGACTATTAGAGGTTTATTCTGCATGTCCTATAGCTTCTAAGAATATAAATCAATATAAATATGAAATTCAATTTATGCTATACACAATTAAAACTTGTTTTAAAATGCATGGGCATAAGAAAGATTTTAAAATGCGTTATAGTAAATTATATTCACTCACAGGGTAAGGGCCTCAGATTGGACAGCCCTAAAATCCATGTTTCTCATCTAAATTTGATCAATTAGACCTTAAAAATGAGTCCGGAGGGTCCAAAAACTTAGAAAATGATCCAGGGAACTTGGTCAACGCTGGCACTGTTCACGGCCGAAAACACTGTTCACACATAGAATACTGTTCACAAGTAATGTTCAGACACTGTTCATAATTACTGTTTACTGAAGTAAATTTTGTAAAATTAAAGTACAAAATCATATTTTTTGATTGTGAAATTTATCCTACAACTAATACTCTACATCCTTAACAAAACTCTTAAATTGAAAACTTGAAAAACCATAAAAAAATTCAGCATTTTAGAAAATTTACCTTTAAATTACTATTCACGAATTTTCGATGAAATTCCGACGAACTTTACGGTGAAATTGATTGGTGGGTTTTGAAGCTCTCATCGCCATGAGTCCAACGGTACTTCCGGTATCTCGATTGAATGTCTAGAATGAGAGAAATCTTAGAGAGAAGTTAAAAAAAATTAGAGAGGGAAAGAGAGAAAACTCTCTTCCCCCCTGCACACTACACCCCCGTTCCTTCTGCCTCTTTTTTTTAATTAATATCAATATTATTTAATAATTGATTTATGGTATTTATTTTTATATATATTTATATAAATACTATTTTTCATCCTAAAATATCCTAAAATTTTTAAAAATTTACATTCTTATAAACCTTTAGTTAAACTTTTAAATCACGATTTTTCTTAATAAAAATCTTAATAAAACAAATCACAAAATAAATATCTTTATGCATAATAAAAGAAAGAATATTTTTAAAAATACAACAAAAATTTATTAAAAGCCAATATAATTATTTTAAACAAAAAAATAATTATTTTAATTAAAAATATACTTTCTTTTAGCAAAACATAATCATTTACAATAAAAATATTTTTTTATAGCAAAATATTATTATTTAAAAATAAAAATTACGGAATATTACAAATTAAGGCTTGGCCATCTGATATACATTACTGAAACACTTGGGATTACCCTTATTTCCATATTTGGCATGGATATGGATTTGATAATCTTCAACTAGGCTTGAGAAGGAGGAGGAATGCATTCCGTCCTTATTTCTGGTAGTCCAATGAACATGGCAGTCTCCACATCTGAACTTGGAATATATTCTAAGTTAGAGGATTTTCTCTCTGATTCTGTGTTGCTTGCTTTGGCCGTATATTACCATACTGCACAGGAAAATCAATGTCTTCCATTCCAAAATAAAGAAATATGCAGTCTTCTCTTAGGGAGCATTTTTATTTAAATTTAGCACTAAAAGTTGCAAGACTTTAGTGTGTATTTGGATAAAGTAATTGAAGGGGAGTATTGATACTCTTAACGCAAAATAATTGGTTTTGATAAGTAATCAAAGAATTTTAAAAATAAAATATAAAGGACTTCTAATCTTCTTTCGCTTCCTTCCTAATAGCTGAGCCCAGTCACTAGATCAGGCCTGAACTCCCCCAAAAAAATAAGCAAAGGAAAACCTCAAACCGGACTTCGGCCCCAGATCTTGGCTCTAGACTGGTGTAATATCCTGTGAATTTAAGCAAAATGTTTATGAATTTCTTTAAAAGTAAATATCTTTTATTTACACAAATATGTTATAATTTAATTATGGATAATAAACTTAATGATTTTGAAGTGTAAATGAGATTTTCAAATGTTTTTTTTTAAATTAGTTTATTAGGCTTTTTAATTTTTTTTTCACTTTTTTTGTTGCATTAAAATTTTAAGAATGTCTCTCTAAAAATTTAGTCCTTTGAAATTTCAAAAATGCCCTTCTCTACAAAAAAGAAGAAGAAGAAAACTGAAGCGTGAAAAGAAAATCATGGAAGAAGGGAGGCTTCATGCTTTCATTTTAGGTTCTTTTCCTCTCTCTTGTGATTCCATTATTTTCTCCCAAATTCAGCCATAAACATGCCTTCCATCTTGGAACTGAGTATCCTACCATACATTAACATGTACCTTTGCCAAAATCCAGTTGAAATTGCAGCAAAACAGAAGGAGAAATAATAGCGCGCTAGTTAAGGTTAGTGCTTCCAAAACACTAGATTTTTGACGGTTTTTTGAACTTTTAAATTAGGAGTTTTGTTAATAACATAATTTATTATATGTATGATGAATTTCGTGACAAGATAACATGATTTAGTTCCTAAATTTTCAAATTGTTCTTCGGTGAATAGTAACCGTAAACAGTTTTTTACTTGTGTGAACAGTTCATAAACAGTACATGTGCAAGAAATTTTTGGATTTTGAAAAAACTAAGTTGAAGAGCATAATTTAAAGGTGTTGGTGATCAATTTTATTTAAAAAAAGACGAAAAAAAAGCTAATCCAATTGAAGCTTTAAATTGGTGAGTAAATCATATAAATTATGGCATGGAAAAAAGAATTAAAAATTGTCTCTAAATTTATAAATTGTATAATATGGTTGTGTAATATAAATTTATAACTATTTTTGTATGTCTAGATTGTGACTTAGGTGATGTTTAAGATTTGGATAGTATGTCACTAAAATATATGAATGTGTGAAAAATGAATTGAGATTGGTAGATAGCAGACATGTTAGGAATGGTGAAAGTAAAATATGTTAGGATTGTTTAAGAATTGACTAGTTATGAGAAAGTGTCTTAAGATGAAGATTTGACATATTGGGTTTACTTGAGAATATGTAAGACAAAATTAGGAAATTTACAATTTCAATTTGTTGGAAGTGATTAATGGAGGAAGTTGGGCAGTAAACTAGTCATAATTTAAAATAGTGAGTTTGAACACCGAACTGTATAAAGATTTTTAAGTAAAAGGAATACACGAATGATGGCCTTATAATGCTTTGAAAAATGTAATCAAGTGAATTAGTGGTGTTGAAATTCTTGAAGAATATAGGAAGTATGATTCAAATTAATCTTTGAACTCTTAATTTGGAAATATGGAGAATATTTTGAGAACAATGTCTGAAAATAATGTAAAGTGATCAAGATATTTGTGTTAAGGGTTTATACCATGCTAAATTAAGTCTAGTATCTAAGATGTGAATTATGTTGAGATTAAAAATTCATGTGTGAATAATTATTGAGAAAATTCTTCTTAGAACGAACGAGCTAGTTAAACGAAATTGATAGGAATTATAATTATATGCTTTTAGATATGAAAGAAGAAAGGCTTGAAATTTTTGATAATGAGTTAATCAGTGTTAATAAGAAGGTATAGAGTTATTGTGATAAGGTAATTTACAATTGTTAGGCATATGTCAATGGTACCTAAACGTTATAAAATGTTTAGTGGATTTATTGCTATGTATGTTTAACATATTGATTAATGGATTGTAGGATAAAAATAAATGATAGACTAAGATAATAAAATTCATGAGAGGATGTTGACACGTGAGAATCAAAAATAACCTAATAGAAGTATGAAATAAGAAAAATTTGTTGCCCTATATAGATATGTATATATTCTTTTATGTGTATAGTTCATAATATTGACTTATGGATATAAATATGTGAATTTGAGGATAGTCTAGATATTATTGGAGATGATGCATACTAGTTTGAGAATTTAATAGAATAAGTTATATATATATATATATATATATATATATATATATATATATGTAATGTATTAGGTATTTTTATCCCAAAAGTGTGAAATGTCAGAGGCGTGAAATGTTTTAATTGAAGAATTTATTATCATGATCTCACGCAACATATCATATGATAATATTAACAAATATATATATATATATATATATATATATATATATATATATATATATATGTGAATATGTTTGCATATCGGAATGAAAAATAATATTTAATGTTAGCAATCTTGATGGATATTGAATTTGATATTCAGTGATGGTAAAATATCCACTATGGATATAATGATTATGATGATGTGATCACAATAGGTTATCACTAGATACTAAACAAAATGATACTTTATTTCTAAAACCTGAAAACAATGAAATAAATAAATAAAATTAATAATAATTATATTGAATTCCTTTTCAGAAACACTGTTAGTTAGTGGCAGAAATAGCTAGTCTTGGTGCACTTTGTAACCCTAGCTAGCAAGGGAGTTGCTAGCCTCTTGTGCGAAATGGCACATGAAGATTGAATTGTAAATAAGTATAGAGTTGAGGTATGTCTATTCCAATATTCCAATAGTCAATGGCATTTGACCTGATTACCTATTATTAGAATGTGGTGATTTACCTGTCTTATTATTATGTGCTTATAACAGTCATCATATGGAAATGTTAAGAAATTGAGGGGAGTTCGTTCCAACCTTATGATATAAATGATGAAAATATAGTGATTTTACCTGTCTCATTGCTATGTGCTTGAGATAAAATATGTATATGGTAATTTACCTACCTTTGCTGTGTGTTTGAGTAATGTGGTGATTTTTCCTTACCAAATTGTATGTTTGGGTATGTTGAAATGGTTTTGAATTAAAATTCTCCAAATTAAATAAAATATGCTAAATAATAATAATAATAATAATTAAAGTATAAAACTGAAAGATATAATTATTTTACTTTAATTATAAAATTGAAAGATATTAATAAAAGAATAAGTCTTATTAATATGCAATAAATTAATTTAATTAATTGACTTTAATTATACTCTTGAATATATATAGCTCGAGTATTTAATACACACACATATATATGTACACAAATATCATATGATATTTTTATATTGCATAAGAGCATAATAATATAGTGACATAATTTTGAGGAAGATGATAAAGTGGATCTAGCTCATTTATTACAGTATGTGCAAAGATTTGCACATAGAAATGTTTAAGTGTCTACTTAAAGGAAGAACAATAAAGAAAAGTGACTAAGAAAAATCAAAGGGTCCCTTAGAGACTTATATGTATATGATGATAAAATTAGATAAGAAAAAGTATGATAATGGATTAAACTAAGGTAAATGAATAAATTAGTAATTTTCTATAATGTTGAATAAGTTTTAAAATAAAAATACTATTCATAACATATTTTTAATGAGAATAAGTAAACAAAACTAATAAAAATACTTTAAAATATTCATAACTTGAACAGCATAAACTGAATCATAACCTAATATATAAAATAATTTTTTTACATAATATAATTGTGTTATTTACTTGCTGAGTTGCAAGGCTCGTTCCTTTCTTCATATATATTTTTTCAATTAATATCAGAGAAGCGCAACGGAAGCGTGGAGAGGTTATATTATCTTTGGTGAGCCCAAATTGTTCTTAGGTCTTATTCTTTTATTCTCTTGTATGTTTAAAGTATTCTAAAGTATGCTCCATTACCACAGGCAAGATTTTTGTTTCCAATGTGTGAAAAGAAAAAGTAAAATCTATGTAAAACAAGAAATAAAAAATGAATTGACATTGCTTAATAAAGTTAGATCTTTATTTATGTTTAATATATATTTAAAGTTTTTTTTAGAGTGGTTATGAGCTCACATGCTAAATCAAGGTAGCTAACGAGTTTTAAATTCAGAATGCGATGGTTAGTCTTACGAAGTGGGGAGAAATTCTCATTTCATACCGGTCTCGTGCTCAGATAAAATCTGGAACGTGACAACTAGACTCAGGCATATGGTAGCTACATATTAATATTATTGCAAAAAGTACAATGCAAATGTTTTTATAATGATTAATTTTTCAAATAAAATTTTTTTAAATGAAAAGAAATTGAATTGCAGCAATTCAATTTTCTTTCAATTGAAATTATATATATTTTTTCATAAGAAAAAAAAAATTATATAGATTTTTAAAATTTATCATATAATCCAAGATACAAATTGACTTCCAGAAAACAATAACTACACTGTAATCTCACCTTCTCAGATAGCCTAGCATTTTCAACCTCTAGGGCTCTTTCCTGGATTGTATTCATAAACAAGCAAGTCAGCATCTTTAAATGTAACTCGTTCAATGGACAGAATCCAAGATAAAGAAGAAAAACTTAAAACATATTTTTCTTGGCATATGACCGCATATGAGTAAGGCAAGGAAATTTAAGTGGGATCAATAGTACTCAGATGCAGACAGTTGGGCAGTTGTGGGAAGTTGTAACCCCAAGTAATTTGTAGGTAGAATTAGTTTGGAAAAAATACCAGGTTTCTTTTTTTGACAATTTTTTATCGCATACAAGTCTTAGATACAATTCTTCAGTTATTTGCTATCATATTTTGCCATAAAAATATAATATGCAGACATTAAACATATTATTGACACCTTTAAAAGAACTCTTCTGCATGATATAATTTAATTGAGAAACCTAAAAGCAAAAGCCGAAAAATTTGCTTCTCAATTTTTCCCTTTCTACTATACACAATCACATTGCCAATTATTTGGACAGCTTACCTTTTCTTTTAGTTGCTTGATTTGTTCCTTAAAAACTTGAATCTGAAAAACAGAAAATTGAGATTTACAAAAAAAATTAACTTCAAAAAATTCAGAGTAAAATTTTGTAGGCATGTTATGTTAACCTTTCTCGCTCGAATGTTGATTACACTCTTTTGCAACTGTTGTTCAATCTGTTGTAGTTCATCTAGGAAGCATGACCCCAAACTTAAATAATCTTTTCAGTGTAAGTGCAATGTTAAATCGAACTTAAATAATTTGGAAGATGATAGAAATTCAAAGTTGGTCTGGAACCGTTTTGAAACTTCAAGAAGCTGAATCTTCTTCATCATACTTGTTGATTCTAGCTTTAAATGCTGCCATGTACAATGCAATTTCATTCAAACATCAACAAGATAATAAGAAAACAGAAATCACCTGAACACCAAGAAATCATTTTAATACTTATATTTACATCACTGATAGAAGCAGGAGAGATCCTTAGATGGACAGTCTACCAAATGGTAGTAAACCAAGTTAATAATAAATAGACATGTCAGTATATCAGACACACTTTTTCAGTGAAACCAATTTCTAACATGCTTATGTATATTTCGATGAATGGTTTGGTCTAAAGTAGGCCGAGTATACTTAGAATATCTCATAAAGATGTGCAAAAACCTTTCACCAGCTATTGTTCACCTATCTGACACTAAGTCTGTTTGCTGTTGATGTGATTAATTTTGAAAGTGTAAAGAGAAAGCTTGTTTTGGGGCTGCACACGAAGAGAGGCCATTGGTAAAATAAATTTCTTGTATTGCTTCATTCATTAGATGTGCAAGTCAGTATATACAGCATGCATTTCCTTCCTAAAGGAGTTATAGAAATAATGCATTTTTAGGTAGCTATGTATAAAAAGTTGGCAGAATTTTTATGTAGACCTATTAAATATTAATAGATCAAGTCAATTATAAATAGACATGTAAGTATATTGAGCACATTTTTTTTTCTGGAACCCATCTATGACATACTTGATTTAGTACTGGTAAACGAGATCTGTTTAGAATTTCTAACGAACTTGTGGATAAACCCCTTTACCAAGTACTTTGCTGATTACTACCACCTCTATATCTGACACAAATTATATTAGTAATTGGTGTTGATTAATATTGAAAGTGTAAAGAGAACACTTGTTTTCAAGCTGGACATGAAGAGAGAGGCTATTTGGTTGAACAATTCTTTCTTATATTTCCCCATTCATTGCATACAACATGCTTTTTCCTCCTAAATGACCAACGTTGGTCCCTAGAATTTTCTGATATCATCTTGCACCTCCAAAGTAGACCAATCTTCAGCATTATAATCGTTCAGAATTCTTCTACTTTGATTTGCACTCACTTTTCAGCTAATTTATTCAATACCTATACTATATCACTTTTGTATAGACTTCAACTATCAAAAAATGGGTACATTAAGCTAATAAGAGGTAACCGTTGGCAATTTGTTAGAAGAAGAGCCCATTGAAAAGTTTTTTAAAATGTGCATATGACTATTTTTCATTAACTTAGTCTACCCATTTTTTTGTTAGAGTCATGTCTATTCCTAAGTAAAATATCTAAGGCATTAATGGACATATTTTCATTATTTTCCAGACCAACTTTTAGCTAAGTCCACAATTTGGAATTCATTATTTATAAGTTTGCCAAATCTTTATACTTGTCATATAATTTAAAATTTGATATTTAAATGGGGGTAGGTTGTTAGGAAGAAGCTTTAAGTTCAATCCTCTGTTTGTCATGTAACAAAGAAAAACTATATTTCACGTGTAGAGTATCAGTCGTAAGCAATGCCAAACTTAGATAAACAATTAATAAATAAAAAAGGTCCAACAGTTACTTAGTTAATTTGGACTTGTAAGGAACAATAAAAGGAACATGCAATTTTCTCTTCCCATGGAAAAAGGTAACCAAGAAAACATTTGAACTTATGAGTAACCATACGCATTGAGTTAATGAAGAAAGTTGTTGAATAAGCGATAATAAAATTTTCAAGGCATTCTTGAAGTTTGAAGTTGATGAAAATGAGAAGTCTAGCCATCAAAGATGAGAAAGAACCCACACAGGAGGAGTGCAGACGGGTTTCCTATAGGGTGATGAATGCATTTATAAAAGAAGAGGGTGGATGAACTATCTAGTTGAGATCTTGGGGTTGAATTGTGAGCTTGCGGAAGAGGAGCGTTAAGGTAAGCCTCCTAACCCACAACACTTAAAATTGGTAGATGACATTCAATCAAGAGTTAGAGAAATGAAGAAAATTTTAAGTTAGATGGCATATTGAGATTGGTAATTGATTTTTTCAAAGTGTGCAAGTTCAATGCTTGGCTATGTACCTAGAAATGACAGTTAATGTATCTAAGTTAATTTAGTTTATATATATGAGCATTAATTAGTAGTTCATGTAACTAGATAGTAAAGGGTCACTTGGTGTACGCATACACTTTGTGTTTGGTGATTTTAAATAAGAGAAGAAAGTCATTCAAGAAAGAAAATAGGAGAGTGACTTTGAAAGAATTACTCAAAATCTACATTACTCCATCCAACACTTGTTTCATTAAGCGATTTTGCAAAAATTAATTTATAACGAACTTGAGCAAAGGTCCCTTTGTCATGCTTAGGGCTGGTATCACCAACTACTATTTTTTCTTTGGGTGGGAGGAGTGGGGGAATAGGTTAGGGCACAATATGACTGCATCATTTGTTATAAACTTAAAAAATAAGTTGAGGAAGTCATTGCATCTGTTTGGTAATATTAGAATAATAGAATAAAGTTGATGGATAGGCTAAAACATGTCGATGCATTTTTCCAGACCCATTCCCCGTCTTGTTTTGTATAGTATCTTGATCGTTTTGGAGTATCAAATCTGCCATAGTGAGTTTTGTGTGAATCTCAATTTTGTATGATGTATTGAACTGAGTTTCAATTATTTTCTACTTGTTCTGTCAAGTGCTATTTGCTACAGGAGGATGAAAGTTTCTATTGAAGGTTTGAGGTTTTCATTTGTAGTTTGAAATTTTTTTGGTTTTGTTTAAGTCTTATTTAAGTTTTTCGAGTCCTATGGAAGTCTCAATAAATTAAAGACTTCAACACACGAGCCATGTGATTGGTGTCAATGAGCAATCCAATTAGTGGAGACTATCTGGGAGAAGGTCGAGTGAACTACTCAGAAAAAGCAGGCCGAAGACTTATGGGAACTGCATCATGTGCAGCTTCTTATTAAAAAAAAATTAGAAAAATAGGAAACAATAGCCAAAACTCAAATTTAAGTGTTCTTAAGAAACTTTGTGGCATGATTAAGTTTCAATCTTAAATTCTTTTCTTATCTTGTTACAATTTTAGTATTTTATCTTAAGAAGATACTCTATCCTCCTCTCCAATATATTTCTTCCATTTTAATCAAATTTATTTCATTAAAAAATAATAGATAATTAACCATGCAATTCATGTGAGTCGTCAGAATAAATTATATAAATGTGAAGAAAATTCCACAACAGCTTTCGTTTCATTTGTTAAATGACAAAAGTCTCTAAGAAAAGTTAACTGAACAGCTGTATTTCCTAAAATTAAAATTTTCTCAAGATGTTAAATTTATCTTTCATTTAATTAGAACACAAATAAGCATGGACACCAGCATACTCCTTTTTAAAAAAACGTTGCCATACCATTAAATGCCTCAAGTCTGGTCAGTTCCCTCAAGATTAGAGCTTCAAGTTCCTCTCTCTTCACCGTTGTAACATAATTCAGAAAGATTTTCCGAGTCCAAGCCAATTTGACAAGGGATAGAATGTTAATGTAAGTATTAAGTAAGGGCCACTAGGGCTTCCTATTGTAATGATGCCACCACTTAAGAGTTTATCACAAATCCAAACACTAAAGTCTCTCTTCCACTTACAGGACTAAATTGAAGAAAGGAAAATAAGGTAGGAATCAAATCACTAAAATAAAAAGTACTGACTACTGCAAGTTTTTACAGGATATATTTAGGAGCTAGAAGATTTAAAGAAAAAGAAAAAGGGAAAGGAAGATAATGGATAGTTAAACCAATGTCTCACTGGTGACTTTAAAGCATTTTGAAGGGTCAGTTAAAAGTCTTTTATTCTCTCCTCTTACTTATAAATAATAAAAAATTTCACATGAAGGGGATGTTTCATGAAACCTTCTCTTTTCTTCTATTATTTCTTATCCAAACATACTTTTAGGTTTTTTTAAGGTGAAAAGTCCTGATAATTTTGAATAGTTATGTAGAAAATCACAGTTCCGTCTGGAAGTTGAAAAACAAATGGGGGCATGTTTAAGTATTACAGGATCATCACTAATAACAACAATATTCTTTTTTATATAGAGAAAATACTCATACAAAGGGCACAACAAGTAGAAACAAATTATGTACCATAGTAACTGTTGCGTTTGACGATGAAATTTTCAAATTCACAAAAACAAGAAGAAGAAAAAAGTTGAAATCATCAACTTAGGTGTTAGGGAGAGGAGAAAATAAAAATATAATTGTATGCATACAATGGAAGCTTAGGCGTTAAATATTCATGCTTTGGCTAAAAAAATATGAATGCTAAAAAATGAGCTACAAAGGAGTGATAAAATTTTTGGAACCAGTCTTTTGATGTTTTCTAGTTCTACGTATTTATATATGATCAATGTTTTAATGTGTATCTACAAAATTTTAGTTCATGTATCTAGATTAGTGTTATTCATGTATGTGTATGCTGGAGTAAGGCAAGGTTGATAAATTATTAAAATTAAATATCTCTCTAATTTTGATTATTAAGTTATTCTGCTTCAGATTTTGATGAGACTACCTATATACAATGGACCTTTGAATAAAAACTTATAAGAAAAGCTGATAAGTCATAGGGGTCATGTAGTCTTTTGACAGAATCTTTCCCATCAAGATTTAGCTTATTTTATGCTTTGCTTGTAAGCTAGATAAAATACCAATCCCTTGAAGTAGGCTGGCTGGTCTGGACCAAAAAGTAATAGAGACCAACAGCTAAATGAAAGTCTAGATGATTTCTACAGAAATTTTAAAATCTCACAAGCTTCCTTTGGACCAAGAGCTGAATGTTAGAAGGGAGAAAAAGAAGACCAAAGTTCTCCAATGGCTAGTTTCAAAACTGCTTATATATCTGACCAATTCAACTATTTAAGAGTAAGAAGAAAGCACTCAAGCAAGCTGCAAAAGTCACTCCTTGTCTTCACTTTCTGAATAATGAGCTTTGAGCTTGTGATTTAATTTGTAGAAGTGTTGTTGAGCTCTTTATGAGCATTCTCCTCATTCTTCTTTGAGTTTTCCAAGATTTTGCCAACATCTAAGTGGTTAGAATTTTTAGGATCTTAGAACAAAGGGAATTGAAAGCTGCTAGGTGTTGGGTTGTAAAGACTGTTTTGGTCTTTCTTCACTTAAGTTTTGCTGGGTTCTTATTAGGAAAAACTCCTTGGTGGTGTTGTAGGTTGCCCCTTGTTTGGTTTCTAAGGGTGTTCAGCCTCCCTGTATTGAGATTACCCTTTTTTATAAAAATTATCTTCATTTCTGCTTGAGGAGAGAACATAGGATCAATTTTATCCAAACTTCTATGGGTCATTGTGTCCTTCTTTTGCTTTTCTTATCGCAAGCTTGGTTTAAAATCTACTTTACATATTTGCTTAAAAATATTGATTTGAGAAATCTGTTTCACAAAGAATTAGCTCTATTCAAAAACTAGTTTACATCTCCACTTATATCTAACCTTTGAGATCTGTTTTACAAATAATTAGCTCTTTCTAGAAAGATTTGTTTTATTGCTATTTTCGCTCACAACTCGTCTAATTTAAACTAAAAGCACTCAGTATAAATCTTAGTTCACAAACTAAGCTTTTAAACAAGGTAGCTCAACACTTTATTTACAAAGAAGCTTCCTGCTCTAAGGTTTTTATTGTCTAGATAGCAAGAGTGCAAGGCCAAGGCAGATGCTGCGGCAGATAGAGTTTGCATTCACTCCCATGGGGATCTTTCATGCATCAAACACAAACAAAACCCCGGCCTAGGCTTGATATGTTAATTTAAGCTGATCACTTGTGATCAAAGTTGAAATATTTATCTTCAAACCATGTCCAAATATGTCAAAAGCTGGCTTAATTTGGTTTTAAGAGAAGACTTAGATGCAGTTTTTAAGATGTTTGCTATCAAGTATCTCAACAAAAACAGGACATGTAGATTTTCTTACAACTCAGCATTATATGATTGATTCTTTTTAAAAAAACCTCTACGTGTTAAGTTTTTATAGTGAAAACACCTAAAGAACTTTACCTAAATTGCATCCTTTGCTTAATACCCCACTTAGCTTTAGTAATTTAAATTTCACTAATTTTTCTCAGCATTCTTCCCTAATACTGCTCAATATAAAGCAGGGAGTTTTTTCAGCTAAGCAACCTAACAATAGAGGTATAATTTATTGTACGAGTTTATCATTTGAAGTTTTCCACTGTGGCTAGTGGTTGCCTCACTATTTTTGTTAACAAAACATATTTTAGCAATTTTACATTTCTCTGTGTAAATCCTGAGTATATGTATATAAATATTTGCATATATTGAACTGCCTTAAAGGAGGCCATGACATAGGCCGCACGGTGAACGTAATCATTGTAGGGGGAGAGGGAATTGTTTATGCAGAATGGGCATATATTGTCTCCAACGGGTAGGAGATCAACCTCAAGAAACTATATATTTCTTAGAGGTAATTTGATTTCATAAAATAATTAAATATTGTGTAGGCAACTTGATGTCTGAAAAAAAAATTAAGAAACAGACTATAGTTGCAAGATCAAGTGCCGGATCAGAAAACGTAAGAGACATATTTGTAATAATTAATTTTAAGATTAGAGAACATCTAGCTGATATTTTCATTGATTTATGGCAAATCTCTCAAAGCTGTAGATAGCTTTTATTTTCTCTTTTTTTATTTATTTAATTAAACAAAAAGATGTTTCTGCGGGTGTGTGTGTGTATATCCCAATTAGGATTCTTAATTCCTAAAAAAACAAAATAAAGTCTAGTAACGACAATAAGTTCTGGCATATCAGAAAAAAATTGTAACTTAAGGAAGTGTTAAGTTCACAAAATAGAGTCAGGATTCTCCAAAATGAAACATGGAAATAAGATATTCCCATGTTTGGTTCAAATTTAAAAAGAATGATAATTTTGAAAATATAAGGTTTCTAAGAATGAGATATTCCCATAAAACCCAAATTTTTTAATCCGGGGGTTAAGAATATGACATTTCCTTGGGGATAAGAATATTTTTGTGAAGTTCAAAGACATTTTATCCTCTCACCCTACACTTTTATATTTAGCTTTAAATACAAAATCTCAAACTCTAAACCCCAAAATTTCAAACTCCAAATCTTAACACACTAAACCCTGACATGTATTTTATATTTTTTCATCTTTTAATATTTTATTTAATTACACATGTACTTTATCTTTTTTATATGTTAGAAACTGGTAGAGGTAATGTTGAAAAATTGTCAAATATTCCCAAAAATATTGATATGAATCAAACAGAAATGTTAATTTCTCAAAAATGTAGTAAAATATTTTTAGAAATATTTGTGATGAACTAAAATAAGAATATTTCTGATAAAGTGATTTCCAAAAATTCTTGATTCCACAAACCAAACACCTCATAAAAGTGAGAAAGTAAGAATGATCCAGTTTTGGTCATTAATACCACAGAAAATGATGAATACAGTTGTAAATGCAATAAGGTTTTGATTTAAGAAAAAGAAACAAAAGAAATAAATAAAGCCCAAAATTGGGGTAATCAAAGAAAAACGAAGCTACAATAAAAGCTTGAAGTTATTACCGCATTATCATGAAATACACATGATGAGGCTTTAACTTTAATTTACTTTTCCATATCACCTTGTACTTCTGCCACTTCACTTTTCTGTCCTTATCTTTTGAAGTTCATTTAAGTTCTTCCTCTTGTTTGCTAACTCTTTCTCCAATTAAGTCTGTCTTCTGAATAATTTAAATTAATTATTATATACGGAATTGCATTCTAACATTTTTTTAATCCAACAATCCTGAATTACCTATAGTTATGAATACAAAACCTTAGAAGTATACAAGAAACTATTACTTGAAATAGTTACTATATATATGCTCAAGAGGCTGACTTTTTATCCTGCCTTAAAAGAAACCAAAGAAGAAAGCAAAGATGGGAAATTAAGGAAGTTAGAGGTCTAAGACTTTCAAATGATACACACAGATAGCCTACTTCTTCGACCAAAAGATAATATTTTTCCACTAAACAGTAGATATTACAGATGACATAAGCTCGCTTTCTCTCTCTCAATGAGCATTTTATATCCGCTTTGGATACACAGATCATTAAAACCTACATATGCCAGCCATTTGCTCGCTAACTGAAGGAAAACCCGGTACAATCATTTCTTCTTTTTTGGCCCTTTTCTATAGTGTTTGGTTGGGAGAGGTAGGAATCTGGTCAAGGTAAACTTAGTAATTAATTAAAATAAGCACAGCGGCCTCAGCCTTCAGTTCTGTTGGATGAGAAAAAAGATCAATGAGCTACTGACTTAATTAGTCGACTTTTTGAAACATCTAATTTACAAGTTCATAAGAATTAAGTACATGTAGTACTAGAAGAATAGAACATAAACCCAACCTCAAAAAATCCATATACTTGTGACAAGTTCAATTTGTACATGGAAAAATATAGCATAATAGAGGAAATCCTCCCATAAATGTCATAATTGTGAAGCTGTAAACAAATTAACTATCACAGTAGATCATACTCAAACCCAAAAACCCAAGTATATGCTAACTTGCTAATGGTACAATATAGTCTTGCAAATTTATCAGAATTTGAATCCCCCTTTTCGCTGGTTAAAACAAATAAAATATAGCGTGACATAACTACTTGTAAGCTAACTAGTAGGGTTAGCTTCACTGTACACGTAAATAATCTGTAACTATACTCAAGTAAAGCAATAATTATAATGTCATTAAACATAGCAACGTTGTGACAGAAAAGAGCATAAATACATTTCATTCCATAATTTATGTATTGACCTGCTTAGCTTAATTAGCTCCCCATTCGGCCCAAAAATACAAAAATAAAAAATGTTTATTCTATTTAACACCTTTCTTCTGTGTTTTACTTCACCTAACCCACTCTATAAATGGAAAGTCGGAAGATCCCCTTTGTGGGTATGACGAAAAGCTTGACTACTTGACACAATGAGGCGTAAAAGAACATACAGAAACTTGCATGAAATTTAACATAAATGAAAGGAACCTTTGTATGAAGGAATAATAAAATTTGCAGACATAGATGAATTCACACAAACAATATTGTGATTAAGAGAATCTGATAATGGTGAAGTCCATACCTGGAGCTTCCAAATTCATAAAGCTTCCCTCTTGGAGAGAAGATGAAAAGAGCTACCTCAGCATAACACAAACCCGATAGCTCAAAAGCCTTCTTTAGCAGCCCATTTCGCCGCTTTGAGAAGGTTACTTGGTGGCTTGTGTTGTTCTCTATACGCTTCATCTGAGTCTTTCCTCTCACCATCTTTGCCCCTGAGAATCAGGACCTAGAAACCACATACTAAATTAGAAAATTGTCAAAAAATTTAAACAAGTAGACCACTTAGTCAGAACGGAGTCCTCACCAAGTAGGATAAACCCAGAAAGATTTCTCGAGAGAAAGATAGAGACAAGAGCCCAGTCTAAGTCAATTTCAGCAAATCGAAGCCTTCCCAGCAAGACTTGAAGACCCAGTAAGCTATAGGAGATTGAAAATGCTAGTATCAACTATCAAAGTATAAGGATTAAAACCCAACATAAATTGAGTAAATATGAAGGGTGTGTCATGTATGTCGTGGAGCATGAAGGTTGCAAAGAAGTGGAAGTCTCAGAAGAAGCAGAATAAATCATCCAGAGTTCAGATAGCTCTTAACGGAAAGAGACCCAACAGTCAAAGTAGCAGCAAATCCAAAGTCCTACTTCCGATCTAAGGACGCTAAACACCAAGAAAGCTAAATCCCCAAGGTGAGTTTTCTGGTAGGCTGGTTCTTACCCAACTAGAAAGCTAAATCCCAGCGGTGGGTTTTTCTGGTAGGTTGGTTCTTACCCAGCTAGAAAGCAATTTCAAGTCAAGTATTCTTTCTCAGTAAGGCAAGAAAAGGGTAAGCAAATCGATACCTAATTGGCAAAAACTTTGAAATCTTCAAACCAGGGAAAATGAGAATAAAGAGTTATGGATAAAAAAGGAAAGAAGGGGAGGGGAAAATGAGGGTTGAGAATCAAAAGATAGCAAAAACGCCCAAAAGGGGCCAAACTGCACAGATTCCAGAAATGGATGCTATAAGTGGGCGTTGGAATAACCTTTCTTTAGCTAAGACGGAAGCTTTCCTCATTAATCCGGCAACTCCCATTTGTTCCTGAAGCCCCACCACACCAAGAAACAAAAAAATATTTATCCTAATAGAAAACCGAAACCTCATCCTTTTCTTGTTTTGGTAAAAACTCAGTCTATACACCTAAAAAAAAAATTGGATAAGGAAATAAAATCATGAAAATGATACCGCAAAATTTGTCTGAAAATACATGGAAAAGAAAAAATATTTAAAAAGCACGACAATGGGAGCCTTGATGGAACATTAATCAATATTAATTTTTTTTTCAGAGTCTCCTTTAAAAGAAAATTGGAGAGTGAGGAAAAGAGTGGGATTTGCTATGTGGGTCTGTGGGGGCACTGCGGCATCGTTAAAAATAATTGAGCAACCATTGACATAGTGATTGAAAAAATGAATTTGTAATTAAAAATAATTTAATAAATCAAGATTTATTTTTTTATAATTAATTTTGTATTATTATTTAATATAAATTTGAATAATATTTTTTTTTGGTTATGTAACCAAGATTATAATTCTATATTTTGATCGATGAACTTTACTTTTTCTGTTTAGTTGAGTGCAATAAGTTTTAGTGAAAATAAAAAAAAAATAGGAATAAAAAGAGAAATAAAAATCTATTACATCGTTTGATATGTGATAGAAAGAACTGAGATAATATAATATTATATTATTTGATGTGAAAATAAATTAAAAGAATAAAAAAAATATAAAATCTATTAATTATATTAAATTACTATAACATAAATTTTCTATAACAAAAAAAAATAAAAATTCAAACCAAATACTAAAATGGAATCTCAGATTTAAAAAATGTAACAACCTTAAAATTTAATAATTTTTATTTATAAATAGATTAATAAAAGAAATAAAAGAGTAAGAATGTAATTAAAAGCTTTTAAGGATAAAAATGAAAATTTATTAATATTTTTTGGGTCAAATTGTAATATCTTAAAAATTTAGGGATCAAAATATAAATAATGAACTTTGCAAGGATTTCTTCTAACAATTAACAAATTGCTAATTAGTCCTTCCATTATTATTTTAAAAAAAGACAAATTTTTTTTGTAACCAAACAAATGAATAATGATAAATAGTACTTTCTCTTAATTCTATTTTTCTCTCTAAATCTAGACTACTTTCGAGCCTCTAACCTGAAAAATAAGGGTTTCATTGGATTCAAGATGGAGAGTACTATGGTATTAGCTGAACAAATTTTTAAATTGGTCGCAGAATCGTCACAGATCGGAAGTAAATTTTTTTAGAAAAAAGTAAGTTCTGAAACTTCTATTTAGATAACTCAAATTGAAAATATGGTGTTATGTTACACTTTATTGAATCTTATAATTGCATCATCTCTCATATTATTTCATATGATTTTATGTCATAAATGATATCTCATTTCTTTGTGGATATGGTAAAATTGAATTTTTATTTGAGATTGAAATGTGTTATTGATACTAAATATCATAGTTTGTTTGAATTAGAATGACAATGTTGTATTTCTGATTTTGAAAAATGAATTTCTATGTTGAAACTCTGTCCAAGAAATGTCTTGAAATTGAAGGATATATTTTGTTTTAAAAATAATTTTAACCACATGCTTTTTAATTTTCCTTTTAATTTACATTTTTGGTTTATAATATTTATTTATTCTGAAGAAATCATTAATAGAAACACTATTAGTTAGCAGCAGAGATAGTTAGCTTTGGTGCACCATATAACCCTAGCTAGCAAGGATGTTGTGTCACGCCCCTAATTTTAGGGCACGTGAAACACGTATACCATGAACATATATTTTTCATATACACGAATATTCCAATCATTTATCATGGAAACATATACATATAGGTTTTCCCATACATATATCATATACAAACAAAATCCATCAACATCAGAATAACAGTAGAAGCAGGGATCCTACCTGTGGCATATAGAGCATACTCTAGAATACAAAAATAATACAATCCAAATAACGTGAGCCTTAGAAGCAACATAGGGTCACCCAGGAATTAAGCAATCTAGCTGATCACTTATCTGTAGAATCAGACTCTATATCCTTATCTGAAAAAAGAAGAAGTAAATATTGTGTAGTAAGTTTGACAACTCAGTGAGTAGATAATACCTTCTGTGATCTCTCAGATCAACATATAGATGTACTCATATATTAAAATTTATCACATCGAAAATTACAATTCAGAAATACATCCATATGGAACTTGCATTTTTAAATATTCTCAGTTCAAATCACATTTAGATATCTATAACAATATATGATACAGTATGATCGTTAATCAAACATTGATATGTATCAAAACATTTCTTATAAAAATATTAGGAGGATCTCATATCAGAATCACCATATCAGAATTCAATCCCTTTTGTACTTTGTTGGTGTAGGATTTGCCTATACTTAGCATCTCAGCCAAGGTTTGTCCTACCACCATTCAAGAAGACACGCAAAGAAACTCTAATATGGGCAATTTTCCAAGTACAAAGTAAGGGAAGACAAATTACATCTTATATAACTAGCATCTCATCCAGATAAGAGGCATCTCGCTCTCTATCACATATCATATCTCGTGTATTGACCCTTACACGAGGCTAGCACCACTCCTGCTAGTTGAGATATCAAAGTGCACCAGGGCTAACATCACGTGCTGTTAGCAAACAGTGTTTCCAATAGCATTCCTCCACAAAATTATTATATGCACATATTACATATCATTCAAAACAGAGCTTTCAGTATAATACAGAATCTCAGTCTCAATACAGCTCATCTGTCATAAATTACCCATTCAGGGTTTATCACATATATATGCCCTTTCTCAAAGTAATCATATAGCTTTATAAATCAATGTTACGTGCATAAATATTCATTTAATGAGAAATACATATAGTATCAAATATACCATGAGTTTAGAAATCCATTTTCAAATTCATACTCTTCTTAAACTATATTTCAGATTGTAAACAATTCAGATAATTTAATTAATTTTAGAAACATATAAAAGTGCAAATAACTTATAAACATAATCAATTTTATATTTAAAGATCAAGAAGAATATATGGTAAGTCATAGAAAAAATTATCCACTCACAAGGTAAGGCTCCAGATTGCATAGCCTTAAAATGCACTTTTTCAATCTCAATTTGACCAAATAGACATCAAAAACGAGTCTGGAGGGTCCAAAAACTTAGAAAATGACTCCAAAATCACGCAATTTGGCCTTCGAGAGCTCGATCAACTATTGGGTACGATACACGATTGAAAAATACTATTCACCGCCGAGAATCACTATTCATATCCGCCGAATTTACTATTCACGATGCACAAAAAGTTGTTAGATGGCCAAAAAAATTCATATCCTAAAGTTTATCTAACTCCTGAATCTATCTACGACGTTAAATTTTCATTTTGAGGTCTCTAAGTAAAAGTTTCAGAACTTACCTTTTTCTAAGATTTTCTACTCCCGATTTGCAGCAATTCTACGGTTGATTTGAAAAATTATTCGATCAAAATTTTAGTATTCTCCATCCTGAATCCAGTGATACCTTTAGTTTAGAGATCAGAAGCCAATAGGCACTCCAAATTTAAAGAGTAAAATAAAAGTTACTATTTATACTATTCATCGATTACGAAAATCTTTGCATTTTTCTTCGTCCGTCTTCCCCTCCCCCTTTTTTTTTCTTTTTTATTATTATTATTTAATAATTAAATATTTAAAATTTATTATTTTTATTTTTATTATATACATATATATATATACATATATATATATATATATATATATATATATATATATATATATATACTATTTTTATTATAAAATATCTCAAAAATTTATAAATATTTACATTCTTATAAAACTTTAGTTGAACTCTTAAATCATGACTTTTCTTGATAAAAATGTTAATAAAACAAATCTCAAAATAAATATCTTTATACATAATAAAAGAAAGAATATTTTTAAAAATAAAATAAAAATTATTAGAGGCCAATATAATTATTTTAAGTAAAACAAAAATTATTTTAATTAAAAATATATTTGTTTTAGCCAAATATAATCATTTAAAATAAAAATATTTTTTTTATCGTAAAACATTATTATTACAAATTACGGGATACCCAGATTTTATGTTGCTTTCACATACTCTTTATCTTTTCTAAGACTGGAACTACAAAAGACATAAATATTTCTAAACTGACGGAATGTGATTCCTTTTATAACTGCACTCATCCTAACTTTGACTATAAAGATAGAGATACTAATGTGTGCATTTATTGAACTCAGATAAAAGCATACTTATAATAGCTATGCGAATAGGCCGGGCATAATTAGAATAGCTATGTGATTTACCGGTAGATATCAGCTAAATTGAGAGTGAAAAATTTAAAAATGACAGCACACATGCATATGTACAATAGTTGTGATTGTGACTCATATTAAAAATATAAAAAGAATAAGGTTAAGATGTTACCAAAAATTTTCTTTTTTCTTGTTGTCATTGATGAAGCATTGATGTCTTAATTCTTGTAGGAAAGTTGTAAGTGATAGGCATCATTGTAAAAAAAAGAAAGGGAAAATGCAAACTAGTTAATTGTTGAAGAGAGACAATCAAATAATTAATCTTCTTTTTCCCAATGTTATTATCAGTCAACTATTGTTATTATTAAGTCGACTAGTTATTTTGAAAATTTTTAATTTAGACTAGATTATTTTACAGTTGATTGATTACTTCTATTTTGAAATAACCAACTGCATCCTACCAGTTAACTACGTGTTCTTTACTCTTCACAAACTTTTATAAGTTCAAAAATACTTTTTTTATGTGTTATTCTTCCACCAAATAACAGTAGCTTTGAATTAGATTTTGGCACATATATCTAAAACTTGCGCCCAAACTTTTGCCGAAATAGCAGTTAAGTTATGTTTACAACTTTTTAAGAATTACGCCCACCGATTTTAATTTTTTTTCAATGTTTTGTCAAAACTTCTGATTTTCTATTTTGACACCATACTCTATTAAGTATTCTTTTTTTTTTCTACTAAATCATCTTTTATTAATGTTTGGCATTAAATGCAAGATTATTTTTTCCTTATTACAAGGAAGATTAATTTTTTTCTTTGAAACTCAGTTATTATGGTGTCCAAGTGGTTAGTATATTATAGTAATAGAGATTTTGAAAGGATTTATCAAACAAAGAACGTACTTGGAAAAAAAATCTTTATATCAAGTATGTATAACTATGTAAGTTGACAGATTATGTGCAAATTAGAAAGAATAATGAGTTTACAGTATATACTGATTGAGTATTAAGGTATAAAAAACACCTAAGTTTATCTAATGTAGTTGAGTAGGGAAAGGAGAATATTTTGATAACCATGTCCGAAAATAATATAAAGTGATCAAGGTACTTGTATTAAGGGTTTATATCATACTAAATTGAATCTAGTATCGAAGATGTGAATTATGTTGAGATTAAAAATTTACGTGTAAATAATTGTTGAGAAAGGAAATTTCAGAAGAAGCCATAGATTGTGAATATAGATAACCCTAAGACAGTAAGGATATACTAAGATATGACATAATTGTACTAGTATAATGGTAAAAAGAAAGTACAAGTGATATTTTTTCATTGTTTAGTGTTTCAGCAAGTAAGAATTGAATATATTGTTTTAAGAGAGCTATTCAGGAATATGATAATAAATTTAAATGATATGTTTACGCATTGAGAGTTATGCTTCAAGTATCTTTATATAATTTTGGTGAAAGTTGGGAGAAGTTATTTGTCTTTAGTTGAACTTTCCATATTAGTAGTTATTAGGCTAATATACAAATGGCACTATTTGAGATTTTATATAAAACGTCATAAGTCTCCTAATAGGTAAATGAGTTGAGTAAAGTTAAACTTTTGTAATCTAATTTGGAATAACATACAATAGATAAAATATGACTAACCTAAATTGATGATACTAGTTTGGAGAGCATGCTTCAAGCATATGTCTTCGAGTTTGGTGAGAGATCTCTTAGCAGAATTCTCCTATAATAAAATGATATTGGATGACTTAAAGCCTTATATAAGAGGTGTTACAAATTCTCTGTTAAATAATTCAGTGAGGTCAGACTTATTGTAAGATGTCATTGATAAAATAAAATTGATTAGAAAAAGAATACAAGCAATTCAATACAGGCCAAAAGTCTATAAGGACCATAAATGTTAGAGCACTAGAAATTATCAGTTAGTGACCAAATATTCTTGAATGACTCACCCATGAAAAATGTAATGAGGTTTGGAAGAAGGAAAAAATTAAGCTTTAGTATATAGGCTCTTTTGAAATTTTGAACAAAGTAGGTATAATAGTATTGTCATGACCCCAAAATAAGAGTACCTAACCGGCACGGGTTTTGAGAATAGTCTCATCCCATAAGACTCTAGTATAATACATATAAATAAATTTCCCACAAATAGTATAGATTGTAGTCAAACTCATAATCACATTCATTTGAGAGCTTTATTATCTATACCATATAATTTCAATTATCTCAAAATATACATAAATACTATGTAAATGGAAGCGAGATCATGCTTGTGATATATGGAACAACTTTAGAGTGCAAAATACAACATAAGCCAAAAGCTGGGAGCCTTAGAAATTGTCACAACCCAAAAATAGAAGTACGTAACCGACACGGGTTTTGAGAATAATCTCATCCTGTAAGCCTCTAGTATGATACATATAAATGATTTTCTCATAAATAGTATAGATTGTAACCAAACACATAATCACATTCATTTGAGAGCTTACTGTATAATTTCAATAATCTCAAATATACATAAATACTCTGCAAATGGAAGTTGAGATCCTGCCTGTGATATATGGAGCAACTCTAGAGTACAAGTACAATGTAAATTAAAATCTACGAGCCTTGGAAACAAAGTAGGCTCACCCAGAGATCATGTCGTCTAGCTGGTCAACTATCTGAAAAAAAATGTAGAAATATCGTATAGTGAGTTTGATAACTCAGTGAGCAAATATAGTTTACTATAACTGAAACAGAACAGACCATTCGCACGAGTTTTCATAAATAGAAATTATGGTAGAATATAACATTATTTAAACCAATGTATATAACAGCAAACTAAAGCTTTAAAGAAGGTAAATTTTGTTAAAAGAAAATCTAAAATCTTAAGATTGAGTATAATAAACAATAATTTCAAAATCAGATAAGGAAATAGAAAGATAACTCTTTATATAAAAAGAATGTTTAGAGGAGGACTTAAAGTAGATCCATGATTATAATTTTTATACCCAAGCACAAAGCCTGGTAAGGGCAATCACCATATACATTGTTTTATCCTAAGCACATAGCAATGGGATGGGTAAATCATCATATTCTCATAATTCATATCATAAGGTTGGGAGGAGCTCTCCTCAACTCCCTAACCTTTCCATATATTGACTGTCCTAAGCACACAGCAATAGGACGGGTAAATCACCTCAATCTCATCATAAGTAATCAGGCCAATTGCCACTGGTTATTGGAGGAGACATACCTCAACTCCACATTTATTCACATTTCAATCCTCATGTACCCGTTTGCACAAGGGGCTAGCAACTTTCTTGCTAGCTAAAGTTTCATGGTGTACCAAGGCTAGCTATCTCTGTCGCTAGCTAACAGTGTTTATATCAATGATTCCTACAAAATAAACTAGTTTAATAAATCAAAAATATAAGCTGAAAGAAAAATTGAAAATTATGAGTTTAAAATTCTTTTTAAAACAAAATATATCCCTCCCTTCCAAGATATTCCTCAGACAGAGTTTCGGCATAGAAATTCATTCTCCAAAATCAGAAATACAACATTTCATTCCTGTCACGGCCCCAAATGATAGAACACATGACCGGCACGGTATAAGGGTTTCCCCCTAACCGTAAGCCTAACAAATAGCATGCACAAATATCCAGCACACAATCCAGAGTACATAATAAATATAACTGGCCACATACGCCACATCCAATATAAGAAAATACTGTATATATATATATATATATCTCATGAATCCAATATCCTTGATTCAACTTGGCCCATGGCCTCATAGTACAAACATTGAGCGAGGATCCTGCCTGTAAGTTCATGGAGATACACTAGACAGAAACTATACAACCAATACAACGGAATCTTGCCCAAACTGGGGCTCACCAATGCTATATTTAGCCTCCTATGGAGCTGTAGCTGGATCAGTGTTTCTTTGATTATCTGTGGGGAGAAAACAGAAGAGGAGTGAGATTACCACATCTCAGTGAATGGATAAATCATACTATAACAGAAACAGGACAAACTAAGCACGAGTGTTTCGCAATGAATTAAATAATTGTAATCAAGGTATAGAAAACATTAAACATTTAACTGTAATTTATTGAAAGAATGCTAAACAGTTCAAATGATAAATCAGGATTAAATCAATAACTGTAAGCAAAACAATTATGCATGGTAAGTAATAAATGAAGATACTTATGCAATAACAATGATGAATGAGGTATTTTAGAAATATTTAATCTTTAAGAAAAATGCACTAGTTTATTGGAGTTCTTTCCTGACACATCATCATCTTCCCCAAGCACATAGCAAGGGAGGGATAATCACTGTAGGCGTAGACATAAGTCTATCCTAAATTTCCCCAAGCACATAGCAATGGGTATGACAATCACTGTAGGCATAGACATAAGTCTACCCTAAATTTCTCAAGCACAAAGCAATGGGTAGGGCAATCACTGTAGGCATAAACATAAGTCTACCCTAAATCCCTATGTCTTAGGCAGTCATATGCCCGTCACAGTATCCTAGGCCAAAGCCTTAACATGTTCATGGTGCACCAAGGCTAGCACTTCTTGCGGCTAGCTAACAGTGATCTAAAAGGGTCCCTCCAATAGAAAATATTTGAAATATGCTATACAAAGAGTTTAAAGGAAAAACATTTCAATAACTTTACAATAAAGCTATAATTCTCCATCTAGCTCTTTTCATGCATAAAATTCTATTCTAAAATATATCTCATCCATGAATTCCCATGGAGACCTTTCAAATCATAAACTTTCCCTTTTTAAACATAGATCGTCCATAGACGTTACATAGATATTTATCATGCATCAAATCACTTCATGGCTAACTTAGTTCATTTCTATGACTAAGTTCGCATTTCTATCAATCTAGCTCAAATGGAGAATTAATAGTCTAGATGCTTGCCCTGCATACCTAGGGTTCAATTAGGATTGAAATGTACAATTTCTAACATGGTTGGAACATATTGGTTTTCAAAGCGGTAAAACAATTTAACATACATTCCAACTAGTTAAAATCATACGAGAGAGTTATAAATCAAATTCCTAAAACATGCGCTATAGTATGAAAAACCCACTCACCTTACTAGGAGTCCAATAACGAGAATTTCACCTCGTGATGGCTCAACAACCTAGAAAACATAGACATAACATGAAAATTAGAAAACTCTAAAAGTCACTATTCACACCGAAAAATACTATTCACTCGCCAAAAATACTATTCACGCTGAAACCTAAAAACCCTATATTCTAGTATAGAAACTAATTCTAAGACTATCTATGGAAAGAAATTCGGTAAAACGAAGCCTAAAACGCGATTAAACGGAGTTTTACCTTTGGAGGTACTATTCACGCAATTTTTCGACGACCTTCCGGCGACTTTCCGGCGAAATTCATCGGTGGGATTTGTAGTTCTTCTTCCCATGAGTCCAACGGTACCTTACTTGCTCAAATCGGACGTCCGGATGATGAGATATCTTAGAGAGAAGTTTGAGAAAAATTTTAGAGAGAGAGAGTTAGGGTTCAGATGAAAGAGAAATGAAGAAAAAGGGGGGTCCGGAAAAAAAAGCTATCAGACGAATCTCGCCGCCGGTGAACTCATTCTCGCCGCGGCCAGATTCGAAACCAGAAAACTCATGCTCTCGGGAAAATGCCGCATCCTTCTCACCGCGGCGAACTCCATTTCGCCAAATTTGACAAAATTTCCAACATGAAAGATGTATCCCTTTCTCTTAGATTTCCGTAGCCACTTGAATCACCTAATTTGGAGTTCATATGAAGGAGTTATGCATAAAATAGTGAGCAAAGGTCCAGACCACACTACACTTCGGTTTTTGCCTCGTCTCACTATGATATTCACAGAATTTGAAAAAGTTCCCAACATCAAAGTTTTAGATATATGTCTTATCTTTCATTAGAAATTGGCATCACTTAATTTAGATTTCATATGAGAGAGTTATGCTTATATGAGTGACGAAATGTCAGAAGAAAAGGTTGAAAACGCTCTAAAATTGTACATTGTTCTCAACTTTCTTTGTTTCAAATGATTTATACTTAACCTTCAAAGGTTTTATTAGTTGAGGGTTATTACATTTTCCCCTCCTTATAAAAAATTCGGTCCCCGAATTTTACAAAAACCAACAACATAAAAACATAAAACTACTCTTGGAACAGCTGTGGATACTTCTCTCTCATGACGTCCTCTACTTCCCACGTAGCTTCCTCTTTGGAATGATTCTGCCAGATCACCTTCACTGTAGGGATATCCTTAGACCTCAACTTTTTCACTTGTCTATCAACAATGGCCACGGGTTTCTCTTCGTAGGCCAACTTGTCATCCAAAAAGATTTCCTGCGGTTGAATCACATGAGATGGGTCGGGTAGATATTTCCTCAACATCGAGACATGGAAGACTGGATGCACTTCACTCAATCCAGGTGGTAGGGCTAGGCGGTATGCCACTACTCCTACCCTATCCAGAATTTCAAAGGGTCCAATATACCTCAGGCTTAATTTCCCTTTCTTACCAAACCGTATGATTCCCTTCATGGGTGAAACTCTAAGGAACACGTGATCGCCTAGAGAAAACTCCAACTCCCGACGCCTATGGTCCACATAAGCCTTCTGACGACTTTGTGCAGTTAAAAGCCGTTCCCTTATTAGCTTGACCTTCTCTATGGCATCTTGTACCAAGTCTGGCCCTAGCAGCTTGACTTCTCCAACTTCAAACCATCCAACAGGAGATCGGCATCTTCTCCCATAAAGAGCTTCAAAAGGTGCCATTTGAATACTGGCTTGATAACTGTTGTTGTATGCAAACTCAGCTAATGGCAGGTATCCTTCCCAACTGCCACCAAAATCCAATATACATGCTCTAAGCATATCCTCCAGAATCTGAATCGTGTGTTCTGACTGGCCATCTGTTTGGGGATGAAATGCGATGCTTAGATCCAACCTCGTTCCCAAAATTTCTTGAAAAGCTTTCCAAAACCTTGCCGTAAACTATGGACCTCGATCATATATGATGGATACAGGGACTCCATGCAATCTGACAATTTCACTCAGATACAGGCTTGCATACTGAGCTGCATTAAAGGTAGTCTTCACTGGTAAGAAGTGGGATGACTTGGTCATTCGATCCACTATCACCCATACTGAGTCATAACCCTTAGGGGTCCTTGGTAACCCTGTAACGAAGTCCATAGTAATCATTTCCCACTTCCACTCCGGTATCTCAATCTGTTGGTGCAAACTGGCAGGCTTCTGGTGTTCAGCTTTCACCTGCTGACAAACCAAGCACTGAGCCACAAAGTTTGCTACATCCTTCTTCATCCCATTCCACTAATACAAGTCCTTGAGGTCACTGTACATCTTATTTGTTCCTGGGTGGATAGTATAGGCTGATTGATGTGCCTCCTCCAAAATCTGCTTCCTCAAGCTATCCACATCGGGTACACACAAGCGCTTCCCACATCTTAACACTCCTTCAGCATCCACGCTGAATTCAGAAGTTTGATTATTCCTAGCTTCATCCTTGAGCTTGGACAGGTTAGCATCCTTGTCCTGATCTGCCTTAATCTGCTCAACTAGTGGAGAGTGTAGCTGCATGTGGGCTAACAACACCCCTGGCTCCTTCACTTCAAAGTGCATCCCCTCACCTTCTAGCTGATGAATATCCCTTACCAACGGCCTCCGGAGAAGGGTGATATGGGCTAGACTCCCCATTGACTTTCTGCTCAAAGCATCTGCTACCACATTGGCCTTGCCTAGATGGTACAAGATAGTGCAGTCATAGTCCTTCACCAACTCCATCCACCTCCTCTGTCTCAAGTTAAGATCCCTTTGTTGAAAGATGTACTTGAGGCTCTTATGGTCCGTGTATATCTCACAGGGTTCACCATAGAGATAGTGCCTTCAAATCTTCAAGGCAAAGACCACTGCCGCCATCTCCAGATCATGTGTAGGATAGTTCTGTTCGTGCTTCCTAAGCTGCCTAGATGCATAGGCTACAACATGCCCATTCTACATTAACACACAACCCAAGCCCACCCTTGAGGCGTCACAGTATACTGAGTATCCTCCAGTGCCCGTTGGGATAGTTAGAACTGGGGTTGTGGTTAGACACTTCTTCAAGGTCTGGAAACTTTCTTCGCATGCATCCAACCACTCAAACTTAACTCCCTTCCTGGTTAATCTGGTCAAAGGAGCAGCAATCCTGGAGAAATCCTTGATGAACCTCCGGTAATACCCTGCTAGACCCAAGAAACTTCGGATCTCCGTCACACTAACTGGGCGAGGCCACTGCTGTACTGCCTCTACCTTCTCGGGGTCTACTTGAATGCCGTCCTTCGTGACTACATGCCCCAGAAACATAACGCTGTCCAACCAAAACTCACACTTAGAGAGCTTGGCATACAACTGCTGATCCCTCAAAATCTGCAGAATGACCCGTAGGTGCTGTTCATGCTCCTTATGGTCCTGCGAATAAACCAAGATGTCATCAATGAACACAATGACAAACTGATCTAAGAATGGTTTGAACACCCTGTTCATCAAGTCCATAAAAGCAGCTGGTGCGTTAGTTAGTCCAAAAGACATAACCAAAAACTCATAATGACCATAACGGGTCCTAAAAGCTGTCTTGGAAATATCCTCCTTCCTAATCTTCAACTGATGATACCCTGACCTCAGATCAATCTTGGAGAAATATTTCGCTCCTTGAAGTTGATCGAACAGATCATCAATTCTGGGCAAAGGGTAATTATTGCGCACCGTTAGCTTATTCAGTTGCCGATAGTAAATGCAAAGTCGCAAAGACCCGTCTTTCTTCTTCACAAAAAGGACTGGAGCACCCCATGGAGAAGTACTCGGCCTGATGAAACCCTTATCCAACAAATCCTGCAACTGACTATTTAGCTCCTTAAGCTCTGTGGGTGCCATCCTGTAAGGCGGTATAGAAATTGGTCGAGCCTCTGGAATAAGGTCGATACCAAACTCTATCTCCCGTTCAGGAGGTAATCCTGACAACTCTTCTGGGAAGACATCCAGGAATTCTCTTACCACTGCCATCTTGTCTACATCCGGTACCTTCCCATCCACATCTCTAACATATGCCAAATATCCCTGGCATCCCTTCTTCAACATCTTCTGAGCACCCAAGACTGAAATCAGGTTACTTAGAGCTTTACTTCGATCACACTGGAACCGGAAAGGAACTTCACTTGGAAAGTTGAACTTGATTGCCTTCTCATAGCAATCCAAGGTAGCATAGCATGCTGCCAACCAATCCATCCCTAGGATCACATCAAAGTCGACCATGTCTAGGATGATCAAATCAATAGATGTCTCCCTATCACTCACTGTCACTTTACATGACTTGCATATATGCTCTACTGGCAAATAATCACCGACTGGGGTGGTTACAAAGAAAGGGGCATCCATCCTAATCGGATCTTTACCTAAACTCTTAGCAAAACTAGGGGAGACATAGGAATATGTAGACCCGGGGTCAAACAAAACATATGCTTCATGTAGGCAAACCAAAAGAGTACCTGTCATGACCGCATTTGAAGCTTGTGCATCCTGTCTGGTAAGAGCAAAAATCCTCGGTTGACCCCGGCCTGCTTGACTTTGACCTCGGCCCATCATCCCTCTACCAGTACCTCTGCTACTTACTTGACCCGGTATAGTCCTTATAGGCTGAGCTGCCACTGGGGTTGGTAGCAAAGCCGGTCGAGTTGGCCCTTGGCTTGAGCCATACAACTGAGGACATTCCCTCTTCATGTGTCTAGGTTGGTTGCAATGATAGCAAACAATCATCTCCCTGCGGCACTGACCAAAATGATGGTTGCCACAAATAGGGCATTGTGGCCTGTTCTGCTGAATGGCTCTTGGTCCTGGTTGTCCTCGATACCTGGTGTTTCTCTGGCTAAGACTTAGTCTACCACTCGCATCTGGTCTCTGGTTGGGGTTCCCAACATTCTGTGGTGTTGGGCGCTGTTGGCCTTGAAATCGTGGTCCTTGGGAATGAGAACTTTGCCCTCCTTTAGAGCTTTCGTCTTTATCCCTCTTTCTTAGCTTGGCACTCTCGACATCGGCCAAATGCCTAGTCTCCATCATTCTTGCACAGTCCACAGCCTCTGCATAATTAGGAAATTGCTTCATCTGGGGTGCCACTGATTTAAACAATGCTGGCATCAACCCCTATAAACTTCTTGATCATGTCCCTTTCAGTAGGGACCATGTGCGGTGCATACAGTAACAGCTGTGTGAAGCGATAGTCATACTCCGTGACTGTCATACCGGGAGTCTGCTTCAATTCCACAAATTCCTGACACTTGGCATCTCGGATACTCTGAGGCACAAACCTCTCCATGAAGACTTCCTTGAACTCTGGCCATCTCAAAGGTGGTGCTGTAGCTCCCCTTCCGCGCATCATGGTCTTGAACCATACTTGCGCTACACCAGACAACTGGAAGGATGCCAACTCTACTGATCGGAATTCTGAACACTTGAGCACCTCACAGATCTTCTCAGTGTCTTCTATAAACTCCTGGGGATTTTCACTAGCCAACAACCCCTTAAAGGTTGGCGGTTTCAGCTTCAGGAACTCAGATAGTTCCAATTCCCTCTCGGCAGGTCTCACATGCCGCTCCACAGACCTAACTGGTTCTGGAACAGAGGTAGCCGTTTCAGGCTGTTGTGGATCCCTTCTATCTTGCCCATCCCTTCTTTCAGCTAGATTTTCTATTGCCCGCTGCATACCCTGCATGGTTACCAGCATCTGGGCTATCACATCATCCCGGGGGTGAGAAGACATTTCCCCCGTCCTGGGAGTCTTAGCTTGCTCACTGGTCAACTCAACTTGTTCGGCTGCTTCAGCAGCCCTTGCACTGACTCTAGGTCGGCCTCTGCCATGACCTCTACCTCGGCCTCTGCCACGACCTCTACCTCGGCCTCTAGGCACGGGTACTGCGGACTGAGCAGACTCTTCAGCCATCTGCTCTTGAGCCGCGGGTTGCCTAACCTTTGATCTCATTCTTGGTGGCATCTCGCTACAAAACAGAGATAACCCAACTATCACTTAACCATGCCAACATAGCATACTATAAATTGACTTACTTAAACAAAAAGACAACATCCTATCGAACCCCTTTAGCAACACCGTGAGTATAAGCATGTCCGGATTCATACCCATACTCAAAGTCCTACCTAAAGGTCCGTTACTCCATGAACACAGGGAAACCTAATCCTCTGATACCATATTGTCACGGCCCCAAATGATAGAACACATGACCGACACGGTATAAGGGTTTCCCCCTAACCGTAAGCCTAACACATAGCATGCACAAATATCCAGCACACAATCCAGAGTACATAATAAATATAACTGGCCACATACGCCACATCCAATATAAGAAAATACTGTATATATATATATATATCTCATGAATCTAACATCCTTGATTCAACTTGACCCATGGCCTCATAGTACAAACATTGTTGTAAAAAACCATTTTTCAAACAACACAAGAAGCGAGGATCCTGCCTGTAAGTTCATGGAGATACACTAGACAGAAACTATACAACCAATACAACGGAATTTTGCCCAAACTGTGGCTCACCAATGCTATATTTAGCCTCCTATGGAGCTGTAGCTGGATCAGTGTTTCTTTGATTATCTGTGGGGAGAAAACAGAAGAGGGGTGAGATTACCACATCTCAGTGAATGGATAAATCATATTATAACAGAAACATGGCAAACTAAGCACGAGTGTTTCGCAATGAATTAAATAATTGTAATCAAGGTATAGAAAACATTAAACATTTAACCGTAATTTATTGAAAGAATGCTAAACAGTTCAAATGATAAATCAGGATTAAATCAATAACTGTAAGCAAAACAATTATGCATGGTAAGTAATAAATGAAGATACTTATGCAATAACAATGATGAATGAGGTATTTTAGAAATATTTAATCTTTAAGAAAAATGCACTAGTTTATTGGAGTTCTTTCCTGACAGATCATCATCTTCCCCAAGCACATAGCAAGGGAGGGGTAATCACTGTAGGCGTAGACATAAGTCTACCCTAAATTTCCCCAAGCACATAGCAATGGGTATGGCAATCACTGTAGGCATAGACATAAGTCTACCCTAAATTTCTCAAGCACATAGCAATGGGTAGGGCAATCACTGTAGGCATAGACATAAGTCTATCCTAAATCCCTGTGTCTTAGGCAGTCATATGCCCGTCACAGTATCCTAGACCAAAGCCTTAACATGTTCATGGTGCACCAGGGCTAGCACTTCCTGCGGCTAGCTAACAGTGATCTAAAAGGGTACCTCCAATAGAAAATATTTGAAATATGCTATACAAAGAGTTTAAAGGAAAAACATTTCAATAACTTTACAATAAAGCTATAATTCTCCATTTAACTCTTTTCATGCATAAAATTCTATTCTAAAATATATCTCATCCATGAATTCCTATGGAGACCTTTCAAATCATAAACTTTCCCTTTTTAAACATAGATCGTCCGTAGACGTTACATAGATACTTATCATGCATCAAATCACTTCATGGCTAACTTAGTTCATTTCTATGACTAAGTTCGCATTTCTATCAATCTAGCTCAAATGGAGAATTAATAGTCTAGATGCTTGCCCTGCATACCTAGGGTTCAACTAGGATTGAAATGTACAATTTCTAACATGGTTGGAATATATTGGTTTTCAAAGCGGTAAAACAATTTAACATACATTCCAACTAGTTAAAATCATACGAGAAAGTTATAAATCAAATTCCTAAAACATGCGCTATAGTATGAAAAACCCACTCACCTTACTAGGAGTCCAATAACGAGAATTTCATCTCGTGATGGCTCAACAACCTAAAAAACATAGACATAACATGAAAATTAGAAAACTCTAAAAGTCACTATTCACGCCGAAAAACACTATTCACTCGCCGGAAATACTATTCACGCCGAAACCTAAAAACCCTATATTCTAGTATAGAAACTAATTCTAAGACTATCTATGGAAAGAAATTCGGTAAAACGAAGCCTAAAATGCGATTAAACGGAGTTTTACCTTTGCAGGTACTATTCACGCAATTTTCCGGTGACTTTCCGGCGAAATTGATCGGTGGGATTTGTAGCTCTTCTTCCCATGAGTCCAACGGTATCTTACTTGCTCAAATCGGACGTCCGGATAATGAGATATCTTAGAGAGAAGTTTGAGAAAAATTTTAGAGAGAGAGAGTTAGGGTTCAGATGAAAGAGAAATGAAGAAAAAGGGGGGCTCTGCAACAAAAAGCTATTAGACGAATCTCGCCGCCGGTGAACTCATTCTCGCCGCGGCGAGCCGCGATTTTCGCCGCGGCGAACATATTTTCGCCGCGGCTAGATTCGAAACCAGAAAACTCATGCTCTCGGGAAAATGCCGCATCATTCTCGCCGCGGTGAACTCCATTTCGCTGAATTTGACAAAATTTCCAACATGAAAGTTGTATCCCTTTCTCTTAGCTTTCCGTAGCCACTTGAATCACCTAATTTGGAGTTCATATGAAAGAGTTATGCATAAAATAGTGAGCAAAGGTTCAGACCACACTACACTTCGGTTTTTGCCTCGTCTCACTATGATATTCACGGAATTTGCAAAAGTTCCCAACATCAAAATTTTAGATATATGTCTTATCTTTCATTAGAAATTGGCATCACTTAATTTAGATTTCATATGAGAGAGTTATGCTTATATGAGTGACGAAAGGTCAGAAGAAAAGGTCGAAAACGCTCTAAAATTGTACATTGTTCTCAACTTTCTTTGTTTCAAATGATTTATACTTAACCTTCAAAGGTTTTATTAGTTGAGGGTTATTACAATTCCAGTCCAGATAAACCATAATATCCAGTATCAATGACACATTTGAAACTCAAATACAAATTCAATTTCACCATATCCATGAAACAGTGAGGTATCATTTATAACACAAATCATGTGAAACAATATGAAAGATGATACAAATATAAGATTCAATAAAGTGTATCATAATACTACATTTTCATCACAAATTCAAGATGGACTTATTAGAGATCTGTTCTGCATGTCCTATAGCTTCTAAGAATATAAATCAATATAAACATGAAATTCAATTTATGCTATTCACAATTTAAACTTTGTTTTAAATGCATGGACATGAGAGAGATTTAAAAAAAACGTTATAGTAAATTATATTTACTCACAGGGTAAGGGCCCCAGATTGGACAGCCCCAAAATCCATGTTTCCCATCTGAATTTGATCAATTAGACATTAAAAATGAGTCCGGAGGGTACAAAAACCTAAAAAATATCCCGGGACGCTGGCACTGTTCACGCGCAGACTGTTCACAGGCACTGTTTGGAACTGTTTATAGTTACTGTTCGCAGAAGTAAATTTTGTAAAATTAAACCACCAAATCACATTTTCTGACCATAAATGTTATCCTACAACTAATATTCTACATTCTTAACAAAACCCCTAAGTTGAAATTTTGAAAAACCATCAAAAATTTAGTATTTTAAAAAATTTACCTTGAAGTTACTATTCAAGAAATTTCGGCGAACTTTCGACGAAAATGATCGGTGGGTTTTGAAACTCTCGCCGCTATGAGTCCAACGGTACCTCCGGTATTTCAATTGGACGTCTAGAATTGAAGAAATCTTAAAGAGAAGTTTTAAAAAAAATTTAGAGAGAGAGAGAGTTTTTTCGTCTCTGCTGCTGCAGGCTGCTGCGTGATGCATTTGCTTGCCGTTCCTTCTTTTTTTAAAAAAAATATTATTATTATTATTATTATTTAATAATTAAATAATAAAATTTCTTTTATATAAATTCATATAAATTCCGTTTTTCATCCTAAAATATTCTAAAAATTTCTAAAAATTTATATTATAGTTAAACTCTTAAATCATGATTTTTATTGATAAAAATATTAATAAAACAAATCACAAAATAAATATCTTTATATATAATAAAAGAAAGAATATTTCAAAAAATACAACAAAAATTAAAATCCAATATAATTATTTGGAGCAAAACAATAATTCTTTTAATTAAAAATATACTTCCTTTTAGCAAAACATAATTATTTATAATAAAAATATATTTTTTTATAGCAAAACATTATTATTTAAAAATAAAATTTTGAGATATTACAGAAATAAAGTAGGTTCACCCATAAAATATATCATCTAACTGACCAGTTATCTGTAGGAGAAAGATCAAACTCTTTATTTTTATCTGAAAAAAATGTAGACATATCGTGTAGTGAATTTGACAACTCAATGAACAAATATAGTTTACTATAACTTAAATAGAACAGACCATACGCACGAGTTTTCACAAATAGAAATTATATTAGAATATAACATTATGTAAATCAATGTATATAACAACAAACTAAAGCTTTAAATTGGCTAAATTTGATTAAGAGAAGTTCTAAAATCTTGAGATTTAATATAATCAACAATAGCTTCAAAGTCAAATAAGAAAATAATTCTTTATAAAAAAATATTTAGAGGAAGACTCAAAGTAAAACCATAATTATAATTTTTTATACCCAAGCACAAAACCTGGTAAGGGCAATCATCATATACATGTTTTATCCCAAACACATAGCAATGAGACGGGTAAATCACCATATTTTCATCATTCATATCATAAGGTTGGGAGGAGCTTCCCTCAACTCCCTAACCTTTCCAGATGATGACTGTCCCAAGCACACAGCAATAGGACGGGTAAATCATCACATTCTCATCATAGGTAATCAGGCCAAATGCCACTGGCTATTGGAGGAGACATACCTCAACTTCATATTTATTCACAATTCAATCTTCATGTGCCATTTCGCACAAGGAGTTAGAAACTTCCTTGCTAGCTAGGGTTTCATGGTGCACTAAGGCTAACTATCTCTGCCGCTAGCTAACAGTATTTCTGTCAATGATTTCTCAAGAATAAACAAGTTTTATAAACCAAAAATATAAAATGAAAGGAAAATTGGAAAGCATGAGGTTAAAAATCTTTTTAAGAAAATATATATATCTCCCCCTTTCAAGACATTCCTCGGACAGAATTCCAATATAGAAATTCATTCTCCAAAATTAGAAATACAAAATTTTTATTTCAGTCCAGACAAATCATGACATTCAATCCCAAAGACACATTCCAAACATAAATCCAAATACAATTTCACCATATTCATGAAATAATGTGGTATCAGTATAACATAAATCATATGAAACAATTTGAGAAATAATACAATTATAAGTTTCAACAAAGTGTAACATATCACCATATTTTCATCACAAACTCAGAAGGAAGTATTAGAGGTCTGTTTTGCATGTCCTATAGTTTCTAAAAATATAAATCAATATAAATATGAAATTCAATTTATACTATACACAATTAAAACTTTGTTTTAAAATGCATGGGTATGAGAGAGATTTTAAAATGCATTATTGTAAATTATATATACTCACAAGTTAAGGGCCCCAAATTGGACAATTCCAAAGTACACTTTTCTAATATGAATTTGATCAATTAGATCTCAAAAATATGTCCGGATAGTCCAAAAACTTAAAAAATGACTCAAGGAGTTTGGTCACTATTCACGGGGGGCGAAAAAAACTGTTTATGCCGACCAGAATCACTATTTACCGTTGGAAAATAATATTCACCGTCAAAAATTACTATTCACGATGAACAAAAAAATTGTCAAATGGTTGAAAAAATTCATATCTTAAGGTTTATTTAGCTCCTGAATTCATCTACGGTGTCAGATTTTCAATTTATAGTCTTTAAGTAAGATTTTCAGAGTTTACTTTTTTCTGAGATTTTTCACTTTCGATTTGCGGCGATTCTGCGGTTGATTTAAAAAATTGTTCGGTTAAAATTATAGTATTCTCTATCCTGAATCCAGTAGTATCCTCAGTTTTGAGATCAGAAACCAATACGCACTCCAAATCTAAAAAAAAAATTAAGGTTACTATTCACACTATTCATAAAAATTTCACAAACTTTACGCTTAGTTCTGTCTCCCCCTCCCCCTTTTTCTTCTTTTTTTATTTAATAATTAAATATTTATAACTATTATTATTTTATTTTTTATATATTCATATAAATACCGTTTTCATTTTAAAACATCCTAAAAATTTCTAAAATTTATATTATTTCAAAACTTTAATTGCAATATCAAATCATGAATTTTCTTTATAAAATTTTAATAAAAAAAATCACAAAATAATTATCTTTATATATAATAAAAGAAAGAATATTTCTAAAAATAAAATAAAAATTTATTAGAGGCCAATATAATTATTTTAAGTAAAACAAAAATTATTTTAATTAAAAATATATTTAATTTTAGCAAAATATAATCATGTAAAATAAAAATATATATTTTTTATAGCAATAAATTATTATTTAAAAATAAAAATTATAGGATATTACAAGTATATTGTCTAATCTTGCCATCAAGATTAAGTAATGTTGATATAGTCTTTCTTGCATTAATGCTAAGTAAGTACATATCATATTCTTCTCATGTTATCAGGTTCTAAGAAATTCAATTAGACAAGATTTTGGCTTAATTATGAGGAAAAAATCGATATCTATTATTGATCGACAAGTGAAGAACTTATAGTTGAAAGAAATCCCTATAATTAAGGTTATATAGCAAAACCATTCAAGTGAAGAGATTTTTTAAAAAGTAAATATGATATCCCCAATTGCTTGAGTAGTGAGGTTAATAACTGTAATTTATACCTTGAATTTATTCCCTACTTGTAATAAGATGGTTTGAAATTCAGGGACTGAATTTTTTAAGGGGAGAAGAATGTAACAACCCTAAAATTTAATAATTTTCATTTATGTATGTATTAATAAAAAAAATAAAGGAGTAAGGATGTAATTGAAAGATTTTAAGGATGAAAATAAAAAATTATTAATATTTTTAAAGTCAAATTGTAAATAATAAAATTTATAAAGACTTCCTCTAACAATTAGCAAATTTCTAATTGGTCTTTCCATTATTATTTAAAAAAAAAGAATTTTTTTTTGTAACCGAACGAATGAATGTGATGAATAGTATTTTCTCTCAACTCTATTTTTCTCTCTAGATCTAGAGTATCTTCGAGCCTTCGATCTGAAAATTAAGGTTGCCATTGGATTCAAGACAAAAAGTACTACGTTATTGGCTGAACAATTTTTCAAATTAGCCGCAGAATCGCCGCAGATCAGAAGTAGAAAATTTTAAAAAAATATAAGTTCTAAAAATTCTATTTAGAGACCTCAAATTGAAAATTTAACACTGTAGATGAATTCAAGAGATAGATAAACTATAAGATATGAAGTTTCTCAATTATTTGACAACTTTTGGTGTCATGAATAGTAACTCCGATTGACGTGAACCTAGATTCCAATAGATATGAACAGTAACTCCGACTATAAATAGTGACAATTAGTTTATCAACGTTGACCAAGATCCTGGAGTCATTTCTTAAATTTTTGGACCATTTAGACTCGTTTTTGATGTCTATTTGGTCAAATTTGAATTGAAAAAGTATATTTTGAGGCTATCCAACCTAAAGCCTTATCTTGTGAGTGAATATAGTTTACTATAACACCTTTTAAAATTTCTCTCATTCTCATGCATTTTAAAATAAATTTTTAATTGTGAATAGCATAAATTGAGTTTCATTTTTACTTGATTTATGTATTACTAGATCTTTCAAAAATGATTTCTATTTTTTTTATAGTTTTACATAAACTTAATTCTCTTCTAGCATACTCATTGTTTACATTGATTTATATTCTTAGAAGCTATAGAAGCTAACGGAATGCGGTTCCCTCCATAACTGCACTCACCCTAACTTTGAATATGAAGGTAAAGATACTTATGTATGCATTTATAGAACTCAGAGAAGGGCATACTTATAATAGTTATGCGAATAGGCCGGACATTATTAGAACAGCTATGTGAGTGACTGGTAGATATAAGCTAAATTGAAGGTGAATTTCAAAAATGACGGCACACATGCATTTGTACAGTAGTTGTGAATGTGTCCCATATTAAGCATATTAAGAGAATAAGATTAACGTATCACCAAAAATTTTCTTTTTTTTGTCCTTCATGAAGCATTATGTCTTGAATTTTGTAGGAAAAGTTGTAAGTAATAAACGTCATTTAAAAAAAGTGTGGTTGGAATAGTTATCATATGAAAAGGTTATGAAGTTGAGGGAAGTTCCTCCCAACCTTATGATATAAATGATGAGAATGTGGTGATTTATTCATTCCATTGCTATGTGCTTGAATATATAAAAAATTATAATAATAGTTCTACTTTGAGTCCTCCTCTAAACATTATTTTTTTTCATAAAGAGTTATTTTCCTATTTTTTATTAGATTGTGAAATTATTATTTATTATATTAAATCTCAAGATTTTTGAACATCTCTTAATCAAATTTAGCCCCTTTAAAGCTTTAGTTTGTTGTTATATATATTAATTTAAATAATGTTATATTCTGGCTTAATTTCTATTTATGAAAAACTCGTACATATAGTCTGTTCTGTTTTAGTTATAGTAGGTTATATATGCTTATTGAGTTGTCAAACTTATTACACGATATTTTCATATTTTTTAGATAAAGATACAGAGTCTAATTCTTCAGATAGGTGATCAGCTAGGCAACATATTTTCTAGATGAACCTACTTTGTTTCTAGAGCTCGTAAATTTTAGTGTATATTGTATTTGTACTTTAGAGTATGCTTTGAATGCCACAGGTAGGATTTTTACTTTTGTTGTTGTTCTTATATTTATAAATTTGGTTTGTATATTGTGTCTATATGAAAGAATTTATCTGTATCTGTTTCCATAATAAACGATTATATTATACCTATTATAGTAAAGATATATCCATAAAGTATGTATTTCATATGCCCTTAAAATAGGGCGTGACAAATTTTTTTTCTAAGGAATAGCTTTTTTATTGTTTAATAGAATAGAACATTTCATGGAATACCTATTCTATCCAATCAAATTATGGAATCTTAAATTCCATCCTTCATTCTTTTTTCATTCCAGTCAATCAAACATGCCTAGAGATTAGAAAGACAAACTAATGCCAACACTATTTTCTCAATTATTATGTATCACTATTGATGCTTTAAACTTAATCAATGTTGGCCACTTTTGGGCTTTTGGGCAACTTTTATGCAGTCAAGATAATTATATTTTGACAGAAAAATGGGGGAAATAAAGACACTAAGACCAAGAATCGAACACAAGTATTCTAAATTTAGTCATAAATAAACTTGATAGCCGTAAGATAGTATTTAGTATCAAGAATCTTTTAGGATTACTGAGAAAGTGAGGTGGGAAACATTTTTTCTCACATTTAGTATAAGAGATAAAATTTTATTCTCAGGAACTTTTTATTACTAAGAATGAAATTTGTAAAGAAAAATTACCACTTTTATTCCCACACAATGAGAGTAGGAATCAAAGTTTCCTATGGGAATGAGAAACTTTGAGAGTTGAAATTACAAAACTAATCTCCATTCTTTTAACCCTAACCTCTTTTTCTTTTCGAGTAACCCCTAAATCCTAAATCTAAAAATACTAACTCTTAAACCCAAAAACTTAAAATTCTAAACCTTAGAACACTAACCCTTAAACCCTAACCATAGTACATAAACCCTAACCCCTAATCTCTAAACCATAACCAATAAATCCGAAACTCTAACTCTTAACCATGAACCATAAACCTTAAAATGCTAAACCCTAAACTTTAACCCCTAAATACTAAATCCTAAACCCTAAGTTCTAAATCCTAACCCCTAACTCCTACTTAAACTTCAAAACTCTAACTCATAAATCCTAATCTCTAAACCTTAAATTCTAAACCTAACCCATAATCCCTAATCCTTAAACCTCAAAACTCTAACCTATAAACCCTAACCTCTAAACCTTAAATCCTAAACCTAACCCCTAAATCCTAAACTCTACAAACTAACTCCAAAACCATAAAACCTAAACCCTAAATCCTAAAACTCTAAGCTCTAAATCCTAAAATGATAAACCCTAAACCCTAAACCTTAAATCCTAAACTTAAACCCTAAACCCTAATACCTAAATCATAAACCCTACACCTAACTCAAAAATCATAAACTCTAAACCCTAAATCCTAATACCCTAATCCCTAAACTCCTTTTATTTTTAAATTTTTTTCTTCGAGGATATTTTTGAAAAGATAATTATATTTTTGGTAATATTTCCCATGAACCAAATATAAAAATGAAAATTTGATGGTAATACAATAAATTATTCTCAAGAAAGTGACGTGATAACTAAACATATTTTTTAAATTTTTTCATCTATTTCATTCCTGGGATTTCAGGAATGAAATCCCAGAAATGAAACTTTCCTAAGAATAAAACATTCTAAGAATCAAACACTACCTAAATGAGTCTATCATTAAAAAGGAAATGGCTACTTCTTACCAAAGGAGAAATCATTAGATACCATGGTCGAAAATTAGATACCATAACCGACAAAAAAGAGAGAGGATATAGCAAATATGGAATCCCATGATGATTATTTATAAATGATATATATGTTTTTGCATTATTATTTTTTAAAACAATTTTGTAAGTAGTTTTTTTAAAAAGTTTTGAACAAACAGAATAAACTCATTTGCCAGATTTTTTTTAAAGTTTAAAAAATATGACACATAATTTTTATATTTATTTTCATTATAAATTTAATACAAAAAATTATTAAAACCCAAATCCTCAAAATTCCAAAATTATAAATTTAAAAGTTTTAAATCATAAAAATTAAAATTATAAACTTTAAAATTTCAAATTTTTAATTCCAAATCTGCTAAAATTTTAAATATTAAACCTTTAAACCTTAAATCTCAATATCTTAAATTGTAAAGTTTTAAACTTTAAATTTTAAATATTAAATTTTAAAAGTCCAAACCTCAAAATAAAATTTTAGAGTTTAGAATTTTAATACTTAAAATTTTTAAAATTTAGAATTTAAAGTTTTGAACTTTCAAATTTAAAATTTAAAATATTAAAGTTTAGAGTTCAAAATTTTGTTATGTTACATTTTGAGATTTAGATCTTTGAGTTTTAAAAAATTTTTGTTTGAAGGTTTAAATTTTACTTTATTGGGTTTAAAATTTTGATGTTTAATGTTTTAAGATCTAGGGCTTAGAAGCTTGTGATTTTAGAATTTTAAAATTTAAAATTTAAAGTTTCAAAGTTTAAAATTGAATTTTTAGTACTTTTAAAATGTACTAGTATTATGTTTACTCAAATATCATTAATAAATTCACATATTTATAATATTGCTACATTGAAAACATGTGCTTTTTATAAACATGGTAAAAGTTTTTGTTTGCTGATTTTAAAAACAAGAATTTTGAAAAATATTTTTAAAACACACCACTCAAAAACATATTGTCAAACATATTATTTTGTTTTTCATTTTCAGAAAAGAAAATCTATTTCTAAAAGCATTTTCTAAATAGGCCCCATAACTTGAATAACTTGAAAGCTTGAATAGTCCACATTTTTTGGGTTCATCTAATGGTTTTTGCTTGTTAGAAACAAAACATGTACGAAAAAATCTAACACCAGCACACGAAGATAATTTTTTTTTTTAAATTGCCAACTTAGTTTCATTTCATTAATGAAAATAAAAATAGGATGTGATTCTCACAAAATGTAAGAGATAGAGAATTTATTTTAATTACTCTAAGTACACATTTAGCTTCAATACAAAAATTAAATTTTTTTTTTATTTACCTATTTCTTATTTTCATTTAAAACAAGAAAAAATGACTAAAAATATTTTTGATAGAGTTTAAAAGAAAGTTTTTTCTGAAAACATTTCTTAAAATAAGATGAAAACATAAAATGTTTAAAAGAGAATATATAATAACTATTAAATAAAATAAAAATAATATCATAATTAAGTTAAAAAAATTAAGTAATATTTAGAGTCAACTATGTCAATTAAATTTAAAAATAAATATGAACAAATTTTTGACTTCATAAAATAAATGTGTTTCCAAAATAATAAAAATGTACAAATAAACATATATTTTAAGAAATAAAAATAGAGAATAAAATATAAAAATATTTTCACAAACACAATCTTATAGATAGCTGAACAATAAATGATTAAATCTAGAAAACTACATTTTGAATTCTCTAGAGGTGCATAAAAAGACGGGGTAGCAAGTTACGAACAATCGTCATCACTATTCTTATTCTTTACTAAAACCATATGATTTATTTACTAGGGGTGAGCACGGGTCAAGTTCAGTCGAATTTGGGTATAAAGTCCATCCGACCCGTACAGTGGTCGGGGTTGTAAAAACATCATCCGAAGCCGACCGTGATATTAGGTAATTCGAAGAATTTGGGTTTGATCGGGTTCTCTGTGTTTTGGTCAGGTCACGGGTTACCCGCATCCTAATTCAAAGACTCTATCCCAACAAAAAAGAAGAGTAAAACAAAAAATGTAAGCAAACAGATCTAACAGTAACAGATCTAGAAAAACAAAGCCAAAATACCAACAAATCTAAAAAAGTAAAACAAACATATCTGTGTTCTATTATTGGAGATGAAGAAACGCCAACAACCAAGCAACAGAACAAGAACACCAATGAAGGTAACGGAAAAGAATACTATCGTTGGAGATGAAAACAATCACTGAGGGGTCACGATTTCAGTCTTGTAGAAGTCTTCGGAAGACTAAAGAGGCAGATCGAGAGAGATACGGTGAAACCCGAAGAGAGTTAGAGGCCAACAAAGTGAGAGAACGGTTTGTGCGAAAGAGACAGACATTAAGGGAGTGAAGGTTGTTATTGGAAAAGGAGAACGATGGGGAGGAGGACAATGGGAGTTTGGTGCGTGAGAAGAAAATGATGGGAAGGAAAGGGATGATGCTGCAAAAAGAATATCAGAGGTTGCGGCTGCGGGAGGAATGACTGAATTAGGAGGATAGAGTTTTGTGGTTTCTTTATATATAAGAGGGAAAATGACGTTGTTTTGTGAAACAAAAAACATAATGGAACCGGTAGCATAAGGATTCGAACTCCAAACCTCTCAACCATCGTGTAGCCTTCTCACCACTCAGCCACAAAAGTTCAAGTACACATATTAGGCTTTATTTTCATATATTATCAGTTAGGTTGAGTTATTTCAAGTTCAAATATCCTAAACCCAACCCGAACCAATCAACCCGATTTTTTTTAAAATTTTCATCCGATTAAACCCGTCAACCCAATTTAATCAACCCGAAATGTCTATTTTCACTTGAGTTGAAGTGGGTTTTATCGGGTTAAGCGGGTTATGCTCACCCTTATTATTTACCATTTCTACTACAGAAGAGTGAAAAAAGATTACAAATTTATATCTGACACTAATTTTTAGTAGATATTACTAACACCATCAACACCATCATGAAAGACATCACTACACAACACTTTTATTTACAAGAAAAAGGTTGATTAAATCACTAAGAAAGTGACCAAAAATAGCATGACAAATTTTAGAACCAAAAAATTGTAATAACAAAAAATATTTCACAAAGAAAATAAAAAAATCTCTCGTAAAGGAGAAAACAATCAAAAAATTTGAAAAGATCAAAATTGGGGAAAGGAGAGAGGAAAGCTGCCATTGTAGTAGCCTCATCCCAACCAGCGAAGTAGCAATGCTAGGGAATGAGAAAACCTAAAGCAAAACTTAAAATTCCTCCCCAACACACGGAGAGATAGTTGGCCGAACAAAAAAGAAAAAACTAATGGTGCATTTTTTTGGGTATTATGGCCTATTGTGCTTCATTAAAAATTAAAATTTCTTCTTAAACCGTCGTGCACATTTTTTCATTATAGAAAACTCTAAATTTTTCAATATTTAAGTAAAATGACAATAAATTCATGCACACCATATCACCATTTTTTGAAGTAAAATGACAACATTAAATTGTTCAATATTTAATAAATTTGAAATTTAAATTGTGTAATAGTATAAATTCAAGAATTAAAGTTTAAAACTCTAATAAATTCATGAATCAATTTGTATGATTACTCAAATACAAGATAAGAAACTAAAGCAAAAGGGAGAGAGGGGTGCCGCTAATGATTGGCAATTTCTGATGAAAGGGGGCTAGGGCATGGGCAGCGCTGTTCTGTCTTTCCAGGGTAAAACTGACCCACTAAGAATGATAGAAAACTACAAATCAGTAACCAAATTATTGGGCTTTATGAGCATTTTCCTGCAACCTATGTATTTGGTTGATTGAGCGGGAAAGCCCAGATCCCTGTGACTTTCTGACTCCCCTCTGGACCTCTGGGCCGTCTATAGCTTGTTCAGCCTTTGCCCGTACCCCCCAACCCCACCCACTCAAAAAAGGAAAAAAAGAGAAGAAAAACACTGCCTACCCCTCTTTCTTCTGTGTACCCTTGTCTGTACAAAAGAGCACCAAGAAAACACCGAGGAAGTAAACATATGTACCCTGCAATTCCATGGAAAAACATCCATCACTCTTTCTCTAGCACTCCACTACCACCTAACAAGTCCTAGTGCTGCACGCGAAGCAGAAAAAATGCTATTAACAGAGGAAGAAGATCATCCTTCCTGATGCTCCCTTTATTATCATGACCAGTTATATATGGTCAGAATAATAAAAGAGAGCTAAAAGATGTCAGTGACTGAAAAAGCTGAGAAGAAAAACCAAAAAAATAAAAGTAATTTTTTAGGTGAATTGACTTTTCGAACCCCAAGTGCAAGGTGCAGCTCTATCCTGTCAATTGAGCCAATTCTTGTTGGTGAAGAAAAGTATATTACTATATTATTGACAGTTACCTCATCCTCCTTCCAGCCAGGGATAGCAGTTCGAATTAAATCTTGGAACTGATTAAAAGGAATGAAAACACAAGTAGAGTGAGTTAGTCCAACATAAAATTAAAGGCAAAAATAAAAAGTTATGAAAGAGCAGAGTACTTCTTGCTCTACAATGTAACCCTTTACTGCACCACCACATTCTGCAAAGGCTATTTGCAGGCTTGACGGAATAACGGCTGCTTCATGACATGCACTGATCCATATAAGAATGGACTCAACATACAAGAATTTCACTAAGTATCATAATCAACATCAACGAATGCAATGGTGCCCAAAGTCATTTGCCCAAAAACCAGTGCAGAAACCATGAATTGTAGTAAATCTACATCAGATATTCTATATAGCACAGAAATAGGGTGGGTTGCAAAGAGTTACCTGTCTAAATGTGATGATGCCCTTCTCCAAATCAATGAACGCACAAATCTAAAATCCAATACAGTCTTCAGGTTAATATAAAGACAGATAAAAAAGTATAAAAACGCTCTAAAAGACTAAATCACACGGGAGTTTAGGTTTTGGTGGCAGAGAACAACAGAAGTTGGGATGATTAGGTATTAGAGTTACCTGCCTGAATGTGGTTTGAGCTTCTAAGAATCCAAATAGTAAAGCTGACTCAGCCATGTCAATTTCAAAGTGAAACTTGATTTTAAAGGCGCAAATCAAAGAAAAACTCCATGTAAATGCCAAACATTTGTGTATATAATTAAATCAACTTATCAACAGGTACATAACTCACACGACACTTTTTCACTTTCTACTCCAAAGAAATTGGGTCCTCCTTTGTAACCAAAATAAAAAATAAAAAATTAGCTTAATATCCAATTTTCTTTCTCCTATTATAAAACCCAATATTTTGTCAATCTCACTGTTTTATAATACAAAAATTTCTACTGATACAAAAAGCTCAAGATTAAGGAGAGACATGCAGACACAAACAGTTAAAACCCTGAAAGATGGCATTCATCATACAGATAATATTAAAGTAATTAGAATCTAAAATATACGCAGTAATATTACAATATATCTCTCATTTACATAGACTACTGGAATGGGAATCATTATTAAACAAACAGTAGCATCACTCTGGCCAATCACCATTATTATTATTATTGATCTCAAGGAGAGCAATTGGTGGTGCTTGGGCATCTGATATACATTTCTAAAACACTTGGGATTACCCTTATTTTCATATTTGCAGAGATGGCGTGGATATGGATTTGATAATCTTCAACTAGACTTGAGAAGGAGGAGGAATGCATTCCGTCCTTATTTCTGGTAGTCCAATGAACAAGGCTGTCCCCACATCTGAGCTTGGAATATATTATAAGTAAGGTAGTGTATTTTCTTTCAGATTCTGTGTTGCTTGCTTTGGCTGGATACTACCATACTGCACAGGAAAATCAATGTCTTTCATTCCAAACAAAAGAAATATGCAGTCTTCTCTTAGGGAGCATTTTTATTTAACTTTAGCACCAAAAGTTGCAAGACTAAATAGAGTGTGTTAGGATGAGGTAAATTAAGGGCAATATTAATGCGCTCAACGGGAATAATTTGTTTGGATAACTAATCAAAGAATTTTAAAAATTAAAATAGAAGACTTCTAATTTTCTTTCGCTTCCTTCCTAGTAACTGAGGCCAGCCACTAGATCAGGCCTGAACTTGACACAACCCCCCGCTCCAAAAAAAAACAAAAAAACCCTCAACCCGCACTTCGGCTCCAGACCTTGGCCATAGACTGGACTCAGGGCATCTGTAGCTATAGATTAATATTATGAAAAAAAAATACAATGCAATTTTTTTTATAATGATTAATTATTCAATAAAATATTTTTTACAGGAAAAAAAACTGAATTGCAGCAATTCAATTTTCATGCATATATAGATTTTTAAAATTTGTCGTATAAAACCACCATAGGGTGACGACAATATAACCCAAGTCACAAATTGATTTCCAGAAAACATTATCTGCACTGTAATCTCACCTTCTCAGATAGCCTTGCATTTTCAGCTTCTAGGTCTTCTGCCTGGATTGTATTCATAAACAAGCAAGTCAGCATCTTTTAAATGTAACTCGTGCTGCAATCGTGCAATGGTCAGAATCCAAGATAAAGAAGAAAACCTTAAAACATAGTTTTCTTGGCATTTATCGGAATATGAGTTGTGGCAAGTTGTAACCCTAACTAATTTGTAGGTAGAATTACTTTGGAAAAAATACCAGGTTTCTCTTTTTTGACAATTTTTTATTGCATTTCCATTATGATAAGACACACAAACAATCCTTCAGATATTTGTTATCATATTTTGCAACAAAAATATAATATGCAAACATTCAGCATATTATTGACTCCTTCAAAAGATCTCTTCTCCATGTCATAATTTAATTGAAAAACCTAAAAAAAAAGTCAAAAATTGCTTCTAAGTTTTTCCCTTTCTAATATACACGATCACATTCAAGTATTCAACACCTTATCAATTATTTGACAGCTTACCTTTTCTTTTAGTTGCTTGGTTTGTTCCATAAAAAACTGCGTCTGGAAAATAGAAAATTGAGATTTAGAAATAAATTAACTTTGAAATATTCAGAGTAAAATTTTATAGGCATGTTATGTTAACCTTTCTCGCTCGAATGTTGATTACACTCTTTTGCAACTGTTGTTCTATCTGTTGTAGTTCTTCTACAGAGTATGACCCCAAACCTTCTCCCAAGAGTTTCCTGAGGGATTGAAATTGCAAAAGCAAAATATGCTTTCACTGTAAGTGCAATGTTAAATTGAACTTAAATAATTTTGAAGAAGATAGAAGTTCAATGTAGGTCTTGAACCGTTTTGAAACTTCAAGAAGCTCAATCTTCTTGTTCATACTTGCTGCTTCTTGCTTAAAATGCTGTCGCGTACAATGCAATTTCATTCAAACATCAACAAGACAATAAGAAAACAGAAATAACCGGAATACAAAGAAACCAATTTAAGACTTATATTTACATCTGACATTTATACATTGATAGAAGTAGGAGATATCCTTAGGTGGACAGTCTACTAAATGTAAGTAAACCAAATCAATCACAAATAGACATGTTAGCATATTAGGCACACAATTTCAATAAGACCACTCTCTGGCATGCTTACATATCTTTAGATTCGTTTGGTCTAAGGTCCACTGTGTATACTCAGAATATCTCATAAAGATGTGCGAAAACCTTTCGCCAACTATTGTTTGCCTATCTGACACTAAGTCTGTTTGTTGTTGGTGTAATTAATTTTGACAGTGTCAAGAGAAAGCATCTTTTCAAGCTGTACACGAAGAAAGGTCTTCAGAAAAATAAATTTCTTGTAGTGCTTCATTCGTTAGATGTTCAATTTAGTATATATACAGCATGCTTTTCCTTCCAAAAGGAGTTTTAGAAATAATATATTTTCAGTTAATTCTCTTTGTATAAAAAGTTGGCAAAATTTTTAGGTAGACAATCTACCAAACATTAGTGGATCAAGCCAATTATAAATAGATCTGAAAGTATATTGAAAAAAAAAATTATCAGGACCCATCTAGAATATACTTGATTTAGTCTACAGGTAGAGCGGATCTATTTAGAATTTCTCATACACTTGTGCATAAACCTCTTTACCAGGTACTTTGCTGATTACTACTACCTCAATATCTTACTCAAATTATACTAGTAATTGGTGTTGATTAATGTCAAAAGTGTAAAGAGAATGCTTGTTTTCAAGCTGGACATGAAGAGATAGTCTATTTGGTTTAACAAATCTTTCTTATATTGTTCCATTCATTGTAGGCACAAGTCAGCATATACGACATGCTTTTTCCTCCCAATTGACCAACTTTGGTCCCTAGAATTTTTTGATATCATCCTGCACCTCCGAAGTAGACCAATCTTCAGCATTCTAATCGTTCAGATTTCTTTTATTTTGATTTGCACTCATTTTTCAGCTAATTTATTTAACACATATACAATATCACTTTTGTATAGACTTAGGCTCTCAAAAAATGGGTAGATTAAGCTAATAAGAAGCAACCGTTGGCAATTTGTGGGAAGTAGAGTCCATTGACAAGTTTTTTAACATATGCACATGACTATTTTTCATTAACTTAGTCTACCCATTTTTTTTGTTACACTTAAGTCTATTCCTAACTAAAATATCTAAGGCATTAATGAAGATATTTTCATTATTTTCCAGCCCAACGTTTAACCAAGTCCACAATTTGGAATTCATTACTTATAAGTTTGCCAAATCTTTATACTTGTAATAAATTTGAACTTCGATATTTAAGTCATCGCGTGTTATCTAACTGTGAGGGGTGTAGGTAGTTACAAGGAGATTTTAGGTTCAATCCTCTGCTTGTCATGTAACAAAGAAAAACTATATTTGACGTGTAGAGTATCAGTTGTAAGCAATGCAAAACTTAGCAAAATAATTAATCAAAGAACAGGACAAACAGTTACTTGGTTAATTTGGACTTGTAAGGAACAATAAAAGGCACATGCAATTTTCTCTTCCCATGGAAAAAGTAACCAAGACAACATTTGGAGGAACAGGAAAAACCATAATAATTTTCATTATCCCTTGAGCATAACCAAATAACAGATGATTAATTAGGAATGCAAGATGATGGAAGAAAAAAAAAGGAATGAGGAATAACCTGCAAATTTTGCTCAACTGATGTGCTCTGTTTTAGAGTATCCATGTTATAACAGCGGTAGCGTTCAACTGTCTCCTTCACGCTGTAGCATTGAAGCAAAAATTGCAGCATTCAAATGATCTATTGCCAAACTAATACGTGAATGACAAGCAGTTGCTTGAACAAAATGAAAAAAGAGACAAATATAATGATCAACGCCTATAAAGGTTCTTTAGGCTTATTGGAAACAAAGACAAGGGAATGAAAATGGGAGGAAATGAAATGAACAGAAAATGTTAATAATCTTATGCCGTTGTGTATCAAAAAATAAATCAATAATCTCTAATACTAATAAGATACTTATTATTGAAATTGGTATTTTGATTATTTTCAAAGTCTGCAAGTTCAATACTTGTGTACATACTCAAAATAAGAGGTCTGGCTAACTCATTTAATCCTTCCCAAGTACATGATACAGCAACAGTTTATTTTTTAAGAAAAAAATAGAAAACTGGTGAAGAAACCATACCCATAACTCAAGATTAAGTGTTCTTGATGGCTACAAACTAAATCATAAAAAGAGAGAAATAAAATTAGGATTTGTATGAAAAAAGCGATGAACTACTGTTTCAATTTCACTTGTATAAAAGGAATAGATGCCTTCACCAAACAAATCAAGCTAAGTAAAAGTGTTAGAACAAGAAAATGAACCCAAACTTCAAGAAATTTCTCCTTACATTAACCATATAACTTGTTAAACTAAAAATGCCACTTTAACCCCAATCAAATGCTATACAAGAGGCCCTAAACCTTATCTGAAAATATCAATCATATGACATTAGACAACAGCTTTCTGTCAACAGCTCTATTACTAGTCGTACTTGATCACAGAGAAAAGAATGCTACGGTAAAATCTGATTCCATATTAGTATATGGATTATACCTTCTACAATACAAGGATTAGTAAGTGGTGAAGCTCCAATGAGTCTATCAATAAAACAATTCCTTTAATATAAAAAATTAACGAAAATATTAATCCAACCATGCAGTGCTCATTTCTTTCGGAATATCTTTGTCTTTAGATGTCTAATGGGTTAGAACAAATTTTTGCAGATTCTCATTGATGTTTAGCTTAGAGTTTATTTAAGGGAATGATCGATCTCTTCAGTTATGCCGGAGGATTGGTAACTTTGTGGCATGATTAAGTTTCAATCTTAAATTCTTAATAAAATTTATTTTACTAAAAAATTACAATAATCATGCAAGGTGAGTTGTCCGCACAAATTATATAAATGAGAAGAAATTTCCACATAAGCTTTCATTTCATTTGTTAAATGATAAAAGTCTCTAAGAAAAGTTAACTGAATAGATTTATTTCCTAAAATTTAAAATTTTCAAGGAATATATTAAATGTATCATTTAATTAGAACACAAATAAGCATGGACTCAAGAATACTCCTTTTTTAAAAATGTGGCCATACCATTCAACGCCTCAAGTGAAGTCTGGTCAGTTCCCTCAGGACCAGAACTTCAAGTTCCTCTCTCTTCACCATTGCAAACCCTAAATTATAAAATCCTATACACTAATGTGTATTTTTAAGAAAAAAATTCATTTAATTACATGTGATTTTTTCCTTTTTTATATGCTAAAAACTAATAGGAGCAATTTTAAAAACTTGCCAAATATTTCTATGAATATTGACATAAACCAAGCGTGAAAATGCTAGTTTCCAGGAACATAATAAACTATTCTCAAGAATATTTATGAAGAATCAAATAAGGAAATATTACATTCCCTAAAACGTGATTCCTAGAAATCACACTCCCAAGAATGTGCTCATTTAAGGTGTCTTTGATTTTGCGAACGCCTCCTAAATGTGTTTACAATTGACAGTAGTTGGCATATTAACAATAAGGCTTGATCTCCAAAACTAATTTGAAATCGAGTTTACTTAAATTAGAGTTAAGAGAGTTGAATGAACTTATGTGTAATTTAATGGATGTACCTTCAGCTATATGGAGTATATATAGTCGTTTTAAGGCCAAGAAATTCATCAATGAATTCGTCAAATACAACTCTTTCAACTTGATCTATGGTGATTTTCTCTTAAAGCACCTCTTTCCAAGTGAATTTGTGAATCGAAAGTCAAGTTTGCATGTTTTAGCCATCAAATTCATATTCCGAGTGTGTCTTGTAGCACTTCCCTTAAAGATCCATCATTTCTTTTTCTATTTAGACCTTTCGCTGCAGTATATAAGTTGAGCTATCCATAAGTAACATAAATTGACTTGTTACAATATTATTCATCTAATTAATTAAACCCAACCTTAGACTTAAACTTGTTATTTAAATTTTGATATACTTTCCATTAAACTAATTAGCATATATACATAGATAAGAACAAGTTTTTTTTATTAATAGTCAAATCAAGTTTTTGGTATATGCTAAGGTTGTTGAGAGAGCATTCAAAAAAAAAATTTAATCTCCCAATTTGTCGAATGATATTTAGATTTTAAAATTCAAGGATTTTTCAGGTTCTTAAGTTGGAGTATGATTTTCTTTTCTTGAATAATGTTTAATTTTAAAGCCAGAATAATCTCTTAGGAAAAATTTCAACTTTCTGCAATATTCTTGCTCTAGGTTCTTACTGTCTAGATTGCAAAAGTAAAGGGCCAAGGCAGACGCTACTGCAGATAGAGATGGCATTCACTCTCATGAATTTCTTTCATCCATCAAACACAAAGGAAACACCAGCCTAGGCTTGATCATTAAAAATTTTAAATGATCACTTGAGATCAAGTTCGTAATATTTATCCCCAAAACGTGTCCAAATATGTCAAAAGTTGGCTTAATTCCACCCTTAACTGCAGGCTTTAGTAATTTCAGTTTCACTAATTTTTGTAAGCATTCTTCCCTAATGCTGCTTCATATAAAGCGGGGAGTTCTTGCAGTTAAGCAGCCTAGCAATAGTGGTATAATTTATATTACTAGTTTACTATTTTATGTTTTCAACTGCAGCTCCGTGTTTCCTTATTATTTTGGTTAAAAAATATACTTTAGCACTTTTATATTTTTCAGTGTAAATCCTGGTTATATGTATATAAATATTTGCATATATTGAACTGCCTTAGAGGAGCCCATATCACAGGTGATATGGTGAAATAATCATTGTCGGGGAGAAGAAATTTTTTATGCAGAATGGGCATATAGTTTCCAATGGGTAGGAGATCAACCTCGAGAAACTAGATATTTCTTAGAGGTAATTTGATTTCCTTAAAAAAAATTAATTTTGTGTATTTATGAAAGGCAATTTGATTTCTGGAATAATAATAAATAAATAAAAGAGTAAGAAACATATTAAAGTTGCAAGATCAAGTGCAGGATCAGAAAAAAGTAAGACATATTTCTACCTGACATTTTCATTGAGGTTCCTAATTAGAACAAGAATATTTGTGGGAAAAAAAAATCTTCAGCATAGGATTTGTGGCAAATCTCTCAAAGCTGTAGCTAGCTTTTGTTTTTGTTTTATAATTTTTTTTATTTTATTAAACAAAAGATGTTTCTGTGGATGTGTATATATATCCCCTAATAAGATTTATAATTCAATAATAATAATAAAAAGATCTGGTGTATTAGAAAAACTTATGACCTAAAAGAGAGGAAGTAACAATGATCAAGTTTTGGTCATTAATATCACATAGAAAAATGATTAATACAATTGTATATACAATAAAGTTTTGATTTAAGAATAAGAAAAAGAAAGGAAGAAATAAAGCCCAAAAGGGTAATCAAAGAAATACAAAAATAGAATAAAATCATAAAGCTATTATCGTATGATCATGAAGTACACATTATAAGGCTTTGGCTTTAATTTACGTGACAATAAACTTTGTAATAATAGAAAGCTAATTTCATGTAGCAGACATAATATGATAATATAAGAAAAAAGTTGCATGACTTAATTGGTGATAATGGAAACAATATTGGTCAATTCTCCAAAGCCTGCAACATTCTGAAAGTAATAAACATTTTTATTGCAAAATAAAGGCAATTTTATGAAGAATTATAATTAACTCCTCATTCCTGTAAACCGGTGGAGTCAATGCATGTGTTTTACTTTTTCAAATCATCTTGTACCTTTGCCACTTTTCTTTTCTTTTTTCATCTTTTAGAGTTCATTTAAGTTCTTCCTCTTGTTTGCTAACTCGTCCTCCGAATTGTGTCCGTCTTCTGAATAATTTAAATTAATTATTATATGCAGAATTACATTCAACATTTTTTAAATCCTACACACCTTAATTGCCTATAGTTATCTATACAAGAAACCATTATTTGAAAGTTACTATATATATGCACAAGCGACTGTCAATTTTATCCTACCTTAAAAGCAACCAAACATGAAAGCAAGGATGAGAAATTAAGGAAATTAGAGGTCGATCCAAGGCTTTCAAAAGATACCCACAGATAGCCTTGGAAAGAGTTAAGTACCTGTACTTTGGATGAATAGAAAACTACGGTGATCTATCAGTGCAATGGAACATCAGAAGCTCCCTCGTACATATAGTATATAGTTTTTGCTATCTTTTGGCACGTAACTTGGACAAAGTTTACTCACTTAGATTGGAGATAATGCGGTTACATAGAGGTTCGTGTCAATAAAACGACATATGATCAAAAGACAATATTTTTCCACTAACCGACAGTATACATATGATCAATCAAGCTCTCTCTCTCTCTCTCTGTCAATGAGCATTTTATGTCAGCTTTGGGTACACACAGCATTAAAACGTACATATGCTACTGCTGATAGCTATTTGCTGGCTAACTGAGGGAACCCAAGTACAACTCCTTTCTTTTTCTTTGGCCCTTTTCTAGTGTTAGTTTGGGAGAGGTGGGATTCTGGATGAGGTGAACTTTAGTCCTTAATTAGCTCAGCGGCCTCGGCCTTTCGTTCAAGTTGTACATGGAAAAATATAGCCTAATTGAGGAAATTTTCTCATAAATGTAAGAACTGTGAAGTTTTAAACAAATTAACTATCAAAGTAGATCGTACTCAAACCCAGAAACCCAAGTTTCTGCTAACTTGCTAAAGTTACACTACAATCTTGTACATTTATCATAATTTGAATCCCCCTTTCGTTGGTTAAAACCAGCATAGCATGATATAACTTGTAAGGTAACTAGTAGGGTTAGCTTCAAGTAAATCATCTCTAACTATGCTCAGGTAAAGTATTAATTATAATGTCATGAAACATAACTAAGTTCCGACAAAAAGAACATATATAAATGCTTGTCATTCCATAATTTATGTACAGAACTGACTAGCCTAGCTCCCAATGTAGTTAACACGTTACTTCTGTGCTTTACTTCACCTACCCCACTGTATTAATGGAAAGTGTGAAGATAACCTTTGTGGGAATGATGAAAAGCTCGACTACATGAACATACACAAGCTTGCATGAAATTTACCATAAATGAAAGGAACCTTTTATGAAGGAACTACAAAATTAGCAGACAAAGATGCATTTACACAAACAATATGTGAACAAGAGAATCTGATAATAGTGAAATCCATACCTGGAGCTTGCAAATTCATAAAGCTTGCCGCTTGGAGAGAAGATTATACTAGCTACCTCAACATCACACAAAACTGATAGCTCAAAAGCCTTCTTTAGCAGCCCATTTCGCCGCTTTGAGAAGGTGACTTGCCGGCTTGTGTTGTTCTCTATACGCTTCATCTGAGTCTTTCCTCTCACCATCTTGGATACTGAGAATCTGTTCCCAGAAACCACATACTAAATTAGAAAATTCTTACAAAATTTAAACAAGTAGACCCCTTAGTCAGAAAGGAGTCCTGACCAAGTAAGGATAAAACCAGAAATATTTCTGGAGAGAAAGATAGAGACAAGAGCCAAGTAGAAGCCAATTTCGGCAAATTCAAGCCTTCCAAGCAAGACCTGAAGACCCAGAAAGCTATAGCAGATTGAAAATGCTAGTATCAACTATCAAAGTATAAGGATTAAAATCCAACATAAACTGAGTAAATGTGAAGGGTGTGTCATGTGTCTGATGGAAGATGAAGGTTTCAAAGACGTGGAAGTCTCAGAAAAAGCAGAATAAAGTTTCCAGAGTTCAGATAGCTGTTAATGGAACGAGACCTAATAGTCTAAGTAGAAGCAAATCCAAAGTCCTAATTCCGAGCAAAGGACTCTAAACACCAAGAAAGCTAAATCCCAGAGGTGGGTTTTCTGTTAGGTTGGTTCTTACCCAGCTAGAAAGCAATTTCAATTCAAGTATTCTTTCTCAATAAGACAAGAAAAGGGTGGAAGCAAATTTATATCTACTTGGCAAAAGCCCAGAAATCTCCAGACCAGGGAAAAAGAGAATCAAGAGTTATGCATAAAAAAGGAAAGAAGGGGCAGGGAGAAAATGAGGGTTGCGAATCGAAAGAAAGGAGACACTCCCAAAAGAGGGCACACTGCACGGATTCCAGAAATGGATGCTATGCATAATGGAGGTAGTAAGTGGGCGTTGGAATGACCTTTCTTTAGCTAGGACGGGACCTTTCCTAATTAATCCAACACCGCTCCTGTCTCCCACCACAGTATGAAACAAAAACGTATTTATGGTAATAGAAAACCGAAATCTCATCCTTTTCTTGTTTTGGTAAAAATCTGTCTAAATACATAACAAAGCGGAAAATTTCGCATAAAGAAGTAAAATTATGAAAATGATATTGCAAAATTTGTCTGAAAAGGAAAGACTTGGAAAAGAAAACAAAATATAAAAAGCACGATAATGAGAGCCTTGGAGGAACATTAATCAATATTAATAATTTTTTGTTTCAGAGTCTCCTTAGAACAAAAAAAGGAGAGAGAGGGAAAAAGAATCTGTTTTGCAGGGTTAAAAATAAGGAGAATAGTACAACTTGGCAACTATTCCCTATCATTCGTACAATAACGTACTCAGCAAACCAATGAGGAGACGAAAACGCGTTTTATCGCGTCAGGGCCTTTATTGTCAGCTGGTCTACCAGCTTTTTGTTTTCTTTTTTATCAGATTTTTTGTTTGGAATAGATTCTGGTGTTTTAATATCTGGCTTTAGGTTCAGAACGATCATCCCTTGTACGCTTGATCAGCATCGCATAAGGATGAATATTAGAACAACCTCACTGCACAAAGTTCACATGAGAGAGAGAATCAGGCTCCACAATCAGCTTTCCAACCCTTGATACTTTTAGAGAACGAAACACTTGCTGCCTGGGTGGCAGGAAATAGTCTAATTTCGGAGTTGGGGCTCCAAGTACTCGTTGATGTCCCCCTGAGCTGAGTTTGTTGCTCATAGGCGACGCAGTGGGAACCTATTTCCCATCTAGCGTTACCATTCAGTTGTTTTGATTTTTTTTTGGTTTTGATCTCGTTCTATAAAAAAAGAGAAAAAAGAAGTTATATTTTAATTCTTTATTTGAATACATATTAATATTTTATAAATATATTTTTTTAGTTATGTCAAAAAAATAAAATAGAAAATATTAATTTTGACATATATGATATTTAATTTATTAAACTGTGATTCTAAATTATTCTAGACTTTAGACTTCAAACACTAAACCTCAAAATTTCAAATCTCAAACTTCAAGTTCTGGAGTTTAAAATTTTGGGATTTGGAGTTATGAGGTTTAGAATTTAGGGTTTTGATATTATAGATTTAGGGTTTGAGATTTTAAAATTTAGGGTTTAAAGTTTGAAGTTTTGTTGTTTCACATTTTAATATTTAAAGTTTTGAGTTTTTAAATTTTTTGGTTTGGTTATTTAGGTTTTGAGTTTCAGGGTTTGAAATTTTGATATTTTGAATTTTGAGATTTAAAATTTTATAGTTTGGACTTTAGAGTTTAAAAATTAGATTTTTCTCTTAAATGTACAAGTATTATGTTTAGTGAAATGTCATTAATGAATTCACATATTTACAATATTATCGCTTGAAAACAAGTGTTTTTGAAAGGATGGCAAATTTTTTTTGTTTTTTGTTTTTTGAACAAGAATTTTGAAAATTGTTTTTAAAACACAGCCCTCAAAAACATATTACCAAAAATGTTATTCCATTTTTTTAAAAAAAAATAGAAAACTATTTCTAAAAACACTTTTCAAACATGCCTGTAAAGTTGATTTTTGTTTTCTTTTTCAAAAACAAAAATTTTGAAAACTATTTTTAAGACATATCACTCAAAAGAACATTGTCAAACATTTTTTTTTTGTCTTCATAAAATTGATTCTAATACAATTTCTAAACAATTCCATATAAATCAGGTACTTTTAAAGAATAAAATTGACTGTAATAAAAGTGAATAATCCCTCTTAAATGTTTCATCCATTTCATTCTAATAAAAGTTTAAACTTAAATATTTTTTCCTAAAATGATTAGTGATCAATTAGTGTAAAATATACCAACACGAGTTGGCTCAATTGGTAATAAGAATCTAATAAGGTCTTCGCAGTTATTAATGTTTTGTGGATTCAAATCCCCATAATGCTAGGAGCTTGTGATGGTGGTCAATCCTTCCCAAGGAGATCTCTTGATGCCCAATCTTTTGGGTGGGCCTATTCACCTCTTAGTAGGCCCTACTTTAGCCAAAGTGCCAAAGATAGGTCCTATGGACTTGGCATATGTGAATGAAAGGCTAAAAAGTGATCCTAAACATGCCTTTGAGGCCATAACTGATAATATTGACATAACCACTTCTCATTATCATTTTATATCACAAAAAATTATACAGTATCTTCTGTAAGACTTGAATAATACAAAATTTTTCTGTTCGTATAATGGTTTTTTCTTGTTAGAAACAAAATTTGTGCTAGAGTCCTAACACCAACACACAAAGATGGCTTTTTCTTTGCCAAAAGTTATTTTAATTTCATTCAAGAGTATACAAAATGGGATGTGATTCCCAAAAGATATAAAAAATATGGAGTTTATCTTAACTAGGAAAAACTATATCATTTTGAGTCCTCCAAAAGCACAAAAGAAGATAGGGTAGCAAATTCTAAGTAATCTTCACCATTCATATTCTTCACCTCAATTATAAAGTCTCTACACAAATATACTATAGAAGAGTGAAAAAAATATTGTAGATTTGTATCTGGCACCAACTTGACTTGATGGATATTACCAAAACCATAACAAAAGACAGCATTTTAACACCTTTGTCTATAACACAGAAGGTCAACAATGACTAAATTTTCAATAAAGTGATAGAAGAGAGGACCATAGAAAATTTCAGAACAAAAAAAATAGTAATGGCTAAAAACATCCACAAAGACAATAGAAAAAAATTCAAATGCAAAAGAGAAAACAAAAAATTATTAAAAATGGTGAAAATGACAGGAAGGAGGAAGGAGGATTGCCATTGTAACAACCCCTCTTAACTAACAAAGTAGTGATGCTAGAGAGAGAGAAAACCTAGTGCAAAACCTAAAATTATATTTTGATTTAGGAGTAAAAACTAATGGAGCATTTTGTTTTTGGTATTATGGTCTATTGTACTTAATCCAAAATTAATTGTTTTTCTCAAACCATCATAAGGGTATACTCTCTCATATCAATTAATGAATTTAAAATTATGTTTATAAAGTACTGTTAAAAAAAAGAATAAGCATACAAATTGGTCCCTAAATTTATTAAGACCCTAAAATTTAATCTCTAAATTTATATTGTCATATAATTTAGTCTCTGAATTTATTAAATGTTGAATAATTTAGTTATTTCATCATTTTACTCTTAACTGCTATCAAAAAAATGCTAATGTAGCCCGTTAAGTGCCTAGCATGTTAAGTTTAGCATCACACCACACCTCAAACCCTAAATACAAAATTTTAAATCCTAAACCTCAAAACCCCAAAACCTAATTCACAAAACCTTAAACTCTAAACCTAAGAAATCCTAAAACCCCAAAACCATAACCCTAAACCCAAAAACCCAAAGTCTAAGACCCCAAACCTCATCACGTTAAAATCCAATACCACAAATTCTAAATTTTAAATCTCAAACCCTAAACTCTAAACTCCAAATTTCTAAACCCAAAACTCAAACACCCAAAACCTAAAGTCCTAAACTCCAAACTTCAAAACCTCAAAGCCTAAAACCTAAATACCAAAGTCTCAAAACCCTGAATCCCAAACCTCAAAACTAAAAACTCCAAATCCAAAATCCTTAAACCCCAAAAAATAAAAGCTTCAGACCTTAATTCCAAATCTCAAAACCCTAAACCCTAAAAACCAAACTTTAAAACCTTAAACACCAAAGTTCAAACCTCCAAATCCAAAAACTACAAACCTCAAAACTTAAAACCCGGAACCTCAAAATCTAAATCACAAAATCCAAAGCTCTAAAACCTAAATATCAAAGCTCAAACCAAAATCATCAAAACAACAAACCACATAACCTTAATCCCTAGATTTGAAATTTCCAAACATGACAACCCCAAAACACTAAATTCTAAACTCAAATCTCAAAAACCGAAAATATGAAGCCACAACCTTAAATCCCAATCAACAAAACCACAAACCCAAAACCTTTAACTCCAAACCTAATAATCTAAAACCCCAAAACTCTAAACACCAAAAAACTCTAAGCCTCAAGTTTTAAACCCTGAACTCCAATGATCAAATCAAAAATCACAAGCCTCATAACCTTAAAACCCAAAACCCTAAATCATAAACCATAAATGATAAACCTCAAACCTTAAATTTCAAAACTCAAAAAAATAAAACCTAATGTGTATTTTCTCATTTTCTTTTAAATTTTTTTAATATACACATTAAGAATTTTTGGGTTTAGCAATTAGGATTGAAAACTTTGATGTTCAGAGTTTTAGGGTTAGGGATTTGTGGTTTTGAGTTTTATTTCTGAGCTTTAGGGTTTTAAGGACTAGAGATGAAGGTTTTGTGTTTTGTGATTTCTAGTTTTGTGGTTTGTGATTTGATGTTAAGGGTTTAGGGCTTTGAGTTTTAGAGTTTTGAATTTTGGGCTTGGGGTTTTTCAATTATAGGTTTTGATGTTTAGGGTTTAGGGTTATGTGGTTTGGGGTTGAAGGTTTGATGTTAAGGGTTTAGGGCTTTGGATTTTTTAAATTTTGAGATTTCAAATTTAGGGCTTTGGATTTCTTGGATTTAAGGTTTTTGTGTTAGGAGTTTAGAGTTTGTGGATTTGATGTTTAGGGATTAGTGTTTTGGGTTTAGGTTTTAGGGTTTCAAGGTTTGGATTTTTGGGTTTTTGAGTTTAGGGTATTGAAATTTAGGTTTTAGGGTTTCAAGGTTTGGAGTTTGGGATATATGGTTTTGGGATTAGGAGTTTGGATTTTAGGATTTAAGAGTTTGAGATTTGGGTTTGGGTTTTAGGGTTTAAAGTTTAGAGTTTTGAGTTTTGAGATTTTAGTATTTGGATTTTTTGTTTTTGTGAATTCAACTGTTGGTTTTGTTGGTTTGATGTTTGGAGTTTATGGTTTAATTATTTAGGATTTAAAGTTTTAGTCTTTAAGGTGTACGATTTAAGACTTTGAGTTTGTGTTTTGGGGTTTGAGAATTAGGTATTGAGGTTTAGGGTTTGGGTGAATTGAAATGTTGGGGTTTAGGGTCTTAGGCTTTGGGTTTTAGGGTTTTTAGATTTAGGTTTTGTGATTTTAGAGTTTTGAGGTTTAGGTGCTAAGGTTTTGGGTTTTAGAGTTTTGATATTTGAGATTTAGAGTTTGGAGTTTAGGGTTTAGCGTTTAGGGCTTTGGACTTTTGGGTTTTAAAATTTAGAATATAAGGTTTTTGAGAATTGGGTTTTAGAGTTTGAGGTTTGGGTTTGAAGTTTTGAATTTTAGCTTTCAGTTTTTTGGGTTTAAGACTTTGGATTTTAAGATTTTGAGGATTGCAATTTTGGGGTAAAGAGTTTAAGGGTTTGATGTTTGAGATTTAGGGATTTTGGATTTGAGTTTTAGAGTTTTGTGGTTTGCAGGTTGGACTTGAGGTTTTAGGGTTTTGAGTTTTAAGATTTAAAGTTTAGGGTGTAAGGCTTTGGACTTTTGAAGTTTGAGGTTTGAGATTTTATGTTCGATATTTAGAGTTTAGGGTTTTAAAATTTTAGATTTGGGGTTTGAGGTTTTGGTGTTTTATTGTGGGTTTATGGTTTTAATTTTAAAATTTTATGGTTTTGAAATTTGGAGTTTAAGATTTAAAATTTAGAATTTATATTTTGGTGTTTACTATTCAAAAGGGTTTGATTTTAGGATTTAAAATTGATAGTTTAGAGTTTATGTTATAAATGACAATTTTTTATAAGTTTAGGGGTTTTAGAGAATTTTTTTAAAATTATGGGACTAAAACAAAATAAAAAAATAAATTAAGAAACCAATAAAGCAATTTAACTTCTTCTTTTTTAAGAAATTGTGACTCAACAAGTTAAAATATTGTATCACACTTGAATTAATATGAAAAATGGGCACTTGATGGCTACATCAATATTTTTTAATGCTAGCTAAGAGTGAAATAACAAAACGTCTAAATTGTTCAACAGTTGATAAGTTTAGAGATTAAATTGTGTAATAGTGTAAATTCAACAACTAAAATTTAGAATTTTAATAAATTCAGATATTAATTCGTATGTTTACTTTTAAAAAAATCTAAAATATTCTTTTATAAATTTTAAGACTTAGTTCAAACTATCTCAAATATAAATAATCACACAAGATAAGCATGAAAATAATGCTAGAAAAAACTTAAAGGTTTTAAATATTTGTTAAAACATTTCAAAAACATCACTTTTTTTTTAATTAGAGTAAATAAAAATTTGATCTCAGCACACTAGTTAATCTCCAAAAATATCAAACTTGTTGTATATTAACATCTATAAGGACTAATAACAACAAATTTAATATTTTTTAAAAATTAATAAAATAACTAAAATGCAGCAAATTAATAATTTGATGAATTATTTATACTCTAAAAAAAGTTAAAACAAAATAATTCTACAAATTGAAAAAATAAATTGTTAATTCACTTTTTTGAATTATTTATCTTTCACAATTTTCATTGGCTACAATATAAGTAAAGCCTCAAGGAATGGGCTAAAAGCTACAAGGCCGATTGGTGATGCTATTAACTTTGGGAAAGCTAATAGTTCAATGCTAGCCAACATTTCAAAATGCATAAAAATAAGTCAAATATATTCTTGAAATTTTAAAACACAATTGTATTCTAATTTGTAAGAATTTTTAATCCTTAGATATTCATTTTAAATCTCCCAAAAGAAATTAGGATGTAATCATATTCTTGAATATTAAAGTGTGATCAAAATTTTGTATGATATTAATTTGACGTTGACAATATCTTTTCAAGAATAAAAAAGAAATTGTCTAAAAATAACTAAAATTTTACAAGTGTAAGAAATTTTAAAGAATAGCATTAAAATTTCATTCTTCATTAAAGTATATTCTAAGACTTGGAAGATTTGAAGAGTTTTTCTGAAAACATAATCTAAGACTTGAGAAAACAACAGGAAAATTAGTCCTTCAATGATATTTCATGTCACTTCAAAATCTGAAATCAATTCCATTACTTTCATCATGTTTACAACCTTAATATTTTGACAATTTTGATACAAACTTTAGATTCACATATCAATTCCATCCTTAAAGCCCAACCATATACATTAAAAAAGTTATCCATATAAAACAAATCCTCCTTAGCACCTTTAGATTTTGTTGTCTAGAAATTTTTTGTAATAGCCGTAAAGTTAACGAGAAAGTTCAACTAAAGGAATTTAGAATAAAAGTGACAATTTTGGAAAATGGAGATTTTAATTAAGGAAAATTTGGAATTAAAACAAAAGATTTCAAAAATGGAATTAGGACACGGTGAAAATAAGTTATTATTTATATGGATTAAAGAATTATAAAAGAAATGTTAAGAATTTACGTTTCGGGGCAAAAATGCAATTTCTTAAAAGTTTCGGGGTTAAAATATAAATAAGAAAAATTTGCAAGGACTTTCCGCTAAAAGTGAAATTTTGCAGAAAGGTCCCCCGAGATATTTTAAGGGCCTCAATCACTCCGGAAGCAATCATTCGCAGATTTTTCCATCTCTCTTCAGAAAACTCTCCCCGAAAACCCTCTAACTTCTCTCTAAGATTTCTTCGCCTACGGACCTCGGATTTCGACACCACCACCACCAACGGACTCAGGACGAAGAGTTCTTCGAATCCATCCGATTGGTTTCTGGAGAATTGGCCGGAAATTGGTCGGAAAATTGAAGGGAAAAACGGCCAAAAAGGTAACCTCCGAAACTCCTACTTTTAGTTCTCAAACGCCAAAACTAACACCGTAGATCGATCCAGAAGGCACCGAAACCTTTGGATCTCAAATTTCAGGCCTATCCACCACCGCACGCGCCCCCACGCGCCGCTTCTCCTTCGGCGAGTGACGCCCACGCGCAGCTCCTCGGGCGGCGCGTGTAGCGCGTGGCAGCCGGACCTTCTCGCGTTGACCTGCGTTGACCGAGCTCCCGGAGGCCAAATTTCGCAAATCCGGAGTCGTTTTCAAGGTTTTCGGACGTTCCGGACTCGATTTTGGGGTTGATTTCACTGAATTCGGATCAGAAAATAGGATTTTAAGGGTGTCCAACTTTGTGCTTCAAAGAGGTGGGTAGATGATTCTTTCTATGGCTTGTTTTTACTCTTCTTGAACTTTACATTGATAAATGAGGATGATTACATATTATTTATACTTCCATATGTTTTTGAAATGGTTTGGAAATGTCTGAAATATGTGATATATGATATGTAGTTCAAGAAGAGTTTGATTTTGCAATAAGTTTTGAAACACATTAAGCATGTGATTTTTACACGTATTTCGCATGACATGGCAAAGAAAATATGTTATACATGTGACATTGATTTTATAGTGATATGTTTGCCTTGGATATGGGCATGTATACATGTTTCCCCTGAATGGGGAGTTTTGACATATGAGTATTTTGAGACTGAAAGTCTGTATTATAATGAGAATTTATACTGGATTATATGGCATATGTGCATATGTTATTTTTCTGTGGAGGAATCCTATTGGAAACACTGTCTGCTAACAGCAGGTGATGTTAGCCTTGGTGCGCACCTTGATTGCCTCAGCTAGCAGGGGGGTGGTGCTAGCCTCGTGTGAGGGCCAACACACGGGAGAATATATGTGAAGGAGAGCGGAATGCCTCCTATATATGGGCGAGATGCCAGTTATGAGATGTTATTTTGCCTTCCCTTGCTGTGTGCTTGGGAAAGACCCATATAGAGTCCCTTCGCGTGTCCTCTTGAATGGTAGTAGGGCAAACCTCAGCGGGATGCTGAGTTTAGGCAAATCCTATACCACCAAAGTACGGAAGGGGTCAAACTCTGATGTGGTGGTTCTGATATGGGATCCTCCGAATATTTTAACAGAAATGTTTTGATGCATAGCATAATTTGATTAATAATTTTACAGTATTGAATATGATTTTGAACTTGATATGAGCATTGTTTATACAGTATCGCATACAGTTTGAAAGACTTGATTATGATTTTTGAACAGAGAATATTTGAAAATGCGGGTCCCATAAGAATGTACTTCTGAACGGTATATTTTGATCTGATAAGTTTTATAATATGAGTACATCCTTATGTTGACCTGAGAAGTCATAGGAGGTGTTATCTGCTCACTGAGTTGTAAAACTCACTACACGTGGTTGACATATTTTTCAGATAAAGACCCAGAATTTGGTCCCGCAGCTACTTGACTGACTAGGTGTCGTGCTTCAGTGGTGAGCCTAACTTGTTTCTAGGCTCTCAGTGTATGATATTGTAATATATTTGTACTCTAGTGTTGCTCTGAAAGTCACAGGCAGGATCCTTGTTTCCGCTGTAAACTTGATGTATATAGATTTGGCATGTATAATTATTGGTTTTTTGTAAACTTGTGAACGTTGAATAATATTTGAATATGTGTTATCGTGAGATCATTTGTACATGTGTAATGAAAAGATTTTCGGATAGTAAGGGTATTCGCGTTCGTAAAGTACGGACGTGACAAGTTGGTATCAGAGCATTAGGTTTCCCTGTGACAATCAGAGCAAGGGATTCTTTAGTAGGACCTTTAGTATCGATATGAGCCGGACATATTTATACTTCAGGTGCTGCTGAGAGAATCTATAGGATATTCACTTCCTTTCCAAGTGTCTTTAAATTCCTTGAGTAAAGTTTGAATACATGTGTCTTAAAGAGGTGTTTTATTCTGTATAGTTAATGATGCCGCCAAGAACTAGAGCGGTCACTAGAGAAGAAGCTGTAGATCGTGCACCCTCTACAGAAGAGTCTGCACAATCTACAATACCAGTACAAAGAGGCCGTGGTAGAGGCCGACCTAGAGGAAGAGGAAGAGGTAGAGGTAGAGGACGTGCACGGGGTTTGAGAACCCCAAGACAAGGAGAACAGACTCCTGTACCTGATAGAGTTCCTGAGGAAAGAGTAGAAACCCCTCAGGAGCCACCTGATAGAAACGCTGATATGATTGCTGGTATCCATAGAAGTTTAGAAACATTGGCTGGATTTATAGTGGAACAGGGTAGAAGGGAAGGCCAGCCAGCAGAACATGATCCTGAAGTGCAAGAACTGGGAAGAACAGCTGACCAAGAGGATAAGCTGAGAGGGATTGAGGTGTCATTACCGCAATTCCTTAAGTTAAAACCTCCGACTTTTTCTGGGTCAGATATTCAGGAAGATCCACAGATCTTTATTGATGCTGTGGAACGAATTTTCAGAGCTTTGGGGTGCTCTAGTAGAAGATCCGTGGAGTTGGTGTCTTTTCAACTATCTGATGTGGCCCAAGTTTGGTTTGAGACATTTGTACAAGGACGGGCAGCTGTTTTACCACCAATGGAGTGGAACGAATTTAAGGAAGCATTTATGAATCGCTTTCTACCAACAAGTGAAAGAGACAAGAGGGCCAGAGAGTTTGAGGAATTGAAACAAACACCAAACATGTCAGTTTCTGAATATGACATTCGTTTTACCCGATTGTCCAGATATGCACCATACCTGGTCCCAACTGAAAAGGATAGAATTAAGAGGTTTGTTTTGGGATTGATACGCCCATTGTTTAAGTCAGTGGGTCCTCAGATGGATCATTTTTCAACTTATTCAGCAGCTGTGAACTGTGCTAGGATGATGGAAACACGAGAGCAAGCTGACATAGAAAGTTTTAAGAGAAGGAAGAGAGATCGAGATAGTAATGTCCAGACTAGATCTAATCCTACTGTTAGTGGGTCAAGATTTCAAAATCCACAGCGTTTTAATCAAGCAGGAGCTGGTAGTTCTAACCAGCCATCAGTTAATAATAACAAGCAGAGAATGTTCCAAAGAGATATGAGACCCCCGAGTCAGCAAGACTCAAGATCAATTCCACTATGTCCACATTGTGGTAGGTCCCATACTGGACAATGTCGCAGAGAAACTGGTGCATGTTTTAAGTGTGGACAAATGGGTCATCTGATGAGGAATTGTCCACAGCTGCGAAGTTTTAGTCAAGCAACAGTGCAACCAGCTTTACCCCCTACATCTGTGCCAGCACGACCTATTCGAGCAGCCTCGGTCCAAGCAAGTAGTGTGGGTCCTGGTAGAGGATCAGGAAATCGAGGGCGAGAACCAGCTCGAGTTTTTGCCTTGACACGACAGGATGCTCAGGCCTCAAATGCAGTTATGACAGGTACATTATCAGTATGTTCCCATAAAGCATATGTTCTGTTCGATCCTGGTTCTACTCATTCTTATATATCACCATGCTTTGCTAAGAACTTGGATAGAGATCCTGCTAGTTTGCATTGTTCTTTCATGGTTGCTACTCCTATGGGAGAACTTCTAGTAGTAAATGATGTGTATAAATCATGTGAGATTTCGATAGAAGGCAAGGAGACTCTTATAGATTTGATAGTTCTAAATATGATAGACTTTGACGTGATTTTGGGAATGGATTGGTTGGCATCATGCCATGCCATTCTAGACTGTCATAATAAGGTGATTAAGTTTAATGTACCTGGAGAACCTTCCTTTATGATACAAGGAGATTGTAGTAAGAAGTCTAGTAATTTAATTTCCGCCTTAACAGCTCATAAACTGTTACGAAGAGGGTGTCAGGGATATCTGGCAATAGTCAAGGATGTTGATATGAAGTATACAAGTTTAGAGCAAGTTCCAATAGTTAAAGAATTTCCTGATGTGTTTCCTGAAGAGTTGCCAGGTTTACCACCAGACCGAGAGATTGAGTTTAGTATTGACCTTCTCCCTGAAACACAACCAATATCCATACCTCCTTATCGGATGGCACCTGCAGAACTTAAGGAATTGAAGGAACAACTACAAGATTTATTAGATAAAGGTTTTATTCGACCCAGTACATCTCCCTGGGGTGCTCCTGTTCTTTTTGTGAAGAAAAAGGATGGATCATTACGTCTATGTATTGATTATAGGCAGTTGAACAAGGTGACTATAAGAAACAAATATCCCTTACCCAGAATAGATGATTTGTTTGATCAGTTACAGGGTGCTCAATGGTTTTCAAAAATTGATTTGAGATCTGGGTATCACCAACTGAAAATAAAGAAGGAAGATATTTCAAAAACTGCTTTTAGGACTCGGTATGGGCACTACGAGTTCTTAGTAATGCCATTTGGTTTAACGAATGCCCCAGCTGCATTTATGGATTTAATGAATAGGGTATTTAAACCTTTCCTAGACCAGTTTATTATTGTATTTATCGATGATATTCTGGTGTATTCAAAGAGTTCAGAGGAGCATGAGCGACATTTAAGGATAGCTTTGCAAACCCTAAGAGAACATCAATTGTATGCTAAGTTTTCAAAGTGTGAATTTTGGCTTAGTAATGTTACATTCCTAGGGCATGTGGTTACCAAAGAGGGTATTCATGTTGATCCCAAAAAGATAGAAGCAGTACAGCAATGGCCACGCCCCACGACAGTTACAGAAATTCGTAGCTTTCTTGGGTTAGCAGGATATTATCGTAGATTTGTTAAAGATTTTTCAAAGATAGCTGCTCCTTTGACCAGGTTGACTAGGAAAGGAATAAAATTTGAGTGGTCTGATGCTTGTGAAAAGAGTTTTCAGAAATTAAAGGAGTGCTTAACTACAGCCCCAATCCTTACCATTCCTACGGATACAGGAGATTACGTAGTATACTGTGATGCATCTAGAGTGGGCTTAGGCTGTGTGTTAATGCAAAATGGAAGAGTAGTTGCTTATGCATCTAGACAGTTGAAGACGCATGAACAGAATTATCCCACCCATGATTTAGAGATGGCAGCTGTAGTATTTGCTCTAAAGATTTGGAGACATTACCTGTATGGAAGAACTTGTGAGATTTATACAGATCACAAGAGCCTCAAGTATATTTTTCAACAGAAGGATCTTAATTTGAGGCAAAGAAGATGGATGGAGCTACTGAAAGACTATGACTGTACGATTTTGTATCATCCAGGTAAAGCAAATGTAGTAGCTGATGCTCTAAGCAGAAAGTCAATGGGAAGTTTGGCTCATATAGCAGAGGTGCGACGACCATTGTTAGAAGACATCCATAAGTTAGAAAGTAAGGGAATAAGGTTTGAAATAAAAGAACCGGGAATATTATTGGCTCATGTGCAGCTCCAATCTTCCTTAGTTGAGCAAATCAAAGCCGATCAAGACAAGGATGCTAATTTGCTCAAGATTAAGAGTGAAATGAAGGATAGTAAGGATTCTGAATTCTCGGTGGATACTGAAGGGATATTAAGATACGGTAGACGATTGTGTGTTCCAAATGTTCATGATTTGAGAAAACAAGTTTTGGAGGAAGCACATCGATCTACATATACCATACACCCAGGAATGACAAAGATGTACCAAGACATAAAGGAATTGTATTGGTGGGATGGTATGAAGAGGGATATTGCGGAATATGTTTCCCATTGTTTGACGTGCCAGCAGGTAAAAGCTGAACATCAACGACCTGCAGGTTTACATCAGCGAATAGAGATACCAGAATGGAAGTGGGAGAGAATTACTATGGATTTTATCACTGGATTACCAAGAACTTCCAAGGGAAATGATTCTATCTGGGTCATTATAGACCGCATGACCAAGTCAGCACACTTTCTGCCTGTGAAAACAACCTACAATGTAGCTCAGTATGCCAGGCTCTATTTAAATGAAATAGTTAGGCTACATGGAGTTCCTATATCAATTATATCTGATCGAGGGCCGCAGTTCACGGCACGATTTTGGAAAGCTTTTCAAGAAGCATTAGGAACGAGATTGGACTTGAGCACAGCTTTCCATCCGCAAACTGATGGTCAGTCTGAGCGTACGATTCAGATTTTAGAAGACATGCTTCGAGCCTGTATTTTTGATTTTGGTGGAAGTTGGGATATGTATTTGCCTTTGGCTGAATTTGCATATAATAATAGCTACCAGACTAGTATACAGATGGCCCCATTTGAAGCTTTGTATGGTAGACGGTGCAGATCTCCCATTGGATGGTTCGAAGTGGGCGAGGCTAAACTTATAGGGCCAGATCTTGTACAAGAAGCATTGAACAAGGTAAAGTTGATAAGAGAAAGGCTGCAGGCAGCTCAGAACAGACAAAAGGCATATGTTGACAATAGACGAAGGAAGTTAGAATTTTCAGTGGGTGAACAAGTATTCCTGAAAGTCTCACCCATGAAAGGAGTGATGAGATTTGGGAAGAAAGGGAAGTTAAGCCCTCGGTATATAGGCCCTTTTGAAATATTGGACAGAATAGGTGCAGTGGCATATCGCATAGCTCTGCCACCAGAACTGAATGTTCATCCAGTATTTCATGTGTCTATGTTACGGAAATATTTACCAGATCCTACTCATGTCATTCAACCCCAGAAAATTCAATTGGATAAGGATCTAACTTATGAGGAAAAGCCGATATCTATAGCTGATCGACAAGTAAAAAAGTTGCGGTCACGAGATATTTCTATGGTTAAGGTGATATGGCAAAATCACTCGTCTGAGGAAGCTACGTGGGAAAGAGAAGATGACATCCGCGCCAGATATCCGCATTTATTTGAACAACGAGGTTAGTATTTATCTGCTACTATGGTGATGAAATTCGGGGACCGAATTTCTTTAAGGGGGGAAGAATGTAATAGCCGTAAAGTTAACGAGAAAGTTCAACTAAAGGAATTTAGAATAAAAGTGACAATTTTGGAAAATGGAGATTTTAATTAAGGAAAATTTGGAATTAAAACAAAAGATTTCAAAAATGGAATTAGGACACGGTGAAAATAAGTTATTATTTATATGGATTAAAGAATTATAAAAGAAATGTTAAGAATTTACGTTTCGGGGCAAAAATGCAATTTCTTAAAAGTTTCGGGGTTAAAATATAAATAAGAAAAATTTGCAAGGACTTTCCGCTAAAAGTGAAATTTTGCAGAAAGGTCCCCCGAGATATTTTAAGGGCCTCAATCACTCCGGAAGCAATCATTCGCAGATTTTTCCATCTCTCTTCAGAAAACTCTCCCCGAAAACCCTCTAACTTCTCTCTAAGATTTCTTCGCCTACGGACCTCGGATTTCGACACCACCACCACCAACGGACTCAGGACGAAGAGTTCTTCGAATCCATCCGATTGGTTTCTGGAGAATTGGCCGGAAATTGGTCGGAAAATTGAAGGGAAAAACGGCCAAAAAGGTAACCTCCGAAACTCCTACTTTTAGTTCTCAAACGCCAAAACTAACACCGTAGATCGATCCAGAAGGCACCGAAACCTTTGGATCTCAAATTTCAGGCCTATCCACCACCGCACGCGCCCCCACGCGCCGCTTCTCCTTCGGCGAGTGACGCCCACGCGCAGCTCCTCGGGCGGCGCGTGTAGCGCGTGGCAGCCGGACCTTCTCGCGTTGACCTGCGTTGACCGAGCTCCCGGAGGCCAAATTTCGCAAATCCGGAGTCGTTTTCAAGGTTTTCGGACGTTCCGGACTCGATTTTGGGGTTGATTTCACTGAATTCGGATCAGAAAATAGGATTTTAAGGGTGTCCAACTTTGTGCTTCAAAGAGGTGGGTAGATGATTCTTTCTATGGCTTGTTTTTACTCTTCTTGAACTTTACATTGATAAATGAGGATGATTACATATTATTTATACTTCCATATGTTTTTGAAATGGTTTGGAAATGTCTGAAATATGTGATATATGATATGTAGTTCAAGAAGAGTTTGATTTTGCAATAAGTTTTGAAACACATTAAGCATGTGATTTTTACACGTATTTCGCATGACATGGCAAAGAAAATATGTTATACATGTGACATTGATTTTATAGTGATATGTTTGCCTTGGATATGGGCATGTATACATGTTTCCCCTGAATGGGGAGTTTTGACATATGAGTATTTTGAGACTGAAAGTCTGTATTATAATGAGAATTTATACTGGATTATATGGCATATGTGCATATGTTATTTTTCTGTGGAGGAATCCTATTGGAAACACTGTCTGCTAACAGCAGGTGATGTTAGCCTTGGTGCGCACCTTGATTGCCTCAGCTAGCAGGGGGGTGGTGCTAGCCTCGTGTGAGGGCCAACACACGGGAGAATATATGTGAAGGAGAGCGGAATGCCTCCTATATATGGGCGAGATGCCAGTTATGAGATGTTATTTTGCCTTCCCTTGCTGTGTGCTTGGGAAAGACCCATATAGAGTCCCTTCGCGTGTCCTCTTGAATGGTAGTAGGGCAAACCTCAGCGGGATGCTGAGTTTAGGCAAATCCTATACCACCAAAGTACGGAAGGGGTCAAACTCTGATGTGGTGGTTCTGATATGGGATCCTCCGAATATTTTAACAGAAATGTTTTGATGCATAGCATAATTTGATTAATAATTTTACAGTATTGAATATGATTTTGAACTTGATATGAGCATTGTTTATACAGTATCGCATACAGTTTGAAAGACTTGATTATGATTTTTGAACAGAGAATATTTGAAAATGCGGGTCCCATAAGAATGTACTTCTGAACGGTATATTTTGATCTGATAAGTTTTATAATATGAGTACATCCTTATGTTGACCTGAGAAGTCATAGGAGGTGTTATCTGCTCACTGAGTTGTAAAACTCACTACACGTGGTTGACATATTTTTCAGATAAAGACCCAGAATTTGGTCCCGCAGCTACTTGACTGACTAGGTGTCGTGCTTCAGTGGTGAGCCTAACTTGTTTCTAGGCTCTCAGTGTATGATATTGTAATATATTTGTACTCTAGTGTTGCTCTGAAAGTCACAGGCAGGATCCTTGTTTCCGCTGTAAACTTGATGTATATAGATTTGGCATGTATAATTATTGGTTTTTTGTAAACTTGTGAACGTTGAATAATATTTGAATATGTGTTATCGTGAGATCATTTGTACATGTGTAATGAAAAGATTTTCGGATAGTAAGGGTATTCGCGTTCGTAAAGTACGGACGTGACATTTTTATTTATCAGATAAATTAAGACACATTTCTAATAAATATTGAATGATTAAAAAGAGCCACTTCTTAAGCAGCCTAGCTTTCCATAGTAACCACCTTATCCTAAATGTCAATATGGTCTCTCATCTAAAACTTCAAGTTGGATAAGTTTGATGACAACCCTAGGATAAATAGTGTCACGACTTCAATTTGGGATACATGACTGACACAACATAAGGGATTGGTCCTTAAATCGTAAGCCATAAAATAAACAATCATAAATTAGCACACAATATCACTTCATACCATATCAGAAATGAACATTTCATTTATATTCATAATCATCTTCTTACTAATTCATGCCATACAATCTTTGTATATAGATAACCTTAATCAACATATATAGAGTACACAATAGAAGTAGCATCTTACCTGTAATTACCGATGCATAGTCTAGATTACAAAAGTAGACAAGATTACAAAAATATATATTAAGGAGTCCTAAGAACAATTGGGCTCACCGCTGAAACTACTACCTTATTCAAGTTTGGATGAAAGCATGATGAACTCTTTAATGCTATTTGAAAATATAAAATATGAGGAGGTGAGTTTACACAACTTAATGAGCAAATATAGTTTACCATAACTGAAACAGAACAGACCATATGCACGAGTTTTCATAAATAGAAATTATGTTAGAATATAACATTATCTAAATCAATGTATATAACAACAAACTAAAACTTTAAAAGGGCTAAATTTTGTTAAGAGAAGTTCTGAAATCTTAAGATTCAATATAATAAACAATAATTTCAAAATCAGATAAGGAAATAAGAAAATAACTCTATGAAAAAAAATATTTAGAGAAGAATTCAAAGTAGAACCATAATTACAATTTTTATACTCAAGCACAAAGCCTGGTAGGGGCAATCACCACATACATGTTTTATTCCAAGCACATAGCAATGGGATGAGTAAATCACCATATTCTTATCATTCATATTATAAGGTTAGGAGGAACTTTCCTCAACTCCCTAACATTTCTATATGATGATTGTTCCAAGCACACAACAATTGGACGGGTAAATCACTACATTCTCATCATTCATATCATAAGGTTGGGAGGAACTTCCCTCAACTCCTTAACCTTTCCATATGATGACTGTCCCAAGCACATAGCAATAAAACGGGTAAATCACCACATTCTCATCATAAGTAACCAGGCCAAATGTCACTAGCTATTGGAGGAGACACAACTCCACTCTACTTATTTACAATCCAATTCTCGTGTGCCCTTTCGCACAAGGGCTAGCAACTCCCTTGGTAGCTAGGGTTACATGTTACACCAAGGCTAACTATCTTTACCGCTAGTTAACAGTATTTTTGTCAATGATTCCTCCAAAATAAACAAGTTTTATAAACCAAAAATGTAAATGGAAAGAAAAATTGGAAAGCATGAGGTTAAAAATTCTTTTTAGAATAAAATATATCCCTCCCTTTCAAGACATTCCTCGGATAGAGTTCTGACATAGAAATTCATTCTCCAAAATTAAAAATACAACATTTTCATTGCAGTCCAAATAAACCATGACATTTAGTCCCAAAGACACCTTCTAAACATAAATCTAAATCCAATTTTACCATATTCGTGAAGTAATGAGGTATTATTTATAACATAAATCATATGAAACAATTTGAGAAATGATACAATTGTAAGATTCAATAAAGTGTAACATAACACCATATTTTCATCATAAACTTAAGAGAGATTATTAGAAGTCTGTTCTGCATGTCTTATAGCTTTTAAGAATATAAATCAATGTAAACACGAAATTTAATTTATACTATTCACAATTAAAACTTTGTTTTAAAATGCATGGGTATGAGAGAGATTTGAAAATGCGTTATAGTAAACTATATTCACTCACACTTTAAGGATTCATGGATAGAAACCTTTTTCCTTTCACTTCCAAAGTCCAAGCTACTAAGCAATCTCCAACTTGATTAAGACTTTCTTTGAGACCTATGATACAACATCACATAATCATCATTCTTACATGGCACATAATTACCATGAGTCTAATATTTCATCACATACAAATATATTATTCTTTCAAGACCAAGCCTTTTAGTTTCTACATCAATTTGGCTAAGGGTCTATATTTCTCAATCTAACATCAAATTATAATTTTACATGCATTTCCAATTCCTTTAGTTGCTAACTTATAATCTAAAATTTAAAAATTTTCCTTATACTTACAAAATTCCTATCACATACATATACCAACTTCTAGCTTCCAAATTAATAACTTCTCAAATACATTTGCTTAATCTAATCCAATTACTTAACCATTCCATGCAAAGGCAACTTAGAACAAAATACATATGGAATCGTTTTTGTAGATACTGTTTATAGTACTATTCACTGAAGCAAAAAGTCATGATCTATGCATCTAAATTGTGTTATTTGCTTATAAAAATTGGTATAGAAGTAATATAACATGTCCTTAATATAATTTTATGTCCAGAATTTCTATAAACCAACAAAAGACCAAAAATTTTGAACATTTACCTTGCTATTGCAGTATCTCCACAGAGCAAAATTTTTAACTGAAAAATTTGATTGCTTCAACCTTCCTGGGGATTTTACAGTAGATTTCCAGCCTTAACATAAGGGATTTGAGTGATTGAAAGTTTGTATGAAGATGACACACAAAATAAAAAAAATGGTAAGATTTTGGGTGAAAAGAGAAATGCACGTTTTGCTGAAAAAAATTTTCAGCTTCTGGTGCAACGTGTATACATAAAAAAATGGGAGGTGTTTTGTTGTCATTTTATAACTAGATGAGGGCAATTTAATCTTTTTTAAGATAAAAAGGAATAATTTATTGATTTTATTTATAATAAAAAAAAATATTACAAATAGATAAAAATTCTTACGTCTACATATTTAAAAAATAGACAAATTAAAACAATGATAAATGCTACAGTACCAAGCAAAATTTTCAACTAAAAAATTGATGGATTGCTTCAACCTTCCTAGAGATTTTACAATAGATTTCCAACCTTAACATAAGGGATTTGAGTAGTTGAAAATTTGGATAAAGACAATACACAAAATAAAAAAAATGGTAAGATTTTGAGTAAAAAGAGAAATACATGTTTTGCTCAAAAAAATTTTCAACTTCTGGTACAACGTGTATACATAAAAAAATGGGAGGAGTTTTGTTATCATTTTATAACTAGATAAAGACAATTTAATATTTTTTAAGATAAAAAAGAAATAATTTAGTGATTTTATTTATAATAAAAAAAATAAAATATTACAAATAGATAAAAATTCTTACGTCTACATATTAAAAAAATAGACAAATTAAAACAATGATAAATCAAGGTGAAATTATGATGACACATTATACAAATAAATCCACTTATAACATGATTATATGTCTATTGATGATTATCTTAATTTATCTATACTTTATAAATCGAATTTACCTAACAAATTCTCTTAAATAGAAGCTCCTTGTGTAGCACCTTTTTTTGGGGCATTGAAACTATGATAAAAAAATATAACGTTAGACACAAAGTCCAGCAGATTAAGGTAGACAAAACAACACAAATAAAGCTAGTCTTATACTTTGGAGCAAAGAAAAGAAACCAAAACCTAATATCAAAGAAATAAGAGGCAACAAATCTCTTAAGCATTAGCTTAAAACCATTATATTAAAAATTACAACTCATCAAAAAAAAAAAAAAACTAATACAACAAAATAAGAAAAAAATAAAAAAATATTTATAGAGAGACAATACACCTTTTAACTCTCTAAAAATTAATTTTATTTAGTCTTCTTCTATTTAGTTTCGATAAAAGAAATTGTAGATTTTTTTGTAAGAAAAAATCTTGAAGCTCCAAATACTCTTCTAAAAAGAAAAACCTTCTATATAGGAAAAAGAAAACTCTTATACAAGGATACGAGAAAAGAAAAAGCAACAACGAAAAATGAAATACAAGACAGGAAACTAAAGCAAGAGGGGAAGTGGGGTGCCGCCAATGATAGGTGATTTCTGTTGAAAGGGAACTAGGGCTTGAGCAGCACTGTTTTCGTTCTTTCCGGGGTAAAACTGAACCTTTACGAATCATAGGAAAACACATATCAGTAATCAAATAATTGGGCTTTATGAGCATTTTCCTACACCCTATACATTTTATCATTCCAAACACTCCCTACTCCTTTTTTTTCTGTGCACCCTTGCCTGTACAAAAGGACACCCAGAAAAGACAGAGGATGTAAGCACATGTATCGTGCAAATTCCAAGAAAAACACCCATCACACTATCTCTATCATTCCACTACCACCTAACAAGTCCTTCTGCTGCAGGTGAGGCAGAAAAAAATGCTATTAACAGACGATTTCTTCTAGGGCATGAAAGACAATCATCGTTGCTGACGCTCCCTTTATTACCATGATCAAGTAACAAAAACAGCTCATGCACCTACAAGTATCCAGTTATCTTTGGTCAGAATAATAAGAGAGAGCTAATAAAATATGTCAGTGACAGACAGCTGAGAAAAAAAGAAAAATAAAAAGTAGTTTTTTAAGAGGTGAATTGATTGTCCCAACCCCAAGCGCAAGGTGCAGCTGTATCCTGTCAATTGAGCCCATCCTTGTTGGTGAAGAAAATTATTTTAATATATTATTGAGAGTTACCTCATCCTCTTTCCAGCCGGGGACAGCATGGAACTGATTAAAAGGAATGAAAAAGAAGCACCAGTTGATAGTGTTAGCCGACATAAAATTAAAGGCAAAAAGAGAGAGTATGAAAGAGCAGAGAACTTACTCGTTCTGCAATGCAGCCCTTTACTGCACCACCACATTCTGAAAAAGCTAATTTGAAGGCTTGACGGAATAACGGAAGCTTCATAACATGCCTTGATCCATATAGGAAATGGACTCAACATACAGGAATTTCTCGAAGATTAAGTATTATAATCAACATAAATGAATATATGGTGCCCAAGGTCATCTGCCCAAAAACCAGTGCAGACATCATGAAGTTTAGTAAATCTACATCTGATATTCTATGTAGCACGCAAATAGAGTGGGTTGCAACGAGTTATCTGTCTGAATGTGATGGTGCCCTTCTACACATCAGTGAATGTAAAAATCTAAAATCCAATATAGTCTTCAGAAGGATATTAAGACAGATAAAAAAGTATAAAAACGCTCTGAAAGACTAAAACACAAGGAAGTTTAGGTTTGGCAGCAGAGAGAAAAAGAAGTTGGGATTACTAGTTATTAGAGTTACCTGTCTGAATGTAATTATGAGCTTCTAAGAATCCAAATAGTAAAGCTGAGTCAACGATGTCAATTTCAAAGTTAAACTTAATTTTAACGGCGCAAAACTAAGAAAAACTTCATTTAAATGCCAAATATTTGCACATATATTTAAATCAACTTGTCAACAGGTAGATAAGTTACACAACACCAGTCTTAATCTTTTAAGATTGAAGTGAGTTTTATATGGAGGGTTTTATTACTAATTCTGTCCCTTTTTTTGCTTTCTATTAAAAAAACATTGAGGCCTCCTTTGTAACCAAAAATAAAATAAAATAATAAGTTAGCGTAATATCCAATTTTCTTTCTCCCATTATAAAATCCAATATTTTGTCAATTTCACTGGTTATCATACGAAGATTTCTCCTTACATAAAGCCCAGGATTCAGGAAAGACATGCAGATACAAAAAATTAAAACCCTACAAGATAGCATTAACCATGCAGCTAATATTAAAGTAATGTGAATCTAAAATATAAGCACTAATATTACAAGACATGACTCATTTAATAAACTACAGGATTGGGAATCATTATCAAACAGTAGCATCAGTCTCACCAATCACCATTATTATTATTGATCTCAAGGAGAGCAATTGGGGCTTGGGCATCTGATATACACTACTGAAACACTTGGGATTACCCTTATTTCCATATTTGCAGAGATGACATGGATATGGATTTGAGAATCTTCAACTAGATTTGAGAAGGAGGAGGAATGCGTTTTGTTCTTGTTTCAGGTAATCCAATGAACAAGGCAGTCTCCACATCTGAACTCGGAATATATTCTGAGTAAGGTAGTGGATTTTCTTCTTGATTCTGTGTTGCTTGCTTTGGCCGGATATTACCATACTGCACAGGAAAATCAATGTGTATTTCATTCCAAACTAGAGAAATATGCAGTCATCCCTTGGGGAGAATTTTATTTAACTTTAGCACCAAAAGTAGCAGACTTTAGTTTGTGTTTGGATTAAGTAATTTAACGGACAGAAAATAATTTGTTTGGATAACTAATCAAAGAATTTTAAAAATTAATTCCAAATAGTTTAATCATGGAATTATATTGTCAAAAATAAGCTATTTCAAATCTTCTTTCATTTACTACATAATAGCTGAACCCAGTCACTGGACCAGGCCTGAACTTGACCCTCCCCCCCACTAGACTGGACTTGATCCATGGCAAGAACTTCGGCTCCTGAATTTGGCCTTTGACGGGACTCAGGCATCGGGTGGCTATGAAAAATATTATGAAAATTTACAAAAGTGCACATTTTTTTTATAATGATTAACTATCTAAATAAGATATTTTTCAAATGAAGAAAATTGAAATGCAGCAATTCAATTTTCTTGCACTTCAGATTCTATATATTTAAAAAATTCTCATCCTAACAACACCTTAGGGCGACTATTATATAGTTCAAGTCACTAATTGATTTCTAGACAATATTAACTACAACGTAATCTCACCTTCTCTGATAGCCTTGCATTTTCAGCTTCTCGGGCTTTTTCCTGGATTGTATTCATAAACAAGCAAGTCAGCAACTTTTAAATGTAACTTATGCTGGGAAATCGTACAATGGTCAAAATCCGAGATAAAGAAGAAAACCTGAAAAGATATTTTTCTGTGCATGTGTCTGCATATGAGCAAGGGAAGAAAAGTCTCATTGGGACCAATAGTACTCAGATGCAGACACTTGTGCAGTTGTGGCAAGTTGTAACCCTAAGAAATTTGTTGATAGAATTACTTGGGAAAAAAAAATCAGGTTTCATTTTTGTTAGATACAGTTCTTTAGATTTTTGTTATATCATGTTTTGCAATAAAAACATAATATGCAGACATTAAGCACTTTATTGACTGCCTCAAAAGAACTCTTCTATGTGTCATAATTTAATTGAGAAAACTAATAACAAACGCAGAAAAAACTGCTTCTAAGTTTTTCCCTATCTAGTATACACACACATTCAAGTATTCAACACCTTATCAATTATTTAGACAGCTTACCTTTTCTTTTAGTTGCATAATTTGCTCCTTAAAAGCATGAGTCTGAAAAAAAAAGTTGCAATTTAGATATAAATTAACTTTGAAATATTCAGAGTAAAATTTTATAGGCATATTATGTTAACCTTTCTAGCTCGAATGTTGATTACACTGTTTCGCAACTGTTTTTCTATCTGTTGTAGTTCTTCTAGGGAGCATGACCCCAAACCTTCTCCCAAGAGTTTCCTGAGGGATTGAAATTGCAAAAGCAAATATCCTTTTACTGTGAGGGCAATGTTAAATTGAATTTAAATTTTTTTGAAGATGACAGAATTTTGAAGAAGGTCTTGAACCGTTTTGAAGCTTCAATAAGCTCAATCTTCTTCGTCATACTTGCTGCTTCTTGCTTTAAATGCTGCCATGTACAGTGCAATTTCATTCAAACATCAACAAGACAACAAGAAGACAGAAATAAATGGAATATGAAGAAACCAACTAAATAAATATATTTATGTATGACATATATATATTGATAGAAGTAGCAGAGATTCTTAGGTGGATGGTCTACTGAGTATTGGTAAACCAAGTCAAACATAAATAGACATGTAAACATATTAGGCACACTTTTTAAGTGAGGCCAATCTCTAACATGCTTGATGATTGGTTTGGTCTACTTATCTTTAGTAAGTTGGGTATACTTAGAATTTCTCATAGAGTGCAAAAACCTTTCACCAACTATTGTTAGTCCACAAAGTTTGTTTGTTGTTGTTGTTGAAAGAGCAAGGCTATTTGGCAAAATAATATTTGTTTTTCTTCATTCATTGGACGTACAAGTCAATACGTACAGCATGCTTTTCCTTCCTAAAGGAGTTTTAGAAGTAATGCATTTTCAGGAAAACTTGCAATGTGTATAAAGTTGGCCAAATTCTTAGATAGACAATCTACAAAACATTAGTAGGGATACTAGAATCCAAAGAAAAGAGATTTCTAGAGAGTTTGACTATCTAGAGAGACTAGTGGTGGGAGGAGAAATATCTGAGTAGAAGAGGAGAAAATTATCTCATAAATGAATTGAAGGAGATTTCCTATAGGGAGGGAATTAGTTGGAGACAAAAATCTAGGTTACAATGGGCAGAGGAAGGGGATGTGAATTTTAAATTTTCCCATAGAGTGGCCTCTGGTAGGTGTGTGGTCAAAGAAATTGAGCTTGAGGATGGAAGTGTGATTAGGGATATAAATGTGATTGCCAAGAAAATTACTAGTTTCTACTCAGCTCTTTATATTGATGATTCTCCAAATAGACCTTTTTTGGAAGGTTTAGATTGGTCTGTTATTAATCATGAACAAGATATTTGGCTAGTAAGACTGTTTGAAGAGGAGGAAATTAAGAATGCGGTGTAGAATATGGGTACAGAAAATTCTCTAGGGCTTGATGCTTTTATTATTGCTTCTTTCAAAGTTGTTGGAATACGATTAAGGAGAATCTTTTGAAGGTGTTTCAGTAATTTTATAGTAGTGGTAAGATAGGAATGAGAATGAATTCAACTTTCAAGACACGTGTTTAAAAGAAGGATTGGTTCAAAAGGGTGAAAGATTATAGGCCTTTTAACTTGGTAACAAATATTTATAAGCTCATCACTAAATTTCTTTCTATTAAGCTAAATTAGTTGCTAGCAGGTACTAGTTCCCATAATCAAAGTGCATTTATCTCAAATAGGCACTTGAAGCAGCTTTGATTGTTAATGAGGTTGTCCATGATGTTAAGCATAGAGGTAATTGTGGTGTTTTTAAGATTGGACTTTGAGAAAGTTTATGATCAAGTTAGCTGGAATTTTCTTGATAAATTCCTTCATCAAAAAGGCTTCGGTGCAAAGTGGAAGAATTGGCAGGGTGCCTTTGTTCGGTTACTTTTTAGTGATTTTGATTGGAGAGCCAAAGTCTTGGTTTCAAGGGTAGAAAGGAGTGAGGAAGGGGATTCTATGTCTCTCTTTTTTACACCTAGGTAGTAGATATGCTTTGTAAGAGGATCACAAAGGGAGTTGATAGAGATATTCTTAGGGGCATTCGTGTAATGGAAGAGATTGTTGTGTCGCATTGCAAATGATATTTTTCTTTTCTTAGAACAAGATATGGGAAGCCTGTTGAATACTCTTAGTGTTTTATGAATTTTGGAGGATATCTAGTCTAAAGATGAATTTGACAGAGTGATTTGGCAGGTATTAATGTTGGCTCATATCTTCTTTCTTCTTGGGCTTCTTTGATAGGATGCTAGGTTCTCCAATGACCCCTTATTTATTTAGGAGTTTCCCTCAAAGGAAATCCTAGAGCTACATCTTTTTGGGGTGCTATGGTACAAAAGATGACTAAGAGACTAGATAGTTTGAAAGGTTCACTCTTCTGTTTGGGTGGTTACATTACCCTCATTCAGTCATGCCTTTCAAGTGTTCTGCTATATTATTTTTCCCTCGTTTGAATTCCAAAAGGGTTTGCATGACGATTATTGAAAATTATGTAGGATTTTCTTTGGAGTAGTGTGGGGGAGTTAAGAAGGGATCACCTTGTTAATTAAGAAATATGTTGTAGACCAAGGAGTGAAAGGGGTTTAGGACTTAGAAACTTGATGTTCAAGAGAAAGGCTCTGACAATCAAATGGCTATGGGGTGTTCCTCTTGAAACTACTTCTGGCATCAAGTTATTTGGAGTAAGAATGGTTTGGGCCTGAATAGGTCAAGTAAGTATGGTTTGGACCTCTCAAGTCCTTAGTCCTTGCAAATTTGTTTCTCAAGCTTATGATTTTTTTTGCTCTTTTATTTATTTAAGGGTTGGTAATGGGCGCCATATCAAATTTTGGAAGGATACCTGGGTAGGAAATATTCCTCTCTCCCTAGCTTTTCCTAATCTTTATCATCTTTTGTCTTTGCATAATGTCTAGTTCATGATTTTTGTTCTACTCAAGGAACAATGCTTTCTTGGAATTTTCATTTTTCTAGGGACTTAACTGCTAGAGAACTGAATGAAATTGAAACTCTTTTTCCACTTCTTGAAAAGGTGAGAATTCCCTGATTTGAACATAAGAGTTTGGAATCTGGATCCTTCCGTTCTTGTAAGTTCTACTTTCACTTCCTTGTTTCTTCTCCTACTAGAGAAGTTTTCCCTCTTGAAAAACCCAATTGGAAATCAGAAGCTCCTTCAAAAATTAAATATTTTATTTGGACAACGGTAATCAATAGATTTAACACAAATGACATGTTGCAAGTTCAAAGACCTAACATTGATTTGTCTCCTGACATTTGTATAATGTGCATGAGTAGTGAAATCTGGTGATAATTTATTTTACATTGTCTAGTGGCTAGTTTCATGTGGAATAAACTTTTTGGGATCTTTGGCGAGAGTTGGGTTTGTCCAAAGGACATTCAGCAATTTCTCCTTATACGGTTGAAAGGTTTTGGTGCACAAAGGTAGATAGCTCTTCGTAGCAATTTGCGGTTTTTTGAAGTTATTTAAAATATTTGGCTTAAGAAGAATACACAAATTTTTAAGGGTGTGTCGCTTTTTTTAAATGACTTATTGGCTAGGATTGTGTTCCGAGGATTCTTGTAGTGTTTGGGTTTAGGGTTATTTAAAGGAGTGTACCATTTGGATATGCAGAGGGATTGGGCAACTTAGTTGCATGCCTAAATTTTTAGCTACTGTGTTTTTTTCTTCTGATTTTTTAATTATGTTTTCTATGTTTCTTTAGGAGGATAACTAATCCTCCTTTGTTGTACTTCTCTTCTTTCTCAATAAAATTCCTTCTTTTATAAAAAAAAAACAATTGGAAGTGTAAAGAGAATACTTGCTTTCAAAATGAACAAGAAGAGAGACGCTTTTTGGTAGAACAAATCCTTCCTATATTGCTCCATTCATTGCAGACACAAGTCAGCATATATACAGAACGCTTTTTCCTCCCAATTGACCAACTTAGATCCTAGAATTTACTTATATTATCTTGCACCTCCTAGCTAGACCAATCTTCAGCATTCTAATCGTTTATATTTCTTTTTACTTTTATTTGCACTCACCTTTCAGCTAGACTGTTATAGTACATATACAATATCACTTTTGTATAGACTTGTTCTATCAAATGGGTACAATAAACTAATAAGAAGCAAACGCTGAAATTTGTTAAAAGTGGAGTCCATTGAAGAGTTTCTTAATATGTGCCCTTGACTATTTTTCATTAACTTAGTCTACCCTTTTTTTTTGGTAGACTTAATTCTATTCCTAATCTAAATATCTAAGGCATTAATGGAGATGTTTTCATTATTTTCTAGATCAACTTTTAACTAAGTTCACAATTTGGAATTCAATACTTATAAGTTTGCCTAATCTTTATACTTGCATTTAAACTTTTATATTTAAGTTACTGGGTGTGATATAGTTGTGAGAGGTATAGATAGTTAGCGGCAGATCTTAAGTTCAAACAAATGTTTGTCATGTAACAAAGAAAAACTATATTTGATGTGTAGAGTATCAGTTGTAAGCGATACCAATCATAGCTAAATAATTAATCAAAGAAAAGGACCAATATATACTTAGTTAATTAGGACTTGAAAGAAACATAGAAAGGCGCATGCAATTTTCTCTTCCCATAATGGCCAAAAAAAATTTTCTCTTCACATGGAAAGAGTAACCAAGAAAACATTAGGAGAAACAGGAAAAGGCATCTTCATTTTCATCATCCCTTGAGTGTAACCAAATAACAGAGCAGTTAAATACCAGATGACTGATTTGGAATGCAAGAAGATGAATAAAAACATAATGAATGAGGAACAACCTGCAAATTTTGTTCAACTGTTGTGCTGTCTGTTAGAGTATGCCTGTTATAACTGCGGTAGCGTTCAATTGTCTCCTGCATGCTGTAGCATTGAAACAAAAATTGATGGAGTCAGATGATCTTTTTCCAAACTAATACGTGAATGACTAGCAGTTTCTTGAACAAAATGAGGAAAAAGACAAATGCCATGATAAATATTTATAAAGCTTGCATTGGGAACAAAGACAGAGTAATGAAGATGGTTAGGGAAAATTTCATTTCTTATTGTTTAGATTCAAATAGATGGGAGGAAATGAAATGAACAGAAAATGTTAATAAAAAAAAAGTATTACCCATTGCCTTTTATTGACATAACTTTTCAAGAAGGATAATTGTATAATTCAGAGATGCCACAACTGCCTGTTTTCATTAGTCGAGAGATTCATTATAGTGAGTTCATGTTAAACTTGTTCTCTTCATTTTTACTCATCTCATATTTCCTTGAATTTGGTGGCATCATTAAAAAAATGGGATAATTTTATACTCATATCTACGCTGTACTGTATCAAATGAGATGGTTACTGTTGAAATTGTATTTTGATATTTTCAAAGTGTGCAACATCAGTGCTTGCCATTGTACTTAAAATGTTCAAGTTCAATGCTTGGCTATATACCTAGAATATGATAGATTTTGTGTCTAGATTATTATAGTTCATGTACGGGTTTTAATTAGTAGTTATGTAAGTAGACGTTAAAGGATCACTTAGTGTGCCTATATATACCCTTTTTATTTGGTAGTATTAAGTAAAATAAGAAATCAAGTAATTCAAGAGAGATACGATTGACTTCAAAAAAAAATCCTCTTCCATGATGAAAAGACAGAGATGACAAGGATGATGGCCCATGGAGTAAAAATTTGAGGTGGAACAAGTACGCACTTAGCTAACGAAGAAAGTTGTAGGATTAGTGATGATAAATTTTCTAGGTTTTCTTGCAGTTTGATGCTGTGATGCGGATAAAGAGTAAATCTCTTAAGTTTATTAGCCATGGACGGTGAGAAGAACCCACAGAAGGGGAGTGCAGATGGGTCTCCTAGGGTTATGCCTGCATTTATGAAAAGGAAGGGTGGATGAACTATCTAGCAGAGATCTCATAGTTGAAGTGAGAGCTTGCAGAAGAGGAGCGTTAAGGTAAGTCTTCTAAGTGAAACCCATAACACTTGAAACTGGGAGGTAATATCCAATCAAGAGTTATAAAAATGAAGAAACTTCTAAGTTATAGGGCGCATTGAAATTGGCAATTGACCTTTTAAAAGTATGCAAGTTCAATGCTTGGCTATGTACCTAGAGTATGATAGTTAATGTATCTAAGTTAATATAGTTTATTTCTATGAGTATTAATTAGTAGTTCATGTAACTAGATATTAAAGGGTCATTTAGTGTACACAAATATACACTTCGTATTTGATGATTGTAAATAAGAGAAGAAAGTCATTCAAGAAAGAAAATAAGAGAATGACTTTAAAAGAATTCCTCAAAATCTATCTTCCTCCCTCCAACACTTATTTCATTAAATGATTTTACACAAATTAATTTATAACGAGCTTGAACAGAAGTCCCTTTCTCATTCTTAGGGCTGCTATCACCAACTACTTTTTTTTTTCTTTTCCTTTGGGTGGGTGTGCGGGCATAGGCTAGGGGACAATATACTTGCATCATTTGTTATAAACTTCAAAATTAGTTAAGGAAGTCAATGCATCTATTTGGTAATGTTAAAAAAGTATTAGAATAAAGTTGATGGCTAAGTTAAAATAAATGTGTTAGTGACTAGTAAGCTGGTTTTGTATTAATTGTACTACACATATACTAACCTAATTTATAATTATAAATAGACATATGGGAGCAGTTATTTCGTTCAGCATTTCTACATAGTATCAAAGCTAGGTTTGAGAGAAGAGTAACCTTTCAATTGTTTACAATTTTTAGGGCTGGAGCTCCAACCGCTCCTTCGAGCAGACCGCTTTTTCTCCAGTATAGATCGTGTATCTTTTTTTGCTATTGTTTGACAACTGTTGTTCTTTTCGGGGCACTGGAGAATTTTTTGAAAAGTACACTTTGGATCGGAATCACTCAAATTAGTTTCCAAACTCTCTTATTAGTCCATCCCCGAGAACAGAGGTGTTAGAAAACATCCCATGCACTCTCACACACAGGTGAAGAACTTGACCAGCACTTATGAGTCGACACATATGGGTTTGTGAATGGCGGCGACCATGCCAGAGGACCCAGAACACACTGACACCTCTTCTCAATCCCATTCCTGGTATTGTTTTGTATTTGGTCTAGATTGTTTTGGAGTTTCAAATTTGCCCTATCGTGTTTTGTGTGAATCTCAACTCTGTATGGTCAATGGTGTATTGAAATGGGTTTTTTGAGTCTTATGGAAGTATGAATGAATTAAAGACCTCAGCACACGAGGGTTATGTGATTGGGTGCCTGGTGAGAAACTTAAGTAGCAGAGACCCACTGGGAGAAGGCCGAGAGGACTACTAAAAAAAAGTAGGTAGAAGAAGACTTATAAGATCAGTGTCATTTGTTAGACAATGTGGCCAAGGAGAGTAACTAGGAGAAAGTCGAGGGACCTACTCATGGGAAGCAGGTCGAAGAATTTTGGGTGTTGTTTGTCTACCAAGGCCGTCATCAAAGGAAGTACTAGTCACTGAAGTTCTTGAATGTAACATAAAGAGGAGCTTAGCAAAGCCCAACTCAAGAACACCCAGCCACCAACTGCCGCAACTCAAGGTCTCACCAGCCTATTCCCGGAGATCTTTTGCTAGAGCTGCTGTCAACCTTGCCGAAATTTTTTTTAGAGGTTGTTTGGTTCGGGTTTCTTCAATTTTGACCTCCCCACCATTGTGCAATCTCCTGGAAGTGATTTTGAAGGTATACTATTGTTCTGATAGGTCTTCAAGGTAGGTTGTGATAAATTATTCCAAGTTGTCTTATGGTATTACTATCTTATGGCTGATACCCACTTTAATGTTGGGAGAAATCACTATCTTGAGAAAACACATTATTAAGGGTATCAAATTTCCAGGATCCCCAATAAATATGAAATTCAAAATTGGCCATTAAATTCTACAGTCTCCTTCCATCCAAGTCAGTCATATATATCTAATTCCTATTATGACTACCGCTCAAGTGGTAGACAAAATAAGAATTCCATATGCAAAAATTTAGGAAGCTATTCTCTATATGAAGATGAGCATCCAAGTGCAAAACATCAAGCATCATCTTGTTATGGTCAGACATACTCTTCTACTAACTTTCCTAACCCCTATTATTATAATCACCGTGGCTCTTATTACTCCTATACAGAAGATCAAGATCATGGTCAATTTGTTTCTGAATTTGAACAAGAAAAATATCCTTAAGATTGTGACACAATAGAGGAATCTGCCCAATGATGTCATAATAGTAGAATCCTTAGAATGCTCATTTGTTATTGATGATGATGGTAAAATTATCATGGTAAATTCTGAAGAGCATTCAGAAGCAAAGTTAGAGTGTAAAGAACAGGAAGTTTTCGAAAAGCATTCAGAAGAAAAGTTAAAATTTGAGAAAGATGAAAACATTCATTTTTCAAGGACAAAAATTGAAGCTAATGATGTTTCGATAGATGATGAGGTGGAGGAAGTTAAACCCCAGGTTCTAGAAGTTCACGTTTGAGTTCAGCAAATTAAAGTGATATGCAAAGCTGAATTTATTATTCCTTATAGGTCGGAGAATCTAAATTTGCATTTATTGTCATTTTTTCATCACTATCTGTTGCTCTACTTACTACTAGTTGGAATTTTCTCTTGATTTTACACTTCAGAACCTAAGGTAGAGTTTTTTTTTCCAACCAGGAGACATTGATGAAGAATGGAATAAGAATGTCAGGATTGCTATGGTCAATGGTGATATGGGTAATTATTTGTAAGCCACGAATTAAGGCATCAATTAAGGCAGCAATTAGTAGGGTTACTTAGTATTATTTCCTTTTTATTTTAGGCAAGCTTACTGTTAGGGATATTTTATTATAGTTTCCTATTATCGTTTTATGCATGTACTTATAGTTTACTTTATATGTAGCCCTAGTTGTAGACTTTGTTTTCAATTTTAGTGAAATAATAAGAATCATCAGTATGTCTTCCTCTCTCTCTCTCTCCTCTTCTTCTCTCTATTTCTTGCCCTTATTTTTTTTAATTGGATTTTATTTGTAACAGGTTAAAGTTTGTATAATCAGTTTCAGGTTAAAAGTATTAGAATGAAGTTGATAGGTAGATTAAAATGAGTATATTGGGGACTAGTGAGCTATGCTTGTACTAGTTGTAGTGTACGTGTACTTGACTTAATTTATAATTATAAATAAGTATATAAGGGGTTTGTATAAGAAAGTCAGTTATCTCATTTAGTCTTTCTACAAATGCATTACACAAATGTAACTTATTAAAAAAATAGAAAACAGGTGAAGAAATCATATACATAACTCAAAATTAAGAGTTCTTGATGACTTTAAATCATAAAAGTAGGAGAGAAATAAAATTAAACTTGTATGGAAAAAGTGATGAACTACTGTTTCAATGTAACTTCCATAAAAGGAATATATTGTCTTCCCCAAACAAATCAAGCGGAGTAAAAGTGTTAGAACAAGACCAAGATCCCAAATTTCAAGAAATTTTCCCTTGCATTAACCATGTAATCTTTGATTAATACAAGAGGCCCTAAATATTATCTGAAATATCAATCATATGCTATTACACACCAGCTTTCTGTCAACAGCTCTATTACTAGTCGTATTTGATTACAGAGAAAAGAATACCGACTATGGTAAAAATCTGATTCAATTATACATTCTACAATGTAAGGATTTTTACTATGTAAAAATTAACTGATTAAAACCATGCTATGCTCATTTGCTCATTTCTTCAAGGGCTTCTCTGTGTTTAGATGTCTTATAGGTTAGCATAAATTTTTGTAGGCCTCTCTTTGATGTTCGGCTCAGAGTTTATTTAAGGGAGTGACCGGTCTCCTCACCAGTATATTTCTTCCTTCCTAATAAAATATCTTATTTTATTAAAAAATAATGAGTTGTCAGCACAAACCATACAAATGTGGAAAAAATTCCACATCGGTTTTCATTTCATTTGTTAAATCATAAATGTCTCTAAGAAAAGTTAACTGAAGCTGTATTTCCTAAAATTTAAATTTTCTCCAGGAATATGTTATGTCAATCCTTCATTTATTTAGAACACAAATCTAGCATAATCTTTTTTGAAAAAAAAGTTACCATACCATTAAATGCCTCTTTTAAACTTACAATTAATCAAATATGAACAATTTTACTATGAAGACTGTTAGAATTAATGTAAATAAATCATGTGTGATTAAGGAGCGTTGATTATATCCCTTGATTTAAAGGATTATAATAACTGTTTTATCTTTTGATTTAAAGGATCATAATGTCTCTTGACTTAGGGGATCGTAATCATGCTTTGTAATTATCAACTTATTTGTATTTTTGCCTATAAATATCAAGGACTGATATAAACTTTTTTTTATGGACTACATTATACAATTGTATTTTTATCTTATTTTTCTCTGATTTAACAAAGACCACTAATCTAAAATAACTGTAGAAGAAAATAGAGCCATGAATTCAGTCTTCACTACTCAGACATAACTCGAAGCAGTTGTTTACATCAAGTTTCACTGACGTGAAGGCAAATTAGGAGCAATAGTTCCACATGAAGTAGGAGGGAAGGCGTTGAAAAACTTTCAGTGTATTACAATATCATAATTAAGAATAATACAATTTTTTATACAGAGATGAAACATTCATACAAAGGGGACAACAAGAAAAAAAAAGACATCATCATCTTGGTGTGAGGGAGAGGAGAAATCAAAAATATAATTGTATGCTTACAATGGAAGCTTAGGCGTTCATGATTTGTGCGTTGGTTAAAAAATGTAAGGGTCAAATATTATGGAAAAGAATGAGCGACAATGGAGTGATGAGTGATGAAATGAAAGTTCGTGGGTATCTAGAATGTTTTATTTCATGTATCTGTATTATGTGTATGGTGTATGTTGGAACAAGGCAAGGGCTATCTATTTATTTTTGACAGAAACTCTACCATCAAGATTTGGCTTATTTTAATATAGAGTTGGTATTTGGTTCATTGTTGATGGACAATTTTTTGTCCACGAGTAGTGTCTTTTAAAATTATTTTTGACACGTATCATGATCTGAAAATTGTTGATAGACAAAAAATTATCTACCGACAATGGACTAAATTATTTTTCTTTAATATATCCTCTTTACTTTGTTCGTTAGCTAAATAAAATGTCAAAATCCCTTGAAGAAGGCTGGCGGCCCTATTTCAACCGAAAGGTAACTGAGCCCAACAGCTAGATGAAGGTCTGGACCTAAAGCAATAAATGCATTGGGCCACAAGAATGAACTACGGGGAACCAGAAGAACGAAGGAAAATTGGGAACTAGGGATGTCTGGAAGATTTTAACAAAACTTCTAAAATCTCGAAAGCTTCCTTTCGGCCAAATGCCTTGGGCCACAACAGTTATTCTATCCCATTAAACCTCTAAAGGCAGCCGCCGCTCAGCAAATTTTGGGGGATGGCTGCCATCCTCCCCCTCTTTTCTTCTCTTTTTTTAAAATATGAGTTTCTTTGAATAATATTTATTTTATGAAAGTTTGTTTATTTTTTTAGAAAAGTTTTCTCTTTCCAGTAGTTTATACTTTTGTTTTCTCTTTCTAGTAGGAAAGTATTTTTCTTTCTTTCGAGAATGTTTTTCTTTCTTTAAGAAATTTTTTTTTCCTTTCTTTTAGAAGAAATTCAGTGCTAATCAAAATTTTAGAAGAATTACAACTCACTCTCCATATCTATAATATTTTAAGTTTGGAAAAAGAACAGTGTGGAGAAAATTTAATCTTTAAAAAAAGTTAAGAGGTGTATTGTCTCTCTTTGAAGAAATTTTTTTTCTTTTTATGGGATATACAGTATATTGTAATTTGGTTAAGTTTGTTGTAATTTTTTTATAATATTTTATTATTCATAGTTAAGAGATGTGTTACCTTTTGATATGATATTTATGTCTATTTTCATATATAATTTTTTTTGTGTCTTGTTAAATTTTCTATAAATTTCAGGCTCTTATACTTATTGATTGAAATTATCTGTTCAAATAAAAAAAAAACTCTAAAGGCTAAGAAACACCCCTGAACGAGCACTCTTTTCTAACCAAATGTTCCGTTTTATAGCAAAACCACACAATACCCGAAAGTTTTCCACTCCTTTTCCTATCCAAAATCTTGGTACCTTATAAGGAGGAACTTCTCTGAGTAGCGTGGGAAAACCCAATTTTTTCCAAAAACCCAAAACATTTTATGCCACAAAAGCCAACCACTCTGCAGCGCAAAAATAAATGGGCACCATTTTCTACGCTAGACATGCACATAGCACAAACATTGGGAGATAAAGTTGGATTCGGTTTACGAGTTTGCAACATGTCATTATTCTATTGAGTACTGATGTTCAAATAAAAGATTTGACCTTTGAAGGGATTTTAAATTTTCAAATATTTCAATAATGAAAACATCTCTATTATGTATGTGAGTAAGGAAATGAAAATAGGATTTGCAAGTAGACACACTTGAAGCATCTAGGACCCAAACTCTCCTATCCTTAGTAGTTGAAAAATGAACCGAATCAAAAAGTTAAAGGGATTCAATTTCAGTTGCATTCTATCAGTAAGATCTCGTTAAAAATGAAAATTCCAAGATTACATACTCCCCTGAATGAAACAAAAACTTTGAACAGGAGCATCATGCAAAGACGAAAGATGATAGAGATTAAGTAGGCCAGAAATAAAGGAATATTCCCAACCCACATATTCTCCCAAAATCTAATCGTACGACCATTACCAACTTTCAAAGAAATCAAAGGTTTGAAAGAAGTATATCTCTAAGAAATAAATTTCCAAGGGCTAATCTGAGTAGCATGACTCACCGGATTAGCACCCCACCCATTCTGATCCAAACCACTCTTGGCCAAATTTACCTTTCGACCAAAAATGACCTCAAAGGTATGCAGAATACTAAGAGTATTAGGTAGGCCCATCCTATCCTATTCCAAGAAAAGAATAGTATCATAAGCAAACTGAAGATGGGACACTACAATCTCTTCCCTCCCCACTCGAATTCACCTAATAAGATTTCTATCAACTTCCCTCGTAATCTTCCTACTAAGCACATCCACCACTAAGGTAAACAAAGTGCCTCATCCCCAGTGGCGGATCTACGTTGAAGGGTGTGGGGGCAATTGCCCCCACAAGAAATTTTATTTGTTAATTAATATATATATATATATATATATATATATATATATATATATAGTAATTTTTTTGTCTTTATAAAAATTTAAATATTGCCCTTACAAAAATAGTTTTTTTTAATAAAAATATTTATAAATTATTTCTTGTCCCACTAACCAAAATTTCTGTATTCGCCACTGCTCATCCCTCTTTGCCCTCGAAACCAAGACTTTGGCTCCCCATTCACTATTACTGAAAAGGTTGCAAAGAATAAACAACCTAAAACCCATCCCCTCCATACCCCAAATCCTTTACGATCATGAACCTTATCAATAGAAAAATACGAATAAAACAGTTTTTTTTTTTTTACAACAAAGAGAAACTATTTGCGAAGTTAATTAATCCCCTTAACTTGACTATCCATGGCTACAAATTAACCATGCCTTCTACTTGAAATTCTCAGCGCGAGGCGCAACTTCTTTCTACTTGTAAATCAACTAACAACCATTAAGTTTCTTACAAACATGTACATAAGCTCTCAAATGTGGTTCGTAGAGAGAAGTCCAATCTCTTTTTTCATTATAAAAAATCATTTGTTTATATTTACAAAACTAATCACCTCAAAGTATTGATACGGATATGCCATAGCAATACCAAGTATGAACTAAACCAGTTTACTAACTAAAACATTTAGCTTGATTCATTTAAGCACTTATTCAATATTATACTTTTTGTTTAGACGATGTCTTAGTTATCTAGATTTTGAAAAAGATTTTATGCAAAGAACTATATATTTATATGTTGGAATATGTTAAAAATACTTTGTACTTTAAAGTATATTATCTCCATATTTTCAAGACACTTGCCAAAAAGTTACTTTTTGTACTCATTTCTTCGATTTTCACAAAAAAGCTACTGAAGGGAAAAATTGATGGCTTGCAGCTTTTCTGAAACAAAAAGATCCAAAGGACTATATGTTTATATGTTGGAATATGTTAAAAATACTTTGTACTTTAAAGTATATTATCTCCATATTTTCAGGACACTTACGAAAAAGTTACTTTTTGTACTCATTTCTTCGATTTTCACGAAAAAACTACTGAAGGGAAAAATAGATGGCTTGCAGCTTTTCTGAAACAAAAAGATCTGACCTAAGCAAAGTTCCCATCTTTACTTTCAAGTCTGCCCAGAATTAAACAAGCAAGCTCCTCGAGTTGGAGAATTCAAGGGTACATTAATGAAGGGCAAGAAGAGAAAAGCATTCGAGAGAGCAAAACTTACTCTCCTTTCCTTGGTCTGAAATAATTCTGAGCTATTGTCATTGATTGTTATCTCTACTCGTTAGGATTTACTTTTCTGTGAGGCTCCTGTGAGCATTTACATTCTTCAAATTGTTTTTGAGCTAAGTTCTTGTTGTAAGACTTAGTGATTAAGAGTTTTCTAGGTTCTTGGTGAATAACCTAGGGTCTTCAAGGTTGCCTTGGTTTAAGGTTGTAAAGACCTTAATGGCCTCCTCGTTTAGAAGTTTGTTGAGGGTTAGCTTGTGAGAAGCTCAGTGGAATAGGTATGTAAAAGTTTGTTGAAGCTTTCCCTATGTCAGGTTAGTAAAGGCTGGTGTGCTTTCTTGTATTGTGATTATCCAAACTTACAAAAGACCTCTTTAACTTTGTGCTTGAGGAGAGGACAGAAGATTTAATTTTTGGATCCTAACCTCTGAGGAATATCTGTTCTTGAACTCTACATGATAAACTAGATTGTTTCAAACTGTCTTACTGGAGTTAAACGAACAAGAAATCTAGTTGTTTAGCAAAATAATCATTTGAACTTGTGGATTTAAGAGGTTTTGCCCTTGAAAAAGTTATTCTTCAGAATAATCTTTTATAGTCTTGAAAAATATGCAAAGTCTCCTTCACCCAATTCAATTGCCCTTCTTTGTTGCTACATATTGACTAACAAATAAGATCTGCGACTGATAAGGCAAAAGCCAACATGTCCTCAAAACTATATCTCCAATGTATTTTTATATGTTTATATTGTCTATTCTCAACTAAGGTGTAATGTGTTGTTTAATCCCGTTAATATCACCTTTTCTGCTATATTCTCCTACGCTATATCAGATGGGATTAAAGACCCCTTTCCTGAATGTGCCATGCTAGTCTCATCAAAGACAACACATCTCTACTAATCATAAATTTTATTATGTTGGATACAATAACCTATCTATAACCTTTGAAACAGGAGTTGTGTCCGAAGAACCCATGTATCTTTGACTTAAGCTCTATAATTTTCTTTCATTAACATTCACATGAATAAGACTTCCAAAAATCTGCAAAGTTTAAATAATTATCCGGTTTACCGAACCATGCCTCTGCAGGAGTCTTCCCTTCGATGGATTTATAGACCAAAACGTAGATCATATTGAACGCTTAAGCACTAGAACTCCTCTCCAAGTCTGTATAAATTGTGCCTTTTCTAATAGGTTTCTAATTTCTATTCATATGCTTTGCATTAGCGTTATATTGTGAGGTCCTATCTACCGTTAGGTGTCTCGCACTACATGTTCTTCTCACAAAATTAGTTGAACTAGTTGTTGCAAAAATCAAGACCATTATCATCCCTCAATCTTTTTTAGTTGCTTTTGTGCTCCCTTCTCCAATAAGGTTTTCCATTACCTGAAAATGAAGGAAACTTACTGTCTAGATTGAAGCTATATACCCAAACCTTCATGGATAAGTCATCAATTGTTTTTGTAAAGTTCTTACACTTTGTTATCTAAAACTGCTGTACTTATACAAGTCAATATTCCCAATACTATGACCTCCTACTCCTAGCATGCAGCCAATCCTTTTTCACCCATATATATATATATATATGTCCTAGTCGGATTTATCAGAACTGAGTGATGCAAATTTTGAACATGGAGGAACTGATTTCATAAGAACTTGTAAGTTGTAACTAGATCCTTGTAGGATGTATATAGATAAACTATGAATTATCTCACCTTATATCAAAATAAGAGCGTCTCTGGAGGCTTTTAAGATTTCACCTTCCACATGAACACTACCTTAGACAATAGTCTTGCATGATGCATAATTGCACAGTAAAACAACTTCAGTAATTACAAGCTCATAGGTGGACAACCAACCCCATTTGGGGCGTATGTGGTAATAAGAGAACCATGAATTCATAATCCACTCATCTGTTTCTGGATCTTCCATCAGCCACCAATAGAAAGTTTGCATTGTTATCTTCAACAACACTAGCATCTGTGGACTCATCTTCCTATTTTTATCTCCCTTATAATCATTTTGCTTCCTTTTGAACTTTCAACACTATCATTTGATATATCCCTTCTTGTGAAAATAATTATCTATAATGAGGCTTTGATTACTCTTTTGCTTATCATTACTACTTGAAGGCAGCATTTCCAAGAATGTTACATGGGAATAATATGTTTCCATATTTGGTTTAAGTTTTTTTAAAAATATTTTTGGGAATACAACATTTCTAGCAATATATAACATGGGAATAAATTGTCATATATTCCCTGTTTTATTATCACGAGGCAAGGTGGGAATGTTATAGTCTCACAGGGAGATAATTTTTTTTATAAAATTAAAACATTTTTTCTTTTTTGTTCCTTACCGTAAACCTTAAATCCTAAACCCTAAATTTCAAAATCCCAAAACTTCAAAATCACAAAATTCAAACTCCAAAACCTCAAACCTCCATCCCAAAACCGCTAGCTTCCATGTTTTAGCCATCAAATTCATATACCAAGTGTGTCTTGTAGCACTTCCCTCAAAGATCCATCATTTCTTTTTCTCTTTAGACCTTTCGCGGGAGTATATAAGTTGAGCTATCCATAAGCTACACGACTTGACTTGTTACAATATTATTCATCTAATTTCAAAAACCCAACCTTAGACTTAAACTTGTTATTTGAAATAGCCTAACCCAATTTTGATATACTTGCCATTAAACTAATTAGCACATATACATAGATATGAACAAGTGTTTATTAATAGTTATTTCAAGTTTTTGGTATATGCTAAGATTGATAAGAGAGCATTCAAATAAAAATTAATCTCCCACTGTCTTCAATGATATTTAGATTTTAAGATTTAAAGTTCTCGCTCTCTCTCTCTCTCTCTCTCTCTCTCTCTCAACGAGCATTTTATGTCAGCTTTGGGTACACACAGCATTAAAACGTACATATGCTATTGCTAGCCATTTGCTCGCAGACTGAGGGAACCCAAATACGACTCCTTTCTTCTTTTTTGGCCCTTTTCTAGTGATTGTTTGGGAGAGGTCGGATTCTGGTTAAGGTAAACATAGTCCTTAAAATAAGCTAGCAGCCTTGGCCTTTGGTTCAATTTGTACATGGAAAAATTTAGCCTAATAGAGGAAATTTTCCCATAAATGTATGAATTGTGAAGCTGTAAACAAATTAACTATCAATGTAGATCGTACTCAGACCCAGAAACAGAAGTTTATGCTAACTTGCTAAAGTTACACCACAGTCTTGAACATTTATCAGAATTTGAATCCCCCTTTTTGCTGGTTAAAACAAGTATAGTATGATATAACTTGTAAGCTAACTAGTAGGGTTAGCTTCACTGTGAAAGTAAATCATCTCTAACTATACTCAAGTAAAGCTTTAATTATAATGTCATGAAATATAACTAAGTTCTGACAAAAAAGAACGCATATAAATGCTTGTCGTTCCACAGCTTATGTACAGAACTGCCTAGCTTAGCTCCCAATTTAGCTCAAAAACACAAAAAGAAAAAAATGATTATTCTATTTAACACGTTACTTCTGTGTTTTACTTCACCTACCCCACTCTATAAATGGAAAGTGTGAAGATACCCTTTGTGGGTATGATGAAAAACTTGACTACTTGACACACAATGAGGCGTAAAAGAACATACATAAGCTTGCATGAAATTTACCATAAATGAAAGGAACCTCTTCATGAAGGAATAATAAAATTAGCAGACACAGATGCATTTACACAAACAATATGCGATCAAGAGAATCTGATAATGGTGAAGTCCATACCTGGTGCTTGCAAATTCATAAAGCTTCCCTCTTGGAGAGAAGATGATAAGAGCTACCTCAGCATCACACAAAACTGATAGCTCAAAAGCCTTCTTTAGCAGGCCATTTCGCCGCTTTGAAAAGGTGACTTGGCGGCTTGTGTTGTTCTCTATACGCTTCATCTGAGTCTTTCCTCTCACCATCTTTGCCGCTGAGAATCAGTACCCAGAAACCACATACTAAATTAGAAAATTCTTAAAAAAAATTTAAACAAGTAGACCACTTAGTCAGAAAGGATTCCTCACCAAGAAGGATAAACTCAGAAAGATTTATGGAGAGAAAGATAGATAAGAGCCCAGTCTAAGCCAATTTCAGCAAATCCAAGCCTTCCAAGCAAGACTTGAAGACCCAGAAAGCTATAGCAGATTGAAAATGCTAGTATCAACTGTCAAAGTATAAAGATTAAAACCCAATATAAATTGAGTAAATGTGAAGGGTGTGTCATGTGTGTGATGGAGGACGAAGGTTTCAAAGAAGTGGAAGTCTCAGAAAAAGTAGAATAAATCAACCAGAGTTCAGATACCCCTTAATGAAAAGAGACCCAATAGTAAAAGTAGCAGCAAATCCAAAGTTCTAATTCCGAGCAAAGGACTAAACACCAAGAAAGCTAAATACCATGAGGTGGGTTTTCTAGTAGGTTGGTTCTTACCCAGCTAGAAAGCAATTTTGATTCAAGTATTCTTTCTCAATAAGACAACAAAAGGGTTCTCCAAAGGAAGCAAATTTAGACCCAATTGGCAAAAACTCCGAAATCTTCAGACCAGGGAAAAAGAGAGTAAAGAGTTATGCATAAAAAAGGTAAAAAAGGGGAAGGGAGAAAGCGAGGGTTGAGAATCAAAAGAAAGCTAAAACGCCCAAAAGAGGGCCAACTGCACAGATTCCAGAAATGAATGCTATGCATTATGGAGGAAGTAAGTGGGCGTTGGAATAACCTGTCTTTAGCTACGACGAGACCTTTCCTTATTAATCCAAAACCTCCCATCTATCCCCCCACCATATTAAGAAACAGAAAAATATTTATGGTATTAGAAAACCGAAACCTCATCCTTTCCTTGTTTTGGTAAATATTCAGTCTATACACATTAAAAAAAGGAAAATTTCGCATAAACAACTAAAATTATGAAAATGATAATGCAAAATTTCTCTGAAAATACTTGAAAAAGGAAAAAAAAAAAAGCACGAGAATGAGATCGTTGATGGAACATTAATTAGTATTAATTTTTTTTTTCAGAGTCTCCTTAAGAAAATTTGGAGGGAGGAGAAAAAATAGTGGGTTTTACAGTGGAGGCACACGGCAGAGGGTGGTTAAATGTAAGGAGAATAGTCCAACATTAGCAACAAGTCCCTGTCATCCGTACAATAACGTACTCGGCGAACCAATGAGGAGATGAAAACACATTTTATCGCTTCATGGCCTTGTCTGTTGGTCTGTCAGCTTTTTTTTCCTTTAGATTTTTTTTTTTGTGTGTGATAGATTTTGGTGTTTTAATATCTGGCTCTAGGTTCACAACGACCATCCCTTGTACGCTCGATCAGCACCGCGTATTTTGTCCGAAAAAAAAAATCAGCACCGCGTAAGGATGAATATTAGAACAGCCTCACTGCACAGGGTTCACAGGAGAGATAGAGACAGCCTCCACAATCAGCTTTCCAACCCTAATACTTTTAGAGAAGGAATCACTTGTGCTGACTGGTTGGCAGGAAATAGTCTAAATTCTGACACTGAAAGCCAGGAGACGGAGATGAGTATTCTAAGCTTAATCCCAAGAAAACTTGATAAAAAAGGAAATGGTCGCTTCTTACGAAAAGAGAAGTTATTGAATGGCTTTATGTGGAAGATTTGCTTTTAAAACAATTTTGACGAACAACCAAGAAGACTTATTTGGAAGATTTGTTTTTAAAATTTTAAAACTATGACACAACAATTTTATATTTATTTTTGTGATAAATTTAATAAAAAAATTACTAAAATTAAAAAAAATAAAACCTAAAAGTCTAAATTTGAAAATTTTAAATATTAAATCATGAAACTACAAATTATAAAATCACAAATTTCTAATCTCAAAATTTTAAATACTAAAACCTTTGACATTAAATCTCATCATCCTAAAATTCAAAATATTAAATTTTAAATTTTAAATGTTAAACTTTTAAATTCTAAATTTTAATATAAGATTTTAAAGTTTCAAATTTTAAAATTTAAAATTTTAATTTAGAGTTTTATTATCTAATATTTTGAAATTTATAATTTTAGATTTAAAAATTTTTAGGTTTGGAAATTTAAATTTTATAATTTTAGATTTAAAATTTTTATATTTGAAATTTTAAAATTTAAAATAATTGAATTTAAAATTTTATAGTTTTCAGATTTAAAGCCTGAGATTTAGAGTTTTAAATTTTATTTTAAATATATTAAAATTATATTTATCAAAATACCATTAATAAATTCACGTATTTGCAATAGGTGTTTTTGAAAACATAATGATTTTTTTTTTCAAAATAATAATTTTGAAATTTTTTTTGAAAAGATACCACTCAAAAATACATTGTCAAACACGTTATTATTCTATTTTTTTTATTTCTAAAAACACTTCCCAAACTTGCCCATAAAGTTGTTTATTGTTTTTTTATTTCTGAAACAAGAATTTTGAAATAGGTTTTTAAGAAACAGACCTGAAAAACATATTGTCAAATGTGTTTTTTTTTTTTTTTTTTTTGTTCTTAGAAAACTGTTTCTAAAATACTTTCCAATCAACCCTTTATATATAAAAGTGAATCATCCCTCTTAGATGTTCAATCCATTTTAGTCTAATAAAAGATTAAGCTTAAATGTTTTTTACTGCGATGCATAAGGATCAGCTAGTATACAATATGCCAACACGAGTTGGTTTTACTGGCAAAAGAAATCTTATAAGGTCTTCACAATTACCCATATTATGTGGGTTCAAATCTCCTTAATACCAGGAGCTTGTGTTAATTATTAACCCTTCTTAACAACATCTCCAAACTTCTAAATGAATCTTTGTTCTCCTCTTGGTAGGCCTTACTCTTGCGCTAAACATAGATGTCGTGGACTTGACAAATGTGAGTGTGAGACTAAAAGGAGATTCTAAATATGCCTCTGATGTCCTAACCAATAATATTGACGTAATTTTTCCTTATTACCATTTTTTATCACACAAAAGTATACAATATCTTCTAGAAAACTTGAATAATCCACATTCTTCCACTTCATCTAATGGTTTTTGCTTATTAGAAACAGATTTTGTACAAAAAAAAAAAAACCTAACACCAACACATAAAAATGGTTTTGTTTTTGGTCAAAGTTAATTTAATTTAATTTATAAATAGTAAAAAATGGGACGTGATTCCAAAAAATATAAGAGATATCAAGTTTATCTTAACTACTCTAAGTACATATTCTGCTTCAAGATAGTTGAACAGTAAAAAATATATTTAAAAAATTATATCATTTTGAGTCCTCCAAAGGTGTAAAAGAAGATGGGGTACCGAGTTCTAACCAATCTTCCTTACCATTCATATTCTTCACTCCAACACAATGTATCTCCACCATTCCAGAAGAGTGAAAAATATTGCAAATCTGTATCTTACACTAATATGGCATACTAAATATTACCAGTACTATCATAAAAGATAACACTACAACACTTTTGTCTACAATATAGAAGATCGACAAAGACCGAATCACCTAAACAAAAATCAGAAGCAGCGGCATGAAAAATTTTACAAAATGAAAAAAGGGTAACGACTAAAAGCCTTCCACAAAGAAAATGTTAAAAAAAATCCCACACAAAGGAAAAGAACAATAACAACAACAACAACAATATTGAAAAGGATGAAAATAGCAGGAAGGAGGGCTACCATTGCAGCAGTCATCTCCTACCCAGCAAAGTACCAATGCTAGGGAGAGATAAAACCTAAAGCAAAACCTGAACTTCCTCCCTAACACACTGAGATTGTTGGCCCCACAAAAGAAAAACTAATGGAGCATGTTATTTTTGGTATTATGGTCTATTGTGCTTAATCCAAAATTAAATTGTCTTATCAAACCATCATATGGGCATACTCACTCGTACAGTTAATGAGTTTCAAATTATGTTTCTAGAGTACTCTTCGAAAAAATGGAACCTGATCTTTTATAAATCCTAAGACTTAGTTTAAACTATCTCAAATATCAATAATAATACAAGATATAGACATGAAAATAATGGTAGACAAAACTTGGTTAAAATATTTTCTAAAACATTTCAAAGAAAATCTCCTTTTTCTTGAATTAGAGTCAATAAAAATTTGGTGCATTTATGGACTAAATTTTAGTTCCTGCATTCTCTTTAGCTCACTAATTAGTCTCCAAAATATCAAACTTGTTGCATATTAGTATCTAGAGGGACTAATATGCAACAAATTTAACTAAAGTACAACAAATTGCTAATTTGATAGATTAATATATATGCACACAAAAAATTTTAAAACTAAAACAAAATAGATCTACAAATTTGAAGAATAAATTCTTAATTTACTATTTTCAATTATTTTTCTTTCACAGTACTCACTAGTAACAACATAGGTAAGCCTAAAGAAACTGTATAAAAATAAAACAAAAATATTCATGAAAACTAATATTATTATAAATTTTTTATATCACTTTAATATCTGAAAGCATGGTTGTATTCTAATTTTTAAGAAATTTTTAATCCTTAAAAAATTACAATATAAGAATTTCAAATAAAGTCACCACTAAAAGCATAAAAATCATCGCCACATCATAGCCTATGCCTATGTGACCGAACGTTTTCGGTGACAACTTTTCGTGGTGACCAAAGTCGCCAATAAAAACTATAAAAGTCACAAGTGAAGTCATAAGAGTCGTCAGCAAATGTCCACTTTCACATTCAGAGGTAACTGAAAGTGGCCATAGAAAACTGATTCAGTGGGAACATTAATTAGAAATTCAATGGCTACTAAAAGTCACCACGGAATCCTTGAAATGTGGACATTCAATGGCAATTTTGGATCACCACTGAATCCTTTGTTCACTTTCACTGGCAACAGCTGTGTCGTCGCTGAATCTCCTATTTTACTTTTTTTAATATACATTTGGTACTACTATAGTGAAAACTTTGCATTATTATAAAAGATCAGAAAAATAAACAAATTGATAAAATAATATATATTAACATATAATCTCAAATACAACAAACATTCATAGCTAAATAAATACCATGTTAGTTAACCAAAAACAATATAGATAATAGAATATTCACAAAAAACAAATAAGTGGTGGTTCTCTTGAAAATGTCGGTGTTGCATTACTTGTAATATTAGCTGCAGAACTTGGTGTAAGAGGCCTGTCATAATTTTTTCTTGATTATATACAATGAAAATCATAATGAATTAACAAATTATATATAACATTACGAGAGAAAAAGAACAATAATAATTCAAGAAAATCACAAATTAAATCAAATGTTATGCATATGCCATATTTATGTCAAAAGAAGCACCAAACATAAAATACTGTCCCAGTTCAAGAACAACAAAAATACTTGTCCATATAACAAATACAGGGTTTCTGAGATGAAAAAAAATATAAACTACAATTTCAATCACTTGATGCAATTTCAATTTTTTCACTCGACAGCATCTCTTTACATGCGATCATGTTCTGCAATTTTCTATACTATGCCAGATTCAAACTTCTCAATATTTATTGATGCAATTTCTTCAAACGAGTCAAACTGAAAAATACAGAATAACAGTAAGGATGCAGCAGAACTGGTGTCAATTCTGGAAGGATGCAAGCATACTGTCTTTACTTATCATTAATGGACAGTTCATGGGGTTGGGGGAAGGTAAAGAAATTGACAGTTCACATTCTAAATCAGCCGTACCCTCAGTATGTTTGAGGTTTGAATCACTTAATTGAAACATTTAGCTTTGCTTCCTGAGTTATTGAATTTAATTTCCTATGGGGGTCTAAACAATCATCTTACAGTTTTGGGGACTTGAAACTGCAAAACCCAGAAAACAGAGCCTTTGCTCAAAGGTTTCAGAAGCACTATGAAGGGAAAATTTTGGAGTGCCATTTAAATCTGTTCAATGTCATACAAATTAATGGCTATTTACCTGACTGCGTTATCAACATGATTCTTCAATATTTAAGTAATAGGTGGTTACCAATCTATTTAAAAAGAATCTGGCATTTCTCTCTAACCATAGAAACTAAATAACTGCATACATAGCATAATGCCTTGGAGCGTTTCCCTCTTTGCTACTTCCAAAAGGCAACATAAAGTTGTTCCAAACTCACAAGACACAACCAACATTTCCCAAAAATACCAGAGATGATAGTCTTTACCAGAATCATCTAGCAGTTGGATAGTGTAGGATTAAATGGCCACTAGTCTTATAACACATAGTTGGAGAAGGTGCTTCATGTGATTTGCAAATCTTTTATAAATCTTTTGTATCAATCTTAGTTAGTACAATCTCTAAATGGATGACTTCACCTTTGAGGGAAGCCTTTTATTTCCAAAGGGGGTTGGCAAGAAGCAACCTTATGATTTGGAGGTTAGGTTAAAAACTGAAAATTTTTATAGGAAAAGACCCCGAACATGTATATCTGTTACTTTCATCATGCCCATGCACATACTTAATTGTATGCATGTTATACAAATCAGCTCAATTGTATACAACATCCAGTCCTTTGATAGAAGGTGATGCGGTATAAATTAATGGCTAAATAAACATATTGACCATGCATTCATAAAGATGCAAATAACCAAAAAGCTGCTCATACCCTTTTAAAAGACTAAATATAGTTGTTCCGTGGTAACTACAAAATATAAAGTGAGGCTTAAAAAGGCAACAAAGCTGTTCCACCAAGTACTATCCTATAACAAAAATGAGGACAATAAATTGTCTATAAAAATATTCCACCAAAACATATGTCCAGAAAATAACAGAATTACTATTTCAACCAAATACACCACGTAATCTAATTTTCTTAACTTTCAGGTCAGATATGCATATTTCAAAGAAAAAGATACAAATAAAGTTTCCGAATATGTGACATACAATAAATACACATTTGGTCCCATTTGGGGTAATATAGTTGTAACATCCCGTAATTTTCATTTTTAAATAATAATGTTTTTCTATAAACAATTATATTTTTATTTATTTAAAAATAATTATATTCTGCTAAAAGCAAATATATTTTTAATTAAAGTACTTATTGTTTTGTTTGAAATAATTATATTGACTTTTAATAAATTTTTGTTGTATATTTAGAAATATTCTTTTTTTATTATGTATAAAGATATTTATTTTGTAATTTGTTTTACTAAGATTTTTATCGAGAAAAGTCATGATTTAAGAGTTTAATTAAAAGTTTATGAGAATGTAAATTTTTAAAAAAATTTGGGATGTTTTAAGATGAAAAACGATATTTATATAAATAAAGATAAAATAAAATTCTATTATTTAATTATTAAATAATAATTATTATTATTATTAAAAAAAATAAAGAAAAGGGGGAGGGGGAAGACGGAATGAAGAAACAAAGCGTTTGTAAACCGATAAATAGTAAAATAGTGTGAATAATAATATTTATTTTTCTCTCTCGATTTGGAGTGTCTACATGCCTTCGATCTCAAAACTAATGGTACCAATGGTTCAGGACGGAGAATACTACGATTTTGACCGAACAATTTTTCAAATCAACCGTAGAATCGCCGTAGATCAGAAGTAGAAAATCTCAAGAAAAATGTAAACTCTGAAACTCTTACTTAGAGATCTTAAATTAGAAATCTGACATCGTAAGTAGATTCAGGAGCTAGATAAACTTTAGGATATGAAATTTTTCAGCTATCTGACAATTTTTTATTCTTGGTGAATAGTATTTTCCGGCGGTGAATAGTATTTTTCGGCCATGAATAGTGACCAAATTCTCAGAGTCATTTCTTTGATTTTTGCACCCTCCGAACACGTTTGTGAAGTCTATTTAGTCAAATGTAGATTAGAAAAGTGCATTTTGGAACTGTTCAATCTGAAGCCCTTACGCTGTGAGTGGATAATTCTTTCTATGACTTACTCTATACGTTTCTTGATCTTTAAATGTGTATTTGATTATATTTATAATATATTTACACTTTTATATATTTCTGAAATACATTAAAATTATCTAAATTGCTTATAATTTTGATTATAGTTTAAGAAGAGTATAGTTTTAAAAAATGGATTTATGAACTCATGGTATATCTGATTTCACATGTATTTTTCCTTAAATGATAAAATGAATATTTATGCATATGGCATTGATTTGTAAAACTATAAAGTTATTGATTATGATTGAATGGCAAGCGTAAAGTTCATTGTGAGTTGCTTAATAATTTTACATTGCATTGATGAATATGCATTTATATATATGTATTTATATGTATGGATGAATATCGACAAGTTGTATGGCTTATGATGGTACCGAATAGGGGACACTCTATTAGCCTGAGTGAACAGAGGGAGGGCCGCTCCAACCGAGTGACAGTGGTAATGTGAGGAGGCAGATGGGTGATGTACTCACATTCCCTGATCACTATTGTGACTGTAGTCGATCAGTCACTATACATATAACAAATGAGTGTGGATTGACCAGATCGCTGAATGAGGTAGGTCATTTTAAATTGGGTTGACCAAATCGCCGAATGAGACAGGTCATTTTAAAAGTTTATAACTTTATCTCAAAAGCTTATTATTTTACTATAGTTTATACAGCTGAGTATAACAATATTTGTTTAATGATCATACTATGTTGAATATGGTTTGAATATCTGAATATCCTTTTATTTGAAAATATTTGAAATACGAATCCCGTATGGATGTACTTCTGAACTGTATTTTCTAAGTAACAAATTTTAAAACACGAATACATCTACATGCTGACTTAAGAGGTCATAGGAAGTATTATCTGCTCATTGAGTTGTCAAATTCACTACACGATATTTTCATATTTTTTAGATGAGAATACAGAGTCTAATCCTGCAAATAGGTGATCAGTTATGTGACATATTCTGTGAGTGAGTCTACGTTGCTTCTAAGACTTACGGTTTTTGAATTATACTGTATTTATATTCTAGAGTGCTCTGAACGCTATAGACAGAATCTTTGCTTCTGCTGCTATACTTTAATGTTTATAGATTTGGTTTATATATTGTATATATATGGAAATACATATATTGTAAAAGAGTGTATTATATATATTATGAAAAATATATGATCATAAAGTAAGTAATTTTACGTGCTGTAAAATTGGGGGCGTTACAATAGTATTCAATTATCATTAATTAGAAATAATCAATAAGGGTTTTTGGGCACAGTCAAGGATGCTGATATGCTTGACAGAAAAGACATATTCAGACCAGCCACACCAAAAATAAGAGAAACAACCCAATACTAGATTCCTAAACAACCACAAAATCGAAACCCAAGCACAAGCATTAGGTCACCACTCAATAATAAACCCACAGTCACATAGATAAATATAACATATGAATTTGTACCAATTAGAATTACAATCTAAAAATATAAAACGTAATATATATATAAACCAATGGGTATATGCACAATCAAGGGAAATACCTATTGCAGAGATGCGATTAAAGAAGCCATTTGCAATTGAGACCTTTCTTCAAGCTTTTCTTTCATCCTCTCCCTTAATCTCCTCTCCTCTCCTCATGTACTTCCACTTCACGTAACCTCATCTCTTCCTGTACTATCACAAAAATCTCTTCGCATATTTTTCTCTTTTGCTCTTGAAGGTGTTGAGGAGTGATTTGGTCACCAACTCTCTTAGACCCAAAAAGCTGTTAGTATCCCATTCTTTGACCCAAGTACTTGACCAAATACTAACAAAATATGTGTTGAGGAGTGATTAAGTCATCCTTATGCGGTGCAAATAACCAAAAAGCTGCTCATCCTCTTCCGTATCCTTTGCCTTGAAAGTATCCCATCCTTTGACCAAGTACTTGGGTCATTATTTTGTTGTTGGTTAGATGAGGAGCATCTTTCTGAGTTTGCTTGGCTACAAACTCTTACAGTTTGCCAGACTTTCAAATCGAGCAAAGATTTAAAAAGACTAATGAGGTATTGACTTAACTAGTCAGCTTTCTGAAACATCATATTTAAAAGTTAATAAGAATTAATTACAAGTAGTATTAACAAAAGCCCACCTTTAAGAAAGCCCTTATACTTGTAAGAGGTTCAATCTGTACATGGACAAAGAATAGCCTAATCGAGGAAATCTTACCATAAATGTAAGGATTGTGACGTAAACAAATTAACTATCACTCTACATCGTACTGATCAAACCCAGAAACCCAAGTATATTCTAACTTGCTAAAGGTACTATATAGTCTTGCACATTTATCAGAATTTGAATCCCCCTTTTTGCTGGTTAAAACCAGTAAAATATAGCGTGATATAACTTGTTGTAAGCTAACTAGTAGGGTTAGCTTCACTGTACAAGCAAATCACCTGTAACTATACTCAAGTAAAGCATTAATTATAATGTCATTAAACATAACAAAGTTCTGAAAAAAAAGAGCTTAAGTGTCTGTCAATCCATAATTTATGTACTGAACAGCTTAGCTTAGCTTCACATTTGGCCATCTGTACAAAAAAAAAAAAACAAAAACAAAAACAAAAAGAAGCTCCCCAATTGGCCCAAATGCTCAAAAGGAAAAAATGTTTATTCTATTTAACACCTTCTGTGTTTTACTTTACGTAGCCCACTCTATAAATGGAAAGTGTGAAGACACCCTTTGTGGGTATGATGAAAAGCTTGACTACTCGACACAATGAGGCATAAAAGAACATACAGAAGCTTGCATGAAATTTACCATAAATGAAAGGAACCTTTGTATGAAGGAATAACAAAATTAGCAGACACAGATGCATTTGCACAAACAATTTGATAATAGCTACCTGATTAAGAGAATCTGATAATGGTGAAGTCCATACTTGGAGCTTGCAAATTCATAAAGCTTCCCTCTTGGAGAGAAGATGATAATAGCTACTTCAGCATCACACAAAACTTATAGCTCAAAAGCCTTCTTTAGCAGCCCATTTCGCCGCTTTTAGAAGGTGACTTGCGGCTTGTGTTGTTCTCTATAAGCTTCATCTGAGTCTTTCCTCTCACCATCTTTGCCGCTGAGAATCAGTACCCAGAAACCACATACTAAATTAGAAAATTGTCAAAAAATTTAAAACAAGTAGATCACTTAGTCAGAAAGGAGTCCTCAAAAGGTAGGATAAACCCAGAAAGATTTCTGGAGACAAAGATAGAGACAAGATCCCAGTCTAAGCCAATTTCAGCAAATCCAAGCCTTCCAAGCAAGACTTGAAGACCCAAAAAGCTATAGCAGATTGAAAATGCTAGTATGAACTATCAAAATTTAAGAATTAAAACACGATATCAATTAAGTGAATGTGAAGGCTTTGTCGCGTGTGATGGAGGATGAAGGTTTCAAAGAAGTGGAAGTCTCAGAAAAAGCAGAATAAATCATCCAGAGTTCAGATAGCTTTTAATGGAAAGAGACCCAATAGTCAACGTAGAAGCAAATCGAAAGACCTAAATCGGAGCAAAGGACTCTAAACACCAAGAAAGCTAAATCCCAGAGGTGGGTTTTCTAGTAGATTGGTTCTTACCCTGCTAGAAAGCAATTTCAATTCAGGTATTCTTTCTCGGTAAGGCAAGAATAGGGTTTTCCAACCAGAAATCTTCAGACCCGGGAAAAAGAGAATAAAGAGTTATGCATAAAAAAAGGAAAGAAGGAAGTGAGAAAATGAGGGTTGAAAATAAAAAGAAAGCAAAAATGCCCAGAAAAGGGCAAACGGGATAGATTCCAGAAATGGATGCTAAGCTATATAATGGAGGAAGTAAGTGGAAGTTTTGGAATAACCTTTCTTTAGCTAAGACGGGACCTTTCGTTATTAATCCAACACCTCCGACCAGTCCAAAAGCCCCCACCACACTAAGAAACAAAAAAAAGATTTATGGTAATAGAAAACGGAAACATCATCCTTTCCTTGTTTTGGTAAAAGCTCAGTTTATACACCAAGAATTTTTTTTTTTTTGCATAAGAAGTAAAATTATGAGAATAATGCTGCAAAATGTGTCCGAAAAGACTTGGAAAAGAAGACATATGTAAAAAGCACGAGAATAAGAGACTTGATGGAACATTAGTTAATATTAATATATTTTTTAGAGTCTCCTTCAATAATAAAAAGAATAATGGGTTTAGCAGAGTGTTAAAAATAACAAGAAAAGTACAACGTTAGCAACAAGTCCCCGTTGTCCGTACAATAACATATTCAGCGAACCAGTGGGGAGCGCATTTTATCGCATCATAGCCTTTATTGTCAGCTGGCTATTATTGGTGTAATACAATCTTAACCACCTTATCCAGTGTAATCTCTGTATAGCTGTTATTTATACGTATCACAACCAATATTCAAACACATTCAAATAGCAGATAAGACATATATTCAGTTTAGATATTCTTAGATAAGATTTTACGTAAACCCTAGCGGCACCATGTATATATATATCTCTACTATTAATGAATAAAGTAAGCCTTTCTTTTACAAGTTTTAATTTCATTATATGGTATCAGAGCGTCAGCAGCTTCACAGCTTCCTTCTCGATCCACATGGCTTCAAACAGCTCCACTAATACCAACCCCAACCCAAACACCATGTCCTCTCTGTATGACCCCAAAAATCTTGTTCAAATTAATACTGTAACTCAGCTGCCCATCAAGCTCACTAGTGCGAACTACCCTGCCTGGCACAAGCAGTTTCGCTCTCTTTTAATCGGCCATGACTTAGTTGGCTACATCACTGGCACCACGCCATGCCCATCACTAGCTATTGAAACTACCGATGAAGTAGAACCAGAAACAAACCCAGCTTACACCTATTGGATTCGGCAAGACCAGCTGCTCTACCTTGCTCTCTTAAGCTCTTGTGAAGCTGATGCACGTAGCATCATGTCTTCTGCAGAAACCTCAGCTGAAGCATGGACCAAGCTTCAAAAAGCCTATGCCAATCGCTCAAGGTCTCGGGTTATGTCCCTCAAGGAACGGCTGGCATCAATCACAAAAGGATCTTCCTCTGTTACTGAGTATCTTAACACCATAAAAGGTATTTCTCATGATCTCTCTCTCGTTGGCTATCCCCTTGATGATGTTGATCTTGTTATATATGCTCTTGGTGGTCTTGGCCCATCATTCCGTGAAATCTCTACTTCTCTAAGAACACGTGAGCCTTCTGTTAGCTTTGATGAGTTATTTGATCAACTTGTGGATTTTGAGCTTCTTCTCCAACGTGAGGAACGACTTCATGGCAGCAGCCCAGTAACTGCAAATTTGGTCCGAAGAAACCCTACCCATGGTCCACCTAAGCCACGTTTCAATTATGGGAACACTAACACTGCATTCAATCCCTCAACCCGACGTTTCTCACCTTCCTCCAATAGCAACACGGGTCCCATTATTTGTCAATGCTATGACAAACGTGGCCACACTGCCAAGGTATGTTATAAACTCCATGGATATCCACCAAAGGTTGCTGCACCTGCTGTTCACATGGCCACGGCACCTAATTTCTCTCTCTCCTCTCACTGGCTCATGGATTCCGGTGCCTCTCACCATGTCACTAATGATTTTGCCAATCTCACAATTAAGTCTCCTTATGAAGGTCCTGATCAACTCACTGTTGCAAATGGAACAGGTTTGAAAATCTCACACACAGGTTCCACAATTTTAAACACTACTTCAGTTCCTTTAAAGTTATCAAATGTCTTATACGTCCCTTCAGTTGAATGCAATCTTCTTTCTGTTTCTCAATTATGCAAACATAACCAAGTTTCAATTGAATTTTTTCCTTCTCATTTTGAGGTAAAGGCACTGAGCACGGGGGCTCTTCTTCTGCGAGGATTGCATGAGGATAATGTCTACAAACTACCATCACCACAATTCATTCCACCCACTGCATCTCTGGCCACAGTTAAACCAACCACAGCTCTATGGCATTCACGGCTTGGACACCCAGCTTCCAGAATTTTATCTCATGTTATTTCTTCTAATACTTTGCCTGTCACTAGCTCTAAAATGGTTCCCTGTATTCCTTGTTTTTCCAATAAAAGTCATAAATTACCTTTTTCTACTTCTACTATTTCCAGCACGCACCCCCTAGAAGTCATTTATGCTGATGTGTGGGGACCTGCTCCTATTTCTTCCATTGACAATTTTCACTTTTATGTTATTTTTATTGATCGTTATTCTAAATATATTTGGCTTTATCCATTAAAACACAAATATGATGTTTCCTTAATTTTTCCCACATTTAAAAACCTTGTTGAAAATAAATTTAATACTAAAATTAAAACATTCTACACTGACAATGGTGGTGAATTCATTAAGCTCCGTCCATATCTTGCCTCTCATGGCATTTCTCATTATACAACACCTCCCCACACCCCTGAACATAATGGTGTCTCTGAAAGACGACATCGTCATTTAGTTGAAACTGCCCGATGTCTACTTCACCAAGCATCTCTCCCTCCTCAATTCTGGACCTATGCCCTTCAAATAGCTACTTACTTAATAAATCGACTTCCCACTCCCATCCTTCACATGTCCACACCTCACACCACCTTGTTTGGTTCTCCTCCTAATTATTCCAAACTTAGAACTTTTGGCTGCTTGTGTTTTCCTTGGCTTAAACCATATTCCAAATCCAAATTAGACCAACGCTCTCATCCTTGTATCTTTGTAGGTTACTCTACTTCTCAAAGTGCTTACCTATGCTTTAATCCACACACCAACCGTATTCATCCTAATAGGCATGTTCAATTTGTTAAAACCATATTCCCTTACCCTCAGTTTAAAACCTTATCACACTCTTCCCCCTCCTTATCCTCTATGACTCACGTAATGCTTGCCTCTCTTGACTCTCCCCTATCTTCCCATATCCAAGATAACTCCACTTCCCTCTCTCTCTCAACACCTACAACTAAACCTAAACCCATAACACAACTCACTGATCCTCCCAACAATCCACCTCACAGTTCTCCTCAACCTCTAAATAACACTTTCTCTCCCTCACCTAATCTCTCACCCACGTGCACCGACTCTTTTGACTCTGCCTCATTTGATTCAGTTGAAGCAACGCGCTCTCATGCTCAACCTGCTGCATCCTCAGGTACTATCTCCACTTTACTTCCCTCTCATCCTATGATCACTTGCTCCAAAGCTGGTATTTTTAAACCTAAAAAGGCTTATACTGTTTCAAAATATCCTTTACCATCACCTGTGGAACCTACATGTGTGTCTCAGGCTCTTAAATTCCCAAAATGGAAACAAGCTATGTCAGATGAATTTAATGCACTGCTAAAGAATGGTACTTGGGATCTCGTTCCGTGCCAGCCAGATTACAATATTGTTGGCAACAAGTGGGTCTTTCGTATCAAACGAAACCTAGATGGTTTAGTGGCCTGTTATAAGGCACGACTCGTAGCTAAGGGTTTTCATCAACGCCCTGGCTTTTACTATCATGACACTTTTAGTCCAGTAGTTCGTCCTTAGACCATCAAATTGGTCCTCTGTATTGCCCTCTCTCATGGTTGGCCTTTAAGCCAAATGGATGTCAATAATGCTTTTCTCCATGGCACCCTCACTGAAGATGTTTACATGGCACAATCTCCAGGTTTCACTCATCCGACTCTTTCTACTCATATTTGCAAGTTGAAAAAGGCCCTCTATGGTCTCAAACAGGCGCCTAGAGCATGGTATCAAACACTCAAATCTTTCCTTCTCAGTTTTGGCTTTACTAATTCCAAGTGTGATACTTCTCTGTTTGTCTACCGTAAGGACTCTATAGTGGCATATTTTCTTGTCTACGTGGATGATCTTTTGCTCACAGGAAACAGCTTGCCTTTCTTGAAGAATTTTAAACATGCTCTTGCTCAACAGTTTTCTCTCAAGGATCTTGGCTCTCCACACTATTTTCTTGGTGTCGAAATTGTGCCCACCTCCATTGGTCTCTTTCTCACGCAGCACAAGTACGTCCGTGACCTACTTGATAAAGCTTCCATGCAAGATGCTAGACCAATTCACACACCTATGGCCACCAATTGCACTCTTGCTCCTATTGCTGATGCCTCCACATGTGATTGTAAGTTGTATCGTTGTATTGTTGGCTCCTTGCAATATCTTGCTCTTACCAGGCCAGACATTAGCTTTTCTGTCAGCAAACTTGCTCAACATATGCAACATCCCCAACATCATCACTTCCAAGCTCTCAAACGGGTCCTTCGATATCTTAAATCCACTATTGATCATGGTCTGCATCTCAAAAAGGACACATCACTTACTCTCACTGCTTATTGTGATGCTGACTGGGCTGGTGATTCTACTGATAGAAAATCTACCGGAGTTTACATTGCTTATCTTGGCTGCAATCCCATGTCCTGGGCTTCCCGCAAGCAATCCACTGTTGCTCGGTCCTCCACTGAAGCTGAATACAGAACCATTGCCTCAACCACTACGGAACTTCTTTGGTTGCAGCAGCTCTTACAAGACTTGGGTCTCACTTTACCTCAGTCCCCCCACATCTTCTCAGATAATATCGGTGCTACCTATCTCTGTGCCAATCCTATTTTCCATTCTCGTATGAAGCATCTCGCCATTGATTATCATTTTGTTCGTGACTTGGTGGCAAGTGGTTCTCTGCGTGTTTCTCATGTTCCATCAAGCCATCAACTTGCAGATTTACTCACCAAACCTCTTTCTGGACCACGACACTCCTTCCTCAAAGACAAGATTGGTGTCGTTCAGTCCTCCACCATCTTGCGGGGGCGTATTGGTGTAATACAATCTTAACCACCTTATCCAGTGTAATCTCTGTATAGCTGTTATTTATACGTATCACAACCAATATTCAAACACATTCAAATAGCAGATAAGATATATATTCAGTTTAGATATTCTTAGATAAGATTTTACGTAAACCCTAGCGGCACCATGTATATATATATCTCTACTATTAATGAATAAAGTAAGCCTTTCTTTTACAAGTTTTAATTTCGTTATAGCTATCACCCTTTCTTTATTTAGATTTTTGTTTGTAATAGATTTTGGTGTTTTAATATCTGCCATTGCGTTAGAGCGATCCATCCCTTGTACGCTTGATCAGCATCACATAAGGATAAATATAAGAATTTAGAACAGTCTCACTGTAGAGGGATAACAGCGGAGAGAGAATCAGCCTCCACGATCAGCTTTCCAACTCTTAATCCTTTTAGAGAAGGAAACGTCTGTGCTGACTGGTTGTTGGTAAATAGTCTGAATTCTGAGTTGGGGCTCCAAGTACTCGTGGATGTCCCACCTGAGCTGAGTTTGTCATCGATGGGCCATGCATTTTGAACATATTTCCCTTGCATTAACATGTAGTTGTTGAGCTTTTTTTTTTTGCGTTTTTACCTGAATGCTTTATCCAAAAAAACTTTTTTTTATTAAATTTATATTAAAATTCAATTTAATTTTTAAAATTTCTTTAACTCAAATACATTTTCAACCTCCTATAATTTATTTTTTATTTTCTTAAAATTAATTTTGTAAAAAAATTATTAAAATATAATTTTTTAAACACACATTATATTTAATCTGTTGAAACATCAATATAAATAATTAATTTAGTCAAAAAATTTATTATTACTTTAAAATATTGATATTTGACTATTTTATTTTTAGTATAGATTTTAACTAAATAAACATAATTTTTTTAATATTTTTAAAATGTATTAGTATTTAGTCTTTTTAACATTCATGCTTAAAATAATTGTTAAGTAAAATGTTAAAATTCAATTTAAATATTAAATTCAATTATGAAATGCCTAAAATGTCATCAATTAACAAGATTTGAAATTTTAATAATTTTTTTTAAACTTAAAAATAATGTATCATTTAATTGACGATCTCTTAAATAAATATAAATAATGTTTAAAATTATAATATACAATAAATCAGTAGCACTTTTAGATTTTGATCAATAAATCTAGCTCGATTTTTAACATTTCAGATAAATATTATATTAAAAAAACTATATGACATCTTATTTCAAGAATACATGTACTCAATATTTGAGGAAGATCAAATATTTTATTTTAAAAATTAAATTTTAAATTTAAATGATTCATGATTAGTTTTAATCATTTTATATACAATTTAGGTCAAGTCAGTTTAACCATTTAAGTACCATTGCAAGAATAAAATTGACATAGTGATTAAAGTGATGAATTGACCATTAAAAATAATTGAATCAAATGTAATATATTTTTCTCTTCTAATAATTAATTTTATATTAATATTTAATAATAATTTTTTGTAGTTCTTTTCTTTTTTGGCCAACATTATAATTCTATGTGTTCTTTGCTTTCTCAAAGTATTGGAAAGACAAACTGACCTCTACTATTTTTCAATCATCATAAATATAGGCCACTTTAGAAAGGTAGACAGCTTTTTGGTAGTCAAGGGAATTATATGATCATAGATTGACTGGTCTTATAAGTACATTTTTGAAAATTAGAAACTATAGCTAACAAAAAAAAAAAGGAGAATGAAATATCAAAGATGGAATCCCATGATGATTAATTAGAAATGATATAGCCTCTTTTAATTTTTTTAATTATTTTTTAAAACAATTTTGTAAAGTAGCTTTTGAAAACAATTTTGAAAAACAAGAAAAAAACCTGTTTGGAAGATTTGTTTTTAAAATTTTGAAAAATATAACACAATTTTTATATTTAATTTTGCGATAAAATTAATAAAAAAATGGTACTAAAACTCAAAATTCAGAATATAAACTTTAAATTTCAAAATTCTAAAATCTCAAATTCTAAACTCCAAATTTCTAACTCAAAAACTCTAAATGCTAAAGTCTTGAATTCTAAACATCAATACTCCAAATTTTAAAACTCTAAACTCTAAACCTCAAATGTTAAACTTTAAAAATTAAAATCCTAAATCCCAATGTAGGACGGTTTAGAGTTTTTAGATTTGGGGTTTTGAAATTTAAAATTCACAGTTTTGAATTTTAAAGTTTAAGATTTAAAATTTAGAATTTTTTGTTTCACATTTTAAGACTTATAATTTTGAATTTTAGAATTTTTAGATTTGGGGGTTTAGATTTTGAAAATTTTTAGTGTTTTGGGTTTAAGATTTAGGATTTTTAAGTTTTGAGGTTGTTGGATTTTGAATTTAAAGTTTGGGGTTTTATTATAAATGTACTATTACTATATTTACCTAAAAGAATTTAGTAAATTCACATATTTATAATATTATTACTTTGAAAATAAGTGTTCCAAAACATGGTAAATGTTTTTTTTTTTAAAAAAACACCGCTCAAAAACACATTGCCAAACATGTTATTCTGTTTTTTTAAATAGAAAAATGTTTCTAAAAACACTTTTCAAACAAGTCCCATAAAATTATTTTTTTTCTTTTTTCATATCAAGAATTTTGAAAACTATTTTTAAGACGCATCCTTCAAAATGACATTATCAAACATATTTTCTGGTTTTTTTTTTCAAAAAACTGTTTCTAAAAAAATTTCCGAAAGTGAATCATCTCTCTAAGATATTTCATCAATTTCATTCTAATGAAGTTTAAATTTAAATACTCTTTATTGGAATGCTTAGTGATAAACTAGTATACCATATACTAATATGAGTTGGCTCAATAAATAAAAAGAATCTGATAAGATATTTGCACTAACATTGAAGCATAAAATCTAAATACCAAAACATGAAAACTCTAAATTCCAAACCTCAAATACTAAAACTTTAGACTAAAAACTTAAAACCAAACCCTAAGCCCAAAACCCCAAAACCTTAAACTCCAAAAAATGAAAACATTGAATGTTAAACCCTAAACTACAAAACTCTAAAAACCAAACCTCAAAACCATAAACACCAAAGTTCAAATCCTAAAACCCAAAAATCACAAACCCAAAACTTAAAACAAGAGCCTTAAACCCTAAACCCTAAATCTTAAAATCCCAAAATTCAAAGCCTTAAACCCTAAATATCAAACCTCCAAACCCAATTCTCAAAACTCCAAACAACAAAACATTAAATCTTAAATCTCAAATTCCCAAATGCTACAGTCCTAAAATTTCAAACCCTAAATCTAAACCTCAAGATCTAAAATCCTAAACTCTAAATTCTAAATATAAAACTCCAAACAACAAAGGCATAGACCCCAAAACCATAAACTCCAAGTATCAAAACCCCAAAACTCAAATTACTAAAACCCCAAATCTCAAATACCAAAATTCCAAAATCCTAAACCTTAAGCTTCCAAACCTAAAACCTAAAATAGAAAAATTGGAAACTTCAAAACATTAAAACTCAAAGTTCTAAACCCTAAACCATAAACTTAAAGGCCTAAATGTCAAAAACTAAAACACTAAACCATAAATTTAAAAAACCAAACCCTAATGTGTATTTTCTTGTTTTTTATTTTTTTAATAAACATTCAGTGTAGAATTTTTGGGTTTAGTGATTAAGTTTGAACACTTTGAGGTTTAGAGTTTTAGGGTTAGGGATTTGTAGTTTTGGGGTTTGAGTTTTGAGGTTTTGGGCTTTAAGGATAAAGTTTAAGATTTTGCACTTCAATATTTGTGGTTTTGTGGTTTATGATTTGATGCTTAGAGTTTAAGTTTTATAGCTTTGGGTTTTTGTGTCTTGAAGTTTGATTTTGGGGTTTAGTGTTTTGGAGTTATAAATTTTGAGGTTCTGGGTTTAGGATTTTGTAGTTTGGGTTTGGAGATTTGAAGTTTGATGTTTCGGGTTTAGGTTTTTGAGATTTTGAGATTTTGAATTTAAGGCTTTGGATTTTTGGGTTTTGTGGTTTATATATTAGTGGTTTGGAATTTGTGGGTTTGATATTTTAGGTTTAGGGTTTTGAGATTTTGGTTTTAAAGCTTTAAGGTTTTAAGTTTTGAGCTTTTAGAATTGGGGTGTTGAAATTTAGTATTTTGTGATTTTGGGTTTAGAGATTAAGGTATGAGATTTTGAGATTTTAAGTTTTGAAATTTAGGGTTTGCAATTTTAGGATTTAGAGTTTGGAGTTTAGCTTTTAGTAATTTCTAATTTTGATTTTAAATTTTATTATTGTAGGGATTAAGGTTTGAAATTTGGGTCTTTGAAGTTCTAATATTTGGGCTTTTGTTTTTGTGGTTTAGGATTTTGGGTTTTGGAGAATTTGATGTTTGAGGTTTATAATTTGGAGATTTAACATATAAAGTTTCGGATTTTAAGATTTAAAATTTAAGGAATGAGATTTAAGTTCACGGTTTTATTTTTTAGGTTTGAAGTATTGAGTTTTGGCATGTTGGAACTGTGGGGGGTTTAGGGTATTAAGCTTTGAGTTTTAGGAGTTTTAGGTTTTGGATTTTAGAGTTTTGAGGGTTAAGCTTTAATGTTTGTAATTTTAGAATTTTGATATTTGGGGTTTAAGGTGTTGTATTAAGGGGCTTTAGGATTTTAGGTTTTGAAATTTTAAATTTAAGGTTTTGGGAATTTGGTTTTGGAATTTTGAGATTTAGGGTTTTTGGTTTTAAGGTTTGAGGTTTAAGGTTATAGATTTAGGACTTTAAATTTTAGAGTTTTGAGGTTTGCAATTTTGGAGTTAAGGGTTAGAGGTTTATGAGTTTAATATTTAAGATTTAGGGATTTTGAGTGAGTTTTGGCATTTTGAAGTGTGCAATTTTGGTTTGGGATTTTAGACTTCTGGATTTTGAGTTTTAAAATTCAGGTTTAGAGTTTTAGATTTTTGAATTTTGAAGTTTGTGGTTTTATGTTTAAGGCTCGTTTGGTGATCAGGATAGAATATGATATGATAGCAGATAAGATAACAATGGGATAAAATATGGACCTGATAAGCTCTTATCTTATCATGTGTTTGATGTGTAACAAGATAGACATTATGCTATCCTATCATGTATTTAGAGTAAATCAGATAATGGTAAAATATAATATAAATAGTATAAAATGACAAAATTACTTTTATAATAAAATTGCATATATACTTATTTAAAATTAATTTTAATACAATTTTTTGATTACTTTATACATTGGTATAAATTTTAAAATTAAAATAAATATATATAATTATCCTTTCTTATCATCAATGCCTCCTTTCCATCTTTGCCAGGCCAATAAAAATTTGGGCAAATGGATTAGAACAATCACACAACTCATGATGTGTTTGATTGAAACTTCTTCCAGTGGTTCTGTAAAGTTGAAATCAAAACAATCCCATGTTTTGTTAGAAACCTTCTTAACTTTCACAGCCCCATTACATGTCATTTTGCAAGACATCATTACCGTCAATTGGTGGAGAGTCTGATATCTCTTCCACTATTAGGGCCAACTAAAACTTCTTTTCATGTTCAATGTCAAAGGGCTCTGCCTCGTTATGAGGTGTTTCACTTATCCTTGAGGGTGTGCCATCATCAGATTCTTGTACCTTACCTCAGTACATAAAAAGAATAGAAAAAGAGATATCAACAATGTAGCAGCTGCATCCGATTTAGAAAATCAGAATTGTAGAAAAAAACTGTTCATCCCTGATGAAATTTAGGAAATCTTTTTTTATAGCAATATGAGCATAAGATGCTAGAGATAAATAGACAAGGAGTATTGTGTTTATATAATAGGGAACTCTATCTAGTTGTTGGAGCTAGCTAGTAATTTAATATTTTTCTTATATTGAAGTTCAAAGCTTATGGATATATTCAATTAGTATGATTCATATATGAAGTATTAATTAGTGGTTTATATAACTAGATGCTAAAGGGTCATCTAATCTGCCTATATACCCTTTTACTTGATTGGAAACAAGTCAAGATAGCCAAGCAAGCAAAGCAATTAAGGAAATAAGAGAGTTAAAAGAAATTCCTCTTCTACAAAGAAATATCCCTCCAACAATGGTAACATAGGAAACTAATGACTTTGAATAAGAGGCTGTTATGGATTATGTTTTTCAATGGCCAAAAGTTGCATCTGTAATAATAGTAGCTTAGCCCATTGTTAGAGAACTTAACTTTATATTATGAACAACCAAATTAGAGTGATTCTTTGTTTTTAAAATTTTCCTTCATCCTATTAGTGGTCTTTAGATGGTTCTATATTTAGAAAACAAGCCGATGCACCATAGACATGGACCAAGCTCACTTCATTGAAAATCAAGAAAGATCATACAAATGAAATAAATTTAACAATAAAAATTACTCCTTTTTATTATTTAATGAGTCATCCACTCAGTGGAATGGAAACTCCTAGCCTAAAACTAAACCAACTCGTGCTCTCAAGAGAACAGAATCAAGAATGTCTTTGCCGAATGTAGCTGTGAACAAGGGAAAAAAGGGAGCTTCAAACTCATCAAGCTTTTACCTCTGGCTTGTTCTGATCCTTAGTTTCCAAAGCTCCAGCTAAATTGTCCATGCTGGTTCTTTCCTCAACTTCTTCACCTGCAGTGGATTCTTCATCATTTGGCATAATTGATGGTGCCAACCCAACTGATGGAAAAAATTAGAAATGTAGAGTTGAAAAGACACTACCCAAAACTTCACACAATTTGATTGCTCCTCACAAAATCGCAGAAAAGAAAAGCAAAAAGAAAATGATAACTTGGGAATCCAGGTAAGAATCTCCCCACAAGAAAGCAATCTTAAAATAACCATAATTTCAATCCTTTTCTAGCATTTCCCAAACAAGATATCCCAAACACCCATCATTTGAAAAATAAAGAAAAAAGTGGGAAAGAAAGAAAGAAAGAGACCTGGGTTTTGAAAGGCAGAAGATGAATAGGGGAAACACCTTTGTTTTGTACCAATTTTAGGAAGGGAAAATTGCCGGATTTAACATTCCAACAGCAAAGGGAGAAACAGAATTCGAGTCTATTAGAGGCATGAATGGAGGGTCTGGAAGAAGAGGACCGAAGCTTCTCAGCAATGGCCGTTGAGGAGGAGTTGGTGAGGGATTTCATCGCTGATAGAGTGAAGTTGCTCACAACAATTTTCTTCTGTTATAAGCAGCTTTTCCTGCTGGGTAGTGGAGGAGACGATAGCGCTGGGGGGTTGAGGGAGATGACGGCGACCGGGGGGGGGGGTTGAGAGAGACGATGGCACGCCGAGGGGTTTGAGGAAGATGACGGCGTGCGAGGGGGGTGAGGGAGATGATGGTGCGCAAGGGGGATAAGGCAGATGATGGCGCACGAGCTTATCCGATTCCCAACCCAGCCTTACCCACGGGATATGAATTTCAATTGAAGCAACATGATAGGATAAGAGATATAATATCAATATGCTATCCTGTCAATCTCCAAACAAAAAATAGAAATAGAATAGGATAACATATCCTATCCTATCTTCACTATCACATGTGCAAAATGAGCCCTTGAAGTTTAAAGTATAGGGTTTCAAGATTTTAGGTCCATGGTTTACAATTTTATGGTTTTGGAGTTTAAGATGTAGGGTTTTAGGGTTTTATTGTTAAAATTTTGTGATTTTGAGATTTATAGTTTAAAATTTAGGGTTTTGAATTTTAGAATTTAGAGTTTATACTTTAAGATTTAAAATATAAAAAAAAAATTATAAGTTAAAGGATTTTAGAAAACTTTTTAAAATTATGGAACCAAAATGAAATGAAAAATTAAATTAAGAGATTAATAAAGTATTTTTACTTTTTTTTTTAAAAAAATAATGTCTCAATAAATTAAGGTGTTATGCCACACTAAAATTAACATGCAAAATGGATACTTAAAAAGCCACATTAGTATTTTATTTTAATGATAGTTAAGAGTAAAATAATAGAAATTTTAAATAGTTCAGCAGTTAGTAAATTTAGAGATTAAATTTTATAATATTTAAATTTTAAAAATAAAATTTAAAATTTTAATAAATTTAGATATTAAATTGTTTGATAAATTAAATTAAAAAAATAAAATTTGAGATTTTAATAAATTCAGAAACTAACTCAAACTATCTTAAATATCAATAATCACACAAGATATAGACATAAAAATAATGCTAGACAAAACATAAAGTATTCAAATATTTTTTTTTAACATTTTGAAAACATCTGCATTTTTTTTGAATTAGAGTAAATAACATTTTGATATTTGGATTTATAAATTTAATTTTAATAATTGATTTCTCTTTAGCAAAAGTATTAATATATAATTAATTTAATATTTTAAAAAATAAACAAAATAATTAAAGTGTAATAAATTAATAATTTCATGAATTAATTTACACACTTATAAGAATTTAAAAACTAGAAAAATAAGTTTACAAATTTAAAGAAAACATTATTAATTTGCTCTTTTAAATTATTTGTCTTTCATAGTTCTCACTAACTACAACATAGGGAAAGCCTTAAAAACGTGCTAAAAGCTACAAGAACTCTAACGTATTATTATGTTCTTGAATGTATAAAAATAAGACAAATATATTCTTGAAAAATAATAGTATAATTATTAATTTAATTTTTCATAAATGATTTGTACATGATTATATTATAATTTATAAAAAAATTTAATCCTCATAGTATCATTTGACCTGTTAAAAAAAAAATTAAAATGTAATCATACTCTTGAATATATAAATGCGACCAACATTTTGAAAAATAATCATTTGATATTAACAATATCTTTTCAAGAATAAAAAACAATTGTCTAAAAATAACTAGAATTTTGTAAGTGTTGGAATGTTTAAAGCATAGCAAATAAATTTCATTATTCATGAAGGTATATTCCAAGACTTGGAAGATTTGAAGAGTTTTTATGAAAGCATAATCCAAGACTTGAGAAAGCAACAAGAAAATTAGTCCTTCAAAGATATTTCATGTCTCTTTAAAATATGAAATCAATTTCATTACTTTAATCGTGTTTACAAACTTAAAGAGCATTTTCACAATTCCTATCACAAACTTAAGATTCACATGTCAATTCCATCATTAAACCCAACAAACAACAACAACTAAGTATTTTTCCACTAGATGGGGTTGGCTACATAGATCAAACGACGCCACAGTGGCCTATCATGAATGAGATCAATAGATAGGTTATTAACTCTTAAATTATTCTTAATAGTTTCACCTATTGTTTTCTTTGGCCTCCCTCTACCTCTAACTATCAGACTATTCTGTATCTGATTTACTCTTCTCACTAGGGCTTCTGCAGATCTTCTCCACACATGACCAAACCACCTTAAACGAGATTCCACCATCTTCTCCACAATAAGTGTTACTTCAACCTTATCTCTAATGCACTCATTTCTAATCATATCTCTTCTGACGTGTCCACACATCCAGCGCAACATTCTCATATCTGCAATGTTGAATTTATCTTCATGTTGTTTTTTAACCGCCCAACATTCAGTACTATACAATATAGCAGGTCTTATAGCCGTACGGTAGAATTTTCGTTTAACTTTGAGCGGCACTTTTTTTATCACAAATAACACTCGAAACTTTCTTCCATTTCATCCATTCAGCTTGAATCCTATAGTTTACATCTTCCTTTACTTCGCCCTCATTTTGTATAATGGACTCAAAATATTTAAAACTTGAAACTTGTTTTAGTATATAGTCACCAAGTTTTATATCTAAATTTGTATTTGTTCGTCTTTTATTAAAAATGCATTCCATATCTTTTGTTTTATTTCTACTTATACGAAAATCATGTATTTTCAAAACTTGTCTCCATAACTCTAATTTCATATTTATTTCCTCTTTTGATTCATCGACTAAGACTATATCATCCGCAAAAATATACATTGAAGCCCCAAATCTTGTATATGTTTAGTAACTGCGTCCAAAATCAAGTTAAAAAGATACGGACTCAGAGAAGACCCTTGATGTACTCCAATAGTTGTAAGAAAATCTTTTGTGTCCCCATTTTGTGTTCTCACACAAGTTGTGATCCTGTCGTACATGTCTTTGATTGTTCGAATATACACAATACGTACTCATTTCTTCTCCAAAGCCTTCCATAAAATCTCTCTTAGCACTCTGTCATATACCTTTTCCAAATCAATAAAAACCATATGCAAATCTTTCTGTCTTCTTTGATACTTTTTCATCAATCTTCGTCATAAATAAATTGCTTCCATAAGTGACCTTCTTGGCATAAAACCAAATTGATTTTCTATAACTTGAGTCTTGTCTTAATCTTTGGTCAATAATCTTCTCTCATAACTTCATAGTGTGGCTCATGAGCTTAATCCCCTGATAGTTAGAATAATTCTGTATGTCAATTTTATTTTTATAGATAGGGATTAAAGTACTTCTCCTCCATTTATCTGGCATTTTCTTATATTTCATTATCACATTAAAAAACTTAGTGAGCTAACTTATACCTTTCGTTCCTAAATTTTTCCACACCTCAATAGGTATATTATTGAGTCATACTGCTTTGTCATTTTTCATTCTCTTCAAAGCCTTCTCTACTTTAAGCTCCTGACTTCTACGATAAAAAGTATAATTACAGTCCTCTTCTACAATATTTAATCTGTTAAAGTCACAAGTCAACTTATGTCCTTCGTTAAAAAGTCCTTGAAAGTAACTCCTCCATCGTGCTTAGATATCTTGCTCCCTTACCAAAGCATTACCCTCTTCATCTTTAATACATTTCACTTTATCTAAATCTCTTGTCTTTCTTTCCCTACCCTTCACAAGCTTGTAGATTTTTCTTTCTCCATCCTTAGTTCCTAAAGATTGATATAGCCCCTTAAAAGCTCTAAATCTCGCTTCACTCACAACCTTCTTAGAGTTTTTCTTAGCCACTTTATATTTATTCCAATTTTTATTGTCCTTACATAAGTGACACTCCTTATAACACTCTCTTTAAACCTTAATCTTATCTTTCACCTATGCATCCCACCACCAAATTTTTTTACCCTTAGGTCCAACGCCTCTTGATTCTCCAAGTATCTCTCTTGCTATATTCCTAATCCCTTTGGCCATCTCGTCCCACATAACATTAGCATTTCCTTAGATCTCTCAAAGCCTCTCTTCGTCCACTCTTCTTTGAAAATTCCTTTGTTGTTCGTTCTTCAAAGACCAACACCTAATTCTGGAAATTGTTTTCTTACTCTTTCTTTCTACTCTTCTCTTAACTCATACGTCCAAAACTAAAACTTTGTGTTGAGTAGCCAAACTCTCTCCTAGTATGACTTTACAATTTGTGCAAAACTTTCTATCTAATTTCTTTACCAAGAAGAAATCTATTTGAGAGCTTGCTCCTCCACTCTTGTATGTGATAAGATGTTCTATCCGCTTCTTAAAGCAAGTATTTGCTATAGTAAATGTAATAACCGTAAAATTTAACGAAAATTCCAATTAAAGAAAATTTAGAATAAAAGAGAGAATTTTGAAAATAGATATAAGAACCGTAGAAAATATGCATATTTATTACATGGATTAAAGAATTACAAAAGGAATATGAGAATTTAAGTTTTGGCGCGTAATTTTTATTTTTAAATAATAATATTTTGTTATAAGCAAATATATGATTATGTTTTGCTAAAAGTAAGTAGACTTTTAATTAAAAGAAGTATTGTGTTGCTTAAAATAATTATACCAGCCTCTAATGAATTTTTATGGCATTTTTAGAAATATTCTTTCTTTTAATATGAATAAAGATATTTGTTTTGAAATTTGTTTTATTATGATTTTTAATATAAAAAATATCATGATTAAGAGTTTAACTAAAGATTTATGAGAATGAAAATTTTTAGAAATTTTTGGCATATTTTATGATGAAAAACGAAAATTATATGAATTTTTATAAAATAAAATCCCATTATTAATTATTTAATAATTATTATTATATTAAAAAAGAAAGAAAGCAGAAATGATAAAACAAAACCGGGGACGAGTAATCAGTCGAAAGAAAAATCGGGAAAGATGCATAGTAGTGAATAGTGAGTAAATAGTAATATCCAACTTTTTCTTTCGATCTACAGTGCCCATTGGCTTCAGATCTCAAAATTGAAGGTGTTATTGGATTCAGGACGAAAAATACTTCAGTTTTGATCGATCAGTTTTTCAAATTCACCGTTGAGTTGCCGTAAATCTGAAGTAAAAAATCTCCGTAAAAGGTAAATCCTGAAACTCTTAATTAGAGACTTCCAATTGAAAATCTGACACCGTAGATGAATTCAGAAGTTAGATAAACCTTAAGATATGAGTTTTCTTTAGTCATTTGGTAACTTTTTATGTGGCGGTGAATAGTAATTTTTGACATGAATAGTGATGGTGAATAGTGATTTCAGATGGTGAATAGTGGCAGTGAATAGTTTTTCTGGCAGTGAATAGTGACCAAACTCCCTGAGTCATTTTTAAGGTTTTTGGACCATTCGAACACGTTTTTGAAGCTTATTTGGTCAAATTTAGACTTGAAAAAGACATTTTAGGGCTATCCAATCTGAAACCCTACCTTGTGAGTAGATAACTCTTTCTATAACTTGCCCTATACACTTCTTGAACTTTAATTGTATAATTGATTATGTTTACAAGTGATTTATGCTTTTATATGTATCTGAAATGGATTAAGGTATCTGGAATTGATTACTATTGGAAATATAGTTCAAGAAGAGTATGGTTTTGCAAATGAGATTGTTGAACTCATTGAATATGTGATATTGTATACAACACATTGTTTTATAACGTTATTTGATTGCCTTGGAGAAAGGGCATATATATATGTGTGATAAACCCTGAATGAGTAATTTATAATAAATGAATTTTGAAATACATTGAACATGCAATTTTTACATATATTTTTCTTTATATGGCAAATGAAAAATGCTATGCACATGATATTGATATGTTTGCCTCGGATTTGGGCATGTATATGTGATTCCCTAATTAGGAAGTTTTGACAGAGGAATATACTGAGATTAAAAACTCTGTTTTGAATGATATGTAAAGTTATAAGTTGCCGAATATGATTGAATGGCAAGCATAAAGCTCATAGCGAGTTGTTTGATAATTATGCATTGCATTTGATGGATGTGCACTTTTATACATTTATATATATATATATATATATATATATATATATATATATATATATATATATATGTATTGATGAATATTGACGGGTTATATGGCTTGAGACGGTATTGTAAAGGAGGTATTAGTGGTAATGCAAGGAGGCAGAAGAGTGATTAACTCACATTCCCTGATTACCTATTTTGATAATGACAGTGGTAATGTGAGGAGGCAAAAGGGTGATGAATTCACATTCCCTGTTGACCTATTGAAGTTGTAGTCAGTGGTAATGTGAAGAGGCAGAAGGGTGATGAACTCACATTCCCTGATTACCTATTGTGACTGTGACTATGGTAATGTGAGGAGGCAGAAGGGTTATGAACTCACATTCCATGTTTATCTATTGAGTATATTGAATGTTGTGACATACTTGAGCATTATATAAAAAGAATGAATTTTTAATGCATATTAAGTTTGATTTAAGACCATATTGTATTATATGTGGTTACAGATATTCGAATGTGATTTGAACTAAGAAAATTTAAAAATACGGGTCCCATATGGATGTATCTCTGAATTGTGATTTTCAATCTGATAAGTTTAAAAATAAAGAGTACATTCATATGTTGACCTGAGAGGTTATAGGAGGTATTGTCTGCTCACTGAGTTGTAAAACTCACTACATGTGGTTGACATATTTTCAGATAAAGACCCAGAGTTTGGTCCTGTAGCTTCTTGATCGACTAGGTGTCGTACTTCTGTGGTGAGGTTAAATTATTTCTTGGCTCTCAGTATTTACAAATGTAATATAAATGTACTCTAGAGTTGCTCTGAACGTCACAAGCAGGATCCTTGCTTCTGCTGTACTCTGATGTATATGTACTTGATTTGTATATGGTATCTGCATGAGAAAACCTATATGTATCTGTTGCCTTGATAAATGATTGAGATATTCATGTTTATGATATACGTTTTTCACGTGCCCTAAAATTAGGGACGTGATAGTTGTTATCAGAGCAATATGTTTCCCTGTGGCTATCAGAGCAAAGGATTCTTTAGTAGGACCTTTAGTTTCGATATGAGCCGGACATATTTATACTTCAGGTGCTGCTAAGGGATTCTATAGGGTTTCAAATTCCTTTCTATTCTAAGTTGCTAAAGTTTATAGTATAAGATGGATTAAATATTGTGACATCTTAAGAGATATCTATGGATCAATACAGCTTGAAAGTGAAAAGGATTGGCATCCCAGAGAATTTAAAGAATTGATACAAATACTAAATATGGTGGTTTCTAAATGTAACATCTGATGTACCAGTTGTCTAGATATGGTAGACTTTAATGTGATATTGAGAATAGATTAGTTGGCATTATGTCATGTCATTTTGAAATGTCACTATAAGGTGATTAAATTCAATATTCTTGGAAAATTTTCTTTCTTGATACAAGGAGATAGTAGTGAGATACTCAGTAATTTAATCTCTACTTTAATATCCCACAAGTGATTATAAAAGGTGTCAAGAATATTTGACAATGTTGAGAAATGTTGATATAAAGTATACCAGAGTAAATCAAGTTCCAGTGGTCAGAGAATTTTCTGATGTAATTCCTGAGGAATTGCTAGGACTACCTCGAAACATAAAATATAATTTGGTATTGATTTACTTCCTGGAACTCAACCAGTGTCTATACCTCTATATAGAATGGCACCGACTGTACTCAAAGAATTGAAGGATCAATTGTAAGATTTGTTAGACAAGAGATTTATATACCCTAGTACTTTTACTTGGAGTGTTCCAGTTTTATTTGTGAAAAAGAAAGATGGATCACTATGCCTATGCATAGATTATAGACAATTGAATAAAATGACAATATGGAATAAATACTCATTACTTCATATAGATGATATGTTTGACCAGTTATAAGGTGCTCAACATTTAAAAAAAAAATTGAATTAGTTTGATATCTGGATCTCATCAATTGAGGATAAGAAAAGAGGATATTTGAAAATTTTCTTTTAGGACTCGTTATGGCATTATGAGTTCTTGGTGATGCCATTTAGTCTAACAAATGCCCAGTTGCATTCATGGACTTAAAAAAAAAGTATTGAATCCATCCCTGGATTAATTTATTATGATAATTATTAATAATATATTAGAATATTTTAAGAGTACAGAGGATCATAAGCAACATTTAAAGATAGTTTCACAAACTTTAAGGGAGTATGTTTGACAAAGATGGTATCCAAGTAGATCCTAAGAAAGTAAAAGCGGTACAGCAATAGCCATGTACTATTAGTTATAGATGGAGATCTAAGTCCAATTTGCGCTTTCCACGGTTGTTTGTTGTCCATTCTATTCGAGCTATAGTTGGATCAGGTACATGAACATATGCTTGTAAAGTATCGATTAACTCCTCAGCATTTGAAGCCAAAATGAGAATTCGTCGTGCTAAGTGTGGGATAAACCTTTGTTCCACAGCATGATCAAGAAAAGACAACAAACCATCAAAGAAGTGATTAACATTTAACAAATATATCGGTTTGTGATGCATATTCAGTTGTGCCCAATAAACTATTTGGAAAATCTCCTCTAAAGTACCAAAATCACCTAGTAAGGCAATGAATGCGTTAGCATTGCTCATCATTCTAGCCATACATTCATGCATGGAAGCTACTCTATATTCTTCCCCAATTGTCTTCCCTATGATGCTGGATGCAGCTAAAGCTGTAGAAATAATACCTATAACTTGGCATCTTCCTACATGTGCAACGGCAGCCATACACCCCATTAACCCACGGTTACCTCCACCATACACTAAATGAATTCTTCTCCTAGTCAGCACCATACCCAGATTTTGTGCTGCTTTAACATACTCCCCATCTTTTCCAAGACTAGAACCACAAAAGACACAAATATTTTGAAACTGATAGAATGTTATTCCCTCCATAATTTCTATCAACTTAACTTTGAGTATAGACAAAGATACTAATGTAAGAGAGAAGGGCATATTTATAATAGCTATCCGAATAGGCCGGGTATTATTAGAACAACTATGTGAGTGATTGGTGGATATAAGCTAAATTAAAGGTAAAAAAAAATTTCAAAAAAATGACGGCAAGCATGTATATGTACAGTAGTTATGACTGTGACCCGTATTAAACACATAAAGAGCATAAGATAAGATATTACCAAAAATCTGTTTTTTTCTTGTTGTCTTTGATGAAATATTGATGTCTTGATTCTTGTAGAAAAGTTGTAGGTGATAGCCGTCATTGTAAAAAAAAAAGTGAAAATGAAAACCAATTAATTGTTAAAGAGGAACAATCAAATGCTTTTTTTTTTGTTTTCTCAATGTTTTTGCCAGTCGACTATCGGTATTATTAAGTTGACTTAGCTATTTTGAGAAATTTTAATTTAGACTAATTATTTTACAATTGATTGATTACATCTATTTTGAAGCAATCAACTGCATCCTACCAGTTAGCTACGTATTCTTTGTTTTTCACAGACTTTTATAAGTTCGGAAATGTTTCTTTTTTACCGAATATCAACAGCTTTAAAGTAGATTCTGACACATATATTCAAAATTTGCGACCACCGATTTTTGCCGAAATCGTAGATAGATTTTGTTTACATATTTTCAAGAATTACTGCCACCG